>CM030365.1:12225499-12892570 GCA_017893485.1 Hemerocallis citrina | reverse complement strand
ACTGTGCTGAACATTAAAAGTTTCAATTGAACTCTACAGAACAGCCAACGGGTTCGGATGACAGTCGACTTTCTCGTAACTTAATAATTGAATTTGAACCCTGCGGAACAGCCGACTCTTCCGAGCAGTTTATTGAAGAATTTTCCTTGGTTGAACAAGTCGACTGAGTATGCTCTAAGTCGACTGTCCAGATCACTTTTGATATCTCAGAATTCTAAGATTTGCCTTATGATAAAGGTAATGAATCTACTATTGTTGAATAATTATTTGTTGTGACAATTTAGAAGCAGAAAATTCTATTTGTCTTCGCATGAATGTGTACATGAAATGAAGTAAATCATTTGATTGAATCTATGAAAAGTTGTATGATTGTGAAAGTTATGAACATGAAAAGGAAGATCATTGGTGACTATGAAAATGAACTGTTGGGTTTGAAAGGCTCAATTCTGGTGAATGTGAATTGAAATTGAAACTAAAGAGTAGCTAAGTCTCCCACCGGCAATTGGAAAGAAATGAATTGAAATGGAATTTGAAATGAAAGACCAAGGTTGGATCATGTTGAATGAATGATTAAGTCCGCTATAGTAGAGAGGCTAACTCTAGAGCTTTGATTTTTTGTTCATGATTCTAATAAAATAAGGACTAAATACATAGTGAAGATGTGATGAAAGTAAGAGAAAAACATTGAGTATGAGGGTCATTGGATTGGCGGCGATAAGAGTATCCCAGGATGTCCCATGATGAGTCATGATAGGGTGTGGATACTGCTCCAGAGTACCGTCCCGGTGACGACGCTCGTGGGGTGTTTGACGACTGCGGGTGGTGTCATGTCTATGGTAGGAGCTGAATTATCACAGGATGCCTGCATGATGAGTCATGTGTCAGTACGTTGGGATTCCCTCCAGGGCGCCTAGATATGAGTTCGTATGTCAGAAAACATCTAGGATACTTACCGTAGTTACAGTAGTAGATTAAGTCATGACGAGGGATTGAACCCTACAAGATGAAGTACGATTAAGGGCTTGCCCTCGGACCTATGTAGTATGGGATGCATAGAATCCGAACAAGTGTGCATTAGTGTCATATAACATAATAATTGCATTAAGGACTAAGTACACAATCACAACACGACATCAACAGGATAGTCCCTTTAGCTTTTTTTGTGAACAAGTTTGTGGTTTGTTAAGAATTGAGAATCGTTATACTGTTTCTGGCATAGAGAGGATGGCCATGTATAATTTTCGTCTGTTGAATAAACTGACGTACCCACAGTTTTGTATGCAGGATAAATGGCTTGATAAAGGGTAAAGGAGGACTGATGCTTATAGATAATTCAAGATTATATCTTTGTATAATGATGTAATTTGCTTCCGCTGTCATTTACATGTAAATTATTTGTGATATATGCTTCCGCTGTAAAATGTAAAGTGTAAAGATCTCATGTAACTCTAATGTAAAGTGAAAAGTTTTTATTTCCTTGTAAAATTGTACGAAAGAAGTGTCAAGATCCTGTGGAATCTCAAATTCTGTGTATTTTGGAATTCGGGGTGTTACAGTTCTAACAGTAACCTAAGGTCAAGTTTTAATATTTATAAAAGGTCTGGAAAATTATCGAATAATCTTACAAAAATAATAAGATGATTCCCAGTCATGTCTAGTAACAAAATATAAAATTTCAAGTTCAAATTATACTGTTAACATTATATTTTAATAGATAATCATGTCGGTGTAACTCTAGATAGAAATCTGGAAATTGTAAACATAGCAGTAATAAAAATATGATATCTTTCAGTTCGTAAATTGGAATCAAGTTTTGTAAAAAGTTCTGAAAAATAGATTCAAAAAGCTACATATGATGTTTACAAAGTTATATGAAATTATGACAGAAACTATGTCAAAAACTCAAATCAACACAGAGCAACCAGCTGGCCAACAAGTAGATTATTACTAAAAGACAACAAAATAAATAAGCAAGCATATAATTTCAAAGCAATAATTAACGGAAATCATACTTAATCTCTCGGGTGGAATTCTACTATTGGTGAGACAATTTATTATCCATAGAGTATGATCATCACATTCAAACAGAAAGCATTCAGTCATCAGTGTCTATATACATGTTTCTAACATAAATATTTATGTCGTGTATGCATGTGACAATATACAGGCTTGGGTTTGAATCACAGGAAAGGGCACGAAAAGAGGACTACTACTTGGTTTTGCCGATGAATCCGTAATAGTCTCTTTGAAGGGTTCAAACAAATAAAATATGATAATTGAAAGAGTAGCTACTTGCGGAGATCAAAGAAAATTCTTGAACAAAAAAAATAAAACTAGTTCAAGAGAAACTTGTCTTAAAGATGACAACTCTGAACACGAAAGAATAATGGGATAGGAATCCCGATGGCAACAATACACGTGCAAACTACGTACGACCAACACACGTGCAATAGGAAGTAATAGCAACACGTGCAAAGCACGTAATAGCAACATAGAAAGATCAACATAACGACAGCATGTGCAATTACGTGCACACAGCGAGGGACAGTGGCAACAGTAAGAATGCCGGCAATGGCAGTGAGGAACATCGGTGCTGGCTTTCGACTAGGGGCGGCCAGAGTGCAGGGATGGTGACGACAGGGTGGTGGTGCACAGGGGTGGTGATGCTGGTTGCGGTGGAGGTTGGAGGGCGACGAGGTGCAGTGGGTTCGATGGGTGGAGACGAGGGCAGAGATCGATGGGTGCTCGGTGGTGTTTGGCTTCGACAGTCGATGGATGGAGGGCGATTGTGGAGCAGTCGACGGTGGTTGCAGCGTTAAGGGGACTAGCGACAAGGGATGAGGATGAAGACAAGGGCGATGAGGTGGTTGCTGCGGTGGTCGGAGTGATGGAGACGAGAGGTTGACTATTGTGCGGGGATGGATTTCGGAAAGAAACAGAGGAAGGGGAAGATGATAAGCGGCGGGAGAGATTAGGATTAGATTATGTTAAGATTAATTAGGGTTTTAATGATATATATATAGGGTATTAGGATGTTGGGTTTGGGTTGTGGGTAACGGGTTATAGGGTATGGGTTTAGGATCCAAAAAAAGATAATAATAATAATGAGGATATGAAAATAATGGATTAAAATAAACCCAAAACACAATAAAATAAAATTAGCAATGTACCAATATTTCAGGGTTCAAGCCTAAAGAATACAGATGATCAAAAGAGAACAAATGAGTCTAAGGGATAGCAAGATTTATTATTAAAATAAATTTGAATACAATCATTTAAGAAAGAAGAAATACAAATAAAAATCCAAAAAAAGAAATTAGAAATAGGGGTTAAATCTCCCATCTCTCCTCCAACTCTAAGACCCCAAAATCCAAATCTCAAAACCCCATATCTCAACTCTCTCTCCTCCAACTCCGTCAAATCTCTTCCACATCTCTCTCTCCACTTCACTTCATCATGTGGCATACTCAAATTCTCAAATCCCCAAACCCTAATCTATAAATTCCTCCAAATTCTCCAATTCTTGCCACCAATATTCAATCTGACAACACCCCCAATATTGTCTCACTCAGCACCTCCAATAACACCCAAAGTTTAAGGTATGTCTTCTGTGGTTTGCACTTGTTGGAGGTTGAAATTTGGTTGTTTGTTAATATGTGGATCCAAGGAGTGCACTTGAAAATTTGGTTCGCACTTGTTGATCTTTGGACAATATTAACAAGTGAAAGGTTCTTTGACAAAGGTTTGTGAATGGTTGTTGGGGGATTGATTTTTTTACTTGTTAATAATTTGGTTTGCACTTGTTGATAATTTGGTTTGGTTATTACGAGTAGCGTATAAACATAATCTTTATGATTGGATAACGATTCATCAATTTTAGAATTGTTGTATACGTATGGATTGATATGAGTAGTGTGTTGAGCTGTTGTGAAGGAACAATTCGGTTTGGTTAATATGAGTAGTGTATGTTAGTAGTGTTTGTGATTGGATTAATATGAGTAGTGTATTGAGAATTGTATGCTATCTTATACAATATTAATCACTAATATTTTTAATATTACAATGAAGTGTCATTTTTGCATTAATGGTACGAAGTGTGGTACTGGAAGACCCTCGGATAGTACTAATAGGCCCCAGGAAAGTAATAGGTTTTAGATGTTTGAATAATATGCTTATTTTCATATAATTACCAAAAAGTATCTATTTTTTGCATGACAATACGGATGAGGTTGCTGGTATAAGTGGTCAATGATCCTTGAGTAGTACCGGTGGGTCATTTACTAGCAGTGGACGTGGATGCAAAAGAGCACCTACATATGTAAGTTTACTATGATTCCTTAGCACGGTTTTAAATTTTTAGATGTAACATTGTAACTAATTAAACCAATTTCTCATGTTTGTGTAGATTGTTGGTATAACGCCCCGGATTCCATACATTGAAAATCTGTGACACATCCAAAATATTTTACTTCAATTAAGTACATAACATAGTACAATTCACAGGGAAGACTGAAACTTTAGTTACATCACGACTTATTACAATGTTTCGTCATGTTTACATATAAAATCACATCCTATTTACATCATTCAAAAATCCAACTTCCACTAGATGTGTGACAAAGCTCGAGTCCATGTCCCTAACGTTCAAATGGTTATGCAAAACTACTGACTGTGGATACGTCAATTGTTGTAACTGATGCAAAGCTGGTAATAACAACGAGCTCTTGCTCAACAATCAAACTTCAAAGCTAAACCATGGGAATGTTTAAGAATAAATTTACTAAGCATGTCAGTGTATACTATGACCCTAGAAGTCTAATGCACATAAATACACACAATGCTATTTTCTAATGCACGCTTGTTTGGAACGTTATGCCACCCATACAACATAGTTCTAGAAACTACTAAGCATTTTCTTCTCAATATAAGGTTCAAATCCTTGTTGTGTATACCTAAACCCAATGACTAGTACTCCAATGCGTAATCACGTGTAAGTCAAACTCCTACGATATTGGATCTTACCAGCCTCCCCCTAGCCCACACATGTGGATTTACGGGGCTTATCCTTAGTCATGAACATTCCTAGGAGCCGCAGCTCTTTATCAGCCATTTCATGGACCTTTTCGGCATACCCCTAGTCCACACACATTGATTTTCCAGGCGTGTCCTCAGCCGTGAACCCCAGCGAATCGATCTTTCGTAACTACGGATCTTACCGGCCTACCCCTAGCCCACACACGTGGATTTACCGGGCGTATTCTTGGTCCCGAACATTCCTATGAGCCTCAGCTCTTTACCGACCATGTTCTTCATTGTTTCAGTCATATCTTCTTCTAATGTAAGTTGTTCACTAAGCGATACAAAATATAGTATAGACTTAACGATCCATATTCCTAACATACATTTCACACAAACTGAAGTCATGGTCACATCGACCCTATTCCAATCCTCCCTCGGAGTACTCTAACTCTACAAGAATTGGATCTCGCCCAAGCCACAATCATTCCCTTGGATTTGACCAAGTCATCCTCTCAGATTCATGGACCTTACCGGCCTACACCTACCCCACACATAGGGTTGGCAAACAGGTCTAACGGGCCGGGTCGGGTCGAACCCGCCCGAGTTGGAACCAACCTTGGGCGGGTTCGGATCAGGTCCTTGGGTTAACCGGGCCGGGCCGGGTCGGTAGCGCTAATTCACGACCCGCCCAACCCGTGAACCCTTTCGAGTCCAACCCGGGTCGGGTCGGGACGGGTCGCGGGTTGGCCCGTCTAAAGTTTTTTTTACTTAAACAAAAAATGTAATGTAATTTTAATAATAAACAAAAAATTTAATAATAATAATAAGATTGAAAGAGTGAAATTGCCAAAAAAAAAATTTATATATTATTAATATGATTTCAACTTTACAAGTTTCACAATTTGTAATACGAAATAAAAAATTTCTACAAATTTGTTTTATACAATAACAAATTTCTTAGAAACAATTTCAATTTTCTTTAATTTTTCTAATTTTAAATAAAAAACAAAGATTTTATACAATTTTTTATACATTTACAATTGTCTTCAATTGGTTGTTGTTGTTGTTGGTGGTCTTGAATTCTTCATTTTGGTTGCTATTGTTGTTGTTGTTGTTCTTCTTCTTCCGGCGAGGTGCTCCCACTTGTGGACATGTTGAATGCTTTTTCTTGAGTCCTATCTTCGGCCTTCAGCCAGTCTTCTGTGCAAACGAGCATCTTCAACGATTGGGGCTTCAAGCGATTCCTGTAATCAGTTAGAACCCTGCCACTTATAGAAAATGTACTTTCTGAAGCAACTGTAAAGATAAGAGGAGTTATTATATCTTTAACCATATATTAAAGATTACTATATGTGTGTTCATGGTCTTTCCACCATTGTAAAATATCTATTAAAGAAGTAAAAGACGCAGAATCTTGTTGATTTACCAATGTAATTCATTTGGTTGATTAGTCCTAGGTTATTTTGATTGAATTTGTGCAAATAAATTAAATGTTTTACCATCTAATTTATGCTTACCCTTACCTTTAGAAGTAACAGAAGAAGAACTAACTAAAAAAGTTGTACTGGTAGATGCAGAACTTCTATCATAATAATCATACAAGTTATTTAATGTCGATTCCAATTTAACTAAAAATGTTCTGCAATCAATTTCAGATTCATCTGGCCCAAGTAAAGTAAAAAACATTTCAATCAAACTCTTTGTACCTTCTAATTTGAGACGAGGATCCATCACAGTAGCAACACAATACAACATAGGAGAAGGATTAAAATACTTCAAAATTTTGGTGTATGCAGGTTTCACGATATGACCAATAAAAGCATCATCGATCATTTCTTTGAAAGTTTGCATCATAGTAACTATTGAAATAAAAATGCTACTAGAAGTAGATTCATAAGATTTTGAAAATTTGAAAGTTGCGGTTTTAAAAGGTTCTAAAAATTTCAACAAAGATTCGGTATAATACCAATGTTGGGGAGTCATTTCAAAATTTGAAATATTTTTTGCAAGACAAAAATTATTTATACATGCTTTATATTCAGTAACAACTTGTAGCAAATCAAAAGTAGAGTTCCATCGGTGTTTAACATCCTTTGGAAATTTTCTAAAATGTACATTTTTAAGCCTACACCAAGCTTTCCATTCTTGAAATATGGTGCCACTTAATGCAATAAAATGTACACAATTCCTAATGTTAACAATATATGGTTCGGCTATTTTTAATTCATCTTGAACACACAAATTTAAAATATAACATGCACATCTAACATGAAAAATATTATCAGATGGAGGGTTTAATGCGGTTTTAAAAATATTAATTGATGCATTGTTGTTAGATGCATTATCAAAATTTACACACATAATTTTATCACGGATATGAAAAACATCACAAGTTTCTAAAATACGGTTTGCAATTTCATTACCACTATGGGGATAGGGCAATGCGGCAAGTGATATGATCCTTTTTTGAAGAATCCAATCACTGCCGATCCAATGACCGGTTATTCCATCATTGGAATATTGTTGCAACCCGTCCAACAATCGGAAGTTAAAGAAACTCTACAAGTTAAACTCCATAAAATTGCAATCAAAGCTTCCCTTATTTCATTGTACATTTTAAAACAATATGATTTGCAAGTATTCCTAGGGATTCTTTTAAAATGGGGGTTTAAGTCGGTTTGATTAAAATTTTCTAAGTCCCTACTCTCGGGATAGGAAAATAGTAACTCTTCCTTGATTACTAATCGGTCCATTTCCTGACAAACAAGTTCGGGATCATAAGAATGGTTATCAACTACACCGGTCATAGGGTGGATTTTTTGTTGGCCAGGTAGGTTAACAAGAAGTCTTTATGCACATTTTGGATGTGTCGTCTAATTGTACCCGTGCCCTCACCCCTCTTCCATTTGTATGGCTTCGAACATGTTTTACAAACTTTTATACCTACACCCGGTACATTTTCGTCCGGAATGTAATCATAAAATTTGTGTCAATCACTACTTTCTCCTCTAGTTTTTCTACTAGTAGCCGGTTGTGTTGTTTCGGTTGCTTGTGTTTGTGGTTCTTCTTCTAATTCTATGTCTCCTACAAACTCATCGTGTGTACCAATGTGTTGGTTCATAGGATTATGGTACTCTTCGGCGGGCTCATTTTGTAGAACAATTGGAGGCCTACGAGAAGTGCCTGTGGAATCTTGTCCACTTTGGCTAGGCCGCTACCTCGTGATCTAGACATGTTGATATATAGTAGTGTATGTGAAAAAATTAAATCCAATGTTGGCACGATAAGTTACAAAAAAAATCTAGAAAATAAGAGGGTTGTGAGAGAGAAGATCAAAAAACCAACAAACAAATATGATACAGAAAATTATAACTACAAAAAAATTAAAAATAGAAGAAGAGGGTTGTAAAATTTTGATACCGTTCACCGCGGATAGTCGTATATAAAATGAGAGTGAAAATAAAAAATAGAAGTAGAAGTAGAAGTCCGGAATTGAAGACTTGAAGAGAGCTTCTTTGTTTGATCACTTGGAGGAGTTGAAGACTTGAAGACGTAGTTGAATGTTGATTTCGATATGATCGGAATTTGTCGTTTGATCGTTTATATGTTGCTACCTTCTTTGTTCAATTGTTCACAAAAATTGAAATGAATTGAGTAATAATAGTTGAGAGAGTAAGGTGTTAATTTTTAGTTTGGATTTTAGGGGTATTTATAGAGAAAAAAACCAAAAAAAAAACTAAAATCAACGGCTAAAAGAGCCGTTAATGAGCTCTCGGCTCATTGGACCCGCGGGTCAAACGGTCGACCCGCGCGGGTCGAACGTTTGACCCGTACGGGTCAAACTATTTGCGACCCGAGGGCCGACCCGCGGGTTGGCGAGCGGGTTCGGTACTGTAGCGCGGGTTATCGGGCCGGGTTGAACGGGTTCAATTCATCTAATTTAAGACCCGGGTCGACCCGTTTCCATTAACGGGTTTGACCCGAACCTGAACCGGTCACTCACGGGTCGGGCTAGGCGGGCGGGTCGCGGGTCGACCTGGCCCGTTTTCCATCCCTACCCACACATGCGGATTTGCAGGGCGTACCCTCAGTCATGAACATTCCTAAGAGCCGCAGCTCTTTACCGTCCATTTCAAGGACCTGCCCGACCTACCTCTAATCCACACACATGAATTTTTTGGACGTATCCTTTGCCCCATATATAGAATCCACCGTTTAATCATTCAACTCTGACTTTGGACAATAATGGGGGTTAAAAGTCGTGACTAATCAAGACCATAAAATTCTTGCACGTATCGCGAAGTCCCTGTGCGCAATATGGTCCTTCCACGACAGCTACAGGTCCACAACTTGAACATGAGTCTATCACAGGCCCATTACCCTAGTTTGGCCCACGAGCGGGGACCACCAGCAGACCAATTAGAGGAGACTGATTTTCTGGGTAAGGGTGGTAATCAAATTGCAAGAATTAAGGGGACATTAACAGAATACCCCTAATCATAAGGATCCTCCAAATCAGGAGGGAGATTCTTTCCATAACTACCCTTCCTCACACTTGTAAATACACCTCCACATCTTTATCAGGGTAATCATTTTTTTGCCTATCAAACCCTTTTTATTACTTCTGGTTACTAACTTGACCCTCGAAGGGTCTATCACCAAGATCATCTGCTGTGTTTTAGGTTGTTGTTGCATATTTCTGGTGAGACATCAGCTTGCACAACCACCACGACCTCCACCTGAATTCCTCAAATCCTGTGATGACATCTGGATCTGATTAAGGGTAGAAATATGAGCTTTGCACTAAATACAATAACTCATCTTCTGTTGCTCCCATACCAAAAATTAGCAGCATCAGGCAGCAACATAGTAGTCTTGCAAAAACCATATAAATTTCGGTATTTATCAGAATATGAATTTGTTAGTTTTCATATGAAACCTGAATGAGTCTACTACAATATTGTAGTTAAGAAAATTTCAATTTAACTACAATTATTTTGTCTAAATCCACATGCAAAATAGTAGGTTAAGTTTCCACAGAACTGCAACTCTTGCTACTATAACAATTACTGAAAATCCCACTTCATGCAAATTTGATTTCTTAGAATCGAAAGATAGATTAATGAATCTACTTCAAATTCGTAGTTTTGAGTTTCCTAAAAGTAGTACATATAAGAGGTTACAATGGTCAGAAACCAAAGTTGTACAGAATTCCAGAACCAAGGCAAAACTGTCAACCAATCCTAAGTACAGATTAGTTTAAAATACTAACATATATTTAAACCTCATGAAATTATGTGAATCTATGGTAAACATATACGAGATACATATATAAAAATTTCAGCTTCAAATTATATCTACTTAAAGAGAAATAATTTTCGGAAGTAAGTTCAAAATTCAGGACAGAAACTGTATAATGTTTCCAAGTTAATGTTACCATAATTTCACACAATTAATTAAAAACCATTTATGATTATTCCATTAGCACTATCCTATCATATTATTAAGTTATCATAACAATAACAAATCACAAAGCACAAGAAAGAAGAGTACACCCACCTTTAATCGCTTCCGAATTCGATTGCCTCTGAGCTCCAACGAAGCATTCCAACCCCAAACTCGATAAACTTAACCTTATAACCACAACAAAATATACACTATTACTATCATCTCTCATGTTAATAATCTACAACTCATGAAAAAGAATAGAGTTTCTAAGTTTACCTTATGAAAACTTCAAATCCAAAGATATTGTTTCTCATCTCTTGAAGGCAAGGCTTATGTAGGTATTTATAACTCTAATAATGCACTATTTCATCCAACTCGTTAATCCACCTCCCCTAACTCTAGATTTAAATTTAATTTTACCTCCCCTAAACCTCTCCTATGTCACTAACCAGCAAGATCCATGCATGACAAAAGAAAATAATAATAATTTATTAAGGCCATTTTTTATGATTCTCATTCACTAATTTCCTAGAAGTCCTAGTCACCAACTCAATTGCTCTTAAGTCCTCAAGTTCACAAAATAATATATTAAATATGCATATGGGCCATTCCCAAATATTTATATTTTCCAAACTAAGATCTAAAATATTCAGTGTATTACATAAGATATTATACACAATTGTACAAAATACACTTGCATAACACATGTGGGGGCAAAATTGTCATAACTCAATTTTGCGGGGTGTTATAGTTGGTCAATCATATAATCTCATCAATGTTGGTGAGGCATCTTCGTCTTCCATTCTGCAAGACCCAGTGACCCTTCACTCCTGACATTACGACAAAGTCACATATCTCAAATAGTGTGGAACGACACATCAAAGGAGTGCACATTATGTATGCAAATGACGATACCCATGCATCCACGTAAACACGGCTTGTTAGTCGAGGCGGGATTCTACAGATTATGATTGATGGCAACGATAAAGCTAGAGCATGTGCTGCTTACGGCTCTTCCTGAGAGATGGCGGCTGTAGACACATTCATTCCATCTTCCCGTAGGTAAGATGACTGTGACACTCCAAGATATTATGGTCATTTCAGGACTTTTGATCGATGGGATGGTCTTGATCGAGAGTATGGCCTTTCATAGAGGAGTTAGTTAGAGAGTTTCCAATGTTGAGAAGCTAGGGAAGATGACATTTGTAAGCCAATAGATGCAATTTTCTTGGATTTATTCGATGTTCGTTGGGTTCTTGAAAGATGACTCATCTGAATTCCATGTTGAGTGCTGCACCCGAGTGTACTCTGTTGACACTGTTTGGAGGACTTATCGTTTCGAACTCCTCAGGTCATGCCGGGCGTTAATGTATCTGTCATTGATCGTCGATCTTAGAATAGCCGGACGGTATAGTTGGCGTAGTGTGGCATTACCGTCTCTGTACCAGAGTTTGTGTGGGGGGGGGGAGCATTGAACACGGTGTAGATGTTGAGACTGTATGTTGGTCAACCCCAAATAAGAATGCAGTCACAAAGGTGTTGGAACACGCAGAGAATGAGGCGATGTTGGCTCCGCTAGATGTGTACTAGACTGGGGGACACATGTGGAGAGATAACCCACGTGGTGTGTTGACCTACTACAGAGGAGATCTTGACTAGTTACGAGAGGAGTACATCAGGTGGGAGCCGTACATGACCGACAGATTGGAGAGGCTACCACCAGTGTGCACGTTGAGTAGACAGTGTGGTTGATGAGAGCACCACTCATCAACTTTGGTGCAGTAGAGTATACTTCCTCGACCGAGTTCCTCGACAATTCGGGCTGCAGCAAACATCCTGACACCCCTACGACACTTCTCTGCACAATGTAAAGGGAATGGGTCGCTTGCTTGATCACGATTGGGCAAAACATCACCAGGTCCATGTCTACGCATGGAACGACCGACGATTTGATATGATCGTACATAGTAGACCTATACATAAAGTGATGAATATGCGAATCATTATCTAATTACAAACATAACATACACATAAAAATTTTAGGGTTTCATGATCACCTTAAAAAAAACCAACGTTTGAGCGCAGAGATGACGACGTACATGATGTATGCGATGACTGGGGATGATGCATTGGTTTTAAGAGAGATGTGCGAGATATTGGATTTTGATTTTGAGAGTGATGTGAAATTGGAATTCACTAAGTGCTTTGACGGAGTAGAAGGAATAGGAGGAGTTGGAAGAGATTTGACGGAGGAGGATGAATCCGAAGAGTTAGAGGAATTTGGGATCTAGGGTTTTGAGATTTGGGTTCGGAGTTGGAGGAGAGAGAGTTGGAAGAGATGAACTGAAGGGAAAAGAGAGAAGGCCCAGATCTTTAAGTGTTATTCGTAGTAGCCAAATGCGGCCTAAGTTTAAGAGACCCAACTGCGGTCTCTGTTATATCTAGGTCGTAGTTTGGTTGTACGGCCTAAGTTTAACACATTTTAACTTTACAATTTTTATCTAACTCTCGAAGTCACTCTACCTCAAATATGAAATGAACGAAGGCCGCAGTTGAGAATAGCGGCCTCGAAAAAAGTAGGTGAAGAGGACGCAATCGAGAAATTCAGTCTCACAATCAAAGAGTCTGCAATCCCCAACTGCGGCCTATGTTGACGTGTCTCAAAGTGGTTCACCAATAGAATTAGTTTGGAAAGTGGGTTAGTTGGGAAAATAGTTTGGGAAAAGTGGGTTAGTTTGGGGGAAAATTCCCTTATGTGTTACCCCTAGCAGAAGTTGTTTTCTTATATGCCTTATTAATAAAGGGGAGTGACTGTAGTATATATTTTTCTACATAAAGTAATAATAATAATAATAATAATAATAATAATAATAATAATAATTATTATTATTATTATTATTATTATTATTATTATTATTATTATTAAACTAATGGGCCTACCTCTTCTCCCCTTCCTCTATTTTGAAATAGAGAAAAGAGATCAAAAGTAGAAATCTCATTTAAACTCACACGTGCGTTATGCGCATTTTCATAAAATAAAGAAAGAAAAAATAAAAATTCTAAAACCCTCTCCAGCCACGATCTCATTCTCTCCACTTTCAAAATCCTTCCCAACCTTCGCCTCCCACCATGCCCCCTCACACGCCACGCGCCCTCCTCAATTCTGACCTGCCTCCCACGCGCCCTCGAAGCCACCTTACACTACCCCCTTTGACCTGCCTCCCATGCGACCTCCTCGCCTCAGACTCACCCCTGGGGCGCCTTCTGTTTCCTCCTCTTCTCCGAGCCGCCTTCCGCACTGCAGCGCCCCTATACCCTCCTCTCCTCCGACGCTGCCACCGCCTTGCATGTGCCCCTATCGCCTTCAACACTGCCCCCTCTGACTTGCCTTCTATGCTCCCTCCTTGCCTCCAACTCATCTCCGAAGATGCCCCCTCCCATGCGGCCCTCCCTAAATCACGACCTCGTCTCCAACGCTGCCACCTCCTTTGTTGATTCTGAACCACCGCAGTCATCAATGCAGTATTTTCAGTTGAATTGTGGAAGAGTATGGATTGAAAATGGTGATGATTGCGATTTCGGATTCATGAATGGAATTTTGTAAGGTTTCTTCTAGTTTTCCCTTTTTCCTATTGCTTCATGCATATTTGAACAGAAAACACTTGAAAACCTAGAAATCTAGTACTTAATTTCTAGAACTGTGTTTTATTGATCAGATATTCAATGAAATGCCTATGTAGCACACAAGATGTGTGAAAATGCTTTTGAGAAATTTTGCTTAACGAAATCAATTGTATCTATGTGTGGTGTATGTATTAATTTTTAAAACTCTAATTTACTACATGATTTCATTTTCAATTTCTAATTTATGTTTTTGAAATCTCGAAATTTAGATTTAGGGAAGAGTACGGGTTGAAGACTGTGATGATTGTGGTGTCGGGATTCAAGAATGAGATTTGGTAAGGTTTCTTATAGTTTAAACACCTGAAAACCTAGAAATCTGGTATTTAATTTTTTAGAATTTTGCTTTTCACATCAAGTGTTCGATGAAATGTCTAAGTGGCACGCTAGGTATTTGTGAAAATTGCTATTAAGAGATTTTGTTTAACTAAATCAATTGAATATATGTGTGGTGTATATATTAATTTCTAAAACCCTAATTTACTACTTGATTTTATTTTCAATTTCTAATTTGTATTTTTGAAATCCTGAAATATAGATTTGGTGAAGAGTACGAGTTGAAGACAGGGATGATTACATGTCAGATTCAAGAATAAGATTTGGTAAGGAGGGAGGGGGCGGAGGGAAGGGTGAGATGGACGGAAAGGTGGAGGGGGTGTTGGATATGAGGACGTTGCGGCGGTCGATAACGATAGAGATGCATGAGAGAAGGGAGGAGTGGAGGGCGGCGTCAAAGAGGGTGTAGATTTGGGCAGCATCGATGTACACAAAGGCCGAGCTGTGCGCATACTTTTTAAGGTAAATTTCACTAAATTTTATCCTTGGAATGCAATTTTTCCCAATTCTCTCACTTTTTTAAAATTCCATATAATTTTATGAGTTTCTCAAAATTATTTTTGTTTGTGCAATTTGCACATGTGGCACTAGTCTATACAATATATTATGCTAAACCACTTTTATCCATGATTTTTCTCATTGCTCCATTTTTTTTTTAAAATGAGAGGAAAAGTAGAAGGTTGCTCATTCGATTCCCGGCTGGTGCAATTCAAAAAAAAATATCTTTTTAACTGGACTTTTTGCACTTTTGCACTTTTGCCCCTAATCTATGTAAATTTTATTTAGTATATTTTTAATTTTATGTTTCACGCTTTTACCTCTGGTCTTTTTAGAATAGTGTTTTGGTTGAACAAGAAATAACACTTGAGCAATATATAAGGGAAACATATAGTATATCTTAACTGCAATAGGATAAGAAAATTGGTAGATAAGTAACGAAAATAATCTTTCCATAGAGAAGAAAATAATACATCTTTATTTATATTTTAGATACACTAATTTTACTTTAGTTCTAATGCATTGTCCATTATCAAAATGTTATATTATTATCCTTACAATAAATTGTGGGTACTACATAGAGTGACCTAACACCGATCAATAAAATAGATACACTGCTGTTAGTTCTATTTCGTTGTGCTTTGTGCATCGTTCAAATATATTTTTATTATCCAAATAGTAAAATGTGGGTATTATAATAAATCACCTAACATATTTTTATTATCCAAATAGTAAAATGTGGGTATTATAATAAATAACCTAACACGAATTATTAAAAGTTTAGGAGTTAATAGTGAAAATTAAAAAGTCAAAGAACATAATTCTAACAAAAAGAAAACCTAGGAGCTTTTAAAAAAATTCCCCTTCTATTCTATATATATGTATACAATATATGATGCTAAGATCACTTTTGGTTAAAGAAACTAGTAATATACACGTGCGATGCACGTATTAATTTTTTTTATAAAAATAAAGTAAGAACTCTGATTTACACGTTCGATGCATGTCTTAATAAATATGATTATATATTTTTAAAAGTAAGTATGAAGACTATAATGGGAGAGTTGGAGTTGCACATGTGTTGCCGTAAGTAGGTAGATTTACAACTCCAACTCTTCCATTATAATAGTTATTATATATTATGTTATAGATAGATAGATAGATAGATAGATAGATAAATAGATAGATGTATAGTAATTTACATGTGTGATGCACATTTAATATATTAAAAATAATTAAAGTAAATAACTGACGTAGTGAGGACTCGAACCTGAGACCTCATTCAAATTAGTTATGCACGTGTAATGCACGTGTTGGTAGATTTACAAATGACAATAAGGCCTTCTCCCATTATAATATTAGAGATTTTTAAAACAAATAATTAAAACAAAAAAAAGTGTAAACATATGAGGCAACCCCCTACTATTTCTCCATCAAATTTTGAACTGGAATCCTAACCCTTAATCAAACCAAAAAAAATCGTGCAATATTCTATTGATGTTATTGGATAATTTTCAAAAATAAATTTTTTATTTTCCCATTTTTTTTAAAAATTATGTACAATATTGTACATGATTATAGTAGTCTATACAATATATTATGCTAAACAACTTGTGGTCCAATTTATTTTTTTTTTCTAATTTTTCATTTTAAAACAAAAAAAGTAGCAAATGTAGGAGGCAACTTCCCACTGTTGAATAAAAAAAATAAAAATAAAAAATAAAATAAAAACTTCCCACCCTTTTTCCATCCAAATTTTGAAGTGCAATCTCATCGCTTAATCAAACCTTACAAACGTGCATGCAATATTTTATAAATGTTATTAGAGAATTTTTTCAAAAAATAGTTTTGGTATTTTCTTACTTCTTCAAAAATCATATACAATATATTGCACATGGTTGTATTTAAAAATATGTGCATTGCACGGGGTTATACTAGTATTGTTTGAAGAAAACTTATGACTCTTCCCGAATGTTAATATAGAATTAGAGGGCAGAAATAAAAGAAGCGCGTGAAAAGTCTTTGGTAAATGGGAACAGTACCATTTCCATCCTAAACTCAAACCAACTGCAGCACTTTCGGAGAAACTGAGAAGAAACCAAAGAACTTAAACTAATCTAATCCCCATTATTTAATTAATTTCTCAAATCTAAAACAAGAATAATAGCAATACCCGTTCACCTCAGAATTTCCACCCTCATCTCATCCTCCTTATCAACTCCGCGTACATTGCATCCTACCATTTCAACAATCATCATACCAAAAACCCATCTCATTCTTTGATGACCCATCTGTTTCTGTTTTGGAGAATGGAGAGGTCCAAGCCTTGGTGGTTGATCTTGTTTGTTGCTGCACTGCTGTGTCTAAGTGTGCAGCTTTCTGCATCTCTGAATGATGAAGGTATGACCCTTTTTTTTTCTTTTTTTATTTTTTTTTAATGGGTTTGGATTTTGATGGTTTGGTTTGTTGGGTATATATGTAGGGAGGGCTCTGTGGAGGTTTAGGGAGAAGGTGGAGGTTGACCCTTATGGGGCTTTGTCAAATTGGGTTGAGGAGGCTGTTGATTCTTGTTCTTGGTTTGGAGTTGAGTGCTCAGATGATGGAAGAGTTGTGGCTTTGTAAGTTGTTTCTTCTTCTTTTTCGACGATTCGATTTTGTTACTTTTTTTATTAAAAAAATTCTTTGCCATCCTGTTTCATTTGGGGAAAGTCTGAAAGATCCGAAATTGTGATTAGGGGAAGTTTGAGAGAGATGAAATTGAAAAGGGAATGCAATTGTTGGAGGGTGTAGAAATAATAGGGTATTATCAGATGGGTGATACGACACTTGTTCGGACTGCAATTATAACCACTGAGTTGTAGCTCAGCTAGTAAGGATTTGGGATGGGTAAAGTGAGGTCTCAGGATCGAGATGAGAAAGGCTGCGATGTAGCCTTTACTTAAAAAATAATAAATTAAAATGATCACCATATATAGGTTTTATTAGCAATTTGCCGATTTAAGATTATCTCTTGTTGTTTGTCATGTATCTTTTCCTACGGCACGTCTTCAGAACGATACATCATATGAAAAGCCTTGCAAACAGTAAATGAACAATTATGTAGCTCAAGTTTGAATAGTATGACAATAATTAGTTGTAAATAAAAGTCCATGTTTTCAATAGTATATGTTGAAAAATAATTATAAATTGGGGTATATAAGTCCATATTTCCATAAGTATATATATATACATATATATATATATATATATATATATATTCTTTCGTTGTGCACCACCTATGGTGCACACGGCGTGTACACTCGCCCTTCCCACTTTCGTATCAACAATCCTAACCGTTCACATTCATCTACACATCTAAATTAGTCTAAATATGTAAAATCAAATCATTTGAAATTCATTTGCCCATCCATTGAAGTGTTACAAAATTGTATGGCTGAAAATCATTGTTTTTTATAGTCACATGATGGATGGGCAAATGAATTTTAAATGATTTGATTTTACATATTTAGACTAATTTAGATGTGTAGATCAATGTGAACGGTTCGGATCGTCGATATGAAGGCGGGAAGTCCGAGTGCACACGAGTGCACACGGAGGGATGGTGCACAATGGAAGATTTTCCTATATATATATATATATGAGTCCCCTTCGGTTGCACACTACTTTGGTGAGCACTCCGTGAGCACTCACGAAATAGAGCACCTATGACAAATCCGAACCGCTCATATTGTTCTATATACCTTAGATAGCCTAACAATAAAAAATCAAGTAATTTGAAGTTCATTTGCCCATGATTTACATCATTACAAAATTGTATGGCTGAAAATTCTAACAGCATGATGGATGGGCAAATGAACTTCAAATTACTTGATTTTTTATTGTTAGGCTATCTAAGTTATATAGAACAATATGAGCGGTTTGGATTAGTCATAGGTGCTCTATTTTATGAGTGCTCACGGAGTGCTCACCAAAAGTAGTGTGCAACCGAAGATTTGTCTATATATATATATATATATATATATATAAGAGAGAGAGAGAGAATTAAATAAATAAAGGTGTTTTTTTGGGGGGGGGGGGGGGGTGTTGAATTTGAGTTTTAGGGGGAAGCTTTAGGGAGGAAAAATGTGTTTTGTGATGTTAGATCTGGGCCTTTGATTTTGGGGGGATTGAAGGAGAGCCACTTGATAGCTTTCTTTGTGTTTTATTATATAGATGCTTCTCCTAATAGGAAGAATCACACAAAACCACCTTGAACAAGAGAGATGAAGGGGAAACTAGAGTGATGTTTTACCCTGCAGATAAAGTAGGGTCTAAACAATTTTATTGATGATGAGAACAGATCAAAAGTCAAATTAACTAGTATGGAAGTTGTTCTAAACAAATGTAGATCATAGAATTAGGAACAAACCAATTGCACGAGTAATTATTAAAGCACATGTTCTTAACAGATTTGCATGGAAAGGAGTGTTCTCCGTGAAGAGACATATTTCAATAGGTTGAAAAGCTTTGGTTAAAGGCACCAAATCTTGATTTCATCTTGTCTCTCCCATATAAAAAGGGTGAAGGAGAAGAAATGAAATTTGTTTTTCAAAAATCATTATAGTTGTGACAATTGACCAACATGAATTAGAGTCTTAGAAATGGATAAATTAAACTTATGTGTGGGCCTAATGGTTAAACTGAGAAGAAATGAAATTTGTTTTTGAAAAATCATTATAGTTGTGACCATTGACCAACATGAATTAGAGTCTTAGAAATGGATAAATTAAACTTATGTGTGGGCCTAATGGTTAAACTGAACTCTGGCTTTACTACTCCTGCACTTTGCTTAATAATTGGAAGCACACTTTGAACTTTTGACATCTTTAGACAAGTCGTAGTCTTTACCAAATTTCCTTGAGTTCATCTTTATTCTAAAACTCCAATGTTCTCTATCTGCGTATAGTCCTTTTTATGTGTAAATTGATGTCATGCTTTTGTTGTTCTCTTTCTCTAACGTATGTTAATTTTTGATGTTTTTGCAGGAAACTGAAGGATCTTCTTCTTGAGGGGACACTCACACCCGAACTTGGGAAGCTGATGCACTTGAAGTCTCTGTAAGCATATATTGAAACCCTGACTTGATCATGCATGGATTGGTAAAGAAGAATTATTTTGTGTTTTCAAACAGAGCACTGAATCAAAAGAAGGATTTTTTTTAGTCATTGTTTGTGACAAAAAAACATTTTTTAAAGAACACTAGCTGGAATTTGTATCTATGTATACCTACCACGAGCAGTGTGTGCCCAATTTCTTTTTTCCTTGTGTTTTTCTTTGAACAACCGACCTTTTAAGTAGAAGTAGCACTTAACATACAAAATTGGAGGAACTTTTTTTTTTCTCTCTTATGATTAGGGCTGCAATCGAGCCAAGCCGAGCCGAATACCTTCAGGCTCGAGCTCGGCTCGTTAAGGAAACGAGCTTAGTTTTGAGCACGAGCTCGGCTCGAGCTCGGTTCAAGCCAAGCTTTGACCGTATTCGAGCCGAATAGCTCGCGAGCTTAGCCTTAAAAAAAAACCAAGCTCTAGCTCGGCTCGAGCTCGGTTCGAGCCGAGCTTTGACCGAGCTCGAGCCGAATAGCTCGCGAATAGCTCGATTCGTTTGTAGCCCTACTTATGATTAATATAATTCTAACTAGTATATTATGCATGCAGTGTTCTGCATAACAATTCTTTCTGTGGATCCATCCCAGAAGAGATTGGTGAATTGCAAAAGCTAGAGATATTGGATTTGGGAAATAATAATCTAAGTGGACCAATTCCATCCGATATTAACAGTATTTTGTCCCTACAAATTCTGTGAGTAGAAAGCCAGTATCAATTTTCACTTTTTTATTTTTCTTTTCATGATCGATGTGTAATACTTAATGGCATGCTTAAATCTACTGCAGTGATTTAAGGCATAACAGACTTGTTGTCAACATGCCACCCGAACTTCACAAGCTCAATATGCTTTCCATGCTTCTTGTGGATAAAGAGAAGTCATCATCAAATATGGTTGTCGTCACAAGGTAAAGTAGAAGTAAATGTTGATGCTTACTTTTTGTTTAAGATGGAACTTCTTTGTTGATTTATCGTTTTCGGTAAATTTGTTTGTTTGTTTTGTTAGAGAAATCGTTGGGTAGGGCATCATGATATTTTATTTTTTTTGAGGTGAAAGGTGGAGGCATCATGATATTAATAAAGCAATTCAATGTATAAGGATACAACCAAAAAAATATTTAGATCCTACAAGAGAGAACTAGAGAAAACTAGCAGTAACTTCAAAGCCTACTGCACCAGCATATTCCTTCCTCAAATGTTTCGAGACCAGCATGCAAAATTGGTAAAGGTTGACCAGATAGACCACGGATTCCACCCAACATATGTTTAGTAACGACCCTTCTGATGCAGAATGAGAAACATTACGCCGCTTCACCAGTTTTTATGTAGTCAGTGATAATGCAATCTAACACTTACCACTGCACCAACACCTTTGATAGTTTGATGTCATTCCATCTATATATTTCATATAATAATTAGAGTAGTTAGAAAAGTGTTATTGATATTGCTCTGATACGAATGGTAGTTTCCTAATTATTGCTTTTTGTATAATTTATAGGAATACTGAAAATGCAACCATACGGAAACTTCTTCGAGATGCTAGCCAACGGCATGGGCATCGAACTCATAACGCTCTGACTCCTTCACCATCTCCATCCCCATCATCCTCGGCATTTCCGAAATCACTCGTATCCAAGTCACCAACTAGTTCATCATCCTCCTCATCAAAGCCTCTTACCCCTTTTCCTACTCCACCATCAGTCGCTCAGCCTCCTCATCACAAGCATGCTCAATCTTCAGAAAATCCATCATCCAAAGTTGTGAAAACATCTCATGGACAGCACAGATCACACTGGATAATCTTTGCATTAGTATCAGTGGGATTTTGCTGTCTTGTAGCCTTATCTATTATATACTTCCTTTCTTGCCGAGCTAACAAAGTTGTTACCGTTATGCCTTGGAGAACCGGTCTGAGCGGGCAGTTACAGAAAGCATTTGTCACAGGTTAGTTATTCACTTCCAGACTTACATAAACTCTTGGAATTTGATTTCTATATTCATGAAAAGGTATTCCCATGGCAGGTGTGCCTTCACTCAGAAGGTCAGAACTTGAATCAGCCTGTGAAGATTTTAGCAATGTTCTTGGATCTTTACCAGACTGCTTTTTCTACAAAGGAACACTATCAAGTGGTGTGGAAATAGCGGTAACATCGACTGTGGTTACTTGTGCTAAAGATTGGTCAGATCAGTATGAAACTCAGTACAGGAAGAAGGTATTTTGCTCTCTCTTCATTTTCATGTGGGTATTAATTGCTGTTTGTATATTATCAATTATAACCTCTGCTTTTTTTTGTTGGGTATGCTTCAGATCTCACTGTTGTCTAAAGTGAATCATAAAAATTTTATGAACCTTATTGGATATTGCGAAGAGGAACAGCCTTTCACGAGGATGATGGTTTATGAGTACGCTCCAAATGGGACACTTTTCGAACATTTACACAGTGAGTAATCAGTTATATGCAGTGATAAGATTGAGTAGTTTCATCCAACATAAGGTCATACTGCTCTCTCGTATTGGCCATCCTCATATGGCTAATAGAAAGGCATAAAACATATGAACCAGTTAGCATGTAGGAATAAGTATCTGTTATTTATTTTACAGGTTATACCATGCAACTAAGGAGTGCCAGCTACAATTTTCATAGATTATCAAAGAGTTTAATGCATATGAGAATGTTATGTATGACCGGTACCTAGCAATAATTCACATATTAATATGTGAACTACTTTCTAGGATAGAGCTTGTTACATCATCATCTGTAGGGTCAAGATTGAAGTAAACTATATTTCCAAATTGCCATACTCTTCATTGCACTTTAGTTGGGAATTATGGAGCTCATTCATTATAAATAAAATTTTGATGCAAATACAAAATTGTTGTAATTATTATTAGACGAAAGGTCCATGAAGGCCTTTTGATCAGTCAGAGCAAGCTCAGACTCGTATATTTTCATTATGACAGATCCTTGTAATAACAACAAATCCTTTTACATATAGTCTGCAATAACTTTTCCTTGGATTTGTAAGGCTAATATCTAACTAATGTCCAAATTTCAATTTGTTTATAGTTAAAGAAGCAGATCACTTGGACTGGGCAGCTCGGTTAAGGATAATCATGGGCATATCATACTGTTTAGATCACTTGCACCAGCTTGACCCTCCTGTAGTTCTCAAAAACTTGCAATCATCATCCATCTATCTCTGTGATGACTATGCTGCCAAAATCTCCGATCTCTCCTTCTGGAATGAGGAAAAAGAACCAGATGCATCTTTCGAAAGCTCGGGAGTCATGGATACACAGTTCTCCAATAAAGAAGGCAATGTGTACAAGTTTGGTATCATACTTCTAGAAACAATATCAGGAAGGCTTCCATTTTCTGAAGATGATGGCCTTCTTGTGCTTTGGGCTTCAAGCCATCTAAATGGAAAACGACCTTTAATGGATATGATCGATCCTACCCTTGAGACATGCAATGAGGACGATGTGATTGCACTGAGCGAGGTTATTAAGTCCTGCATCAATCCAAACCCGACAAGGAGACCAACAATGTCAGATGTGGCTGCTCAGTTGAGGAAGATAACAAAAATTGCACCGGCGTCAGCGACTCCAAAATTGTCGCCACTGTGGTGGGCCGAGCTTGAGATTATTTCTACAGAGGGTAATAGCTTATAGTAGAGCTCACTTTAATTGTTAATAGAAATTTATTTGTTCCTGGTGGATATTTTTTAATCATTGCATCAGTTGTTTATATTCATGGTTATATAAGTTTTGAGAAAGAAAGGAAAAAAAAAAAACAAGGAAAATGTACATAGTGGATACTGGAAGGAGAGCTAACTGCAGTTGGGTTTGTGAATAGGAAGAGGAAGTTTTTATCCGAGATTGATTTGCAAGAGATTGTTGATTAGTCATATTTGCAGGTTTTTTTGTACATTGCCTAGACATGCTAACGACGAATCTTTGCAATACTTGTGCGGTGTGGGAAATAGTCATATTTTGTTTAAATATATATGGATTTTTTATTTTTATTTATTTTTTTGGGTGAAATATGTATAAATGGATGTTGATACTATCAGCCACCATATGGTAAACCACTGGAGTTGTTCAATCTGCTTTCTTCAAGCCAATATACTTGCAAAAAAGTATTGTCAGATTACTGTTGGATGCTTGGCTTAAGGTTTGTCTGTTAGCTTTCATCCGGCGACAGTGGGATAATAGGAGGGGTCTCCCTGCTTGATCTCAAATTTCTCATTTTTTTGGAAGGGAGATCATGTACGAAGCGGGCGCTTTGAGATGCATGCCCTCTTGCATCCAAAAGCCCAAAAGCTCTGTCATGTTCGCAAGAAATCTTATAAACTGGGACAAGATAATCTGTCCTGCGTTTTTAAGAAACTAGTAGTTTATACGTGCGTTGCACGGGTTTGTAGATGGACAAATTACACTGAAGCCTAAGTAGAGATAATTGATCTTCTTGATTGAACAGTATTAACGCGATGAAACAAATATCTGTTCTCAAATGCAATTCAATAATATCCAAACCCGACAAGAAATGCATCACAGTAGTGCACAACAGAAAAATTTACATGACACAATTGTGGACATATTTTGTTCATCCAAACCAAGAAATGTACTAGGCTAGTACTCACCCTATATAAAAAAATTAAAAATTAGAAACAGACTCAAATGATAAACCAACATCATACTGCATCCAACCTGCATCAACCTCCATGCACTTAAAATTCCAGTGGTTTACCAAACATTTCATTGATTTCGGCCATGGCCTCCATGGTGAAAACAGTTGGCTCGAACAGATCACCATCTCCACCTAAAACAGTGGTGCTTCTCGAAGCCTGGACTCTTGCATCTTCTTCCAAGTCATCATCAGCTAGTATTGCAAGCCCTTGGCTTGGTTGTTTCTGCTCTATTATAGGTTTAGCTTGCCTCTTAGACCTGACCTCTCCACCTAAGGCAGAGGAAGCAACTCTCGAAGCCTGACTTCTCGTGTCTTCTTCCAGGTCGTCATCAGCTAATATCGCAAACCCCTGGCTCGGTTGTTTCTGCTCTATAAAGGGTTTAGCTTGCCTCATTGACCTGCCCTCTCCACCTAACGTAGAGGAAGTGCCTCTCAAAGCCTGACTTCTCGGGTCTTCTTCCAAGTCATCATCAGCTAATATTGCAAACCCCTGGCTTGGTAGTTTCTGTTCTATAAAGGGTTTAGCTTGCCTCATTGACCTGCTAGCTCTGACAAAGTTCAAAGGCTTCCCAAACATGCTGTTTATGTCATCCATTGCCTCCTTCAAGTTAATAGTAGGGTCCACCAAACCATGATGGCATGCATTCTCCACTCCCGGGTCACCAAAAACTGTCGACCCAACAAATCTTCGGATTACTGTGTCTTCTGTCAATCGGACTTCTGATTTGTTTGTATTGGTTTCAGACGGAACAGTGGTTTCATGGCCACCCTTATTATCATCTTCATCTTCATCTTCATCTTCTTCTTCGTCATTATCGTCATCTTCTTCAGTCCATATCTTGAATGCACCAACAAAGGGTTTCTGGGACTTCGTTTCAGTTTGCTTCTTAGTTTGCAGCACTTCTTCCGAGCATTCACTATCAACAAATACCTCAAGCACATTAGACAGCTGGTTTTCTTTAGGCTTTCTTCTAGCCACTGGTTCTGTCTCTAGAGGTTCTCTAAACATGCTGCTGATAGCATTCATGGCCTCCTTCATGTTGACCGTGGGATCCACCAACCCATGATGGCAAGCATCTTCTGCTTCGGATTTTCCAATAATGGCAGAGCCTACAAACTTCACGACAACTGTGTCATCACTACAAACTGGGGCTGGCTTATCTAAATTAGAACCATCTTTGGGTAGATTGGGATGTAAACTGCGACTTGATTCATTCTGATGTGTAGTGTTTTCAGGCTTCATGTCCATCAGATTTACATTCTTGGCATTTTTTTGACCTCCAGAAGTGCTTTTAGATAGCGGTAACTGAGAAGTTTCACCTGCACAATGTCGTCATTGATGATCAGTTCATTGGTTCCTTTTGAACCCAACATCATCTTTTTTGGTAGACCCAAACTTGATTAAAATGACAAATTAAACCCACCAAACATTATTCGGCCGTTATTTCTACCTTACCAAAACCTGCCAACTCAAACCCAAAATAACCAGAAACCCAATCTTTAACCAAACTAGCCTGAAAAGCCAAATTTTATTAATAAGTAAACTTATACATTTTGTATAGAAAATAATTACCCATATAAATTTGCCATATATTTAGCATCCAAGATAGAAAATGTGCACCTTTTTTGAAAGAAGACCATTTTCTTTTAACTGTTTCACATATCTCTACTATTATAATGGGAGAAGGCCTTAGTGGTATTTGTCATTAATTTTTTTTTTTTTTTAATTCTGTCATTTTGAATCCAGCTCACTTTGGTAAATATTGTCGAAAGTGGACCAGTTTGGTAAATAGTTTCGAAAGTTGATCGGTTTGGAAATTATTTTCCTTTTTTTTTCCTTCTTCCTCCACGTGCATCGCACGTGCATATTTTCGAAATGGACCAGTTTGGTAAATACTTTCGAAAGTGGATCAGTTTGGAAATTATTTTCCTTTTATTTTCTTTTTCCTTCTTCTTCCTCCACGTGCATCGCACGTGCATGATACTAGTTTATATAGTTTTAGAGGAAAGAAAAGAAATATTATATAATCATGCTCAACCTGCCCTGTAGAAGGAACAGTGGCCTGATGGCCCTGACCTCAAGTCCACCTGAAACCCGGTGGACAGGTTTTCAAACTCTAAAATCCCCTCCTTAGTATCAAGTTGGGTTAAAATGTACCCAAAAACCTGCCCAACCAAATCCGTGTAAACTGCACGCTAATATAGGTGAATGAATCATCACTATTCACTACAAAAAAGAGATTGTTCAAAATGCTCTTTAATTTTAACTGGTGCATGTTATTCTGATAACAATGATACCAGTAGTTCAGTTCCCGAATTGACAAGCACACATGGTCAGTTTTTCACCACTTTTCCGGTGTTGGTTAATTTGGTTATACCTTGTTGATAAGGAATTCTACTTGATCTGCTGCCACTGGGTATTACTTTCTGCAGTCAAAAGATTATGGTTAGCATTTAAACAAACAAATGAAAACAGAAAACAAAATAAGAGCAACAGGGATAATACCCTAGCTCTTCGTTCATTAAGCAGCTTCACACGACGAAGAAATTGCTCGTATGATTTTTGCAATTCATCTGCAGGCTCTGCAAGGCTATAAACACTTCAGAAGAGATATATCGTTCACAAATTTGTTAATCATAACCTACTTCATAATAAATTGCAAAATTGGAAATACAGAATCATATAGTGTAAGTGAATGAATAAAAACTCGCTTAATTCCCCTACATTTCTTATAACCTACAGGAACCCACTTCTGAAACAAAGTAACAGTTTATCATCTATTGAAAATGAAGAAAGGATATGTTACTATAGTTTTGAGATTGAGAAGCATTGGAACCGCTTATCATAGGCTGATCTGGCCCAATTCCAAACTCTAACATCAATCTCCACCTCCCTAACTCCTCAATCTGCACTCCTCATCAATCTCCTCCTCCTTCACATCAATGGATTATTGATTCATGTGTCCTTTACCGCTTTCTTCTTTCTCTTTACTTCCCAATTATCATGTCAGTGTTGCTCATGGATCTCCTATCCTTGTTGGAAAGGAATGGCGATATCTTCATTTCTCCAAATCTTTCTCTTATATCTATTTTACGTGTTCCTATATTTCTTAATAGCCTATTATCGGTTCCTAAAATTTCTAAAGATTTAAATTGTTCAGTAACATTTTTTCTCACTATGTGTTTCAGGATATTACGACGAGGAAAGCAATTGGCACCGGTCGTGAACAACATGAGTTATACATCTTGGATTCTCCGTCTCGGCTTTTCATTCTTCTACTGATCCTCTATTGTGGCATCGCCGACTGGGGCATCCCTCCTTTACTACTCTCAAGCACTTAGTTTTGTGAGTCTTCTTTATTTTGTGAGTCATGTGAGTTAGGTAAACATCATCGAGTTCCCTACCCAGGACGAGTCAATAAACATAACGAATGTTTATTTGATTTAGTGCATTCTCGTATTTGGGGATTGGTTTTTTCACGTTTAATAAATATCGTTATTTTGTTACGTTTATTGATGATTTCTCTCACATGACATGGTTGTTTCTCTTGAAAGATCGTTATGACGTATTTAAAGTTTTTCAATAATTTTTCTTTGAGATACGAACGCAATTTGGCACTACTCTAAAATGTTTTTGTTCTGATAATGCTTAAGAATATGTGAGTTCTGATTTTCAACAATTTTTTCTCAACATGGAATAATACACCAAACCTCTTGCGTCTATACTCCTTAACAAAATGAAGTGGCAGAACGCAAAAATCAATATTTACTTAGCATTACTCGCACTCTGATGTTTGAAATGAACGTCCTAAAATTTTATTGTAGTTTTGTAGTTCTCACTGCCTGTTTTCTTATTAACCGTATGCCTTCTCCTATTCTTCAAAATCAATCACCTTTCAAACTGGTATATCTATCAAAGATCCATTTTCACTACTACCTCGTGTTTTTGGGTGCATGTATTTTGTTCAAAATCTCCACCCAGGAACTGATAAACTTGACCTGCGTGGTACTAAATGTGTTTTTGGATGTTCGCTTTTTTCGAAAGGTTATCTTTGCTATTGCCCTTCACGAAAAAAATTGTTTACCTCAGCGGATGTTTCATTTTTTTAACACAAACCTTTTTCTACCAAACTCCTTCCAATACTCCCGATTTACTCAACTGTTTCCACCACCACCACCACTTCCACCAACATCATCACCACCACCACTACCATCACCATCACCCCCGCCTCCATCATTTCGAGTTTATGTAAGGAACATTGTTTTAAATTTCGGCCGATACGAAAGAAATTTCGGCCAAAATTTCATTTCGACCGATACAAAATCATAGATTTTATACTCAATATCGTTTTGGACCGAAATGTGTAGCCTCCGAGCAAAATTGACGAAATATCTGCCAAAATAGACACACTATTGTTATTGTGAATATATAACTTTTTTTGTTTTACTTTTTGCTTATAAGTTTTTCAATATAGGACCTCAAGCTAAGAATAATGTGAGGATTTTGTCTCTCTATTATTTGTGTATATACAAAGTCAAGTAAGTCTATTAACTAATACTTTTTTTCTAATCAATACAAATTCAATTTAATTATATACTTATATTACATTCTCTTTTATATTTTTGTCAAATTCTGTGAATATTTATCGTGATTGATTCATGTAATTAATTACATTATATAATATTTTATAAAATAAATGACATGTAGAACATATCTTATTTAGTAACCAAACAAAATATGTTTATTGAGTGTCCGAAATGAACATCCGAGATGATCACATTTTTCCAAGATCTCCGATATCTCTGATCTGAGACGAAACAACCATTGCCGAGAAGTTCGAAATCCGAGATTTAAAACCTTGGTAAGGAAACACAAGCCGCATTCCGACTCGACCATCCACAATGTACCCTCTGTTATTCAATCGGGGGCAACCACTTCTGTCGGTAATATTCATAACACAGATGATTTACCTATTGGTCAACGTAAGGCTCAACGTTCTTATGCTCATTATGATATTGCAAAGTTTGTTTCTTCTTCTAAACTGAACAGTTCTTTTCGAGCCTTTTACCTCTTCCTTGGATTCCATCTCCATTCCTAAAAAT
This sequence comes from Hemerocallis citrina, assembly GCA_017893485.1. Lineage (NCBI taxonomy): Eukaryota > Viridiplantae > Streptophyta > Magnoliopsida > Asparagales > Asphodelaceae > Hemerocallis > Hemerocallis citrina. Next base: position 12,862,653 of record CM030365.1, on the reverse strand, counting down.
GTTCAGGCAGCACTCAAGCACCCTAGTGGACAACGGCCATGAAAGAGAATATGCAGGCACTTCTTAGAATGGTACTTGGCAATTGGTTCGTCTTCCTGTAGGTGGTAAGACAGTTGGTTGTAGGTGGGTATTCACAGTCAAACATAATTCCGATGGCACAGTTGAACGACTCAGCTCATCTTATCACTAAAGTATATGCACAAAAATTTGGGGTCGATTATGCAGAGACCTTTTCTCCAGTTGAGAAACTTGCGTATGTTCGGGTTCTTATCTCTCTCGCATCCAACTGTTCTTGGCCTCTTCATCAGCTTGATGTCAAGAATGCTTTCCTAAATGACGACTTTAAAAAGGTGGTGTATATGTATCAGCCTCCTGGTTTTAAGCGACCGGGGGAGAATCTTGTATGTTCACTTAAAAGTCTCTTTATGGACTCAAACAGTCTCCTTGAGATTGGATTGAAAAGTTCGACAAAGTGGTATGCTCTTATGGGTTCTCTAGAAGTAAGGCAGATCATTCTCTTCACAAAGAAAAGAAGCAAATGCATTGTTATTCTGTTAGTCTACGTTGATGATATTATTATCACAGGTAGTGACTCGCAAGGTATTACAGAGATCAAGCAGCAGTTAGTGCCTAGGAAGCACGGATACTCTCCCGGGGATGTGTATCTCGTACCAAATACGTATCCGAAGGGATACTTGCCGGATACATACCAGATACGTATCCTAGCAATTACTTTTTTAAAAAAATAAAAAAAAAAGATCGGATACTCTGGGGATACTCTCGGATACGTCAGAATATCTTGGATAGTATTTGGATACGCGGAAGGGTATATATATATAATCTACTAATCTCTGTCTTCTCCTTTCAAATCCTAATTTCATTTGATTGAAAGATATTATTTTGTTTCATTTGATTAAAAGATGTCGAAAAAATGATAGATGTAGGATATAGTTCTTGCTATTATTTTGGTTGATTGACTACTTGCTATGATTGTACAAGTTGCTGCATATTTATTCGCTTTAGTGTTTGAGTGTTAGATTTCTTTAAGATTGTTGGAATTAGTAGCAACTAATACAGATACATGAATTAAACAATTCATGCACCTAGTTCGTATCAATTCATGTACTTAGGAAATAACCTATCATTAATCTCCTTGTAAACATAAATTGTATTTATTTCCAAGTGTATATAAGTATCAATATGCTGAGTGCAATTGACTCAAGCATTTCAAAAATCTCTTAGCCTAAATTATATCCAAATCTCCCAAGCTGGTATCAGAGCAGGCTCGGTCCCTCTTTAGCTCTTGTCCTTCACGGTTCTGCCATCAGGTTCGACAGCAAAAACCATAAAGTCCCAAATCTGGTCTCTCCTAAACAGCAACCAACAAGCCCACCCACGAAGCACTTTCGTCAGAAAACCTCTGCGATGATCCAGAATCATTCGCCGACCTCTCCTCTACCTGTCTAGGTGGTTAGATCCTTGGTTTGTTACTATTTGGATAGGGGGTGTCTCTTTCTCTCAACCTCCTTTGTTTTCCTGGTTCTTGTCCCTACTTTTTTCTCGTTGTTTTTTGCTTTTTCAGTTGTTAAGATGGCCTCTGATTCATAGTCAAACCAGAAAACAGCAAACGATGGTCCTTCTTTCTCTATTTCAGGAACTCCAACAATCACTTCAGAAAAGCTAAATGGTAAAAATTATTTAGCATGGTCTGCCTTCGTGGAACTTTGGTTTCTTGATCAAGGATATTATGAACATTTGGAGAGATCCTCGGATAAGATCTCAGAAGAAAAACACGATCAATGAAAGAAACTTGATTATCAACTTTGTGCTCTGTTGTGGCAATCTGTCGAACCATGCATCCTGACAAACTTCAGAGCCTTCAAAACTTGTCATTCTTTCTGAAAAAAGGCTCAAAGTGTCTTTGCTAATGACATTCAACAACTGTATGTCGGTCTATGAAGCACCGATACGGGTACGGCGATATGCGTACGGGGACACAGGTATGGGGGATACGACAATTTTCAAAAAAGTAGGATACGGGATATGGCGGGGATACGGGTGTGTGTGTGTGTGTGTATTTCTTGTTAATAAGAAAATGGTAAATATCTTTCATTAAATATAAATAAGATAATCCATAAAGTAATTGTTCATAAGCATAAGCAATAACATAAGTAAACAAAGCAAGTTCATAAACAATATAACATAAGTAGACAAATCAAATAGTGGGACAAGTTTCAGTCATATCAAATTGTTGGATAATAAAAAAATATTGGATACGGGGATGTACAGGATACGGGGACACAAGTATCCAATACGTACAGAATACGGGGACGGCATCCTCCGTGAAGTATCCGTGCTTCAGAGATGACGGTGCACAAAAATTGGCAACTCTCAAACAATCAGATCATGACATGATCTCCTATGTTTCTAAGGCTAAATCTGCAGTTGAGGAATTAAAAATGTCTCTGGAATCTGACACTCTTGAAGGTATAAAAACAAAGCTCAATAATTTGTACATATGTGTTGGTTCTACAAGGAATGCATCCAGATTTTGAGCATGTTCGTGATCAGATTCTGACTGGTCAAGAGATTCCTTCAATGGAGAATTTGGTCACTCGACTCCTTCGAGTTCCTTCCCCAAAAGCAGGTGGCAATCCAAATGAGTCTATTGAATCTTCTGCAATGGTATCCAATCGGAGAGGACGAGGAAGTCGTGGAGGGCGTGGTGGAAGAGGTAGTCGTCCTCAATGTTCGTATTGCAAAAGAATGGGTCATACTCAAGATACCTGTCTGTCATTGAGGTGATGCAGTTTTAACTGCTTGTTTTTTGATAAATCGAATGCCTTCTTCCGCCCTTAATAATAAAGTTCCTCACTCCATCTTATTTCCTAAGGAACCTTTATTTCATGTCACTCGTGTTTTTGGATGTACCTGTTCAGTTCATGATCTTTCTTCAGGTTTAGATAAGTTGTCTGCCCGAGCCATCAAATGTGTTTTCCTTGGATATTCTAGATTGCAGAAAGGATATCGTTGTTACTCTCCAGTCCACAATCGTTACTATGTATCTACACACGTTCTTTGAAGAAATTCCATATTTCTCCTCATCCATGGTCGAGTCTAACGCTATTCATGAAGTATTTCCAGTTCCCTTACTTGGACAATCTCTTTCTCCTTTGAAGGAACCAATCTCCTATAGGAACCACCGAAGTTGCTCCTAGCAATTCTCAACCAGAATCAACTCGGCCGCCTCTCATCATATATCGGCGTCGTCTGCAAGCTCCTAACACAACATTGGGGGACACTGAAAGATCCGAAGAATCAGGTCCTACTCCAGCAACCACCCCTACCATGGGCCTTCCCAAAGAAAATCTTGATTTACCCATTTGCTCTTCGAAAAGGTACCCGATCAACCCGGAATCCTCATTCTATTTATAACTTTTTAAGTTACCATCCTCTCTCTCCCTCTTATTATTCTTTTGTATCATCCTTATCTTTTGTTTCCATTCCTAAACATGTTCATGAGGTACTCGATCATCCAGGATTGTGACAAGCCATGATTGATGAAATGTAAGAACTTAAGCACAGTGGTACCTGGGAGTTGGTTCCACTTCCTTCTGGCAAGAAACTTGTTGGCTGCCGCTGGGTGTATGCTATTAAAGTTGGTCCAAATGGACAGATTGATCGTCTCAAGGCTCCTCTAGTGGCCAAAGGTTATACACAGATTTATGGTCTTGACTACGGAGATACCTTTTCCCCGGTGGCAAAAATTACTTCCGTTCGACTGTTTCTTGCCATGGTTGTCATCCGTCATTGGCCATTATATCAGCTAGATATTAAAAATGCATTTCTTCATGGAGAGCTCGAAGAAGAGATTTACATGGAGCAACCACCTGGCTTTGTTGCTCAGGGGGAGTCTGGATTGGTTTGCAAACTACAACGATCTCTCTTAAACAATCTCCACGAGTTTGGTTTGGGAAATTCAGTTCTGTTGACCACGCTTCAGTCTTCTATTGTCATACTTCTAATAAATGTGTTTAATTGGTGGTTTATGTTGATGGTACAGTCATCACAGGAGATGATCATGAAAGAATCTCTCAACTTAAGGAACATCTCTTCAGTCATTTTCAAACGAAGGATTTGGGAAAGTTTAAATATTTTCTTGGCATTGAGATTTGTTCAATCAAATAATGGAATCACCATCTCACAAAGGAAGTATGCATTAGACATACTTAAAGAAACTGGTTCGTTCGGCTGTTTCTTGCCATGGCTGTCAACCGTCATTGGCCATTATATCAGATGGATATCAAAAATGCATTTCTTCATGGAAAGCTCAAAGAAGAGATTTACATGGAGCAACCGCCTGGCTTTGTTGCTCAGGGGTAGTCTAGATTGGTTTGCAAACTATGACGATCTCTCCACGAGCTTAAACAATCTCCACGAGCTTGGTTTGGTAAAATTCAGTTATGTTGTCCAAGCTTTTGGACTAAAAGGGAGTGAAGTAGATCATTCAGTCTTCTATTGTCATACTTCTAATAAATGTGTTTACTTGGTGGTTTATGTTGTGATGATCCTGAAAGAATCTCTCAACTTAAGGAACATCTCTTCAGTCATTTTTGAACCAAGGATTTGGGAAAGTTAAAATATTTTCTTAGCATTGAGGTAGCTCAATCAAGTAATGGAATCACCATCTCACAAAGGAAGTATGCATTAGACATACTTAAAGAAACTAGTATGTTGGATTGTAGGCCCACTGATAGCCCCATGGATCCAAACCAGAAATTACTACCTAGTCAGGGGGAGCCTTATTCAGATCCTGAGAGATATAAGAGATTGGTTGGAAAACTTATCTACCTCGCTATTACTAGACAGTTGGGTAGTAAGTCGGTTCATGCAATCTCCTCATACTGACTTTGGGATGCAATGGTACGAATTCTGAGATATATCCAAAAGGCATCAGGACAAAGGCTACCTTATGAAGACAAAGGAAACACTCAAATAGTTGGATATTGTGATGCAGATTAGGCAGGCTCACCAATTGACAGGCATTCCACTTTAGGGTATTGTGTTTCTATTGGAGGGTATGTTGTCGCTTGGAAGAGTGAAAAGCAAAATGTTGTTGCACGGTCTAGTGCAGAAGCAGAATATAGGGCTATGGCTACAGCCACTTGTGAACTCATTTGGATCAGACAACTCCTTCAAGAATTGAAATTTGGAGACACTCTGCAGATGAAATTGTATTGTGATAATCAAGCGGCTCTTCATATAGCGTCCAATCCGGTGTTTCATGAAAGAACGAAACATATTGAAATTGATTGTCATTTTGTTCGTGAGAAGGTTCTTTCTAAGGAAATCATTACTGAATCTGTTAGTTCTAATGATCAACTAGTGGACATCTTCACAAAGTCTCTAAGGGGGCTGAAAATTCAATATATTTGTTCCAAGTTTGGAGCATTTGATTTGTATGCTCCAGCTTGAGGGGGAATGTTGGAATTAGTAACAATTAATACAGATACATGAATTTCACAATTCATGCACCTAGTTTGTATCAATTCATGTACTTAGGAAATAACCTATCATTAATCTCCTTGTAAACATAAATTGTATTTATTCCCAAGTGTATATAAATATCAAAGTATGCTGAGCGCAATTGACTTAAGCATTCACAAATCTCTTAGCCTAAATTATATCCATATCTCTCAAGCGATGATAGATGTAGGACAGTAGGATACAGTATTGAAGGGTCTTGGTTGGTTCATAGTTATGACTTATGAAGTTATGATATTGATTCTATTAAATAGGTTTAAGACTAGCATACTTGTATTTGAACATTTCGGTCATGATATTGGTATTTGTGTTGTTGGAAACTTTGAATGATCTATTAGTAAGTTTTGTTTACACTGGCTTGTATTAATTTTAATTACCATGTTCTTGTTCCTTATTTCTTTCATTTCCGTATTGAATTGAATGTTTTAGTTTACTATATATATATCTATAATATTATTATTTTTAATTATTTTAATTTAGCGTATCCTAACGTACTCGTATCCTAGTTTTTGAGAAATCAGCGTATCCACGTACCGGATACACGTACCCGTATCCGTGTTTCATAGGTTAGCGCAAACCTTTCAAACAAAGGATCTTAGTCCGCTTCAATATTTTCTTGGCAATGAGGTGGCACGCACAAAGGATGATATCTTTCTTTCTCAAAAAAAGTATGTTCTTGATATTCTTGATGAGACATGAATGTTGGGATGTCGCCCTAGTGACACCAATGAATCACAATATTAATTGTCCTTCTCCAATGATGCATTATTTTCTGATCCAGGACGATATCGCAGGCTAGTTGGCAAACTCATATATCTCTCAGTGACTATGCCAGATATTGCCTTTGTAGTTAGTCGAGTCAGTCAGTTTATGCAGCACTAACCATCACTCATTCGAAAGCAATGGTTCACATTCTTCACTATCTTAAGAAAGCCCCAAGGTAACGACTTCTCTTCAAGCCTAGTGATTCTCTTTCTTTACGAAGTTATTCTGATGCTGACTGGGCAGGATCGGTTGATGATAGCGCTCAACTAGTGAGTATTTTGTATTCTTTGGAGAAAATCTCGTATCTTGGAAAAGTAAGAAACAGCACGTGGTAGCCAAATCAAGTGCAGAGTCTGAATACCGAGTCATTGGGCATTTGGTTTCTGAAGGTTTATGACTCAAATCTCTTCTTCGAGACTTGGCAATCTTGTTGTTATCTCCAGTTCCTCTCTACTGTGACAACAAAGCTATTATGCATATTTATGAAAATTCGGTGTTTCATGAGCGCACATAACATATCGAAGTTGATTATCACTTCGTTCAAGATGAGTCGGAGAAGAAGGTGGTTTTATTTTCATATGTCCGGTCCGGTAAACAACTTGCTAATATCCTAACTAAAACACTACCTCATAAGCTTTTTCAAACTTTCTTGAGCAAGTCGGGCTTCGACAATATATATGCACCAGTTTAAGAGTGTTAAAGTAGCCTTAGTTTAGTCCCACTTCTGAAATTGACTTAGATTACTCTTTGTACTCTCCTATATATAAGAGGCAGTATATTTAGTTATTAGTATCCAATAAAGTTTTCTTTTATGTCTCTATACTATAAATTAACAATTTAATTGAAAAAAAAAGAAAAAAACGTTAAGTTATAAACACAAGTGACAAAACCACTTCGTCCTTTTCCTCATTTATCATGTTTTCTTAAGAGAGCCAAAATTTATTTATAAGAGAGGCAAAATAATAGTCTAAGGTAGAATATTGCTAATGAATTATTGCCCCTAAGAGGTCTTCACTTTTTAAAAAAATCATATTATTTTATTATCCACTACAAAATTTTTATTTCTTCCTCAAGTAAGTTATCAAGCACAATATGAGGAACAAAAATCGAGTTAAACCGAAAATTTTCTCATCCCTCTTTTTTTTGTGAGACAACTGAGAGAATTATTAGGGTTTGTGAGAAGTTTTAATAAAATTTTAGGGTTTGTGATAAACTATAAAACTACCCCCAAATCCCAAAATTAAAAAATTTCCAAAACCCTAATCCCCAAATCCAACTCAAAGTCAACCCTAACCCCTTCTCCACCATCTTCTTCTTCTTCCTCTTGAATCCTGAAACCCAACCTTCATCAGCGCCGCCACCACCCTGCAACGCCGCCAACCCTTCGCCGATCGAATCCTTCATTAACCCCCACCGGGCTTACTCCTCGTCGCCATCGATCTCGACTTTCCCCTCGGTCGCCTTCCTACATTCGATCCCGAAACCCCCACACCCCGTCCACCCTCGCCGACCACCTTCCCCACTCACCGCCACCTCCTCGCCCCGACCTTATCTCCTCTCCTCCTTTTTCCTCATCACGGTCGCTTCCCGACCATGACCACCGCCTCCTTCGCCGCAACCACCGCCTACCCCGGTCGACTGAGGTTCCCTCCCTCCAATTGCTGCCACCACCTCCCCCGTCAACTTTGCCACCAGCACTGCCGTCCATCATCGCTGCAGACGCAGTCGACTGCCAAGTCCTGCAACCTCGCTGCTCCTCTTTCGCAATTACACAATCTACAACCCCGGTAAACTCTTTTCTCTTCTTAAATATTTGTGTTACTACCTTACTAAGCAATTAAAATTGTTTTTTAGAACTAATCGGTCTAGGAGCGATTAGTGATTAATCGGTTAATCGGAAAATAATCGGGAATTAAATTTAAAAATTGTTATATATATATATATATATATATATATATATAAGCAATGCTCCATTGCAAACCACTGAAGCCGTTGTTCCGAACAACGACTTAGGTTATATTCGGAACAACGACATAAACCGTTGTTTTGGAACAATGGCTTAGATTTATAACCTAAACCGTTGTTTCCAACAACGGCTTTAGTGGTTTGTATACCCGTTTGCACGGACCCGTTTGCAATGGAGCATTGCTCATATATATATATATATATATATATATATATATATATATATATATATATATATATGAGCAATGCTCCATTGCAAACCACTAAAGCCATTGTTTGGAACAACGGCTTCATTTATTTTGAACCGGCTTAGGTTATATTCGAAACAACGACTTAGGTCTATAACTTATTAAGCCGTTGTTTTGGAACAACGGCTTAGATTTATAACTTAAGTCCTTTCCAACAATGGCTTAAGTGGTTTGTATACCCATTTGCACGGGACCCGTTTACAATGGAGCATTGCTCTCTCTATATATATATACTAGGTTGCCCGTTGACACGTGCCTACGGCACGTCTTCGGAACGGTGCATCTTATTTGATCATATAAAATAGTTTTTGAGGTCGAGCAAATTAATTGAAGTAGCAAACATATTATATGAGAAACTTTTGGGGTCCAGCAAAAAACATATTATATGATTTTTTTGATATTTTTGAACTATTTTTAAAGTTTTTAAATTTTTAATTTTTTTAGTTTTTAAATTTTTTATTTTAAAAAAATTTTTAAAAATTTTATTTTCTTAATTTTTTGAATAGAAGAGGGAGAGAGAGAAAGAGAGAGAATTAAATAAATATAAAGTTGTTTTGGATGGGGAATTTGAATTTGAGTTTTGGAGGGAACTTTTGGGGGGGAAATATGTTTTGTGAGATTAGATCTGGGCCTTTGATTTTTGAGGGGATTGAAGGAGAACCACTTGATTGCTTTCTTTGTGTTTTATTATATAGATAATTAAAAATGATATATCATCATTATATAGCAACCCTAAATCCTAACATAAAACTATTATGAGATTATCAAATAGGAACATATATATACAATCAGGGAGGTGCAGCAGATGCGGGCCGGGTCAAGTATGCGACGGCGCAGGAGAAGCAACGGCTAGTCGGATTTGGGTTTGCTCGAGGAAGAAGAAGAAAATCAGTTTGAGTTTGGGTTTGCGCGAGCAAGAAGAAGAGAGCGGCGACATATCAAGTTTGGGTTTGCGCGAGGACCACAAGAGGTTTGGATTTTGAATTTGGATTTCAGTTTGGGCCGAATTAAGCCCAAATAATGCAAACGAGCATGAAAATTATAGGAGACTTAATCGGTTAATCGCCACTTAAAATTGGCCGATTAACCACTAATCGACCGATTATACCCGATTAAATCGCTAACTATTGAAATATTATAAATCGCTAAAAACATAATCGGTTAGCCTTCGATTAACGATTAATCAAGGATTAATCGGGCATAATCAGGGATTTTAACTGCTTAGCTACCTTATCATCTCTATTATATTATTTGATTTATATGTCGTCCACAAATATTGAAAGTGAGCGTTTCTACTTGCTAATTAGAGTACGAATCTTTATTGAACATTTTACATGCTTAGAACAATTAAGTATTATTGTAATTGTGCTTGTTAGACTATTTCATATCTTGAAAATCCATCAAACCAATTAATAGCTATAATTTCTAACTTAATCTGCATTACATGTTGGTAAATTTAATCTTTTAAAATTCTTGGAAATTCTCTATTTACGGTTAGTTTACATCAGGGCAGTTGCCCCTTTTAGGGCAAAGTGGCTCTGCCATTGCTGTCAGGACTCTAAATTCTTCAAGTATCGGTGAAGACTCTAGTCTCCGGCGACTATGGCTCCATTACCAAAAAATTTCTTAGTTTTTTTTAGTTTTTTTTTAGTTTTTTTTATTTTTTTTATTCCAGCTAGCAACCCAACTATTAGGGCTTCTCTTATTATCTTTCTCCTTTTCCAACTCTGATGTAAAACCAACCCTAAAATAGAGAATTTCCAAGAATTTTAATGGGTTAATTTTACCAACACGTTACGCGGATTAAAGTCAGGAGTTTTAAACAATTAATTGGTTGGATGGATTTTCAAGAACTGAATTATGCTAACAATCCCAATTAATAATTCAATCTTACGATCAACAATTAAATTCCTATGTGTTAGCAAGTAATAAGTTCAATATCGATTCGTACTCTTTTCTAGCATGTGGATCACTCAATCTCAGTTATTTTGTGGTCGACAGGCAAATTAGATAATATACTAGATAATAGAGCAGTAAAACACAAATATTTAATAAGGGAACGAGTATACCGAATGCGAAGAAGCCAGTGTCGATCTCAAAGTTGAACAGCAACAGCAACACAGTGAGCAAAGTCAGCAACGAAGCCACGTAGTGGCAGATCTGGTCGTCGGCGATGAGGGGAGACAGCGAGTGGGGCGGCAGCGACAGGATGTGACGGCGCTGGGTCAGGGATGTCCGGGCGAAGGTAAGGGAGGGGAAGCGGACGATGATGAAGGGTGTGGAACTGTGGTGGTGGTGATGGGTCGACGGAGTTTGGGGATGCAGGGTGCGGTCACGGTGAGGTGGTGACGGAACAAAGGCGACGGCGGTGGTAAGGAGAGGAGGGGGCATTGTCGAGGTCGGGATAGGGGAAAACGGGAGAATCGATGGTTGGGTTAGTTTTCTTCTTCTTTTTGGTTCGATCGGGATCTGAAGTAGACGAAGGAGAAGGGTGGGGGAAAAAGATGTGGATGGCGGCTGGTATGGGGATTTGTGATTAGGGTTTTAGTATTTGGGAATTAGGATTTGTATTAGGGATTTTTTTTTGTTGGGGGATAGATTTTAGAATTAATCACTAACTCTAAAATTGATTAGGATTTATCACAAACCCTAATTTTAGATCTCAGTTGTATCACACAAAGGAGAAAGAGGAAGAGCAAAACTCAACACAGATTTTTTTAATCAGTAATGGCATATCTTTTCATTCATCTCAAGGCCTTTAAATAGGCTCAAAATACATCTTGATACACATCTCCCAAAATATTCTCAAAATCTAAAAAATACAAAAAGATTACATATGGCTATAATTGCCAGAAACAAAAATGGTAATGAAATAAACTAAACAGGAAAGATGTCCTCATCATTCTCTCCGGGTGGGAGAGAGCTCAACCCAGTCGAGTCAAAACCAGTGATCCTGCCATGGTGCTCCAAAAGATCTGGATCCAGTTGCGGGAGCCCCTCACGATCACTGCAAGTCTCATCCGACTTCGGCTTATTTTTCCACCTTACCAAATACTTGTGCATACCACCATCTCTAGTAGAGATTATCTGATCATCTAAAATATTATCCAATTCTTCTGTCGATGGGTAAGTAATATCTGGTAGTGGATGTAATAGGGGAATCTCACCATTAGGTTGCAGGATAGGCTCATCTATAAGAAAATTTCTAGGGTTGAATTTTGAGCCTTCATAAAGTACTAGATCCTCAATATTGAAAATCTTACTTATGCCAAAACCTTCAGGAAGGTCAACGACATAGGTACTATTATTGATTGCATGTAGAATCTTAAATGGGCCTGCAGCACGTATATTCAAGTTCTTAACGGGTCCGACAGGAAACCGTTCCGGATGAATCCGAACCATCACTTCGTCACCAATATCAAAAGTTATAAATTTCCTTCTAATATCTGCTATTAACTTGGAGTTAAAATTATTCTCATTAAGTTCCTTAGAAATTTCTCTATGCAAGTCATGAATGTTATATGCAAATGTGGGTGCAGACTCTGTGACTTTGTGATATTCTAATACATAAGTAAAATCTATGGGTTGCCAAGTGACTTGGGAAGGAATGGGTGTCTCGGGTATACTCAATGGAGGCGACTGGATAGGCTGAATACAATTGAGAGACTGGTCATCCTCTTTTTCATCAAAGTCATCACTTATATTAGGTTCATAGGTAAACTCATTGTCGGGCTCATCAGCGATGACTGCGGTACCCTCTACTATATTGATCCTACTTGGACTAGGACAGTTGCCAGCAACATGGCCGTATCCCTTACATTTATAGCACTTAGTGAGGGGGTAAATCTTACTGTAATCTCTTTCGGTGTTCTTACCCTTATGTTCATCTCTATGTGAAAATTTGAATTAGGTTTGCTGGGGTAAGACTTGTTAGGGTACTGAAGAGAAGAGTGCTCAGGTCTAGGGAGATCAGAAAGGGTCATTCTAGGGGAATGATCTCTCGAATCGCTGGATCTATAATGGGAACTAGTTTTAAGGGAATCCATATCGAGGACTAGGGCTAGGCTGCCGCTATTGAGTCCACGTTTCTATAGATTAGCTCGTTCCTAAGGTCAGCTCGTAGTCCAACTCTGAACCTAGAGAGAATTTTTTCTTCACTCTCTTTACCTAACGCATTGTACCGAATAAGGAAGTCATCGAATTTATCAACATATTCTTGTGTGGATTTACTTCCTTGATACAATTGGTTCCACGAATCTAGCAATCGGGTGTGGAACGATAACGGTACATACCTCTCAGTGAGCTTCTCTTTCATGGCCTCCCAAGTGGCTATGGGTGCCAGGCCTCGGCCTCTGCGGGCATGTTCAAGATTGGTCCAATGTTGTTGAGCTTTACCCGTTAATTTCATAGTGGCAAATTTAACTTTAAGGGCTTCGCTCATGTCGAACCACACAAAGTAGTGGTCCATGGCACGGATCCAATCGAGATAAGCTTGGGGTTCCATGTGGCCTTCAAACTGGGGAACATCAGCCTTAACGTTCTTTTTGTATTGTTCGTCAGGGTCACGTTCTTGACGTCGATCGTCATGAACATTCCCTTGAGGGATCTGACGATGGGCATGAAGCTTAGGGACAATGGTTTGATTTAGCTCCACTTTCTCAAGCCTCTGATTGATATTGGCAAGAGTTGCTTGGATGGCAGCTAGGGTAGCGGAGATATCAGAGTTGTCCATTTCAGGTCTGGGAAGTCTAGGGTTCCTAATTGGGTGATTGGAAAGGGATAGGAAAGGCTCTTCAGGGTCTGTGATGGTGTTGCGAAGACGCATTCACCAAAAGTGGAAACTATGGGTCGTGTGGGTCCTAATTTTTTTTTTAATTTTTTAATTTTTTTAATTTTTTTTTTAATGAATCTGAAATGACCTAAAATAAAAGAAAGACAAAAATAAAATAAAAGACTAAACAATCCTAAATGAATGCAAAAATGATACCTACGATGCAAGAACTAGGGTTTTAAGAACCTTCGCTCTGATACCAAAATGATGTAAAACCAACCCTAAAATAGAGAATTTCCAAGAATTTTAATGGGTTAATTTTACCAACACGTTACGCGGATTAAAGTCAGGAGTTTTAAACAATTAATTGGTTGAATGGATTTTCAAGAACTGAATTATGCTAACAATCCCAATTAATAATTCAATCTTACGATCAACAATTAAATTCCTATGTGTTAGCAAGTAATAAGTTCAATATCGATTCGTACTCTATTCTAGCATGTGGATCACTCAATCTCAGTTATTTTGTGGTCGACAGGCAAATTAGATAATATACTAGATAATAGAGCAGTAAAACACAAATATTTAATAAGGGAACGAGTATACCGAATGCGAAGAAGCCAGTGTCGATCTCAAAGTTGAACAGCAACAGCAACACAGTGAGCAAAGTCAGCAACGAAGCCACGTAGTGGCAGATCTGGTCGCCGGCGATGAAGGGAGACAGCGAGCGGGGCGGCGGCAGCAGGATGCGACGGTGCTGGGTCAGGGATGTCCGGGCGAAGGTGAGGGAGGGGTAGCGGACGATGATGAAGGGTGTGGAACTGTGGTGGTGGTGATGGGTCGACGGAGTTTGGGGATGCAGGGTGCGGTCGCGGTGAGGTGGTGACGGGACGAAGGCGATGACGGTGGTAGGGAGAGGAGGGGGCGTTGTCGAGGTCGGGATAGGGGAAAACGGGAGAATCGATGATTGGGTTAGTTTTCTTCTTCTTTTTGGTTCGATCGGGATCTGAAGTAGACGAAGGAGAAGGGTGGGGGAAAAAGATGTGGATGGCGGCTGGTATGGGGATTTGTGATTAGGGTTTTAGTATTTGGGAATTAGGATTTGTATTAGGGATTTTTTTATATTGGGGGATAGATTTTAGAATTAATCACTAACTCTAAAATTGATTAGGATTTATCACAAACCCTAATTTTAGATCTCAGTTGTATCACACAAAGGAGAAAGAGGAAGAGCAAAACTCAACACAGATTTTTTTAATCAGTAATGGCATATCTTTTCATTCATCTCAAGGCCTTTAAATAGGCTCAAAATACATCTTGATACACATCTCCCAAAATATTCTCAAAATCTAAAAAATACAAAAAGATTACATATGGCTATAATTGCCAGAAACAAAAATGGTAATGAAATAAACTAAACAGGAAAGATGTTCTCATCAAACTCTTCATGCTTTCTCTTTGTAGTCGATCCTTAATGATGTCAATTTCTTAATTTTAATTTTTTTTTGGATTTTGACGTTTGAATAAAGCAAAGTTAATCTACTTCATTCACTTAGTACTTTCATTTTATATTCACATTTATGTATTCTTAAGCGTTGTAACTTGAAGTCTTGGTTATTGAACATTGAAAGTCTCATTTTGGTTAATATTTAGCATATTCTAGCCCTCAAATTTATTTATTTTAATTTAGTAAACTATTTAGAATTTAGAAAAAAAATTTGGATGACTAATATAAAATTTTAAATTAAAAAATAAAAATTATTCTTAAGTTATGTTATGAGTTACACTATTTACACTTTGCGCTATTGAGGACTTGAGCGCTACACTTCGCTATCGCTATTTTCAACATTAGTTTAACCTAAAATGTGTGCATGCTTCCACCCCTAGCATCATCTTTTCCTCAAAATGGGCGGGGATTAGCTTAAGTATCAAGAGTAATTTCAACTTCAAGAAAAACTAGCCAACATTATTAATGATCCAACTAACTTCAACCATCTATAAGGGGAGTGCAAATCCTCGGTTCGGGTCAGACCAAATAAAAACAACAAGGACCTTGATATGGCAAGTTAACTACAAGGTAGATTAACATGTCTCATAATGCACCACCGAGATTGAGTATATAATGTATAAAAGATAACATAATAAGATTTCATACTTATCTGCCACTGAATAGATCAATAGAACAAGTATAACTGCCCTCTTTACTCATTCTGAACATGCTTCTTTTTTTCTTTTCTAATTTCATATGAAGTTACTCGATATTATAATAACACAAGGAACGCACTTCAGGTATCACAAGAACCTAATCATAAGATAATAATAGCAAACTATTTCACTCTTAGAAAACTGCATTTGTAAGTGTTACTGAACTAGTCATCGCCATCATTATTGATCAAATCAGCTTAAACAGAACTAGAAGCCAACTTTCTTATTGAAAAAGGAGATAAAGAAGCCTTACTTTTGAACCCCCAAGCGGTACATTTTCTCTGCTTCTTCAAATTTCTTGTGCTTCTCATAGTACAAAGCATATGCAGAGTAAAACATAGCCCGCTTCAACCCGATATGATTTTTCTCCATCTTTCTCAAAATAGCCCCCGCGTCATCCACATAATCCATCTATAACATAATCAAATAAACATAAATACAACCCCAAACCATTTAAATGTCATAACACCGAATAACATTTTGTAATAAAAAGAACACACAATATATTAGAAAGAATAAAATAAACACTATACAATTGTTGCAATTTGCCCCTCATTAAAGAGCCAATTGATCAATGTAGACTAGAGGGTCGTTAGTGTTTACGCATAAATCAACAAAATGACTAAAAAATGTCAAACTGAAGCTAAGCATACCCAGATTTCCTCAAATATAATCAGTAAAGAAATTACAGAGCTTGCCATTAGTCATAACACCACTAAAGTGCATATTTTTAAAAGACCCAGCTATCTCACCAAACCTCGAAGTCTAAGGGCTGAGAGTTCTCACATGGGAGTGATCATGTGAGAAGTAGTTCTCACGATAAGCTTCGTGTGAACTTCTTACATAGCTATTACATGGATGATCCAAACCGTTCACATTGTTTAGAATAACTAAATTAGTCTAAATATATAAAATCAAATCATTTGAAGTTTATTTGTCCATTCATCATGTCATTATAAAAAATAATGATATTCAGACATACAATTTTTAACACTTTAATGTATGGACAAACAAATCTCAAATGACTTGATTTCTCATCCGTAGACTGATTTAGACGTGTAGATCAAAATGAATGGTTCAGATTTTTCATTTTATATCCCAAAAAAAAGTTCACACATGGTTCCCACGAAAGGAGTTTTCACATGATCAATACAAAGTCACATCATGAATTATTGGCTTGTAACCCCTTATGGCCCCTTATATATATATATATGTATATAAATATATATACATATATATATATGTATATAAATATATATAGCTACTTCCATTGCAAACGCAAATGTTGTGCAAACGCGTGCAAACCACTTAACCCGTCATTGGCAATGACGGGTTAAGGCAAAACACATAAACCGTTATGTGTGCCAATAACGGGTTATGTGTTTTGCCTTAACCCGTCATTGCCAATGACGGGTTAAGTGGTTTGCACGTTTGCAAACGCTACAGTAGCGTTTACAATGGAAGAAAGCTCTATGTATGTATATATAAAGGTTCTGTTGTGCGCTAGGCCTCCGTGTGCACTCGGCCTTCCCGCCTTCATATCGACGATTCGAACCGTTCACATTGATCTACACATATAAATTAGTCTAAATATGTAAAATCAAATTATTTAAAATTTATTTGCCCATCCATCATGTGACTAAAAAAACAACGATTTTTAGCCATACAATTTTGTAACACTTCAATGGATGGACAAATGAATTTCAAATAATTTGTTTTACATATTTAGACTAATTTATATGTGTAGATCAATGTGAACGGTTCGGATCGTCGATATAAAGGCGGGAAGGCCGAGTGCACACGAGTGCATACAGAGGCCTAGTGCACAACGGAACATTAATATATATATATATTGGGATTTTTCTTTGATTTTGTGCTAGGTTTCGGAGCTTAAACAGGAGCAAACAATAGCGTATATATATCTGGGTTAAATGCAAATACTTTAGTGATTTACTATTGTTAGATTAATGGTTCATAAGGAGAACTTAGGGTTTATGCTAAGGCGGCTATACTTTTGCTTAAAGCATTATACCTTAGATGTTCAAGATACCTAGCTTACTACTTCCAGGGCAGTGTATATATATAAATATATACCACTACCGTAATTCCCCAGCATCATTGTTGCCGCTACTAGGGGGTTCGAACGCCAGTTCGCACCAAATCCGTTCGCAACCAAAGATTATATATGTATGGGCAATGCTCCATTGCAAACGCAAATGTTATGAAAACACGTGAAAACCACATAGGCTATTGTTCCCAACAATGGCCTAGGTTATTGATATACTAAAAATAGAACCAAATCGGGACCATTCAAATCGGACACGAATCTTAAAGCTCTCAGGGGTAAAACGGTAATTTCACCTACAAACGGGTCTGAAATGGGGACTGGGTCTTTCTTCAAAGCCCAATAACCCATAAACGGATCTGTCCTACTGGGTCAGGGTGACAACCCGTTACAAACCAGCCCAGGTCATTTAAAGAGTAATTCAAATTCATGGTTATCTCTAAGAGACGGTTTAAACCAAATCTCTTATCATGAAACGATTTAAACTCGACATTTTATCCAAAGCACCGGGACAGAGAGATAAATAATTATCTCTAAACTGTCTCTAAAGGCGACTATAAATATCCCTTTCCCCCCACCATAAAAAAGGTAATCAATCTTTTTCCACATAAAGCTCTTTCATAATCTTCCTTACTACTGACAAGAGCGTCGGAAGGTTCGTCAGAGGGATCCATCCCTGTGTATCGAACTTGTTGCAGGTCAACGGCAGCGGCAAGAAACCAGTCAAACGCCGGTGAAGGTCAACAGGTTTGCCTTATTTGTTTCCACAAAGAATCCACAAATTCATCTGTTTGCTCCAACACCGAAATCAACAGCAACAGTTATAAACATAAGCCGTTGTTGGATTCCAACAACGGCTTATGTTATAACCTAGGCCGCTATTGGGAACAGCGGCATAGGTGGTTTGCAATGGAGCATTGCCCTATATATATATATATATATATATATATATATATATATATATATATATAAAGAGAGAGAGAGTATCCTTCGGTTGCACACTACTTTTGGTGAGCACTCCGTGAGCACTCATGAAATAAAGACCCTATAAAAAATCCGAACCGCTCATATTGTTCTATATGCCTAAGATAGCCTAACAATAAAAAATCAAGTAATTTGAAGTTCATTTGCCCATCCATCATGCTGTTAGAATTTTCAGCCATACAATTTTGTGATGATGTAAATCATGGACAAATGAATTTCAAATTAATTGATTTTTTATTGTTAGGCTATCTTAGGCATATAGAACAATATGAGCGGTTCGGATTTTTCATAGGGTCTCTATTTCGTGAGTGCTCACGGAGTGCTCACCAAAGTAGTGTGCAACCGAAGATTTCTCTCTCTCCTCTCTCTCTCTCTCTCTCTATATATATATATAACCCTACTGAGTTTTACTACTTTGGCAAAAAACCATATCAAGTTTTTCTGGTATAAAACCCTACTGAACTTTGTTTTCCATTAGGAGCCCCTGACGCCGTTATCTTTAGCATGGAATGCCCAAAATACCCCTAGGTGACTATATAAAATAACCCCTCCTGCCTATTTCTCTCTTTCCCCTTTCTCTTTCCTCAACCCTGCCAGCAATCCACCATTTCCCCTTTCTCTCCTTTGACGCCACCTTCATCGCCTGCGCCTGCAACGACCAGATCAAGATCATCTCTGCCGTCCTCTCCACCAGATCAAGATTCCTCTTTCTTCAACCCCTCTTCATCTTCTCTCTCGATCCAAAACCTTAGAATTCAAAATTGGGGGAAAATGGTGGAAACTGTGTGAATTTGAAGGAGTCCTCTAATCCTCATCTCCCACAAAGCCCTAATCGGCTCCCTCTTCAACTCCTCGATCGGTGCTGATATAAAATCTCTCCCTTGGGACTTAGCTACCAATAGCAAATAGTTGCCTTCAAGTCAAAAGAAAATTATACAGAAGCTTACTCCAGTAAAGTTGCAAAGAGGTTATCTAACACACTCAACCTTCTTGTAGGTATATCTCAATTCTCAACGTACTTTATTTTTGCAAGCATTAATTCTCAACTTCCTTTCATGTATTTATGCATTCTTGAGGACATTCTGTATCTTTTGTTGCTAGAATGAAAGTTGATACCCTAGATCTTAATATGATAAAAAGGGTGTAAAGGTAAGGAGTCTTAAAATTTTCTACTTGTGCCTTTTCGACTAGTTTTTGGGCTAATATTGTTTCAGTGTTTGTAGCCTTTTATTCTACTACAAGTCTATAATGCGAGAGGTTTTTGTTAGTCTTCAGTATAACTATTTTAATACTATTTATTTTTAGATTTGTTTACACTTTGTAGTTGTATTGCCTCCACCTATTGGAGATTCGACATTTTATTAATTTTAACATTAATTTTCTTCTCTACTGCCTATTATTTGAAGTAATGTTAGTGTATATCTACCCAAAAGTTCCTTATTTCCAAAGCAAGGGGTTTTACTTTTATCAGTATGGCTACAACTTCTGCATGATGGGGTTCTAATTTTATCTGTCCTACAATTCAGAATTTAAGTGGATACCCATCGAATTAGCAGGAATATAGGAAGAATGTCGAATATTCCTAGTGTATAGAACTTTCAAGAAAGCATGAAGTGAAGTGCTCGTGAATTTGAAATTTGCTGAGAACAGCTTTAGACCAAAAGTTTATGTGGAAATCAAAAAAAAATACTGAAATTGGTATATTAAAGAGAAGATGTCTTTGATGATTGTATTCCACCACCTTACACTAGTCAATCGTCCATAATCCCATGGCCATCTCTTCAAATCCTTCTGAACTATAACAATCACTACAAGTTTAAGAAAGTTTTAATTAATCTTCTGTGATCCTTCGTATCCTCCTGACTATCTTCTTCACTTCCAAAGTCAAAAAAGTTTATGTTTACCTAGTATGTACTTCTACGTTTGAAATTGGTCTCCAATAGGTAAAAACCATTACATTAACTTTTATGTTTTAAATGTTGACAGTAAGGAGGTCGATAACTACTTCTAGTTATAAGAATATAATTAAATGAGTGTAGTACCTTTTAAGTATAAGTCTTAAAACCTCCAAAAATGAGAACTCCTAAGGTTTACATCCTTACTGTCATGGTTAGTTAGGTAGTACCAATCTAAGAAAAGGTTTCAATCAAACAATGTTCTTCCGTTGAAAAACATTAAAAAACAGATAATGGACTAAAATAAAACAAAATAACATAAATAGGTAAAAGAGTATGTTTTTAATCTTGTCTCGATACAGGAAAGGAAGTTGAAATATGACCATGCAAACCACATATTGATGTCTTGGGAAGTTTTGTTGTAGATATATCTTAATTCTCGACTTCCTTTCATGTGTTTATACAAATTTGAAAACATTCTATATCTATTGTGTTTGTCTTTTACTGGAAGAAAATTTGCTAGATTGAAAGTTGAAACTGTTGAAGAATCTACCACAACTTGTAGTGCTAATTGCAGAAGTACACCACAAGCAATAGAACTATCAAGACTTAGATGAACCAAGAACAAGCCACCACAATATATGCAAGATCTCACAAGAATACAATCAATATGCAGAGATAACCAATACTTCTTATTCCCCAAGAAATACAAAGATTACAAAAGAGATTACAACTCTCAATCTCTCTCCCTCACCTTTGAAACACTCGGCACAATTCTCTCTTGAAGCTGAACAATGATAACGGCTCACCAATTCTCTCTTTTCAGTTATACAAACCCTAGAGTCTACAGCCATATAAATAGCCCCCAAGTAAATCCTAAAAGATAAACACAAATCCAGCTTATTGGGCTTGAAACCCGTCAGCCCAAATAACACAGCGCCGATGTCGGTAGACCGCACCCCCAGGTCGGTCGACTGCAACGTGTAAAGCCAACTCCTGAACTAGACCGATCGACCGCACGGTCGACTGTCCAGCTCTCTGTTGGACCCTGTACACTCGAAGAACCTCCTACAGTCAAGGTCGGTCGACCGCACCCCAGGTCAGTCAACCGCAACTCCCCAAACTGCACATCTTCTACTTGCTGTTGTTGTCTCTTGCTGTCTTTGTCTCCTCTTTTTCTCCAACTTCAAGTACTCCGTGCCTAAGTGTATTTGAGGCCAAAATCCTAACAATCTCCCACTTAAACCAAATACACGCTTCAAAGTTATTGCAATCTTTACCTCGCATTATCTCTGCCAATCTCCCACTTTCATGAAAGACCCAAGTACTCCCCACTCTCATGAAGAGCACCTCCGCCACTCCACCACGTGTAGTGCACCAACCACCCCTCATCGCCTCATGAAGGATGCGCTCCACCAATCGCATAGAGCACGAATACCGGAGAAACAACCTCTCGTGTCATATTCCATGTTACAAGACTCCCCAACTCGCAGAATCTTCATCAACACCCGATATGGTTCAAAGCCTCTCAATGCACCTTCTGCACTAGAAGCCTTCGTGGACGACACCCCCACAAAATTCGCAAACTGTTCAACCCCTACAGTTTCATTTCGGTTACCCTCATCGACACATTACCCTGCATATCAATACCAGTGCTCTCTACCTCACAAAAGCGACTTGAAGCTTCGTCTGCCATATTGCAAAGTATCCTCACCTCAGCAATGTCTTGCCCTCTATGATCACTTCCATTGCCAGCAGCTCCCACTAAATTAGTAATCTCCCTTCCACAACTGAAAGAACTTGATTGCACCCCACACAACATACTACTTGATTCCGGCTGAGAGTCAACTACAGGGGAAACGCCCCTCACGTCTCTAAGCAAATACAATGTTCCCTCACGCTTTCCTTTTGCAATCACCCTTGAAACAGCAGCATACAACACTCCCTACTACCAACTGTAGTAGACAACCCCTCGTTGTCTAGCCTTCCAATCGAGATAAAAAATTTCTTCAAGTCTGAAACATGCCCTGTCTCCCGCAAGACAGCACACTGATCATCATTGGCTTTCATGCGAACAATACCAACCCCTCGTACAGGACACCGATGACCATTTTCCATGATCACATCTCCAAAAGAATCCTCCTTATAGTCATCAAACACCTCTCTCATCAGAGTGCAATGAAAAGAAGCTTCCGAATCAATACACCAATCTTGAGTGCCCAACTCCTCCCGAGCTTAGAAGCATAACTCTTCAACAAGCCCCACTTGAGCTTCCTTTGGGGAATCTCTCTTTGGTTTCTCATGCTTCCTCTTTATATAAGTCTTGCAACTGCGCATCATGTGATCCTTCTTGTGACAATACCAGCACTCAGGCCCATGTCCCCCATCGCTGTCATCAGACCCACTCTCAGATGAACTACTCTAATCCTTTCTTCTTTGACTGTTCTTAGATCTCCCACGTCTCCTCTCAACAGACATTGCGGAATCTGTAGAAGATGATGATGGATATCTCCCGTTTCTCACCCTTCTCACCTCCTCGTTCATAATGCTACTCACTACATCCTGTAGAGTCGTCGAATCTGTCATAGTACCTGTAATAGTCTGTTCCACCGTACCATAACTATCGGGTAAAGTAAATAGAAGTAACAAAGACTGCCCCCTCTCTGAAAATTTCAAACCTGCAGCTTCCATCTAGTTATAAACCATATAGTAATTATTCACATGCTCTGCTACTGAACCCCTTTCCTCAATTTCATATTAACCAATTTCTTCGGAAGAAGAATTTCATTAGATGCCGACGGTTTCTCATACATATCCGTGAGAATCTCCATATCCTCCTTTGTGGTCTTTGCCTTCGAGATATGAAATAATGCCTTCCTACTCAGCCCCAACTGAATCTGCCCTAGTACCTTTTGATCCAAATGATTCCCATTCTGCCAAGACCTTCGCATCTTTGTCTCCACCTTCCGACTTCTCATCAAACAACAGACCATCAAGATCTTTCTGACGAAGATACGCTATTATCTGAATCTTCCACATTGCGAAGTCATTCCCATCGAACCTCTCGATTTTCGACTTGCTATCGACCATCTCGAACCTAAAGCTCTGATACCACTTGTTGAAGAATCTACCACAACTCGTAGTGCTAATAGCGGAAGTACACCACAAGCAATAGAAACTATCAAGACTTAGATGAACCAAGAACAAGCTACCACAATATATGCAAGATCTCACAAGAATACAATTAATATGCAGAGATAACCAATACTTCTTATTCTCCAAGAAATACAAAAATTACAAAAGATATTACAACTCTCAATCTCTCTCCCTCACCTTTGAAACACTCGGCACAATCCTCTCTCGAAATTGAACAATGATAACGGCTCACCAATTCTCTCTTATCAGTTATACAAACCCTAGAGTCTACAGCCATATATATAGTCCCCAAGTAAACCCTAAACGATAAACACAAATCCAGCTTATTGGGCCTGAATTCCATCAGCCCAAATAACACAGCACCGATGTCGGTCGACCGCACCCCCAGGTCGGTGACCGCAACGTGTAAAGCCAACTCCTGAACTCTAGACCGGTCGACCTCATGGTCGACTGTCCCGCTCTCTGTTGGACCCTGTACACTCGAAGAACCTCCTACAGTCAAGGTCGGTCAACCGCACCCCAGGTCAGTCGACCGCAACTCCTCAGACTGCACATCTTCTACTTGCTGTTGTTGTCTCTTGTTGTCTTTGTCTCCTCTTCTTCTCCAACTTCAAGTACTCCGTGCTTAAGTTTATTTGAGACCAAAATCCTAACAGAAACTAGACCTTACAATAATAAAAATGGTGTAAACTAAGGAGCCATAAATTTCTCTACTAGTGCCTTCGGGAAAGTTTTTGGACTAGTTTTTGGTTAAGGCTCTAACTGACATTGCTTTTGGAGTGGTATTAGAATCGAAATAGATGTTTAGGAAACATAATTTAAGGTGTGTTTAGCCAAAAGTATGTTTTCAAAATTTACTCCATAGTATTCATGTATGTTGCAATAGTTAAGTTTTAAGAATTTAAATTTAGACTGTTTGAGATAGCATGTAGGTTAAGAATTCCGGTTAATAGAGTTCTTGTATGTTGCAATAGCGAAGTTTAAGAAGCTAAATTGGCACTCTTTGAGAGAGCACGTAGGTTGAGTAAGCATGTAGGTTAACTATTATAGATAATAGAATGATTTGTTCTAAGATTTGAGTAACGAAAACTAAGTAGACATGGAAATGTATGTTATGTTTATGGAATTCTAGCTGAGAAATTCATACCTTTCAGAAATTTTTGTAGAACATTTCGCATTAACCTTTCCCTGACATTTACTTCCTTGAAGTTTTATTACGATACAATGAGATTCCTATGAAGTTTATTTGTAACTATTTTACTTTAATAGATGTTTCAATGTTCTGTGTTAAATTTCAAGCACTAGGGGAGTAATATGTTTCAAGCACTTGGAAAATGTGTGTTACTTGTAACTCTGTATATGTATTTATACCTTGAGCATTCTATTTTGCAGCCAGGTTATTCACTACAGACATTCACTGGACATTCCACCTCTGTTATCTCTCTAAATTTTGATCCTGCTAAAGAGGATCTGATATGCTACTGTGATGGAGATGGTGAAATTCGCTATTGGAGCATCAACAATGGGTGTGGCCAATTAACACAACCCAAATTTGTAATTTGGGCTAACTTTTAGTGGAAGTGTATTATTTATTTTTTTAGTTTATACTAGTAACGATGCTAATGGTTAATTACAAATTCGGAATGAGTAAGAGAGTGAATTTAGAATTTTGTGAGCATTATGAGCTTTGTTTATATTGTTTCCAGGCATCTTGAGCTCTGTTTATGTTGATTATGTTGTTTGTGAGCATCTTGAGCTCTGTTTATATTGTTTCCAGGTATCATGAGCTCTGTTTATGTTGTTTGTGAGCATTATGAGCTCTGTTTATATTGTTTCCAGACATCTTGAGCTCTGTTTATGTTGTTTGTGAGCTTCTTGAGCTCTGTTTATGTTGTTTGTGAGCATTATAAGCTTTGTTTTTGTTGTTTTCAGGTATCCTGAGCTCTGTTTATGTTGTTTGTAAAAATTATGAGCTTTGTTTACGTTGTTTTTAGGCCTCCTGAGCTCTGTTTATATTGTTTGTGAGCATTATGAGCTTTGTTTATGTTGTTACCAGGCATTTTGAGCTATGTTTAATATGTTTATGAGCATTATGAGCTCTGTTTATAAAGTAATTTCACAGTTTTAAAGGATTTTGAATGATTTTTTGTTCAATTTTGAAGGAATTGAAAGAATTTTTAAGGAATTTGAAAGGAAATATTAAGGAAATATAAAAAATAAAAAACAGTAGAAAATATGAAATCCCCCAAAATTTCCGGCCTAATCTCCCAAATTTCCAAAAAATACCCCAAAATTGCATAAGGGTATTTTCGTCTTTGAAAAGTGGAAACGTCGGCATTTTTTTCCAAAAAACACCCCAAAGTTAACGGAGTAGGCCTTACTACCTAACAGAGTAAACTTAAGTAGGGTTTTCTGCAAAAAAAAAAAACTGAGTAGGATTTCTGCCAAGGAGTAAAACTCAGTAGGTCAATGCTCCATTGCAAATGGGTCCCGTACAAACGGGTATGAAAACAACTGAAGCTGTTATTGGGAACAACGACTTCAGTTATGTTAATACTGAGGCCGTTGTTTCCAACAACGGCTTAGTTTTATAACCTAAGCTGTTGTTAGAAACAACGGCTTCAGTGTTAACACAACTGAAGCCGTTTTTAACAACGGTTTAGTTTTATAACCTAAACCGTTGTTGGGAGTAACGACTTTAATAGTTTGCAATGGAGCATTCCTTTTATATATATATATGGAGATGGGTATTCAGCAAATATTTGAAGAAAAGAAAGGCTGACCAATTGGATCCAAACGCGAATGTATCTGGAATCATTCCGGTAGCGGCGATCGGATTCGAAGGACTGAGCGCATTTCTGAAGGAAACGAGGGAGCTTCTCCTTCAAAATCTGAGGTGGTAGAGCCTCCTTCACCTTCCGAATCCCTCTTTTGTCAAAAATAGAGAATCAATCAACTGATTGTATTAGCAAAAACAAAAACGAAAAAAACAAAGTAACAAGAGAGATACTGAAGCCAAGGACGGAGAGGGTCGTTCCCGTCGTAGTTCTTGATGTTGGAGACAAGTGATGAGAACAGTTCCTTCTGGTTCCGCTCGCTGCTGCTGCTCTCCATTAGAGATGAGAAGGAGAGCAGATTTGATTTGGATTTGGGGTGTTTGAATTCTGAAGGGGGAACCGCTCTCTTTGTTTTGGGGAACTTATTCTTCCAATTCTGGAGACACGTGCCAAGTATGTAAAATTTCAAAAGTTTTTTTGGCATCGGTCCCTGATAAATACTAGATTTCGATATCGATATCTCTTTGAGGTTTTCATATTTGTCTGTGACAATGGTGAGACCGGACCCGCTCCAAAATAGTTTCACCAAATTATCTATTCCTTACTTCTCGTGTCAATCTCTACTGTTTATTCCTCCCTCTACTCTGTAACACTAGAGAACATCCGAAAGCTCTCTCACTCCAGCTCCAGCTTTCAAAGTCCTCAACTTCAAGGATCAGTAGCTAGTATGATAAATATATATCTAGAGTTAGATTACATAAAACTTAATAGAAGGACTAATTGTGTGAGGGTCACACTATTGCTGAGGCTAATAATTTAAAGTGGCTTGAAGAGAAACAAGTATACGAGCCGAATTTGAATTATTTTGTGTCGCGGAGGATTTGTTTTTGTTTTTGTTTTTTCTTTTTTTCCCCTGTTTTTTTTTGGGTAAGCAACAATAGCAACAATAACAATATCTATATAATAAATCGCAAGGCAATTTGGAAGAAAAAAAAGCTATCAAGCAGCTTTCCTTCAATTGAAATAAAATCAATAGCTCACATTCACCCTCTCAAACGACATTTTTCCCCCAAAAGTTTTTCCCCCAAAACATAAATCATTATCACTTTATTAATATTTCTCTCTCTCCTCTCTTCACTTTTTCATGTCACTCTCTCCCCTCCCTCTCTCTCTCTCTCTCTCTCTCTCTCTCTCTCTCTCTCTCTCTTTTCATATCTCTTTACTTTTCAGAAAAGGAGGTGGTACACAATCAGACCTTCTTCAACAGATGGATGGTTAGTAGTAACACTAGCATGCTTGAATTTTTCTTCAACTTTTTATATGTTTTGTCTGCATTTTCTTTATGTATTTACAGGACTTTTCATATGCTGCATTGTTTACAAAAACGTGGTGTATACACTTGTCCACGGACAAACCTAGTACTAGTACTTCGTAAAAGAATCAATGTGATATGAGGTTCCCGAATATTAGTATTTTCAAATGTGTGGAAAGAAAATATTTATTAAGCGAACTTGAGCTAAAGATTAGTTTAAGTTGTGCAAGATTCGGAGTTTGAATGTTCATTGCATGCTCCTTAATTGTAACCTATAAGATTTTTAAAAAACTTATTTTTGTTTAAATAGAAAGATAAAGGTGGATTGGAATCATCGCTTTACAAATTTTCGCGTAATAGCTAGCTTACAGTTTTGTACCCATCCCCACTCATTATCAGCAACGTACATGTAGCGTCCCGAATTTTCAATAAATGAAATTAGAAATACGTGACACAATTTCCAGAATCAACTTCAATGTAATCATAAACATAGCAACCAAATAAAGAGAAAATTAAAACTTTTTATTACATCAATTGTTTACAAAGCACAGCAGAAAATTAAACACCGTGAATTACATTTTCTTTTTTTACAACACATTCTTTTACAATTTACATAAGGCACATTATCATTCTACCACATGCATCCAATCCCAAGCTAATGGTACATACCTGTAAAATATGAGGCTAGAGATAACCCTAGCCCCCAAAACTACAGGGGTCAGCTATAACAGTGTGAGTGACATTAAAAAAAATATAATGTAAATAAAACAAGAAGAATAAAGTTATAAACAACACATACCGACAGTAGTAACAGATGGAATATGAAATGAAAGTGAATAAAACATGAAAACATCAAGTAAAACTAGACTCAGTGTCAAGTGTAGGAAAACAAAAAACTAACATGCATAAAACTAAGTCAAGAAAACACAAATGCAATATGATGACTCTCTAATGCATACTTGTCGGATTCTATGCATTTCATACTACATAGGTCCGGTGCAAGCCTTTATTGCTCTCAACTTTATAGGTTTAGATCCATCGTTATGCAACTAATCCTACTACGGTGATAGAAACAAGATCCAGAATACTTTGTGAATAGGCATCACAACTCTCGATGTGCAAGCATCATGTAAGAATAGCTTTGACACCCAGGAAGAAATCACCTCCCTGATGTGTACCCCATGAATAGGTTTGCGAGACCCTCGACATGGAGATACATTAGTACATCCTGTGAATAGGCCCGCCGGCCCTCAACACGCGAATGCACCTGTATGCTCCGTGAATAGGCCTGCAGATCCTCGACACGCGAACATACCAAATGTCATCTCGAGACAGAACAACACACAGTCCTGGAACGCATCTGTTGGACTAGACCCCTAGAGCATATACTTATGTTTCCCAAGTTCTATCACATCTCCATTAGTACCTGTCCTTAAGTTGATTATTATTAAAACACAAATTCCCCCTCTCTAGAGTTAGTGTATCCTGCTGGACTTAATTCCACAACAACAACCCCAAGACCCAACTGGTCATAATTCACAAATCTCAACTGCCAGTTCACAAGACTCTCACTCAACTCCTAGAGACTCACAAATCGAATATCAACACCAAAACTTTCAATAAAACTCTTTATTTCATCATCAAAACGTTTATATCAAGTAAACTTCTTTAATCAAAAAAATCCAAACTCATTCAGTTTTCTCACAAATTCTAGAATTGAAATAAAATATTAAATCTATTAAATAACTCAAAATCATACTTTGAAGTCGTAGAATATCACAAAACATCAATTACTTCGAAAACCGTATATATTACGCTTTATAAAGTCATAGAAATACAATTTAAATTCTGTTATAATCAAGATGTAACTCTCTATAAAATACTGTAACTATAGCAAAAATATCATCTAAAATAGTAGATCAATAATCCATAATATCGAAGAAATAATCGTTCAAGGAAACGAAGAAACTCAAGAAATAGCCAGCAAAATGACTGATGGTCGACTGTCAAAACCCGTTCAAAACTCGATGGTCGACTGTCATGTAAAAAGTCCAAAAATAAAGAATTGACAGTCGACTGTCATTTTTAGTACAAAATATGAAGCGGTCGACTGTCAAGTTCCAAAAACGACAGCTTTAATAATCGTGCATCTTTTTACTGATACTTCAATTATACTTTGTAAAATCACAAATTTGCAAAAATAATCCTGAGATGATCAAATACAACTTGTGTAACGTACTGGAGTTTATAAAACAAATCAAAATCACATCAAACTCACAAAAGAGCAAATTTTATCAAAATCTTCAAAACAGTGAATATAAATATGTATGGTGTATATGTGTGTGTTTGTATCAGTTAAATCATCAAAAATCCATCAAATAGGAGTAGTATAATGTTCAAATCTATCTCAGTATCAAAAAACTCAATATCAAATCGAAAACTTCACAAAATCACAAAAAGTCACTTTCGGCCATACACCATCAGGCCCGAAATCAAATACTCAAACCCCACTTCAAAACTTAATCTCTATTGATCCAAAACCTCTCTTGAACTTTGTTAAACACATATACAATTACTCACATTAGTTTGCCCATGAAATATATGCAATACAATGCGTATTAATCAAATTCTCATTCATCAAAAATTCAAAACAGCGCATATATATATATATATATACACACACTGTTAGATATTATAGTCCCATATTGGTGATAGAGTTGTTTTGATATTTGTTCACCTCTTATATATAGGTGGTATTGTACTTGGTTAAACTCAATTCAATATTCAGTATTGTCTTCATTTCTCTCTGATTCATCTTAACATGGTATCAGAGCCAAATATCCAAATTTTTCCTTCTTAAATTTCCTCATCAAAAAATTTCTCCAATTCCAATTCCAACTGCCTAGTTATACCAATTTTCTGTTCTTCAAAAAAAAAAAAACTGCCGATCTCTTTTTCCCTGTCTCTCCCACAACTGCCGATCTCCCACAACTCAGATCAACCCATCAAGAAGAAGCAACCCATCAACTGCCGATCATTTATCCCATCGTCTTCACTGCAACCAGCCGCCATTCTTCCAGATCCATCGTCTTCACTACAACCCATCAAGAAGAAGCAACCCATCTTCACAACCGCCAGATCCATCTTCCAGCCGCCACAAGCATCGTCCAGATCTTCAAGCATCGTCCAGAATCCAATCGTCCAGATCTTCAACTGCCGATCATCCGCCGTCCTCCATCATCAATCTCACCGTTCTTCCCTCTTTCTTCAAACCCTAACTCTTTTTTTTCTTTTTTCTTTACTGTTTTTTTTAAGCTGATCGTCAGATCCCCTTTTGTTAAAAAAAAAAATTTATTATTATTATTATTATATATATATATATATATACAGGTCCTACAACTTGATGGCATCTCAGTCCCTCTCACATATTTCCAGCTCCACTGACTTTCCCGATGCAACCACCACTCGTTCCTCCTCCAGATTCAACAAGCAGCAGCGCCATTTTCAGTCTTCCTCCGGCCTTCTACCTTCTCCTTACATCACTCATCACCATACTCCACATCTACTTCTGCCACCGGAGCAACATCTCCCTCCACATTGTGCTCTCAGTCATAGCAGCGATAGTCTTGTTTCTCCTCGCCGTGCTTTTTCCCTCACATCTTCGGCCTTGCCATCTCCTGCTGCTTGGGCTAATACTCAGCAACGCGCCACTCAGCAGGAACTACAGCTCATGGGTCAGTCTATCAATGCTGGCTCCTCTGCTCCTGCTCTTTCTGCCACTCCCGGTATGAATTCGTTCTGGATTTTAGATTCTAGTGCATCACATCATCTCATTAGTAATCAGACACTATTCACCACCTGCACAACACTTTCCTCTCACTCTCCATCTCTACACACAGCTGATGGCTCACCACTTCTTATCACACACTCAGAGACAATTAACTCTCCAACTCTCACATTACCATATGTTCTCTATGCTCCTCATTTATCAATAAACCTTATTTCTATTAGTGCGTTGTGCGATAGTGGTCTTGTCGTTACTTTTGACTCTTTAGGTTGTTCTATTACTGATTCCTCCACCGTGAAGAGTTTGGGCGCGCTAGTCGTCAGGGTCGTCTATATTATCTAGATTTTCTTCGTGCACATCCCTCTCCTTCTAGTCTTGCCGGTATTGTTTCCTCTGATGCTGATCTGTAGCACAGACGTTTAGGTCATATTAGTGCATCACGACTTCAGACTATAGCTCGTAGTGGTGCCCTTGGTTCTCTCAGTTTTAAACATTTATCTGATTGTCAGGGTTGTCATTTGGCCAAACACATTGCCCTACTCTTTAGTCACAAAAGAACTTCTGAAACCACTCACCCTTTTCAACTTGTTCATTCCGACATATGGGGACCCTCTCCCGTACCATCATGGAAAGGCTATCTCTATTATGTGACCTTCATCGATGACTTCACTAGACATACATGGGTTTTTCTTATGCGTCAGCGATCTGAGATACCTGATATTTACCGGGTCTTTACAACCATGATTCACACTCAGTTCGGTGTACGTATCAAGAATTTTCGATCGAACGGTGCACGTGAGTACACTTCTACCACTATGAGAACAATCCTTTAGTCTCACGGCACCCTGTTTCAGCAATCATGCCTTCACACACATGAGCAGAATGGTGTAGCTGAACGCAAGCATCGTCACATCCTTGAGACGGCTCGCGCTCTTTTACTCTCCTCTTCTGCTCCTCGTTCCTTCTGGGCTGAAGCTATCATGACCTCTGTTAGTCTCATCAACATTACTCCCTCGTCTGTCCTAGCTGGTACGATGCCTTACGAGGCTCTTTATCATTCACCTCCTGACTACAGTATGCTCTGTACCTTTGGATGCACATGTTACGTCCTTCTCCCTCCTACTGAGTGCACGAAGCTCTCCGCTCGTGCTGCTAAGTGCGTTCACTTAGGTCTCAGTCCTGAACACAAGGGTTATCGTTGTTTTGATCCATCCGCGGGTCGTGTCCGCATTTCTCGACATGTCTACTTTGTGGAAGACTCCCCTTGCTACCTGACCCCCCCCGATGATACTAGATTTCTCGATTCCCCAGTTGTTGCTAGCCCCCTGACTTTATCTTCCCGCATTCCTTTTGATCCCACTCCTCTGGCTCCATTCACATCTCCTGCAGTCCTTACACCTGTTGTTCCCCCTACCGAACCTCCACCTGCATCCCCACAGCAGCCGGCACCCATCCCACCTACTTCCCCACTGACACATGCACCCACTTCACCGTCCTCACCCCTACACCCTGTCAGTCCACCACCTCTTCGTCAGTCTACCCGTTCCACTTCTGGTATTCCTCCAGCACGTTATACACCTGATGCCACTGGTCCTTATGACCAGTTTGGTTTTGCCACCCTAGCTTCCTACTCACCACAGTTTCATGCATATCTCACTGCTATACACTCTACACGTGAGCCCAGAACCTATCAAGATGCAATTCAATATCCTGAATGGAGGAAAGCCATTGCAGAGGAATTCAGTGCATTTGATCAGACTGGTACTTGGGATGTTGTTCCTCTACCAGAGGGCATTCAGCCTATTAGCTGCAAGTGGATCTTCAAGGTCAAATATCAACCTGATGGATCTATTGAGCGGCACAAGGCCCGTCTAGTAGCCCGATGGTTTACTCAGGAACATGGCATTGACTATGATGAGACCTTTGCTCCCGTTGCACAGATGACTACTGTTCGCACCCTTCTTGCTGTTGCAGCCATCTGCCACTGGCTGTTATACCGGATGGACGTGAAGAATGCTTTTCTTCATGGTACCTTATCTGAAGTTGTTTAAATGGATCCTCCTCCTGGCCTCCCTACTCCTCCTCGTCATGTTTGCAAGCTGCGTCGGGCTATATATGGTTTGAAGCAGGCCCCTCGAGCCTGGTTTGAGTGTTTTCGCCTTGTCATTACCAAGGCTGGTTTTAGTCAGAGTTCTCAAGACCATTCTATGTTTGTGCAGTCATCACCGCAGGGGAGGGTAATTCTACTACTATATGTGGATGATATGATCATTACTGGGGATGACTCTGCCGGTATTGCATCCACCCAGAAATACCTTCACCAGCAGTTTCATATGAAAGACCTTGGTAAGCTGCGTTACTTTCTGGGTTTAGAGATTGCTCATGGATCTCAGGGGATACTCATTTCTCAGCAAAAATACACATCAGTTATTATTTCTGCTGCATGCCTCTCTGACAGTCGATCAGCTGATACACCCTTAGAGCTTCATGTGAAGCTTCGTCCCACAGATGGTGAGCTCCTTCCTGATCCCACTAGATACAGGCAGATTGTTGGACAGCTTGTCTATTTATGCATGACCAGACCCGATATTGCTCATGCAGTTAGTATTGTCAGTCAGTTTGTTTCCGCTCCTACATCAGTTCACTACGGTGCTCTTCTTCGGATCCTCAGATATCTTCGGGGCACTATCACTCGCTCATTATTCATGCCGTCTACATCCAAACTAGAGCTCAGTGCATATTCTGATTCAGATTGGGCAGGGGATCCGACTACCAGAAGGTCTACTACAGGCTTCTGTCTATTTCTTAGCGATTCGCTGATCTCATGGCGGAGCAAGAAACAGGCAGTTGTTGCATGTTCTTCCACCGAGGCTGAGTCCAGAGCAATGGCAGCTACTACTAGAGAGATTGTTCATGTTCGTTGGCTGTTATCAGATATGGGTGTTACCCTTACAGGAGCTACTCCACTTTATTGTGATAACCGGAGTGCATTGCATATTGCAAGCAACCCGGTCTTCCATGAGCGAACGAAGAATATTGAGATTGATTGTCATTTTGTTCGTGAGCATTTTGAGGTAGAGACCATCTCTCTCCATTCTGTTACCTCTTCCCAGTAGACTGCAGACCTCTTCACCAAATCCCATACAGTTCAGAGATTCCGACACTTAGTAGACAAACTCACATTGTTTGACCCATCGTGAGTTTGAGAGGGGGTGTTAGATATTATAGTCCCATATTGGTGATAGAGTTGTTTTGATAT
Organism: Hemerocallis citrina; assembly: GCA_017893485.1. Classification (NCBI taxonomy): domain Eukaryota; kingdom Viridiplantae; phylum Streptophyta; class Magnoliopsida; order Asparagales; family Asphodelaceae; genus Hemerocallis; species Hemerocallis citrina. The sequence continues at coordinate 12,827,920 of CM030365.1, read as the reverse complement.
CTGTTCACCTCCTATATATAGGTGGTATTGTACTTGGTTAAACTCAATTCAATATTCAGTATTGTCTTCATTTCTCTCTGATTTATCTTAACACAGTAAAAGTTTATCTTCAATCAATTTGCACAGTATACAACATACATACTCATTATAACCCATCAAATCAGTAAGCATATGAAAGAAAACAACATACTCATGAAATCTATTAGGTTCTTAACAATCTCAAGTCATCTATATAGAATTTTAATCATCAATAGCATAGTTTTCATGAAAAGATTCAATCTTTATTCATCCATCATCATACAATCCTCTAACATGCTTTCTAATAGACAAATCATCACATACAACATGCATACAACAGGAAGAAATCAAATATATGTACTCAACTTATTGAAGAATCAACCGAAATAATAAAGAGAATAAGAAAAGTCATTCCTTTCGCAAAAATCCATGATCCTTGCTTCGAAACTCCAAGAAAACCAATAGTAAAATAATATTTTGTTTTGCAGAGGAGGGGGACGGCTGTAGTGGCTCTTTAATAGGCCGAAATCTAAGTTTTTAGGGTTTTACAAGTTATATGGAAACATCCCTTAACAAATTATTACTTTATATATATAGACATTTCTTTAATAAAGTAGTTAAATAAGTTAAATAAATTAAAATAAAAACCAAATCCCTTTACTACTGAGTTATCCAGCCATCAAGTATAGCCCAGAAATTAAAAAAAATTGGATTTGTACTGCAAGTGGTAATTTTGCACAAAAGTCCCTCTCTGTGTAATATTTGCAAATATGTCAAATAAATATCATAAAAATCCAGAAAAATCATAAATAATACCTACTAATAAATATTAGATTTTCCAAACAAAATTTCTGAATTTTAGTTTCTAAGAAAATATTTGCACAAGGTGCAACTTCAATTTCATATTTGTAAAAATACCATATATGTTTAAATCTTTACAAATTAAACTCTAAATATATTTTAAATAAATTTTATCTTTAATAATGACCATGGCTAGCCCAAAAAGCAGCAAAATCGAATTTTCATTATTTGTTTGAGATCCAATCGGCTTTTTACATAAAAGCCCCTCTCTTTCGAAGTATTTATAAGAATAGTTTCTTCATTCAGAAAAATCCCAAAATTTAGGATATACTGCATTATAAATAGGAGAATTTATTCAGAATTTTTAAATTGGAGATTTGCACCCAAAAAAAATATTTGCACGTGTAAAATTGACAAAGTCATAAAATAGTCAAATTAATTTAAATAAATCTGAAAAATTAAAATATCATAAATAAATTAGGAAAATCAATCATTAACCATAAAATTTTAAGAATTCAAAATTTTCTAACTTTGCATGTGTGTTGCACGTGCAAAATTGCAATTTCAAGAAAACAGTCAAAATAGTCAACTTTACCAATTTAATATTATTTAATAATGCAAAATAAATCATTTTATTTTGCGGGTGTTACAGTACAAGATGCATCCATCCCCCCAATCAGTATGTGCGAGATTTTGAGAACTGTCGAATTTCTTCAAATTGGGTAACTTTAGTCGGATTGGATGTTTTAATTATAAGAAAATGTAAGATAACCCTTTCCATATTTCATTTAAAATAGTTTAACGATTAACAAATCGATAATCAAAATAGTTTAACGAATAACCCTTTCTATCTCTCCCCACGCTTGGAAGCATGATGCTCATCGCCCATAAAAACAAAAACTGAAAGTTAAGGAAGATTAAGAGTCAACAATTGATATGGCTAAAAATAGGATTAAGACGGGACCGTTCAAATCAGGCACAAATCTCAAAGCTCTCAAGGGTAAAACAGTAATTTTACCTACAAACGGGTCTGAAATGGGAACTCTGTCTCTCTACAAAATCCAGTAACCCGAAAACAGGTCTATCCTATTGGGCATGGGTGGCAACCCATTTCAAATCAGCCCAGATATTTAAAGAGTAATTCAAATTCATGATTATCTATAAGAGGCAGTTTAAACAGCCTCTCTTGTTATGAAACGAGTTTAAACTTTATATATCTTATCCAGAAACACCGGGACATAGAGATAATTGATTATCTCTAAACTGTCTCTTAAGGCAACTATAAATACCCCTCTCCCCCCAACCATAACAAGGTAATCAATCTTTTTCCACATAAATGCCTTTTCATGGTCTTCCTGATTACTGACTAGAGCGTCGAAGGGTTCGTTGTCGGGATCCATCCCGATGTATCGAACTTTTTTGCGGGTCAATGGTAGCAGCAAGAAACCAGTCAAATGCCGGTCAAAGTCAACAAATTTGCCTTATTCGTTTCCTAAAAGAATCCACAAATTCATCTGTTTGCTCCCACACCAAAATCAGCAGCAACAGATTGGCGTCATCTGTGGGAAACGAAAAGCAATCCAGCCTTATTGCACCGGTGAAGCTGTTTCCCAAGATATTCCTCCGAAGAAGGGGAAGGCACCGCCCTCCAGCCACAAAACCACTCCCATTCCTTCTCCTCCTCGCCCAAATGGCTAGGAATTATGAGCTCAAACTTTGAGAAGTTGTTCTTCTATGTATTTAGAGTATCCATGATTTTTTCCATAATATTTGGATGCATTTTAGTAGCCCAAACAATGGGTCCAAGTCAGGACAGTGAGCAGCCAGAATGGCTGCTGGCTGTGAGAATTTTCGTGTGTCTTTCCGATGTTGTATCTCGGAAAGGACAAGGTATTTTGAGCTGAGAATTTTTTTGGACACTCTTATATGTGTTTACAACTATAGTTTTATATTTCATAATTTTCCGAGGTCGTTTGATGCCTCGAAAAATTTGTAGAATACGACTGGTCTGAAGGTATCGGCTGAAGCTGACTGTGCTTTGGGCTGAAGTTCAAAAAGCCGTAACTCCTTGTATGTTTATTATTTTGCTATGAAATTTTGGGAGTAACTTGGGGTATGAGTCCATTTGATGAATCTCAAATTTTAGAATTTTTAGAGGCCGTTAGATAAGGTTTCAAGAATGAACCGTACACAGTGGCAAAATCCCTGCTGAAAGAGCAGCTGAAAATTATGCAATGTTTGGGGAGTCGTAGATCATTGTGTAAACTGAATTTGAATGTGAATTTTGGACACAATGAAATGTTATATGTGTAGATTGAGAATCTCAATTTTCATGAGCATTGGACTTAAGTTGGATTTGTTATGGAATTTCAAAGTAGGCCATGTTCAGCCTAATACAAGTTGTCTAGTCCGTGGAGATGGATAGTTCTGGAATTATTTGTTAAGAATTTAGGCGACTGGCCAACTAGATATTTGCAGCAGGGAATCATAGCTTTCTAACCCAATTGGAATTTTGTAATACTTGGTTGAGGGTTGGAAGTTATGATTTTCCAAAGTTGGGGTAGATTTGGCCTTGTCAAGGAAATATTTGCTAGAGAAATCAACTTAAGGATCGGAACTCGCTGATAGGAAAGGTGATTGTGCACCCGATGGAAATGGGTATCTTTGAGGACCTTAAGAATTGAATCTGAGGACGTGTCCAACTAGGAAGTTGAAGTAGACACTCCCACCTTTCCATAGGACCCAGAATCGAGCAATTCAGATGAGTGAGCAACTTCTATGATGATTGGAAAGGTGCAACAAGTGCAAGAAGGAATATACTGCTGAGAATATATAATGGTTATTTGGGTGCCAAGATGATTGAATTTGAGAAAATGGTCAACTGGAGAGTTGTATACTAGAGTCTTACCTTTCCAAGATCGGCAATATCAAGCAAATCTGAGTTGTGTGCTGGAAGTTATGGACGTTGCAAGCTTAGCAACTTGTTGTTAAATTGACTTCAAGCTTAAGTTAACCCGGAAACTTGAGTTCCTTAAGAAATTTGAGGGAGTCGTTAACTAGGGGATTGCAGTGGATCTCCCTACCCTTTTAAAAATTCTGAGTGTGTTGGGTTCCGATGAGCGTTGCTGGGGTTACAGCTACTGCTATTCTCGAACTATTTCATCGAACAATTGATGAGGAACTCTCTGCATACCGCAGTGTGGTGATCAGGAGCTATCAGGTTTTAATGATTGGTTTTAGCATTTTGTGTGGAACTTAGATAAGTTCATGTGCTTAGTACTCATGGTGGACATGAGTGAGTTGGATATAGCTCTGGTCAGTTTGTGGTTGGTGTCTCGATGCCTAAAGTCTGTCAATGGTCAAGAATTGATGGTTATGTGTGAGCTTACCTTCATTTGAATTATATTGCATCCTTGGGGTGCCGTTGGACCACTCGTGGAGGGTCACGGGCCGAGATTATTTGGTCGCTGACCTGTGAAGGTGTTGGGAACTAGTAGAGGTGATTCCCGTGATGACTGTTATTTTGACAGACCGGATGGGCTCAACATTATTGATCGATACCGAGTGTGATCTGGGTAACAACTTGTTTTCAGTAACTGCATTGATTAGGTTTTTCTTTATTGTTTTTGCTCGAAGATCGAATTGGTGTTAGGAGTGATTCCCTATAATCCAACTCGTTCTGGGAGTTAGCAGTAGGTGGTGATACTGTGCGGTTGTCTCTTCCTGTCATTAGGGATACGTGCTATTGCGCGTATCTTGCACTGTTGATTCCTGAAGTGCCATGGTAAGAACGGGATGTTGATTTCCTGACAGATAGGGGGTTTTAGACCTTCAAGGTCGTCATGTTCTATGTTGGTGGACACAAACGGGTCGTATGGGCTGCGGTCCTGTAAAATATGGTGTCATAGGTATGCTGCGGTATATCTTTAAGTTCATCAAAGCTTTCGAGGAGGGTCCGATGTGATAATTATTGGTGACGATGGGGTGGCGCCCCGAATAATGTCCTTTATTTATACCTCCCCAACCATGTCATACTATCAGGAACAGGAAGTGGACCAAATTAGAATGCATTGCATGACGAGGGATTGAACCCTACATTCAAAAAATGAACTCTTTGGAAAGTATGTAGTATGGGATGCATACATTTCTATCGAAGTTGATTTTGGAAAAGTATGCAGTATGGAATGCATGCGTTCCCAAACGAATTACATTAGAATAAGGGCATCGTGTGTATTCTCGTTTCGTGTATTAGATTAGACCATGTCATGTTTTGTCCTGGAACATATGTAGTATGGAATGCATGCGTATCCGGAGTCCCAAGGTTGCTTGTATTATGATAAGGCAGGTAATCAGTGCATTAGTTGTTAGACCATGGCATACACGAACACCAGGAAATTAGGATGCACATTTTCCTTTTCATTCAAGATGGTTTGTGGTTGCCAGTTTGAAGATCGCTGTTTTCTTAACAGCATTGCGTCAGTAGAATTTGTACCCCACTTTTTAGGTACATGAATATCAGGTCACAAGTGCAGGATAGCCCAAGATCAGCAGGGCATCCAAGTGGGATGGCAGTATACATGCCTACCATTCGAGTGGTGCAGAAATATCAAAGTCGCGCAGCAGAAGGCTCAAGCCGAGGGACAAGTCCCAGGGAAGCAGATAGACCACCCAGCGGAGTTATCAGCAATGTCCAATCGATTGCCAATCTGGAAGATAACTGACAGCTTTGTAAGAGGAGCCTGAATATTCTTTGTGATCAGTCATAATAAGTTATGAAATTTGTATTCCTTGTTCAAGGAGAAATTGATATTTGTAATTATTGATGTAATAACTCTAATGGCAATAAAAGTATTTAAATTTTCATGTTATTTACTGTATTAAGATGCATTTAAAGGCAAAGATTTTGGTTGTGTCACGGATGTCCGGTAATGGGGATCCGGGGCGTTACAGGAGGAGCAGCGCACCCCTGTGCGGCGGAGGAGGCAGGGAAGGAGAGTCGCAGGATGTGGTTGTGCTGACTGAAGGTTGGCGCGATGCATAGGGGACAGACGGCGCTGCAACTGACATCGGAGCGACGTGGAGAGAGGCTGGTGGCGTCGTCGAGGCACGTCGAGGGAGACAGGGAGATGGCTAGCTGCGACTGCTGTCGAGGGCAGGGAGAGATGAGGAGGATGGGGTGCCGACCATGGGGTTGAGGCGGAGGACGAGGAGGCGAGCGGGAGGTCGAGCGAGGAAGGAGACGAGGAGCACAGGGGACGTCGGGCGGTGTAGCAGTGTAGGGCAGTGACGGGGCACTGCGGTGGCTGAGGCGGCGCGACGCAGGGGGAGGAGGATGGAGATGGTGGGTTCAGGTCGGGGGGTGATCGGGGTGAGAACGGGAGAGGCGGCTGGGTATATGAAGGGGTTAGGGTTAATAGCAAAGATGAACAGGAAAAAAAACATCAATATATAAGAGGGGATAGGGTGTATTGGGTTTCGGGTGCAGATGGGTTTGGGTTTGGGTTGCTAACAGGGCTTAGGTATATAAACAGGATATGAATGGGTAATGGGTTTATTAGGGGTTTAATGGGTTTAGGGTATATTGGTAATGGGTTTATTAGGGGTTTAATGGGTTTAGGGTATATTGGTAATGGGTATTAAAATATTGGGTATAAAAATCCAATAAGGTCAAGATAACAAAATAAAATAGGGTTTATAACAAAATATAATTTGCATTAAAATATAGAAGTCATTTGAAACAAGTAGAAATATGAGTAATACATAGAGATAAGTTTTTAAATTAACAAACAAGGATAATAAAAAGAAAAATAATAATAACATTAATACAGCAATCATAATAATAATAAAAATAAAATAACGGTAGTAATAATAATAATAAGATTTGTGTTATAATACAAAATCATTGGAAAATAGTCACAAATAAAACCATCGATTAGAATAGGGTTTAACAGATGACCCAATAATATATTTTAACAAAAGAAATTTGAAAATGAAAAAATAATTTACAAAAAAAATTTAAATACAGAAAATACGGATTTGGGGAAACACTGGTTACACTACAAGTCAGGAGAAAAATGTCTCCCGTTCTTCAAGGCCCTTAGAGGGGCGAAAGGCTTTGAGTGGAGGCAACAGCAGCAAGAGTCCTTCGATCAACTCAAAGTCTATCTAGTCAACCCCCCACTCTTGAGCAAGGAAAGCTCGGGGAGGTCCTCTATATATATCTCGCTACCTCAGAATAGACTCTCAGCGCCGTCCTGGTAAGAGAAGAAGATGAAATGCAAAAGTCAATCTACTATGGGAGTAAGGTCCTCAGGGATGCTGAACTCCGTTATCTAAAGGTAGAAAAGATGGCCTATGCGTTAGTTATGACAGCTCGAAAGCTCCGCCCTTACTTCCAGTCCTACTCGGTGGTCACTCTTACTGACCAGCCACTCAAGCAAGTTCTCTACAAGCGCGAAACTTTGGGGTGCCTTATGAAGTGGTCTTGTAACCCTTGTTTTCCACATATATGTATTTTCCATGTATTTTCTATATTTAAAATTTTTGTAAATTATTATTCCGCTCTTAAACTCTTGTTATTAAAATTTATTTTTGGATCTCCTATTAAAATCTATTTTTTTTATTGTAACTATTTTCTATAATTTTATATTTTAATACAAATCTTATTATTGTTATTATTACTTTGATTTCTACTATTATTACTATTACTGTTATTATTATTACTATTATTATCGTTTATCATTTTTCTTATTATTATTATTGTTATCAGTATTATTATTATTACTGATATTTTTAATACTATTATTATTATTATTGTTTTTATTATTATTAATAATATTTCTATAAAATCCTAATTGAATATTTTATTGGTTATTTTATTTTCCCACAAAAAAACCCTATTTTTTACTATTGAATTTTACCCGTTACCCAAATACCCATCTGTTTTAACCCAACCCTATTTTATACCCATTAAGCCATACACCACCCAAAACCCATCATACCCATTACTTTAACCCTACTGGATCCTTCACTTGACCCTATACCCGTTACTTAACCCAATATCTACCCACCCATTAGCCGTCACATACTCCCCAACCCTAAAAGTTCTATATACCCATATATATATATACAAACCCCCTACTTGCATGCCTGTTCATCTTCTCCTGCAGCCGCCTATTCCCCCTCCCATCTTCATCTCCTTCCTCTCCTCTCCCTTCTCCCGATCTCTCTCCCTCTACCCTGCTCTCGTCCCGACCTCCCCTGTCGCGCCGCCTACCCGCGATGCAGCCACGCGACCTTTCCCCCGTCCTCCCGCTCATCTCTGACAGCCACACAGCCATGGCAGCAGCAACATCAGCCAGAGCATCGACGACCCCGACGACCCTGTGTGCTGTGCTCCTCCCGAGCGCCGCACGACTGCAGGCCACCCCCGGTCCCCTGTGTCGCGCCGCCTTGCGATGCCAGCACTGCCTTGTCCCCTACTGCTCCGCCCCTGCGGCGACCTCCCGTCACTGTTGTGCCGACCAGCAACTGCCACCAGCTAGCCCTCCCCGCCAAGCCGAGGCCCCATTGCCTTGGGTGTGCTGATTGATATTGGTTTGATCAAGTGATTGTGGGCCGTCGATCTCATCTTGATCATCATGATCATGATCTCCATCATCATCTTTGAATCTCAGCTGTTGGATCTCTTGATCTTCATCATCTGATCTTGATCTGATCTGGCCGTCCAGTCTTGTTGATCTTGACCTTGATCTTCGATCTCAGCCGTCCGATTGTGTTCGTGATCTCGATTGTTTCCATCTTGTTTGTGATCGGTTGTTCATCTTGTTCGTGATCATCTCGTTTGTGATTCATTCGTTGTGTTCATGCCCGGGATCCATTCCCGTTATTCTTTCTCTTGTTCCGTTCCCGTCGTCGTCTCTCAAGCAAGTAACTTATATTCTTTTCTTTGTGTAATACAAGTACTAAATACCGCATGTAGTGTAGTTGGGTTCTAGAGACAATTCGTGTGTGAATCCTCTGTTATATATTGTCTCTACTGTGCTGATTCGACCATAGTTGCCTCATGACATACATGACATTAAATAACCTATGGTCGACCACTTCTTGTTGTATATATGTGTGTTGTTCATATGATATAATGTGCTCATTCGTATTATTCGTGGTAGACTTGTTGTGGACTTGTGAAATACCCTATACCATGTTGCTTGGACATCTAGCACACCATATTTCATGTTTGGTTATTATTTTAATGAGTTTTATGTGAACTAGTTAATTTTGTGCATGAAAGATATTTTCTGTTTTGCCGGTTTTCCTGTTTTGATAAGTATTTTAGACCCTATTGAGGTCAGTATATTAAAATTATTTGTGAACATGAACTGTAGAGAATTCTGTCTATTTTTCAACTCTTCTGACAGATCTCAGTTTCGTTTTATGGATTGTGAGTTATGTCTATTTTACTACAGAGCTATAAAGAGATTTTCAGATCTTGTTTTCTATGAATTCTGAAGAGTAATCTATTTTTATCATGATGTTAAAAGTACTATTTTGAACCGATATTTTGCACAATACAACTAGACTTGATTGGGATTAACCTTGAATTTTTGTAGATTTATTTGATGAGTTTTACAAACCGTTCTATGTTTCCAAACAATTACTATACTAGCAGATTTTTCATATTGTTCAGTAAAGAAACATAATTTCGACCTGATTCTATTTTCTTTCTATAAAAACTTTGTGAATATGAATTATAGCCTACTGTATCTATTTTATCACACTTTTAGCGGATTTGGATTTGGATTTATGGTTTGTGAGATATTGCTATTTTTGTACTGCAGTGTTTATAATTCCAGATTTACAAAACTACTACATCTTGATGCTTTCTGATTTTTGTTGACTAAACTATTTATATTGAAAAATTATGAAACTTTATATTCTGATGCTGCGCATATAGGGGAATACCCCAGATTTTTTGTGGATTTAATTAATGAGTTTTCATTCCGTTTTCCTGATTTTGAATACAATCTTCTGATTTCTGGCTGAACACGTTTTCTGGTTTCAATTCAGTTTTGACTCATGTTTTTATGACTTATATATATTCGCTGAATTCGGACGGAAGCCTAATTTTCATATTTTCTGATGGATTCAGATTTGCATGTTTGTAGCAACGAGAATCCCAGTTTTAGTGCAGTATTGTCTTGCTGTCCTGAACTAGAATTTTCGTTGTCCTAATCTTTTATGTGTTGTCTTTCACCTGTACATGTTTACCCTCCAACCTGAACCTGTAATATGTTCGTACCATGTTATTCTTGCTACATTTTGTATACGTACATGCCTGTTTGATAATAATAATACGAAACTATGCCGGGGTTAAAGGGAAAGATCTAATAGTAAAAAATATAGAAACGTGTACTCGGAAGAGGATTCATAGATCTTATTTGGTTATTTGGAGCTTGTTATTTGGTTAATTGGAACTTGACACGTGATTACTTGACACTTGCACTCTTGACATAGAGCTTGATATTTGGTTACTTGGAGCTTGATATTTGGTACTTGGAGCTTGATTACTTGAGAGCTTGTCCCTGAGTACACTGCCCTCTATGATCCACTATGAAATCTAAAGCAAAATTGTTTGAATGTAGCAACCATGTAATAAAAATCGGGATGCATGAAGTGCTACCTAGATAGTAATAAATACAATACATGATATGACATATTACATGATACATGAATACTTGTTACATGCTTGCCTATTACATGTTTACCTGCATACTTGACACTTGATACTTGTTACTTGTACCTGGTACTTGATTCTGACACTTATCCTTGTTCACTTGACATTTGTTACATGCCACTTACACTTGTTCATCCTGCCATGCTAGTTATTCTATTTTGTTACCATATCTATTCCATGTTATTAGTTATCCCTTTTCTATGTACTTGTGCTTGCACTACATGCAACCCATAACTTGCATTGACGGGTATTTTCTTTTCTTTTTTCCTCTTCCTGCAATTTATTAAATTGCAGATTTTGAATATCAGCTGTCTGATGGAGTTGGTGATATGAGATACTAGTTGCTGGAGTTTTGCTATTATTATTTCTTGTTGCTTATTTGAATATTGTATCTGTTACTTGGATTATTTTGTATTTGGGCAATGTGACCCAGGATTATTGACTTATTAAGATCTGATTTGTTTGAGATTATTATATTTTGTTTTAAGTAAATTTTGCTGGTATTGGTTTATATATGCATGCTTGGTTGACTTTTCTTGCTTCCGACTTTGATTATTCTTGTGAAATCTTGTAAAGATCCTGACAGCTTATGGATGATAAAAATCATTCACTGGGCTTAGTCATGTATCCGTATTCTGTATTCTCTTTTTGGGAAGCGGGGCGTGACAGGTCTATAGAGCTGAGTCAACATGATATTAACTATTAGCCCCGAACCGCTATTAAGGCACAAGCTCTGGCGGAATTTATAGTAGAAAGCACTATCCCCGGCCCCAGCAAGGCAATAGAGTAACCCCTGATCTGAATCGTCTATGTTGATGGGTCCTCATGCGCTGATGGGAGTGGGGCTGAGGTCATCTTGACTGGCCCCGATGACTTCGTTCTTCAATACTCACTCTGCATTAATTTTCAGGCATCAAACAACGAGGCTGAATACGAGGCTCTCATAGCCGGTCTGTGCATGACAAGTAAGGCTAGGACCCGGCGCGTTAAAATATTCAGTGACTCGCAGCTGGTAGTGAACCAGGTATCGGGGGAGTATGAGGCAAGAGATGGTCACGTGGCCAAATATCTGGCCAAGGTTAAAGGGTTGCTGGCCTCTTTCGAAGATGCACAACTCCAGCGAATCCCCTAAGAGGAGAATGCACAGGCAGATGCCCTGTCGAAGTTGGCCTTTTCTTCCCTATAGAGGTTAGAATAGTCCGTCTTGATAGAAGTCCTCTTGAGACCTAGCATCGAGGAAGAAGGTCCCGAACTGATGGAGACGCTGCCCCTAGCACTCGGGGAGAATTGGATGATGCCCTTGCTTGAATTTCGCAAAGATGGAATCCTCCCTCCAGACCCTAAAGAGGCTAGAAGAATCAGAACCAAAGCTGAGCGATACATGCTCATCGAGGGGGTCATGTACAAGCGCTCTTATACTCAAGTGGACGGCAGACCCTACTTGAGATGTCTCACCCCCAAAGAGGCCCAGTATGCTCAATATGAGACCCATGAAGGCATGCGACATCGAACAGCGCGTCCGCCAATGCACCCCATGCCAAAAGTTCTCAACAATCCACCACTTACCATAGGCCCAGCTCTCATCCTTATCCAGTCCAACCCCTTTTGCGGGGGATGGACTTGCTTGTGTAGCACCCCGAATTTCTAAATACGAAACTTTAGAAAATACGTGGCACTTTCCCAGCGATCCACTTCAATGTAACAACATACATAGCCAAAAACTCAAATCATTTTATTCCAAATCTTTATTACAATAATCTTTAACTTTGCAGCGGAAATACAAACACTTTAAATTACAACAATTCCTTTTACAAAACTCTTCTTACAACAATTTACACAAGGCTGTATTATAATACTCATAATCTCTATAGCTAACCCAAGCATCCAAGCCTCCAATTCTAAGCAACCTGCAACATGTGAGGCTAGAGTTGAACCCTAACCCCCAAAACTACGGGGTCAGCCATAAATGGTGTGAGTGATATAAACAACAAACATAAACAAACAAATAATCATAAGCAACATGTACTGAACAAAAATACATAAACTGAACATGTAATCTGAAACAAGAACGATAGGCCAGTACATGAGTGAAGCCGAGTCAAGAAACAATACCAACGATCAAGTATCAATCAATCAATCACTCTCAAAATAGTACAGCTCATCTGCACTGTACAGTCGACTGTATAATGCACCAGTCGACTGTTCTGAACAAACAGTAATTCCCACAACTCAGAATATGTCCAACTGTCAACAATTCTCAGTACCACAATGTATGTCCAACAATCGATCACCAATAATGCCATAGATCAGATAACAATATATCCATCTACAAAACTAAAGATAATATAGATCGAATACGAACCCGGTATGCCAAGACACCGACGAACATATCCATCTACAAACAAACTAAGAAGGTATAGATCGAATACGAACCCGGTATGCCAAGACACCGACGAACATATCCATCTACAAACAAACTAAGTAAGTATAGATCGAATACGAACCCGGTATGCCAAGACACCGACGAACATATCCATCTACAAACAAACTAAGAAGGTATAGATCGAATACGAACCCGGTATGCCAAGACACCGACGAACATATCCATCTACAAACAAACTAAGAAGGTATAGATCGAATACGAACCCGGTATGCCAGGACACCGACGAACATATCCATCTACAAACAAACTAGGGAGGTATAGATCGAATACGAACCCGGTATGCCAAGACACCGACGAACATATCCATCTACAAACAAACTAAAGATAACAAGAACCCTCAAGATCATGAAACTCATCATAACCAGTCGACTTATGTTATAGTAAGTTGACTGCCCCGAGAACCAATATCCAAGATTATAACAAGTGCAGTAAGTCGACTTCATCAACCATCAGTCGACTTACCCTAAACAATTACCGATAATTTCTCAAGAACAATCCAAGTGCTAACAGTCGACTCATAGGGGTCATGGTCGACTGTCCCGAAACGACTGAACAAACTTTACTCAGCATACCAGTCGACTGATTATAGTGCCAGTCGACTGTCCCGAACGATTACACGAGACTGAAAATATAATAATAGGGTCGTACCAGTCGACTGATACATAGTCCCAGTCGACTGTCGGCCTACAGATCTCACAAATTAGGTCTGTAATCAATACTCAATACTGGAGTTTATCACAATACCAAATCCCTTCCTCAACTCAAATCTGATCCAATTCGTAATAACAAGGTCCAGAGATTCCTCCATCCAATTTCTTATCTTCAATAATCATAAATCAAACTTCAACATGTTTCAAGCAATCAAGAATTGTCAATCGAGATCTACTAATCTTTCATGGATTTCACATGTATATCACAAATACAACCATGGCGTCGATTTCATACAAGATACGAAAACATCAAACAAAACAACATGCAATCATACACATAAACAAAACAAGTCTATATCACTCACCTTTTAGAATCAAGAAGAATCCACAAAAGCCTTCCTTTGCTAGATCCAAAAGCTTCTTCCTCAATCACCAAAAGAATGAGAATATAATAAGATCTGAGTTGTGCAGCGAATGGCGGCTGCAAACTCTCTTATATAGGCCGGGATCAAGTATTAGGGTTTAGGAATATATTTACAAAATAATCCCTTCAAAATACAATTTTATATATATCTATCTACTCTTGGAAACTCATCCAAAATTCATTAAAATTAGGATTTAATAGAAAATATACTTCTAAATCTTAACCAATACTGTTTAAAACGTCCAGAATGCCAATTTTGCACTTTAGCCCTTAAAAATGTCAATTTTACAAAAATGTCCTTCTTTTCTTAAAATTTGCAAATAGTACTAATTAAATTCAGAAAAATCCGGAAAAATACTACATAATTCCAAAATAATAAATAATGATTTTTCATAAAGAAATCTTAATTTTTCAAACATCTCAAAAGTCATTTGCACGTGTTTTGCACGTGTACAAAAGATAAACCTTCTAGGAAAATATCAATTAAATCCTCAAAACTCATTTAAATTCATTTTCAAATAACTAAAATAATATTTGAAAATACGGGGTTCTACATCACTCCCTCCTTAGAAGAGTTCTGTCCTCAGAACTACGGCTAATGAGGTCCGAACAACCCACTAACAATGATTGAAACTCATAGATAGAATTATAACTTTAGGAAATATAATCACATCATAGAATGCATTCCAATAAAATAAATACATCACACCAAATAATCACAATCATGCAAGGAATTCAGAAAATCAAACTTCCGCTGCGCGACTCTGATAACTTGCCATCGGAAGCCACGCTGCAACAACTACTGAACTTCTGCATCCCACTCTGACCTTCCACATCTGCTTCATCCTTCCAAGAATCAGTGGCCACTCCCTCCTTAGAAAAGAATGACTAAGGATAGCCACCTCAAGACCTTGCTTGGAAACACCTTAAGCTCCATACTAAGACTATCAATAAATGGGCTACACAATTGTATGCAAGAAACAGTATCAAATAAAACTTTATCTTTATTCCATCACTCCAAATAAATTTGTTACATGAAGATAATACTCAATCCTCAATTATTCCAAAATAAAGTTTCACTCAATACAAAAGAATAAATTCTTGCACACACAGATCATGTTTCTGGATTGCCCGCATCCCCTTCAGTCAACGCGAACACTCGCCCCTGCTTCGGATCCTTGTCCATCCCTGCATTCTCTTTCTTCAGCAGTGGACATCGTGGTCGAATATGCCCTTCTTGACCACACTGAAAGCAAGTCTGCTTTGCCAACTTCGGACATTCCCTCCTTTTATGTCCTGCCTGCTTACAGTAAAAACAAGTCACCCCCTGAGTTGCCAGTACCTTCTGCACTGGATCATTGGACTTGTTCTGCTTCACTGGGAATTCCTCCCCTTCCTGATCTTCTGCTGGCCTCTTCTTCTTATTCCAAGTCTCTTGCTTCACCCGGGACTGATCCATATCTTCCTCGGTCATAGCTGCTCTCCTGACCAGCTTGTCGAATCTTTTGATGCCCAATGGAACCATCCTTGACCTCAAGTTTGGCCTCAAGCCCTGCTCAAACTTTTTGGCCTTCTTTGCTTCATTCACGACCAACTCTGGCGCATACCTCGAAAGCTGAGCAAACTTCGTCTCATACTCCCGAACAGTCATGCTGCCCTGCTGAAGGTTCAAGAACTCAGTCGCCTTCTTCTCCTGTACATCAAGAGGAAAGAAGCGATCTCTGAACTCATCCAGAAAAGCCTCCCATGTCAGCTGCTGATCTCCCAAATTCCTCTTCAGCGACTCCCACCAGACACCAGCGTCTTTCTCCAACTGCATCGAAGCTAACTTCACCTTGCTAGCTGCCGGAGTCTCTGACACCTCGAAAATCGTCTGCATCTTCCTAATCCAGTCATCTGCTGCGGTTGGGTCAGCTTGCCCCTCAAAGACTGGCGGCCTCATCCTCTTAAAGGATTCAATCTGCTTAATCGGATCGGCGTTCACCAATCCATGTCCAGCTCCATGATTTGGCTGCGGATTCTGCTGCTGCGCTTGCTGCTGTGCCACATTGAGTGCCATCAGCGTATTCAACGTCTGATATACTTTGGCAAACTCAGCTTCCAGGTCGATCCCATTTCCTCGGGAACTACCAGACCCGTCCTCATTGTTGCCTCCATTCCTGCCCCTGGGTGCAACCATTGTGAATACTGCAAAACAAGGGTAAAGTTAGAGCATCACACAATTCATACTCAAATCAATACCCTATGGCAAAACCATAACCATGCCCCAAGCCAAACATCATGTTTTAACTCTATGTGATACTCACACTCTAATGTCCACACCTAGGTACTCACTCTCTAGTGTCCACACCTAGGTTGGTTTTCATACTATGTCTATTATTACTATTGAAGTATGCTCTGATACCAAACTGTAGCACCCCGAATTTCTAAATACGAAACTTTAGAAAATACGTGGCACTTTCCCAGCGATCCACTTCAATGTAACAACATAATAGCCAAAAACTCAAATCATTTTATTCCAAATCTTTATCAATTCCTTTTACAAAACTCTTCTTACAACAATTTACACAAGGCTGTATTATAATACTCATAATCTCTATAGCTAACCCAAGCATCCAAGCCTCCAATTCTAAGCAACCTGCAACATGTGAGGCTAGAGTTGAACCCTAACCCCCAAAACTACGGGGTCAGCCATAAATGGTGTGAGTGATATAAACAACAAACATAAACAAACAAATAATCATAAGCAACATGTACTGAACAAAAATACATAAACTGAACATGTAATCTGAAACAAGAACGATAGGCCAGTACATGAGTGAAGCCGAGTCAAGAAACAATACCAACGATCAAGTATCAATCAATCAATCACTCTCAAAATAGTACAGCTCATCTGCACTGTACAGTCGACTGTATAATGCACCAGTCGACTGTTCTGAACAAACAGTAATTCCCACAACTCAGAATATGTCCAACTGTCAACAATTCTCAGTACCACAATGTATGTCCAACAATCGATCACCAATAATGCCATAGATCAGATAACAATATATCCATCTACAAAACTAAAGATAATATAGATCGAATACGAACCCGGTATGCCAAGACACCGACGAACATATCCATCTACAAACAAACTAAGAAGGTATAGATCGAATACGAACCCGGTATGCCAAGACACCGACGAACATATCCATCTACAAACAAACTAAGTAAGTATAGATCGAATACGAACCCGGTATGCCAAGACACCGACGAACATATCCATCTACAAACAAACTAAGAAGGTATAGATCGAATACGAACCCGGTATGCCAAGACACCGACGAACATATCCATCTACAAACAAACTAAGAAGGTATAGATCGAATACGAACCCGGTATGCCAGGACACCGACGAACATATCCATCTACAAACAAACTAGGGAGGTATAGATCGAATACGAACCCGGTATGCCAAGACACCGACGAACATATCCATCTACAAACAAACTAAAGATAACAAGAACCCTCAAGATCATGAAACTCATCATAACCAGTCGACTTATGTTATAGTAAGTCGACTGCCCCGAGAACCAATATCCAAGATTATAACAAGTATAGTAAGTCGACTTCATCAACCATCAGTCGACTTACCCTAAACAATTACCGATAATTTCTCAAGAACAATCCAAGTGCTAACAGTCGACTCATAGGGGTCATGGTCGACTGTCCCGAAACGACTGAACAAACTTTACTCAGCATACCAGTCGACTGATTATAGTGCCAGTCGACTGTCCCGAACGATTACACGAGACTGAAAATATAATAATAGGGTCGTACCAGTCGACTGATACATAGTCCCAGTCGACTGTCGGCCTACAGATCTCACAAATTAGGTCTGTAATCAATACTCAATACTGGAGTTTATCACAATACCAAATCCCTTCCTCAACTCAAATCTGATCCAATTCGTAATAACAAGGTCCAGAGATTCCTCCATCCAATTTCTTATCTTCAATAATCATAAATCAAACTTCAACATGTTTCAAGCAATCAAGAATTGTCAATCGAGATCTACTAATCTTTCATGGATTTCACATGTATATCACAAATACAACCATGGCGTCGATTTCATACAAGATACGAAAACATCAAACAAAACAACATGCAATCATACACATAAACAAAACAAGTCTATATCACTCACCTTTTAGAATCAAGAAGAATCCACAAAAGCCTTCCTTTGCTAGATCCAAAAGCTTCTTCCTCAATCACCAAAAGAATGAGAATATAATAAGATCTGAGTTGTGCAGCGAATGGCGGCTGCAAACTCTCTTATATAGGCCGGGATCAAGTATTAGGGTTTAGGAATATATTTACAAAATAATCCCTTCAAAATACAATTTTATATATATCTATCTACTCTTGGAAACTCATCCAAAATTCATTAAAATTAGGATTTAATAGAAAATATACTTCTAAATCTTAACCAATACTGTTTAAAACGTCCAGAATGCCAATTTTGCACTTTAGCCCTTAAAAATGTCAATTTTACAAAAATGTCCTTCTTTTCTTAAAATTTGCAAATAGTACTAATTAAATTCAGAAAAATCCGGAAAAATACTACATAATTCCAAAATAATAAATAATGATTTTTCATAAAGAAATCTTAATTTTTCAAACATCTCAAAAGTCATTTGCACGTGTTTTGCACGTGTACAAAAGATAAACCTTCTAGGAAAATATCAATTAAATCCTCAAAACTCATTTAAATTCATTTTCAAATAACTAAAATAATATTTGAAAATACGGGGTTCTACAGCTTGGGTCGTTTCCTTCAGCGCCGGGCCAGCTGAAGTTCCTTGTCGTTGCAATCGACTACTTTTCCAAATGGATCGAAGCCGAGTGTTTAGCGACGATCACTGAGAACAGAGTCCAGCATTTCTTTTGGAAGAACGTCGTCTGCCAATTCGGTGTACCTTGAATTTTGGTAACGAACAATGGGATCCAATTTACTGGGGCGGCCTTTCGCAATTTTTGTACAGACCTTGGTATCCAGCAATGATTCTCCTCGATATCCCACCCGTAATCCAACGATCAAGCAGAGAACGCCAATCGGAAAATTCTCTCCAGCCTAAAAAAGAGACTGGACAAGTTTGCTAAGGGATTATGGGTCGAGCAACTCCCTAATGTGCTCTAGAGCTATCACACAACTAAGAGGACCCCCACAGGAGAATCTCCCTTCAACCTCACTTACGGCTCCGAAGCTGTCATCCCACTCGAAGTTGGCCTACCTTTGCCCCACTTGGTTGCCTATAATGAAGAGCAAAATTCGAACCAGCTTTGTGGCAACTTGGATCTCATCGACGAGATACGAGAAAGATCCTCCATCCATCAGAGTTTATCAACTAGGATTGAGCAGTCCTACAACAAGAGAGTCCGCCCTACTAACCTCAAAAAAGGAAATTTGGTTCTCAAAAAGCTATCAATTTATTTTCCAAGCAAGAAAGGTAAGCTATCACCTAATTGGGAAAGACCATATAGGATCTCCAAAGTTGTCCGCCCTGGCGCTTATCAACTTGAAGACTCGGGGGGCAAGAGAGTAACAAGAACATGGAATGCGGAGCACTTATTGAAGTACCAAGAGGGTGTTTGAACACCACTCCAAGCAACTTCTAACCCTATAGCATTTCTAAGCTTGTTTCTTCTTATTTAGTTGATTTTTTCAAATGTAATAATGGCTTGCAACTCAGAAGCAGCCACTTAGTCATTTCTAATAAAAGCAGTTTACTTTCTCAGAAAACCTAGTCTAAATATTCTGGTTGTCTCACCCTAAAGCATACATTAACTATTGAAACTCTCTTAACAACAAGTTCGGAGTCCAACACTTGGTTCAAAGCCACTTTAGCTACTTGCAAACAAGAAAGTACGAAGTAGCTCACCATTCAAAATTGCTCCCACAACTGTTGAAACTCTCTTAACAACAAGTTCGGAGTCCAATACTTGGTTCGAAGCCACTTTAGCTAATTGCAAAAAAGCAAGTACGAATTAGCTCACCATTCAAAATTGCTCCCACAATTGTTGAAACTCTCTTGACAACAAGTTTGGAGTCCAACACTTAGTTCAAAGCCATTTTAGCTACTTGCAAACAAGCAAGCACGAAGTAGCTCACCATTCGAAATTGCTCCCACAACTGTTTAAACTCTCTTAACAACAAGTTCGAAGTCCAACACTTGGTTCGAAGCCACTTTAGCTACTTGCAAACAAGCAAGCACGAAGCAGCTCACCATTCAAAATTGCTCCCACAACTGTTGAAACTCTCTTAACAACAAGTTCGGAATCCAACATTCGAAGTTGCTCACCTTATCTACTGAAGTTCTTCCGAACACAAAGGTTAGCGAGCACCTAAAGAAGTAGCAAATACCTCAGAATGCTCGATCAAAAGGGACAGTCAACAAAAACACCACACGAAGAACAAAAACATTTTATTAAGAGCTAAAGCACAAAGTCTAATCCAAAGACGATACAACAGACTTTATTCCAACCAAGGTGGGGATACAATTCTTGTTCAAAGACCAAAAGGCTTATACAAAACTAAGACTACGAGATTACAAAATTTTACCCTAGCTTCTCTTAGGGTCGGGGATGCTCTTATTAAGCGATACACGGGGACAACAAGCGCCGTGTTGCTCTCGCCTCGCCTCCACCGAAGTCTCTAGGCCAGCGAGCCGAGTCGCGTCATCGGCACCCAAGGCCCTGACTGTCAACCCAATAGACACCTCGCTCGACGAGCCCTCCACTCCACTTTGCGCGTTCCCAGGATTCCGTAGGGCAAGGGGCGTACGGAGAGCTAACTCATGAAACGATTTCCCCAGCACATACTCCCCCGTGGGCAGGAGGTGCTACTCACATTACTTCCTTCGGAGCATTGCTTCATGCAAAGGTTCTCCGCCTCTAATTCAACAAGTCACTTCTTGAGATAGTCGTCTGTGACTTTGAGCTTCAAGCATGGTACCCTGCTCGTACTCCTCCCCTGAGGAGGTTTTAAGATGGTCCTTCGCAGATGAGCCGCTTCAAAACGCTTCTCGAGCACCACATTCTTCAGCTTATCCCTCTCCGAACTCACTCTGAACATCGAGTCTTCAGCTCGTCCCTCTCTGCCCTTACTATGGACAATGAACTCTTCAACTCGTCCCTTTTAGACCTTGCCGCGTGTAAAGAATGTCGAAGGAACTTTATCCTAGAAGCCTTGCCGGCAGCCATCGAGGGGCCGACCTCTCCTCCCTCGGGGGGTACCTCCCGAAGAATCCCCTCGAGACACCTCACCTTAATATTTCGACGAGCCAGAGCCAATCTCACTTGGCAGAGCTCCAACCCCACCTTGGAGAGCTTCTTTTGAGATTCTGCAAGTCCCAACCTAGTGACACCGAGTTGCGCACGACGACGCGATGCCTCGCCAATCTGGGAAAGTCGACCAAAAAGAAAGCGTAAATTACTAAATTTAAGAAGCCACATGATGGTGCTACGGCTAAATGAAGCTACTACGGGGCGATTCGAAAGCAAAACAAGCCCATAACTGTTTCGAAACTTCACAACATTTTTTTTTCATTCAACTTCAACAAAAAGTACAAGAAGTGTTGGCCAGTCCGCTATAGGGCATCAATACAAGTGCATACGAAAGGAAAAGAGAGCGACTAAAAAATATGACGAAGATACGATAAGGAATCAGGGGACCACCTTGGTAGACGTTTCCAATGGAGCTATGACCCGCGACCGTCTGCCTTGGTTGCCTCCGCGTTGGTTGTTTGGGGGTCTTCAGCAACGTTCTCCCCCTCGTCCTCTTCTCCTTCTTCCTCTTCTTCAATCACCTCTGCGGTCGTCGGAGCAGTTTTGCCTTCGAGGAGATCATATAGGCAGTACCCCGAGTCGTCGAAACTGGGGATG
Source organism: Hemerocallis citrina (assembly GCA_017893485.1). Classification (NCBI taxonomy): domain Eukaryota; kingdom Viridiplantae; phylum Streptophyta; class Magnoliopsida; order Asparagales; family Asphodelaceae; genus Hemerocallis; species Hemerocallis citrina. The sequence continues at coordinate 12,805,925 of CM030365.1, read as the reverse complement.
TGCGCCTCCACGTGCTTCAGTGCCCGAGCATAGGACTGCTCCATGTTCGTGCGCATATGCGACTTTGCTTTGGCCCTAATCGCCTCTGCAGCTGCTTCCACTGTGGCCTCCCTCTCCCTCACTGCGTCTTCAGCGGCCTTTGCAACCATCTCTTTCTCTTTGTCGGCCCTCTCCTTCTCTTTGTCCACCCTCTCTTTCTTTAGGGAGTTCTGTTCGTTCACCTTGGCAAGGCAGCCTCGAGGAGCTGGATCTGAGCCGCCTGAGATTCGGACAACCGTTTCTCCGCCTCGTACATTTTCACAGCTTTGGTGCGCTCTGACCTATCTCTATCGCTTGCTGCCTTAAGCTCCTTCTTTTGTTCGGCGAACTGCTCCGTCATATGACTAAAATGGCAGGTGATCTATGTGGACAAAAATGAGAAAGAAGTTTTTAAGCACGAAAGTTGCCAAAAAAAAAGAGGGAAAAGGGGGAGAACAAGACTCCACTCACTGTCATAGTCGCCTTGGCGATCTCGAGAGCATCGTCACTGACCGTCCCCGCCTTCAACACAGCGCGATCCTTTGGGGTTGGCAAGTGCCGAACCGCTTGCATACAGCTGACAGAGTCCCCGAGGAAACCGTTGTGCCTCATCACACGCCAGTCAGGGACGGAGAGCTTCTTGTGCTCCTCGATAAGAATTGTCTCTGCTGTCGCATCAGAGGGGGGCTTCCAGCGCCAATACCTGCTCGATGGAAGTTTCTTTGGCAGTCAAAGCAGGGGAGGTAGGCAGGGTAGGTGGTTCAGATTCGAAGTTGACCACCGGTGCCTCTGCCACCGGGGCTTTCACAACTTTGGCAGACGGTGGCCTTGAGGTCGTCCTCTTCCTCTTCCTCCCATCGGGGGCCTTGTTGCTAATGGCGGCTCATTCGAGCAATATTGCCCTGAAGTCCATTTGTGAAGCTTCTGTAAAAAAGAAAGACAACAAAGAGATGGGCATGTGAAAAAGAAAAGGGGGAAAGCTCGAGTTAAAAGAATAACAAAAATGGGGCGTACTAGGGTCGATCGGACTAAGACCCCCACCAAAGAGGACCTCCTTGGTTAACTCCTTCCAACCCAAGGGTTCACAAGCGAGGAGTTTGCCTATGATCTCATCCTCCTGCGGAGTCAACATCGGCTCAGCTTTCGCCCATTTTGGCACATCCTCCCTCCAGCTAATGGGAATTTGACATGACACATTGCCTCGGATCAAAAAGTACTTCTCATTCCAAAACTTGATAGAGTCAGGGTTTTCTATCAGCTTTACACCCCGACGCGGAGATAAATAGTATCGGTACTCCGCCTTACTCTACCGATGGATACGGTAGAGCCTTCGGAGAATGGTGAGTTGAGGCACGACCCCAATCGCTTGGCACTGGAGGACAAACCCATTGACATGCCGCCACATATTCGGCATATACTGAACTGGGCTCAAACCGTACCATTGCAGCACCTCGGCCACGAATGGAGGGATAGGCATGAAGAGACCGGCAAAGAATGCATCGAATGGGAAAACACACGTGTCGGGGGAAGTCGGCATACAGGCTCGGACACCCGCACCAGGAAGAAGGAGAGTGAGTTCCCTCGAAATCTTGAAAACCTCTCGGATCTGAACCAAGTCCTTCTCCGTTAATATGGAGGGGATGTCGTCAACCTCAGAATGTTCTCTCGACCTGCTCTTCTCGTACGAAGAGGACATCCTGTACACGACCTTGGCCAAAAGGTCTTCTGAGTATCTCCGAACTCCCCCAAGGCCCGTTAGGGGACCCAGAAGCTGGCCAAGCACTCCATCTCGCCTCTCTTTCTCCACCACAGTCTCAGTGACCACTGATCCTACCACTATCTTCCCCTTGTCCACTGTCGTGGTAACTGCCAACTGTTGCTCCCTTTCACGGTCCAAGGTGGAGGTCTCACTCCCCGAAGAAACCCTAGACATCTCGTAAAAAATATAAAAAAGAATATATTTTTGCCTCGATGTGACTGCTACGGTCGGAATATATCAGCGGAAAATCAACTGCTTGGTCGCGACCGCTAGTGGAGCCACCCGAGAGCAAAAGAAAAAATTTCAAAAAGTGAAAGTGAAGAATGATGGGATGGTGAGAGGGGTAGGAACTTATTGTAAGAAAGGTGCATCGCTTGAGCTTCCAAGACTGTTGGGCCCCCAAGACCAGTAAAAAGCTCAAGTAAACATCGAATACTAAGCAGCAGAATACGAAAAGGCAAAATTTCAAGCAACGCCAATGGACTTTTCATCTCAATATTCACGCCTCATCAAGATCCAACGACCCTGAACTGGCCACGTCCCTCAGAGCCAAATCCGAGCAAATGTGTCCCCAAACGTGAAATTGGGGAAAAATTTACCTCAATATTCATGCCTGATCAAGATCCAACGATCCTGATCTTGCCACGTCCCTCACAGCCAAATCCGAGCAAATGTGTTACCGAACGTGAAATTGGGGAAAACTTTGCCTCAATATTCACACCTGATCAAGATCTAACGACCTTGATCTTGCCACATCCCTCGGTACCAAATTCGAGCAAATGTGTCCCCAAACATGAAATTGGGAAAAACTTCGTCACAATATTCATGCCTGATGAAGATCCAATGGCCCTGATCTTGTCACATCCCTCGGAGCCAAATCCGAGCAAACGTGGCTCCGAGCGTGAAAATGGGGAAAACTTTGCCTCAATATTCACGCCTGATCAAGATCTAACGGTCCCGATCTTGCCGCATCCCTCAGAGCCAAATCCGAGCATATCCCCAGACGTGAAAATGGGGAAAACTTTGCCTCAATATTCATGTCTGATCAAGATCCAACGACCCTGATCTTGCCACGTCCCTCGGAGCCAAATCCGAGCAAACATGTCCCCGAACATGAAATTGGGGAAATCTTCATCTCAATATTCACGCCTGATCAATATCCAACAACCCTGATCTTGCCATGTCCCTTGGAGCCAAATCCGAGCAAGCGTGTCCCCGAACGTGAAATTGAGAAAAACTTCGTCTCAATATTCATGCCTGATCAAGATCCAACGGCCCTGATCTTGTTACATCCCTCGGAGTCAAATCCGAGCAAACGTGTCTCCGAACGTGAAAATGGGGAAAACGTTGCCTCAAAAATTGTGCTCGATCAAGATCCAATGGCTCAGATTGAGCCACGTCCCTCGGAGCCAAATCGGAGCAAACGTGGCTCCGAGCGTGAAAGTGTGGGAAAATGTTTCCTCAAAAATCGCGCTCGATCAATATCCAACGGCCCTGATCTTGCCACGTCCCTCGGAGCCAAATCCGAGCAAACGTGGCTCCGAGCGTGAAAATGGGGAAAACTTCGCCTCAATATTCATGCTGGATCAAGATCCAATGACCCTGATCTTGTCACATCCCTCGGAGCCAAATCCCAGCCAACGTGTCCTTGAACGTGAAAATGGAAAAACTTTGTCTCAATGTTCACACCTAATCAAGATTCAATAGCCCTAATCATGCCAAGTCCCTAAGAGCCAAATCCGAGTAAACGTGTCCCCGAACGTTAAATTTGGGAAAACTTCGTCTCAATATTCATGCCTGATCAAGATCCAACAACCCTGATCTTGCCACGTCTCTCGGAGTCATATCAGAGCAAACGTGTCCCCGAACGTGAAAATGGGAAAAACATTGCCTCAAAAATTGCGCTCGATCAAGATCCAATGGCTCAGATTGAGCCACGTCCCTCAGAGCCAAATCCGAGCAAACATGGCTCCGAGCGTGAAAGTGTGGAAAAATGTTGCCTAAAAAATTGCTTGATCAAGATCCAATGGCTCAGATTGAGCCACGTCCCTCGGAGCCAAATCCGAGCAAACGCGGCTCTGAGTGTAAAAGTGTGGAAAAATGTTGCCTAAAAATCGCACTCGATCAAGATCCAACGGCTCAGATTGAGCCACGTCCCTCGGAGCCAAATCCGAGCAAACGTGGCTCCGAGCGTGAAAGTGTGGAAAAACGTGCCCTAAAAAATCGCCCTCGATCAAGATCCAACGGCTCAGATTGAGCCACGTCCCTCGGAGCCAAATTCGAGCAAACGTGGCTCTGAGCATGAAAGTATGGGAAAATGTTGTCTACAAAATTGCGTTCGATCAAGATCCAACGGCTGCCACGTCCCTCGGAGCCAAATCCGAGCAAACGTGGCTCTGAGCGTGAGAGTGTGGAAAAATGTTGCCTAAAAATCGTGCTCGATCAAGATCGGACGGCTCAGATCGAGCCACGTCCCTCGGAGCCAAATCCGGGCAGACGTGGCTCGGAGCATGAAAGAGGGTAAAATGCCCCCCTCCCGATGGGTGCCCACGATCCGAGCGCCCAAATTAAACCACGTCACCAAGCGGCAGATCAGCCGTCGGATCGTTTGGAAAATCGCGCCAATGGCATGATTAACGCTCCAGATTGCGCTACGTCGATATCTAGTTGATTAATTCTTTTTTATTATTAATTCAAATTAATTATTTAAAATTTGCAAAAAATAATTTAAAATTCAAGAAAATTAATCAAAAATTCTAAAAAATAATTATAAATTTGGGAAAAATATTTTTGAACTCCTGGATAAATAATTATTAGTTAGAAAGATTGATTAGCACTTCTTGAAAATAGATTGTGACTCCGCACAATTGAGTAAATAATTCAAAAAATAATTAAAAAATTAGAAAAATCCAGAAAATTCTAAAAAATCATTTTGGGCATCTTACAAGCTCAGATTGATACCGTTACACCTCGAGCAAGATCCAAACTCCCTCAAGAATTTCGATAAAATTCCGTACGCCATTAGAACAGTAAAGCTACTCCTCAAAGACCGATTGAACTCAATCTTCGGGAGTGGGGGGCTCGTGATATGGCTAAAAATAGGATTAAGTTGGGACCGTTCAAATCGAGCACAAATCTCAAAGCTCTCATGGGTAAACAGTAGTTTTACCTACCAACGGGTCTGAAATGGAAACTGTGTCTCTCTACAAAACCCAGTAACCTAAAAACGGATCTATCCTATTGGGCGTGGGTGGCAACCCGTTTCAAACTAGGCCAGATATTTAAAGAGTAATTCAAATTCATGATTATCTCTAAGAGGTGGTTTAAACAGCCTCTCTTATCATGAAACGAGTTTAAACTCTATATATCTTATCCAGAAATACCGGGACTTAGAGATAAATGATTATCTCTAAACTATCTCTTAAGGCGACTATAAATAACCCTCTCCCCCACTATAACAAGGTAATCAATCTTTTTCCACATAAACGCTCTTTCATAGTCTTCCTGATTACTGACTAGAGCGTCGAAGGGTTCATCGTTGGGATCCATCCCGGTGTATCAAACTTTTTTGCAGATCAACGGCAGTGGCAGGAAACCAGTCAAATGCCGGTGGAAGTCAACAGGTTTGCCTTATTCATTTCCTAAAAGAATTCACAAATTCATCTGTTTGCTCCCACACCAAAATCAGCATCAACAACAATCAATATAATAGTCTTAAACTATAAACACATATAGTGTTGATCCCAAGTTTGGTGTGTATAGAATATACACATGTATCTAACATTTTTCATTCAAGGTATGTACAAGAATATTCAGAATACAATTCAAATAAAATCCCCATATATTCGGAATCAAAGCAAAAGGAAAGAATCAAGCAAATATAACAGATTGCGAAGAATCGAGAATGTTTCATCAAGAAGAAACTTGTGTTTAAACCATCCAAGCAGCTACTGCATATAAGAATATTTATTGCTTTAATTGTGAGGATCAATATGTAAATGTATCGCTCGCAAATAATCTAGTTTTGGTAATAATATAAAGTGAATCGACCGAAATATCCATTATGGGAATGTGATAGTTGACTGCAATAAGTACAGTCGAATGTCAAGTGTAAAATAGAATAGGCGATTGTCAATTCTTCTCGACCACTGGTTTGGAGGAATTGACAGTCAAATGCCTAAACAAGTGATCGATCGACACATGCACATATTCTTTTTTTGGTATTTCTTTTCACATTGTGAAAATGAACCTATAAATAAAGGTGGATTCACTGAGTATTGTTCATCTCTTTTGACTCTAAAACTTCAGAAGTTGTTGCATTGCTAAAAGATCAAGAGAGAGTGTGATTTTAATGTTTTCTTAGTCAATACATCGATCTTACTTTTACATTTTCTTTTTGCTTCGAAAAGATGCGGGTTTTGGGACTTATAAAGCAATAGAAGTCTCATTGGGTGTAATAGGACTATCAGCTTGAATAACGAGAACTCACTTTACGGGGTTGAAGTATAGTAGAATGCTTGTAATGGAGAATTGCTGCAAGTAATGAGTAGTGGAGTAGACCTGGGGGGAGAGGGGGGAACCACTTATATCCATGTGTCTTGCCTCATTGCTTTGTTTGCTTTCTCTAACTCTACGTTTTTTACTTTACACATTCATTATACACATTTACTTTAAGTTTTAATTTCACACACAATCACCCTATTCACCCCCCTCTGCCCCAAAAAAAAAGGTGATTTATAGTGGTATAAGAGATAGTTGCTCATTATTGGCTTAAAAGCTAGAGCAAAAGGTCAAATGGCCCAAATTGCTCCTCCCGACGACTTGTACTCATCGAAGCCTTCCAGCTCCAATGGGACAAGTATTACACGCTTACCTTATTTTGATGAAAAATGTTATGATGTTTAGAAGGTTCGTATATCTTATTTTTTGCAGATGCTTAGAGAAAAAGTCATGAACATTTGCATCAATCAAATAGATATTCCTGGCAGAGATGGAAAGAAGTCCTTCACTAAAGCTGAACTTTCACTGAAGAATGCAGATTTCCAGGGCTATGACTGCACTGTATGTAGACTTAAACAATAAAGAACTCATGTGATACAAACCAAACTGTAAAACTGCAAACGAGATCTGGAACAACATGTTATAAAATGTTTACAAGAAAACCAACATTTGATTGAGACGTAAAAAACCAGAGAAGGAGAAGAAGAACAAAAATCAAACAAATTAAAAAGAAAATGAAAGTAACAAGATTATAAAACAAACCGATTTATGTCGAGGCTTGTGTATCACATAATATCCTTAAAATAGATTCACCTTGTCCGGATGCTGGAGGTTGTAGAAGCGTCCATCTCCCAGGATACAATGACAGAGGAGTGTCGACAAGAGCACCATGTCACACTCCCGAACCAAAGCAGCGGAGAACTCTATCACCGAACTTAAACAAGCGAAGTGGACAGAACAGAACTGAGAGGAGAGAATAATTTCTCTGGTGTGAAGAAAGAGAAGATAGGGGTCTCAATGTATAGGGGACGGGGTTGAAGGGTGAATGAATACACAGGTAGTAACGGCAGGCAGAACCGGTTCTCGGTTTAAAACATGTGAATAAGTGTAGCATATATTAGGCTTCTGCATGGATTCGTCTATTACACAAACAGAATTGTTTCTGTATTTATTTCGACCATTACAGATCAAAAAAATCAAAACTGGTGCAAAACGAATTCCCGCACAAGGTGGGGTTGAAGTTGGTCCGAAGTACGTGCCGGTGCACACATGCCGCATGTAATCTGGTCCAAGATTTGCACCCCACGTGCAAGAGAGAGCCTTCTGACTTGCTTTCATACAATACCAAGAAAATGTTTATTATATATACCCTTCTAATTCTTATGAATTTTCCGATATGGGACTAGTCCAACAACCCATTTTCAAACATCAAGTGTCTCACATTGGGAGACAATTTCACATTCACCCCATAACCGTTTTGAGCAAGTAAATATATGATTTTGATGTACTCATGAAGGACAACACAAATCTATAAAGATCTCTCACTAATATGGATCTTACTCAAAAAATTGCCTCAAAATGGGTTCGTAAAATGGTATTAAAACACTCATTTTATAACATTCCCCACATGAATGAAATTGACGACCTCAGAAACGACAGACTGACACGACAGACTTGGTGATAGAATTCAACAGTTGAAACCTACACAAGATAGTTAGGTGTTACCCTTTGAACTTTCCCTTATGAAAATATGTTTACTTTACTAATTAAATAGTAGACGCAATGTCTTTGAAATATTATGTTATTTGTGTAAACGATGACATATCTCACACAGGAATCTTCCTAACGCATTTCAGTTCTCACTATTATGTTCATTTTGGCCATGAACATACGCCTGATTCTAAAAGAGTTTAACATGAATGTTGCCCTACACCATTCCCTTGGAAGCGCCATTCTTCCCTCTCACATAGGTGATTTCTTAGTTAAGAGTAACCTACATTACTCTGTTCGGATTTCGGACGCATACGAATCATTAAAAGCCTAGCTTAACCTCTTATCTTACGAGTATCACTGTTTCATCATGGGAATGAACATGGTAAAATCCCACAGTGATCCAACATGGTGTTTATAATTTAGTTCTCCCTTTTGAACCTAAATCTTGGGATCTCCAATTAACTAGGTTGGGTGTCCATTGTATCAACTTATTCTTTCATGGGCTTTAGTCACATTCCTCGAGTTGATTTATCAACTAACTATCTATTTAACCCTTTGGTTAGCGGATCCGAAATGTTATCCTTTGACTTTACATAGTGCACAGAGATAACCCCATTAGAGAGTAGTTGTCTAATGGTATTATGTCTTCGACAAATATGTTTAGATTTACCGTTATACATATTGCTCTGTGCTCTACATATTGCATATTGACTTTCCGAATGGATGCAGATTGGAGGCTCAAGCTTTGTCCACCTTAGAATATTCTCAAGAAAGTGGTGTAACTATTTAGCCTCTTCTGCACATCTGCCTAGTGCGATAAATTCAGATTCCATCATGGATTTAGCTATCACCGTTTGTTTCGGAGAATTCCACGAAACTGCTGCACACCCCAGTGTAAACACATAGCCACTAGTAGATTTTGAATCATCACTAGATATCCAGTTCGTATCACTGTATCCTTCAAGTATAGCCGAATATCTTGAATAATGCAGCCCATAATTATGAGTAAAATACAAGTACTTCAGTACTCTCGTAATCGCTTGCCAATGATCGGTTCTAGAATTACTCGTATATCTACTTAGTTTACTAACTGCATAGGCTATGTCTGGTCTTGTACAAATCATCAAGTACATTAGACTGCCTATGATTCTAGAGTATTCTACTTGAGAAATACTCTCACCATTATTCTTGGATAAATGTAAAGTTATATCTATTGGAGTTGTGGCAATTCCATAATTATCTTTATCAAATTTTCTAAGAATATTGTCTATATAATGTGATTGTCTTAAAACAAGATCGTCTGATGTTCTTGCGATCTTAATCCCCAATATAAAATTAGTAAGTCTCATGTCTTTTATGTCAAATCTTGAGTTCAACATATTTTTAGTAGATTTAACCATCTTATCATTGCTTCGAACAGTAAGCATGTCAATAACATATAAACATATTATGACATATCCACTTTTAGTGTCTTTGACGTACACACATTTATCACATTCGTATATTTTGAAATTATTTTTCATCATGACATTGTCAAATTTCTCATACCTCTGCTTTGGAGTTTGTTTTAAGCCATATAATGATTTCACAAGTTTACAAACTTTCACTTCTTGTCTTGGAACTGAAAAAACCTTCAGGTTTCTCCAAATAGATTTCTTCATCTAAATCTTCATTAAGAAAAGTTGTTTTCACATCCATTTAATATACTTCAAGATTGCACAAAGCTGTTATTGCAAGTATCATCTTAATGAAATTTATTCTCGTCACAGGAGAATATGTATCAATATAGTCCAGACTTTCATTTAGTCTATAACCTTTGATTACAAGCTTTGCCTTGTATTAAGCAATTGACCCATCAACTTTCATTTTTCTTTTGAAAATCCACTTGGAACTTAAAGGTTTACTACCTAGTAAAAGATCCACTAGTTTCCAAATATGATTTTGTAAGATTCAATGAATTTCACTCTTAATGGCTTCCTTCCACAGAGGACCATCACTAGAGCTCACCGTTTCTTTGAAAGTTTGGGGTTCACCTTCAAGCATAAATTTCAAGAAATTTGGACCAAAAGATTTTTTCGTTCTTGTTCTTTTACTATGTCTAGGTTCCTCCTCAACTTCTTCGTCTTGGTTTTCACTTTCTTCACCATAGTCTCATGTGTTCATTTGGAAGAACTTGGTTCATCCTTAGACTTACATGGAAATACATCTTCAAAGCCTTAGACTTACATGGAAATACATCATCAAAGAACGATGCATTTTTAGACTCCATTATCGTGTTCTTTGGTATATCAGGGATATCAGATTTGTATACCAAGAACCGATAAGCACTACTAATATGTGCATAGCCAATAAAAATGCAATCAACCGTTTTTTTTTTCTATTATCACTTTCTTAAGTGGAGGTACTGTGTAACGCCCCGAACTTCCTCTATGGAGAATTCGAGACACGAGCCAGGACCTTTACATTCAATTAGTCACAATACACAGAAAAATAGGAAAATTTTAGAACTTTTCACTAATACTATATTACATCCGAGTGTTTTTCCTTGATTCAATAAATTACATCAGAGTATGAAAATGATAAAACATCAGGCTCTTCACTTGTAGACCATGCCTTGACTAGAGTTCTCCCGGTTTGGTGATCCTGTATCCACGACTGCAATCCAATACCTGTACTTTTACAATGTAGTACCTATTGAAGTGGGGATGTCAGTATTCACTGACGCTTAAAGGCTGATGACTTAGCAGCGAATCTCTAAAACAACATATAAAAGCATGGTGAAATATGTCGGTGTAGTTAAAGTGTTCGTGAGTGCTATGACTTAGAATCTAATGCAATATTAACTAAGGCTAAGATGCTCATATTCTAATGCAAGCGAGAATCTGGAATCGTATGCATCCCATAACTACATACGTCCATATCAAGCCGTTCTCCATATTTAGGGATTTGAACCCACGTTATGAATTCTACTTTTGTACCCATCCTGTTCCTGACATAATATTACATGACTGGTGATTATTGCCCGGCGTGCCGGACCTCACCCAAAAGCCAACACAAACTACAAGGTACTTGTCAACCTTCTTCCGTGCCCTCAACTAGTCATGAGTAGGCATAGAACCTGCCGGGATCGTAGGGTCTATTTTCCTATGAAACCCTCTCGTTCTTATCATGGTTTATTCAGGAATTAACAATTAAGATACGGAACCCGTGCTTCCAACTTGTCATGAAAAGCACAGTACGTGTCCCTCTTCTAACCAAACAAGCAAGACATGTATTGTGATTCCAACTCGTCATGAAAAGCACCGTACGTGTCTCTCTTCTAACCAAACAAGCGAGACATGCATTGTGCTTCCAACTTGTCATGAAAAGTACCGTACGTGTCCTTCTTCTAGAGAGTGTGACAATTTGTCCACACAATTAATCCAGTCTTAAACTAGACTTCACACGATTTCCTCGGATCCACTCATAGCCTACTTATTTAAGACAATACCTACATACGAGCCCAATGAGGGTCGTATGGGACCAACAGCCACATACGGGCCATGCGGGCCGCGTATGAGACAACAACATAAAAACAACCACTTATCCTAAGCATGGGTTTCTCCATATAACACAAGCATGATTGTTCGCTAGAATATTACATAGGCATGGGTGGGTTCATTTCAACATAGAACAATAAAGCTCAAGCATGATGGGTTCTTTACTAGAACCGTTAGCAACTTAACCATGATGTTCGACTACAACTTAAACAAGGTACATAAACTCAAGCATGGCCCCTTACTACCAACTCAAGCATGATAGGTTTTACTAGAAGTCACATAAGCATGAATGGGTTCTTTAGTACAACACAAGCATGGTAGGTTTGCTAGAATGTCACATAGGCATGAATGGGTTCTTTACACAACTCAAGCATGGTAGATTTGCTAAAATATCACATAGGCATGAATGGGTTCTTTACACAACTCAAGCATGGTAGGTTTGCTAGAATGTCACATAGGCATGAATGGGTTCTTTAGTTCAACTCAAGCATGATAGGTTTTACTAGAATGTCATACAAGCATGAATGGGTTCTTTAGTACAACACAAGCATGATAGGTTTTCTAGAAGTCACATAATACGAATGGGTTCTCTTTTGACATAGAACAACAACTAACTCAAGCATGATCTACTACAACTCAAGCATGGTGTTCTACTACTAACTCAAGCATGGTAGTTCTACTAGAATGTCACATAGGCATGAATGGGTTCTTACACAACTTAAGCATGGTAAGTTTGCTGGAATATCACATAGGCATGAATGGGTTCTTACACAACTCAAGCATGGTAAGTTTGCTAGAATATCACATAGGCATGAATGGGTTCTTACACAACTCAAGCATGGTAAGTTTGCTAGAATATCACATAGGCATGAATGGGTTCTTTACACAACTCAAGCATGGTAAGTTTGCTAGAATATCACATAGGCATGAGTGGGTTCTTACACACTCAAGCATGGATTCTTACTACATCACAAGCATAGGTTCCTCTTCTACAACTCAAGCATGGATTCCCACTACATCACCAGCATGGGTTCTTTTTCTACAACTCAAGCATGGATTCCCACTACATCACAAGCATGGGTTCTTTTTCTACAACTCAAGCATGGATTCCCACTACATCACAAGCATGGGTTCTTTTTCTACAACTCAAGCATGGATTCCGACTACAACACAAGCATGGGTTCTTTTTCTACAACTCAAGCATGGATTCCCACTACATCACAAGCATGGGTTCTTTTTTCACAACTCAAGCATGGATTCCCACTACATCACAAGCATGGGTTCTTTTTCTACAACTCAAGCATGGATTCCTACTACAACACAAGCATGGGTTCTTATTCTACAACTCAAGCATGGATTCTTAAAATAAGCTACTATCTAAGCTTATATTACAAGAACTACTTATTTTAGGGATTACTAGTCCCATTTATTATAAGGAACTAGTTTTACCAAATTACAAGTTCCTACATAAACAATAATTGACTCTTATAGAGTTACAAAATAAACTTACTTTCCTTCAATCCTACAATTCCTACATCAAGAAAACTTACTTTTTTATGAACAAAAGTTAGTAAGGACATGATCTTTATTAGGTTGGGAAACAACATACAACAAAAATACTATCTTTTAATTAGCATGTAAAGTCCTACAACCCCCAAAATGGGTATGTAACCATTCTCACCTTACTAACTTATATGCACATAGTAGTAGTCCAAGTTGTTTAATTTGTGTTTAACAAGGTAACTAAAGAAACAAACATAAACATAACAAGTTCAAAGTCTCATCTTTATGGGTTCTTTGTGAGTTCCATTCTTCCAACTTTCCTTATATGAAATCCCTTTTTATAAACAACCATTCTTATGCTTATTTCTTTAGTCCAAGTAGTCAGTTTTAACCATAATAACAACAATAATAGTAGCAAGGCTAAAGATCCAATCTTTATGTGTTTTAAATTAATTTCCTCCTTTCAAACTTTCCATGGGATCTTTGTGATCCAAATCACTACTTATATGCTCAATAATTAGTCCAAGTTATTTTAATCAACATACAACATATACAGACACATATAACCATAAGTAGAGAGCAAAATAGAACAAAATTAACATACAAAAAGGTAGAGAAACCCCCACCTTTGTTTTACTTTGTAGGAATGACTAGTTATGCTACTTCTCCTTCCTCCTAGCTTTGTTTGAAAGCTCCAAACCTACAAGAGAAACTCTATGTTTTTCTTCTCTTTCTTTTTCTTTCTCTCTGTTTTTTTTCTTGTAAATGAGGCAAAGTGTGAAGGGGATGGGTTTTTATAGGACAAATGAAGGGTTGAATGTGCAAAATGACCTAGGGTTCTTTGCACACACCCCCTTGGGATATTTTTGGGGGTTTTGGCCGGCCAAATAGGAGGAGGTGGAGGGGGTGAGGTGGCATGGTGAGGTGGAGGTGGAGACTTCTAGTAGAAGTTAACCCTAGATCTTTTATGTAACCCTAATTAATCCAAACCCTAGGTTTAATCCTACCACTTAATCCTAGCCATCCAATTTTAGATTAGTCATGACTAAAATATATTTTTTTGTCCAAAACACATACTACATGATTTATACGGACGCATGAAATCAATACAATATGCGCCGTATAGATTAATAAGCGTACTGATAATTTTCGTCTATAAAACCACACAGTTTGTATAAAAATAATTAAATTCCAAAAATAATAATAAAATAAACTTTTATTATCAGCTCGGAGGTTTACAGTACCAGTTTGATACAATACAGATTTATACAAGCCGGTACTTATACAGATGGTGGTTAATAATTAAACTACGTAATATCCATCAAAATATCTAAATTCCGAAAATAAAATAAAATAATAAAATAATAAAAATAATTAATAATAATAAAATAATAAAATAATAAAATAAAAATATTTATTATTTAACAGGTCGGGATATTACATACTGCCACCTTGGAAAAACATTCTCACATTTACAAGTAATTGTAGGATGACTTTCTTCCTTTCCATAGTTCATATGGAGTTTTCACTTCTTTCTTTTAGGGTGCCTTCTTCAAAGGATAATTAGCTAAAAGAATAGTTTATCTCCACAAGTTTGGTGACAAACCAGAACTTATTAACATTGCAGTCATCATTTCCTTCACAGTACGATTTTTTTGCTTAGCTGTAACACCGCACATTTTATTTTAAATTAAAAATGTATTTTTTTTATTTTTGCACGTATGATGTACGTGCAAATTTTTATTCTCATTTTGTTACTCTCATTATCTATTTTTAGCATGCGTAAGTTTTTAATTAGCTTCTTTTGACCCATGGACCTAAAAAATAAATCCTAGCCCAATAGATTAATTTAAGGGAAAGCCCACTAGGATAGTTAAACTAGTTAATTAAAATAAAAGCTCATGGGACAAGCCCATTGATAAATTCTTTTTTTTAAGTTGAGGTTGGACTAATACATGACAAGTTACAACCTTTTGTACACATTTAGAACTATAAAAATGTACTTAATTTGTATGTGCATGTGTGCATATGCACACTTGTATGTTTGAAATATATCTATCAACAGAGGGACCTGAACCTGAGGCAGAGGAAATGGTTAGAAGTGTTGGAAGATATCCGACCTGAGATCAAATACCATCCGGGCAAGGCCTTGTCTTTCTTCGAGTGAGGAAAGGAATCCATTTAGTAGGGAATGTCGAAAGGTGGCAGATGCGCTCAGCAGGAAGTGTAGTTTGTCCCAACTAATCACAACTCAGAAGGATTTGGCAGAGGAGCTTGATCGAGCAGGGATTGAAGTGGTTTTGCAAGGTTTGGGAGCTTCCTTAGCTCAGTTGAGGATTCAACCTATCTTGAGAGACAGAATTATCGATGGTCAGAAGGCAGATCCAGAGATCCAGAAGATGATAGAGCAGTTTGGTATTGGCCAGTTGGCAGAGTTCCAGGTGAAGGATGCAGTGCTGTGGTATGGAGAGCGGCTGTGTGTGCCAGATCTAGCAAAACTGAAAGAGAGTATTCTTCAGGAAGTGCATGCTACTTTGTTATTCGTGCATTCAGGGAGTACCAAGATGTGCAAGGATATAAAGCTATACTTCTGGTGGCCAGGGATGAAGCGAGATGTTGCCGATTTTGTTGGCAAGTGCGCAGTTTGTCAGCAAATCAGAAGCCCGACGGTTAGTTGCAGCCACTATCCATCCCAGAGTGGAAGTGGGATTGTATCAGTAAGGATTTCATCATAGGTTTATCCAAGAGTTTCCACGGCAATGATACAATTTGGGTGATAGTGGACCGACTCATCAAATTGGCTCACTTTTTTGGCAATGAAGCTTACTTGGTCAATGGAAAAGCTGGCAGAGATGTATGTTGGTGAGATTGTGAAGCTTCATGGAGTCCCGCTGTCAATAGTATCCGATCGAGATGCGCATTTCACTTTGCACTTTTGGAAAATTCTTCAAGCAGCTTTGGGGACAAAGACTGATTTCAGTACCGCCTTTCATCCTCAAACTGATGGGCAGACTGAGAGAGTCAACAGGGTGCTAAAAGATATGTTGAGGTGATGTGTGTTGGACTTCGGTGGTGGCTGGGAGAGGCATTTAGCTCTTGTGGAATTTGCATACAACAACAGTTTCCAAGCAAGCATCGGGATGGTGCCAACTCTATATGGAAGGAAATGCAGGACACCGGTTTGTTGGAATGAAGTGGGAGAGCGGCAACTGTATGGACCAGAGATTGTGCAGCAAACCTAAAAAAAGATCGAGTTGATCAGGAAGAGGTTGGTCGATGCACAGAGTAGGCAGAAGAGTTATGCCGACAACAGGAGGAGAGACCTGGAGTTTGATGAAGGTGACTATGTCTTTGTGAAGGTGTCTCCTGTTGATTCTTGATTTTGATGATTACAACACACTGCAACATGTATCTGTGCTATACTGAATATAATTGCAGGTTGTATCAGAAGATACACAAAGGCCTCATTTCTCTAAAGCTGAACCAATGAACAAGCATAGCTCAGGATAAAGACAATGGCTTCACTCAAGACTCAAGACTCAAGACTCAAATCAAGACAAATGTTTCAATGTCATTTATTTATGTGTCTTGTAAACAAATGTAATATTTTTCTTTATTGAGTCTTAGAATGATGTACAGTCTTGTCACACACACATACACTCACATATAAACTTTTTATAGTTGTGTGTTTTCAAATCCAAAGGTCAAAACAGCTTGAACTAGATTAGCTGTTGAGTACCAGTCGACTGCTACTTGTTCCAGTCGACTGAGTCTGTACAAAATTGCCTAATCTTATTCAAACTCTGAGCAGTCGACTCATTATGGCAACCCAGTCGACTGTTCAAGTGCTTTTGACAGTTTTCTGTTTTAAAATCGCTTTTTCAAATTCAAATCTTTTTATTTCCGTTGGTTGACAGTTGGAACAACTGTTTCCCAACATCCAGTGTATCTAACTCTATAAATAGAGATTAGAATCCACTGTGAATGATACAATACTCCAAGCAATTTTGAAATCTTAAGTTTTATACTTTCAAGAGATAAAAGCTTTCAATTCACTTAGACTTGGTTCTCTGTCTTCAGTCCAGTATAACATTTGATTTCGTTCTGGACTGGATATAGAAGTCAACCATTTTAGCCACGTACTATATCACAATCGCAAACAAGGCTATAGGTTGATTGTAAACAATTTTTATTGTTTTCTTTTCCTCTCGGTTGGAGAGTAGCACTCTAGGGTGTAGAGTCAGGTTTGTCACTCTTGGTGGAAGAGTGGGTTGCTTTCTCTGGTTGAGAGAAAGGACTACGGGTTGGATAACGTTGTTGTCTGAACGCCGTAGGGTATTCTTGTAAACTTTTTCAAGAATAGTGGAAATCTCAAGTGGGTTGCTTGGGGACTAGATGTAGGTCAGAAGGACCGAACCAGGATACATCGTGTGCACTCTGTGGTTGTATCTCTCTACTTGCATTTCTATTTTCTCAGTTTGTGTTTTTACTGTGAAACTTGTCTGGACAGTCGACTGAGTACTCAGATAAGTCGACTGGTCAGACTCGTACTCTCTGAAGGTTATTTGCATGTTAAGTCGACTGTCTCAACTCTAAGTCGACTTCACAGTCGACTTAACAGACTTATTTAAATTAATTTTTCATTTTGTTAATACAGTCAATTGGTGTATCCCTTAAGTCGACTGTACAGAAGAAAAATCTCTATTCCGCATTTTAATTTCTTATAAACACTATTCACCCCCCCTCTAGTGTTTGTTGCCTTGCCTACAGGATCCAACACTTGGTATCAGAGCAAGGTTAAGGGCTATGGCAACTTCTTCAAATGCAAATCAGTACCATGAAGGCCAATCTACACAAAGGCCACCTCTCTTCGATGGAACAAATTACAATTATTGGAAGTGCAGAATGAAGATCTACCTTCAATCCATCAATTATGAAATATGGAACATGACTGAAACAGAATACACTGCTCCCACTATTCCATATGCACAATGGAATGATGACATGAAGAACCAAACAATGAATAATTCAAAAGCGATGAATGCATTATTTTGTGCTCTTACAAAGGAAGAGTTCAACCGTATGTCAAATTCAACAACCACACATCAAATCTGGCACACACTCGAGGTAACTCATGAAGGAACAAACAAAGTGAAAGAATCTAAAATATCTGTTCTTGTTCACAGGTTTGAAATGTTCCGCATGAAGGAAAATAAAAGTGTGTCGGAGATGATCACCAGATTTACTGACATTACAAACTCACTTGTGGCACTTGGAAAGATATACACTCAAGCAGAGATGATGAGAAAAGTTCTTCGTGCACTTACTCCTGAATGGGAAAAGAAGACCATTGCAATAGAAGAGGCCAATGATTTATCACAACTTTCTCTTGAGAATCTTGTGGGAAATCTAATGGCTTATGAGGTTCAAATTGAAGAACGGAAGAAGGATGCTGAATCACAACAGTCAAAGAAGAAATCATTAGCATTCAAAGTCATGACAGACTCCGAAGATGAAGAAGAAGATGAGGAGGAGATTGCTATGTTCACAAGGAGATTCAAAAAATTTCTAAGGAAAGGTAAGTTCAATTCGAAGTTTAAAGATTCTAATGATCCTCCAACTTGTTTCAGGTGTAACAAAATAGGCCATATGAAGAAGGATTGTCCACTAGAAAATACAAAATCTAAGGGAAAGACACCCAACTTCAAGAAGGATAAGTACACTAAGAACAAGTTCGCCAAAAACAAAAAGGCATATCAAGCAACTTGGGATGACAGCGATTCTTCTTCAGAAGAAGAAATTGATGAAACCAACAAAGTTGTAAACATGTGTTTCATGGCATCACAGAATCAAGTAAGTAATGATTATGATTCAGATGATTTACTTCATGCATTCAATGAAATTTTTCAAAAATTGAAAAAAAGAAAAGATTAGAGTTAAGAACCTAGAGAAAGTTAATCAAACACTTTCTCAAGAGAATCTTAACCTTGATAAAGAAGTAAAATCGTTAAATTCTCGTATTTCAAGTTTAGATATGGATCTTGAATCTCTAAAGAAGAATTATGAAGAGATATCTAAGAACGTATCTAAGTTCAATAAAGGAAAAGAGAATTTAAACGATGTTCTTAAAAATCAAGTAAAATCTAGTCAAAAGTTTGGACTTGATTTTAAAAAATATCTTGCAAAGGATCTTTCTTCTAAAAGTACTACTATAAATAAACCTGAATCTATTTCTAGTGTTAAACATAAACTGTATGAGTTCTTTGAAAAACCTAAGCTTGTAAGTTTTATTGATAAAGGCAAATCTAAAGTTCAGCCAAGTCGACTGTATCCATCTACCAGTCGCCTGTCCAGAGGTACTGAGTCTTATTCAACAAGACCAAAACCTCATATAAGTCGACTTACTTTTTCATCCAGTCGACTGACATACAGTAGAAATCGACTGAAGGATGTTATAAAGTCGACTGGACAGAGCAAACTTGTATGGGTTCCAGTCAATTTGAGTTTGAATGATAGAACTACTTATATCAACTCATATATATTAAACATATGTAATTCTGTTAATTTTATTCCTGCTTATGGAGGAAGATCAAACTCATTATGGGTTTGGTTTCCTACAAACTAATATGTTTTGGACCCAATGAAAAGGGTACCATATTCACATTGAAAATTTTATAGGTACCAAAGAAAGATCGTTGGATACTTGACAGTCGATGTTCTAAGCATATGACTGGTCATGCCAACCTCCTATCCACCATACAAAGCATCAATGGAGGAACAGTTACTTTTGGTGATAACAATAAAGGAAAAGTCATAGGAATCGGCATGGTTGGTAAAAACACTAACCCTTCTATAGAAAATGTTATATTAGTTAGTGGACTTAAACATAATCTGTTAAGTATTAGTCA
Source organism: Hemerocallis citrina (assembly GCA_017893485.1). NCBI lineage: Eukaryota > Viridiplantae > Streptophyta > Magnoliopsida > Asparagales > Asphodelaceae > Hemerocallis > Hemerocallis citrina. The sequence continues at coordinate 12,785,985 of CM030365.1, read as the reverse complement.
ACTATGTGATAAAGGTTATAAAATTGTGTTTGAAAAAGATGCTTGCTTAATTTATGATTCCACTATGCAAAACATTATTTTTCAAGGTTTTCGCAAAAACAATATTTATGAATTTTGTTTGAATACAAATGAGTTTTCAAATGATTTCTCTTTAATAGCTTCTAATAATGACTCTTGGCTTTGGCATAGACGATTGGGTCGTGTGAATATGAAAAATCTCTCTAAAGTATCTAAGTATAACCTAGTTAAAGGACTGCCAAGACTATCCTTTAAAAAGGATAAGTTATGTGATGCATGTCAACTAAGAAAACAAATCAAATCTACTTTTTAAACAAAAGAAGTAATTTCTACTAGTTGGCCGCTCGAATTAATTCATATGGATTTATTTGGCCCTACTAGAGTTGCTTCTTTAAATAAAAGTAGATATGCATTTGTTTCAGTAGATGATTTTTCACGATTCACTTGGACATTCTTCTTAAAACATAAAAATAATGCTTTTGATGAATTTGCAAATTTTTGTAAACGAATTCAAAACCAAAGATCTCTAACCATAGTCACTATTAGAAGTGATCATGGTGGAGAATTTAAAAATAAAACGTTTACAGAATATTGCAACAAGAATGGTATAACACATTCATTTGCATGTCCTAGGGCTTCACCACAAAATGGAGTGGTTGAAAGGAAAAATAGGACTTTGCAAGAATGTGCACGTACCATGCTTGTTGAAAGCAATTTACCTAAGTATTTTTGGGCTGAAGCTGTTGTTACAGCCTGTTATGTTTTAAACAGGATCTTGATAAGACCTAAGCTAAAGAAGACTTGTTATGAGTTATTTTTTAACAAAATTCCTAAAGTCTCTTACTTTAAGACATTTGGTTGTAAGTGTTTTATTCTGAACACTAAAGATAATTTAGATAAATTTGATCCTCGATCTAATGAGGGTATCTTTATAGGATACTCAAATAGGAGTAAAGCATATAGAATCTTCAACAAGTCAACAATGACTATTGAAGAATCAATGCATATTACATTTGATGAATCTCTGCCTTCATCAAATTTAATTAAAGATGATGAAACTGATTCATCACCTTTAAATAAAGTAATTACATCTTTAGAACAAACTAGTCTCGCGGATAAGTCGACCGATCAGGACGTCAAGTCGACTGATGTAAACCAGTCGACTGAGACACTTGTCAAGTCGACTGATCCTATTGTGATATCTCCAACTTTACCAAAATCTTTTGTTGAAGTTAGAGATCATCCTCATGACTTAATAATTGGTGACATCTCCCATGGTATTCAGACAAGATCACATATTAATATGATATCTCACACAACCTTCTTGTCGGATTTTGAATCGAAAAATATACAAGAAGTATGTGAGAACGAATTTTGGATGAATGCCATGCAAGATGAATTAAACCAATTCATAAGGAATGATGTATAGGATTTAGTTCCACGACCTCCTGATCATACTATTATTGGTACCAAATGGGTATTCAAAAATAAGTTAGATGAATCAGGACAAGTTGTTAGGAACAAAGCTAGACTAGTTGCTCAAGGATATAATCAAGAAGAAGGCATAGATTTTGATGAAACATATGCTCCTGTTGCTAGATTAGAATCAATTCGTATTTTATTATCTTTTGCTTGTTTTATGAATTTTATACTTTATCAAATGGATATTAAAAGTGCTTTTCTTAATGGGTTTATAAAAGAGAATGTTTATGTTAAACAACCACCAGGTTTTGAACATGAACAATTCCCAAACTATGTTTTTAATTTGAAAAAGGCTTTATACGGTCTTAAACAAGCACCACGTGCTTGGTATGATCGATTGAAAACTTTTCTTTTAGAAACAGGTTTTGAGATAGGTAAAATAGATACTACTTTGTTTATTAAGAGAATTAAGAATGATATTTTAATCATACAAATATATGTTGATGATATAATTTTTGGTTCTACTAATAATAATCTATGTCAAGAGTTTGCTAACACCATGAAAAACGAGTTTGAGATGAGTCACATGGGTGAACTCAATTATTTCCTTGGACTACAAATTAAATAGTCTTTAAATGACATATTTATTAATCAAGGAAAATATGCAAAGGAATTACTCAAACGGTTTAACATGGATAGCACAAGTAGTAAATCCACACCTATGGCTACTACCACTACCCTTGGCAAAGATATATTAGGTAAGAGTGTCGATCAGAAATTCTATCGAGGTATGATTGGCTCACTCTTATATATAACTGTTAGTAGACCAGATATTATGTTCAGCATATGTTTGTGTGCTAGATATCAGTCTAGTCCTAAAGAATCTCATTTAAAAGCTGCGAAACGAATTTTAAGATATATTAAAGGCACATCTGATTATGGTTTATTTTATCCACGTACCGATAATTTCCAACTTTTGTCGTACAGTGATGCTAATTTTGCTGGTAGTAAAACTGATCGCAAGAGAACTAGTGGGACATGTCACTTTTTGGGACATTCACTAGTTTCATGGTGCAGTAAAAAGCAAAATTTGGTATCCCTATCTACTACAGAAGCTGAATATATGCTGCAAGTTTGGCATGTGCATAGATTTTGTGGATGAAGCAAACCCTATTAGATTATGGTATATCTTTTGAAAAACCTTCAATAATGTGTGATAATACCAGTGCAATTAACTTATCTAAAAATCCAGTTCAACATTCACGTACGAAACATATTGATATTCGACATCATTTTCTACGTGATCATCTTTTAAAAGGAGACATATCTTTAGACTTTATCTCTACTGATAAACAAGTAGCCGATATCTTTACAAAACCCCTTAAAGAAGACACTTTTATTACTTTAAGAAGAGAACTAGGGATATGTGATTTTCTTGATATTTGTTGAAAATATTTTTTTTAAGTCGACTTGTATATGCTGTTCAGTCGACTTGCCCGTATTTTTTATATACTTATTTTCTTCTCTGAACAGTCGACTGAGATTTCAACAAGTCAACTGATCAGTCGTAATAATTATTTATTTTTTTTCTCTCGAGTAAGTCGACTGTACCTTAATACCAGTCGACTGTCGCGAATCAGTATGTCTTCAACTTCGAATCGTCACACAGTTTTTGAGAAAACTTCTTATCCTTTGACTCGCCCTTGACTACTTTTTGAGTCGTTGATTTCATTTCCATTCAATCCCAGCCGTTCGCATCTGTTGAAAACCCTACTTCACTGCCTCCATCTTATTTTGGTATTTTGTAAAACTCCGTTATTTATGTAAAGACTCAGTTATTAAGTTATTTCAGTTGTTACTTATTCTCTTACCATATTGTCTCACTGATTTGGTTCTTCCCACTTGTGTCTTTTTGTTGATGACAAAGGGAGAGAAAACCTCATATTACATATTAAAAACCTCATATTTGTGTATCTTTTTTAGTTCTGTTTTTTCTCAGGTCGACTGATTTCTTGTGTTAAGTCGACTGATATGATATACTTTTTCAACTATGAGGTTTGATGTTCAGTTTTGTGATGATTATGCATTATGTATGCATTATGTGCTTTTGATAGGGGGAGCATATCAATGCTTGTATTACTTTCTTTTATTATCAACTATTGTGTTGTCATCATCAAAAAGGGGAGAATGTTGATTCTTGATTTTGATGATTACAACACACTGCAACATGTATCTGTGCTATACTGAATATAATTGCAGGTTGTATCAGAGGATACACAAAGGCCTCATTTCTCTAAAGCTGAACCAATGAACAAGCATAGCTCAGGATAAAGACAATGGCTTCACTCAAGACTCAAGACTCAAGACTCAAATCAAGACAAATGTTTCAATGTCATTTCTTTATGTGTCTTGTAAAAAAATGTAATATTTTTCTTTATTAAGTCTTAGAATGATGTACAGCCTTGTCACACACACATACACTTACATATAAACTTTTTATAGTTGTGTGTTTTCAAATCCAAAGGTCAAAACAGCTTGAACTAGATTAGCTGTTGAGTAATAGTCGACTGCTACTTATTCCAGTCGACTGAGTCTGTACAAAACTGCCTAATCTTATTCAAACTCTGACCAGTCGACTCATTATGGCAACCCAGTCGACTGTTCAAGTGTTTTTGACAGTTTTCTGTTTTAAAATCGCTTTTTCAAATTCAAATCTTTTTATTTCCGTTGGTTAACAGTTGGAACAACTGTTTCCCAACGTCCAGTGTATCAAACTCTATAAATAGAGATTAGAATCCACTGTGAATAATACAATACTCCAAGCAATTTTGAAATCTTAAGTTTTATACTTTCAAGAGATAAAAGCTTTCAATTCACTAAGACTTGGTTCTCTGTCTTCAGTCCAGTATAACATTTGATTTCGTTCTGGACTGGATATAGAAGTCAACCATTTTAGCCACGTACTATATTACAATCGCAAACAAGGCTATAGGTTGATTGTAAACAATTTTTATTGTTTTCTTTTCCTCTCGGTTGGAGAGTAGGACTCTAGGGTGTAGAGTCAGGTTTGTCACTCTTGGTGGAAGAGTGGGTTGCTTTCTCTGGTTGAGAGAAAGGACTATGGGTTGGACAAGCTTGTTGTCTGAACACCGTAGGGTATTCTTGTAAACTTTTTCAAGAATAGTGGAAATCTCAAGTGGGTTGCTTGGGGACTGGATGTAGGTCGGAAGGACCGAACCAGGATACATCGTGTGCACTCTGTGTTTGTATCTCTCTACTTGCATTTCTATTTTCTCAGTTTGTGTTTTTATTGTGAAACTTGTCTGGACAGTCAACTGAGTACTTAGATAAGTCGACTGGTCAGACTCGTACTCTCTGAAGGTTATTTGCATGTTAAGTCGACTGTCTCAACTCTAAGTCGACTTCACAGACTTATTTAAATTAATTTTTCATTTTGTTAATACAGTCGAATGGTGTATCCCTTAAGTCGACTGTACAGAAGAAAAATCTCTATTCCGCATTTTAATTTCTTATAAACACTATTCACCCCCCCTCTAGTGTTTGTTGCCTTGCCTACAGGATCCAACATCTCCGACCAGAGGGGTGATTCGGTTCGGAAGGGGAGGAAAATTAGCCCCGGGATACATTGGACCCTACACGATATTGAAGAGAATTGGGAAGACAGCTTATCGATTAGAACTAATGGAAGAGTTGGCCCAAGTACACAGTGTCTTTCATGTATCCATGCTACGAGGTTATGTCCCAAATCCGAGTCATCATTTGCCAGAAGTGCCTAAAGGTTTACAACTAGATTTGAGCTATGCTGAGCGTCCTATTGAGATCGTGGATCGTCGAGAAAAGGTCTTGAGAAACAAGACGATACCAATGGTCAAAGTCATTTGGAGGAACCAGTTTGTTGAGGAGGCCACTTGGGAATCAGAGGAAAGGATGATGAAAGATCACCCTGAACTCTTTAACTAAAATTTTTGTAAACCTTTTCTTTTCTTTCATTGTATTTTTCTCGCTCCTAAGTGTAGTTTCGGGGACAGAACTATTCTAACGAGGGAGTGTTGTAACACCCGACATTTTATTTTAAATTAAAAATGCATTTTTTTTGGTTTTTGCACGTATGATGCACGTGAAATTTTTTATTCTCATTTTGTTACTCTCATTATCTATTTTTAGCATGCATAAGTTTTTAATTAGCTTCTTTTGACCCATGGACCTAAAGAATAAATTCTAGCCCAATAGATTAATTTAAGGGAAAGCCCACTAGGATAATTAAACTAGTTAATTAAAATAAAAGCCCACGGGACAAGCCCATTAATAAGTTCTTTTTTTAAGTTGAGCTTGGACTAATACATGACAAGTTACAACTTTTTGTACACATTTAGAACTATAAAAATGTACTTAATTTGTATGTGCATGTGTGCATATGCACACTTGTATGCTTGACCGGTTTTGTACCCTAGGGTGGCCCGATTTGTAGAAGTGGGGGAGAGGAAGAGTTGGGGGGGTTGAGTTGGTGAAGAGTGGGGAGATGAAGAGTTAGGAGTTTAGGAGTTAAAAAAATTAAGGGTTGGAAGAATTAAAAGAGAGAGTTCTTAGGTGGAGATTTATGCATATTAGACCCTAACTATATCCTATAAATAGAACCCCCATTTCTCCTTCTCTTTTGCACCAAAAACAATATCAAAACAAGTGAAAGAAAAAGAAAAAGAGTAGAGTGTTCTCATTTTGAAGGAGTTCTTGCTTGGAGAAGGTCTTTCTAGGAGGAGAAGGTCTTGCTAGGGAAGTTAGGAGCTAGAAGAGATCTCATTTCATTTGTGGTTGTTCATTCTTCAATTAAGGTGGGTGTTCTCATGCTTTTTAATTTAGAACTATGCATGCTAGTGATAATAAATGAGTATTATATTTTGATATGATGATGTAGAACAATCTATACATTGGTTGTAATGAAAGATGCTATGTTTAGTAAATAGATCAACATTATGTTAGTGGGTGGTTTCATGCTTTCTAGTCGTAGAATATGCATGCTATAAAATATGAATGAGTAATATAAGTTAATGTGAATGAGAAAGATATAAATAAAATTCATGCTAGTGTATCATGCTATGAATGGGGATGATTTTTGTTGTGATTGTAGATACCATGCTAATTAAAAGAAGAATTCTTTTATAATATGAATCATGTTAGTATATTTGCAAAATTTTGTACTTGTTGAGTATGTGAAATTTGTTGAGGAAAGTTATATTTCAAATCATGCTTTAATAAATAAGAAAGAGAAAAGAAAACAAAATGAAATTAGCTAGTATGATGAGATGTGTTGACATATGTGTATTTTGCCATGTTATAATTGAGAATATAAACTATTGCATGAAAGAGTTTTTTTTTTTTTGTGAAATCCTCGTGATTAACTGACATGCTAGTTTGTTATAATTGAAATATGTGAAAGTAGGAACATAAACTAGTTTATGAACACTACTCAAGTCTTATGCAAGTTTATGAGAAAAATGAGAAAAGAAAATTGTTTAAAGAAGTAGAAATGGAGTTTTTTCTAAAAATTGTTGTTTTACTGTTTTAATTTCAATCTCAGTCAAGAAAATTTTATTTCCAACTTCTTAGAAAGATTTGATCTTGGATAAACAAGTTGCATGAAAAAGAACCACTTGCTGAATAGTTTAAACAAAAGTACATTAGTGCATTTTCTAAACAAAAAATACACTTGGACTTACTGGTCAGTTATTGCAAAACAGAGCACTGTTGTAAGAGGTCTTGGGTTCAAAACTTGATTGTCACATTTACTTTTGTTTTGTTTTTATATAAAATTCCGAAACTGAAAACTGGACTTAAGGGTATTTTGGCATATGAATTTGACAAAAGTTCAAATGGACTTTATGGCTAGTGTGTTGGGGCCTGGGCACTGGTTGCATGTGATCGGTAGGTCCTGAGTTCAAAACCCAGGCCTATTTTTTGTTATTTTTTAGTTTTTCTCACAAATTGATTTTTTAAATATAGAATAAAATCTTAGTATTAATATAAAATGAACTGAAAATTTTTAAGAGATAGTATAGAGTTTCCTTGAAGTATAAAAATAGAAATTTGAGAATATAACTTGCTTTGGTGAAGAAAAATAAAATATTATTTTGTGAAGTGTTTACTCTCAAAGAGATTGCATTTTTATTTTTGTTTAAGAAATATCTTGAAGTAAATTGAGACATCATATGAGCTTGAATTTCTGAATAAGATTTTATGTAATGAAATTGTGTACTTGAAATGAATTATTATTTGCTATGAATAACTAGATTATGATTAGTGGCAAGACTAAGAAATGATTACTTTGTGGACAAGTGTTAAGACAAGATTTTGATCATTTGTGAATAAGTTGAAGATGAAAATAATTAGGTTTAAGACATGTTTATTAAAGGGTATGTGTACCCATGATTTCTTATACATGAAAAAGTTTGTAATTTAGAGTTAGTGAGACATCGGGTACCGGCACTATCAGATTGAAAAGAGTTGAGATTATGTTTTGAGATATGGCTATGGAGCTATCTCGTATTTGTTGATAAAGTCCGGTAGGAGGTAAAACTAACTCTAGGCTTGGAAATTTATTCATGTCTTGAACTAAATGATTAGGCACATAAGTGAAGATGTAGTAAACTTGGGCAAACGTAAGTGAATGCTTCTATATAGTCGGCGGTGGATCTCCGGGGCTATAGACCCAGTCGGCGGACTGTGGTTGCTCCGTGGGAGATTAACTTTTTTCAGGACTTAGCGTAGTCAGGCGGATATTTACCATACTCCAATGTATATACATATACTGGGGCTAGGGAGGCACTTGCGGAATGGTTCGCACGATAAGGGATCTATTATAATAGCCAACGAGGCTGAGATCCATAGTCGTGGAATGATCTAAACCTTGTTTTTTTACTGGGTAGTTTCATGGCGAAGGATCGAGCCCTTTATTGTGGAGTACGTAGGCGCTTGCCCTCGGACCTATATAGTATGGGATACATAAAATCCGAACAAGTGTGCATTAGTGTCATCGTAGTATAAAATGTGTGCATTAGGAATTTAGACATGGCATACACTTACATGTTTAGCGTAGTCACAAATTAACACTTTATTGTTCATTCAACTGTTGTGATTTGTTAAAGTAATGAGATCGTTATATGTACGTCATAGAGAGGATAGCCGAGTATAAAATTTTTGTCTGTTGTACGTAACTGACGTGCCCACAGCTTGATATGCAGGTAATGGACTATTCATGAAGGAATAAAGATATTATGATTCAATTGATGACTTGCTTTGATAAAGTTGTATAAGTTGTACTTTGTTTTCAATGTTGTAATCTTTTTTTTCTTCCGCTGTGTATGTAAAATGTAAAGAACTCTGATGTTGTTGAAAAAGTTTTAAATTCCTTGTAAAATTGTACGAATTGAAGTAAAAATCCTGTGAAATCTCGAATTTAGTCTTATTTGGAATTCAGGGCGTTACATCAGCAACACCGTTGGACTGAGGAGAATAAGGTGATGTAGGTTCACGTACAATCTCATGATTAGCACAAGTGTTCGCCAATGGAGATTCATACTCTACACCTCGGTCACTTCCGCCTTAATTTTCTTGTTGAGTTGATTCTCAACTTCATTTTTATAGAGAATAAATTTCTCTATAGCTTCGTCATTGCTTTTAAGCAAAGACACATAACAGTATTTTGTGTTGTCATCAACAAGGTAAAAAAATACTTATTACCACCCCTTATTTGTGTAATTTTTAAATCACAATATCACTATTGATATGGCTAAAAATAGGGTTTAATCGGGACCGTCCAAATCAGGCACGAATCTTGAAGCCTAGGGGTAAAACGGTAATTTCACTTTCTAACGGGTCTGAAGCGGGTACTGGTTCTCCTCCCCAAAGAACCGTTAACCCGCGAACGGATCCACCTCAACTGGGTGCGAGTTTCAACCCGCAATAAACCCGGTCCAGCGGGATAGAATTAGGGTTTCTGATTAGTATTAATCAACGGCCTTGATTCATATCTATCCTTTCACTGGGGATTAGGGATTACATTCCTAATCTGTTTACAAGGAGAATATTCCTTATCAGATCACGGGGATCACATTCCTAATCTGTCCCCTAAGACGCCTATAAATACCCCCCATCCATCTCCATTAAGAGGTAATCAATCTCTCTCCAGTTTTTGCGCTCTTTCATAATCTCTCTGGTTACTGACTTGAGCGTCGGAGGGTGCGTCGCTGGGAACAACCCCGGTGTCTCGCACTTTGTGCAGGTGTACGGCGGGAGCAGCGATCGAACCCCGACGGAACAGGTACACAGGTTTACTATTCAGTTTCCCTAAGGATCCACAAATACTGTCTGTTTGCCCCCACACCAAATTTAGCGGCAACAGATTGGCGCCGTCTGTGGGAAACTAACGAATAGAGAACTCTCCTCAACCTGGTGAACAGATCTTCTCCAGCCATGCCTCCTAGGAAAGTCAGATCAAGGGGGTCCAATCGAGGACCCAACCCTGATCAGCAGCAAAAAGTCCCCCCTAATCCCGCTCAGCAACAAGGGCAACTTCCCCCTACAGCGGAAGACCCGCTCCAACAGGACCTTCCTCCTCCTAATCAGCCGCCTCCAAAGGGTCCTAACCCTCAGAAACAGCCTCTTCACTAGGACCACTTCTCCATCCACAACGCCTCTTCGGACTCCATGGCCTCCCATCATCCCCGAGCCTCCGGACAGCACAACACCGTCCTCAACCGCCAGAAAGATGATGATCTACGCCGCCACCTGGATGGAAAGCGGGCCTGAGAGAGAACCTCCCGCCAACACCGTCCGGGTGAGCGGTCTCCTCGCCACCGAGAACACAAGAGGTCCCCTGCCAGGAGGGGACGGAGAGAGTCACCCGAGCATCACAGAAGAAGACCATACTCCCCCGCGGGTCGACAACAGCCTAGGAACACTGAGGCACCCATCACCCGTGCCGAGTTCCAGCAGTTCCAAGCAACCGTCCTGCAGGCTCTCAACCTCCATCGGAACCCTAATGAGCCAAAGGCCCCATCTCCTCCTCCAGTCCGAAGTCCTCGCCGACGATCACCATCTCCTCCTCCGGTCCGAAGCCCTCGCCGACGGTCCCCATCTCCTCGTCCTGCTCCTAGCAACTCCCGGCGTACCCCAAGTCCTCGTCGCTCCCGAAGTTACCATCGCCGTAGCCCTCGCTTTCCCTCATACGAAGACGAGTCTAGAGGCTCGGCTGATTTTCGTCGGAGGGACGACACCAAGTACCGCTGTCTTCATGAGGTAGAGAGGCGCCTGGGTCAGATAGACCGAGAAGAAGAGCTTAGGGGGAGGACCCTACGTCCTAGCCGACCCCCTTTCTCCCGAACTATAGTGGATGCACCTGTGCCGTTCGGCTTCAAACCTCCCCAATTTGAGACTTACACCGGGGAGACCGACCCCGTTGACCACATCGAAAGCTTTAAGACCTTGATGCTCCTCCATCAAGCTTCCGATGCTCTCCTCTGCAAAACCTTCCCCGCAACTCTCAAGGGCCCAGCTCGAGAATGGTACTCTCACCTTGCCCCCTCCTCAATATTCTCCTTCGAGCAGTTCGAGACCCTTTTCGTCACCCATTTGTAAGCAGCCGTAGAGCTGAGAAGACCAGCATCTTCCTGTTGCACCTCCACCAGAAGAAGGGGGAGAAATTGAGAGACTATGTGAAGAGGTTCACAGCTGAAGCCAGATCCATAGCATCCCTCGACCAGTCGGTCGCTGCGGCAGCATTTCAATCTAATGTCCTCAATTCCAACCTCCGCTCCTCCCTCGCCAAGAAGCCTCCACAGAACTTTTCCGACCTCCTCCTTCGCAGTGAAAAGTACATCCGGGCCGAAGAGGCCGAGCAGCGACCCAACTGGGAGGGGTCCTCCTCCGGGTTTAAGAGGAAGGGAACAGAAGAGGAAGGAGCCAAGAAGCACCAAAAGGATAATGCCGGCCAGCGCCGACCTCCCCCCAGATTCGAGAAGTTCACTCCCCTCACCACTAATGTCTCAACCATTCTCATGGAAGTCGAAAAGGAAGGGATCATACCTCCTGCTTCAAGGATGAACACCCCCGCCAAGAAAAGAGATAAAGAGAAATGGTGTCGTTATCACCGGGACCATGGGTATGACACCAACGATTGTCGCGCCTTAAAGAACGAGATAGAAGCCCTCATCCAGAGGGGGCAGCTGACTAGGTTTGTAAGAAAGGACCGAGCCGAACTTCCTCCCCCGCCTCGGGGGGCTAACAAGCGTCCGGAACGAGAAGAGACGCCTGACTTTGAGGAAGAACGAGTCTTCCACCTCATCCATGGGGGCCCAATGGGGGGCTCCTCCAACTCCTCTCGGAAAGCATTCATAAGGGAAGTCAATTCGGTCCGAACCACCCCTCCTCCCAAAGGCCTCGGAGTGCCCGTCACATTCTCCGACGAAGATCTTGAAGGTGTCCGCACTCCTCATTGTGACGCACTCGTCATCAGTCTCCACATGGCGAATTTCAAAGTGGAGAGGATCCTAGTGGATAATGGCAGCTCCGTAAACATCCTCTTCCTCACTGCTTTCAAAGGCCTAAAGCTCTCCCGAGACAGACTCAAGCCCGCCGGCTACATGCTCCATGGGTTCACGGGAGTGCCAGTGACTATTGAGGGGGTAATTACCCTCGACGTAACCGCTGGCAAAACTCCTACTACCCGAACGGAGTCGATGGACTTCATGGTCGTAGATGTCCCAGCAGCCTACAACGTCATTTTGGGTCGGCCCGGACTGGCTGCCCTTGAAGTCGTCCCTTCTGCCTACCATCTCAAAATGAAATTTCCCACTCGGGCCGGAGTAGGAAAAGTAAGGGGCAATCAGGAGCAGGCCCACAAGTGCTATATGACCTCTACCCTCGGCCCCGTCCTCTCCTTAGAAACTCTGGAAATCCCTCAAGATACTGCTCGGCCGACCTCCGAGCCGGTGGACGAATTGGAGGAAGTGCTCTTCTCTGAGCAGGAGCCGGCCCGTAAGTTCTTTGTTAGCAAGACCCTCCCGTCCGCCCTATACTCAGACATTGTACAATGCATCCGAAGGAACCAAGACCTCTTCGCTTGGTCAGCTGCAGATATGCCTGGCATCTCCGAAGAGCTACTAGTCCACCGCCTAAGCGTTGATCCGAGGTCCAAACCGGTTCAGCAGAAGAGGCGCAAGTTCACCCCCGAGCGTCAGCTCGCTATAAAAGAGGAGGTAGACAAGCTCTTGAAGGCCCGGTTCATACAGGAGGTGAACTATCCTGAGTGGCTGTCGAATGTAGTAATGGTGAAGAAGTCCAATGGGACTTAGAGGATTTGTATTGATTTCACCGACCTCAACAAGGCTTGCCCCAAGGACCCCTTCCCTCTACCGAGTATTGACACCCTGAATGATGCAACCTCGGGACATGAGCTCCTCAGCTTCATGGATGCCTTCTCAGGTTACAATCAGATAAGAATGTTCCCTCCGGATATCCCGAAGACATCTTTTGTGACCGACCAAGGCCTCTATTGCTACAGAGTTATGCCGTTCGGCCTCAAGAATGCAGGTGCAACATACCAATGCCTCGTCAACAAGGTTTTCCAGGCCCAGATCGGCTGGAACATGGAAGTGTACGTTGACGACATGCTTGTAAAAAGCATCCGAGGCGTTGATCATGTGACCGACCTCCAAGAAGCATTTGACGTTTTGAGAAAGCACAATATGAGACTTAACCCGAACAAGTGTGCGTTCGGCGTCGCATCAGGGAAGTTCCTCGGCTTCATGGTTAGCCAACGAGGAATAGAAGCAAACCCGGAGAAGATCAAGGCCATATTGGACATGGCCCCCCCAAGAAATGTCAAAGAAGTTCAGAGGTTGACTGGTCGCCTAGCCGCCATAGGGCGCTTTCTGTCGAAGTCCGGGGAGAAGTGTCTCCCGTTCTTCAAAGCCCTCAGGGGGGCTAAAGGATTTGAGTGGGGGCAGCAACAACAAGACTCCTTCGAACAGCTCAAAGCTTACCTCGTCATTCCACCTCTTCTCAGCAAACCAATACCTGGCGAACCGCTCTACCTCTACCTGGCAGCCTCTGAGCAGACGCTCAGTGCAGTCTTAGTCAGAGAAGAAGACCGGGCTCAGAAGCCCATCTACTACGTTAGCAAAGTGCTCCGGGATGCTGAGCTCCGATACCCGAGGATAGAGAAAATGGCCTATGCCCTAGTGATGGCCGCGAGAAAGCTCCGCCTGTATTTTCAGTCTCATTCGGTGGTCGTTCTTACCGACCAGCCGCTGAAGCAGGTCCTCCATAAGCCCGAGACTTCGGGACGACTGATGAAATGGTCTATCGAGCTGAGTCAACACGATATAACTTATCAGCCTCGGACCGCGATCAAGACCCAGGCGCTAGCCGAATTCATTGTGGAGAGCACTATCCCTGAGTCCAACCAAGCGGTGAAGGGACCACAAGTATGGTCGGTTATGTAGACAGATCCTCTTGCAATGAGGAAAGTGGGGCAGGGGTCATTCTGGCCGGCCCGGACGACTTCATCCTCCAATACTCCCTCCGTATAAACTTCAAAGCCTCGAACAACGAAGCCGAATACGAGGCGCTAATAGCCGGTCTTGGAATGGCCCGAAATGCTGGGGCACAACGCCTACGGATCTTCAGCGACTCCCAACTGGTCGTCAATCAGGTCCTTGGCGAGTATGAAGCCCGCGATGACAGGATGGCTAAGTACTTGGCCAAAGTTAAAAGCCTTATGGCACTGTTCGAAGAGGCCCTCATCCAAAGGATCCCCCGAGAAGAAAACGCTCAGGCCGATGCCCTATCTAAATTAGCATCCTCTTCCCTTCAAGGCCTCGAGCAGACTGTTTTGATAGAAGTCCTCCTGAAGCCGAGCATAGAGGACGAAACACCTGACTCCGTTGAAACATTCCCTGTCCTCCTCGAAGACAACTGGATGAGACCACTCATCGAATTCTTAAGGGACGGACTCCTCCCCAAGGACCCGAAGGAAGCAAGAAGAGTTAGAGCCCGAGCCGAGCGTTACACGCTAATCGGAGGCATCCTGTATAAACGCTCCTTCACCTAGGTGGACGGTCGGCCCTACCTGAGGTGCCTCTCCCCCGGGCAAGCCGACTACGCCCTGCAAGAACTTCATGAGGGCATTGGCGGGGCCCATTCTGGCTCCAGAGTCCTGGCGCGCAAAGTATTGAACTACGGATATTTCTGGCCCACTCTCCTACGGGACGCCGAACGATACGTTCGGCAATGCAGCTCCTGTCAGAAGTACTCCGACATCCGGCGTCTCCCACAAGCACCACTTGCCTCCCTATCAAGTCCAATCCCATTCGCAATGTGGGGGATGGATTTACTGGGGCCGTTTCCGCCAGCTCCCGGACAGTTAAAGTTCCTAGTCGTGGCAGTCGACTATTTCTCGAAATGGATAGAGGCCGAGCCCCTGGCTACGATCACCGAGCATAAGGTCGTTCAATTCTTCTAGAAAAATGTGATCTGCCAATTCGGTGTTCCCCGGGTCATAGTTACAGATAACGGAACGCAGTTCACTGGGGCTGCCTTCCGAGCTTTATGTGAGGACCTCGCCATACAACACCGTTTCTCCTCCGTCTCTCATCCTCAGTCGAATGGCCAAGCCGAAAATGCCAACCGACAGATCCTCTCGGGCATTAAGAAAAGGTTGAACAAGTGTTCCAAGGGCTTATGGGTCGATCAGCTGCCCAACGTGCTGTGGAACTGCTGCACCACCAAGCAGACCCCAACAAGCGAGAGCCCGTTCAATCTCACCTATGGGTCCGAGGCCATCATCCCCTTAGAAGTCGGGTTACCCTCTCCTCGTCTGATGGCTTATGAAGAAGAGCAAAACGCTAGAGAGCTCAGAACAAGCCTAGATCTCATAGATGAAATCCGAGAGAGAGCTGCCATACGCCAGCAAACTTACCGAAGAAGGATTGAACTAGCATACAACAAAAGAGTCCGCCCAACGGACCTCAAAGAAGGGGACCTGGTCCTCCGAAAGTTGGCCATCTCATTCCCAGGTCAGAAAAGCAAATTGGCCCCGAATTGGGAGGGACCTTACAAAATCTCTAAAGTAATCCGCCCCGGCACATTCCGACTAGAAGATCTCGAAGGCAGGGAGATTCCCAGGGCTTGGAATGCCGACCATCTCTTAAAATACCAAGAGAAAGCGACAACGCCTCTCTAAGTAATTCGAGATGTCGAACCATTCTTTTCCTGTTACTTGTAGTAATTTTCTTTCATAGTAATTTGCTTTCATTTTTTCCTTGTAATAACGGCTAGCAACTTTAGAAGCAGCCGATCATTGGATATTAATAAATAAAGTTTTTTCCATATTTTTGCTACTATGTACATCTCTCTGCTTTTAACTCCTCGATCTACTGATGGTTCGGAGTCCAACACTTGGTTCGATTCTACTTCGCAAGTTCGCTTCTAAGCGAACTAGAGGTAGTTCGCCATTCGGAATTGCTCCCACAGCCGTTGAACTATTTTACCGATGGTTCGGAGTCCAACACTTGGTTCGATTCTACTTCGCAAGTTCGCTGCTAAGCAAACTAGAGGTAGTTCGCCATTCGGAATTGCTCCCACAGCCGTTGAACTATTTTACCGATGGTTCGGAGTCCAACACTTGGTTCGATTCTACTTCGCAAGTTCGCTTCTAAGCGAACTAGAGGTAGTTCGCCACTCGGAGTTGCTCCCACAGCCGTTGAACTATTTTACCGATGGTTCGGAGTCCAACACTTGGTTCGATTCTACTTCGCAAGTTCGCTTCTAAGCGAACTAGAGGTAGTTCGCTACTCGGAGTTGCTCCCACAGCCATTGAACTATTTTACCGATGGTTCGGAGTCCAACACTTGGTTCGATTCTACTTCACAAGTTTGCTTCTAAGCGAACTAGAGGTAGTTCGCCATTCGGAATTGCTCCCACAGCCGTTGAACTATTTTACCGATGGTTCGGAGTCCAACACTTGGTTCGATTCTACTTCGCAAGTTCGCTTCTAAGCGAACTAGAGGTAGTTCGCCATTCGGAATTGCTCCCACAGCCGTTGAACTATTTTACCGATGGTTCGGAGTCCAACACTTGGTTCGATTCTACTTCGCAAGTTCGCTTCTAAGCGAGCTAGGGGTAGTTCGCCATTCGGAATTGCTCCCACAGCCGTTGAACTATTTTACCGATGGTTCGGAGTCCAACACTTGGTTCGATTCTACTTCACAAGTTCGCTTCTAAGCGAACTAGAGGTAGTTCGCCATTCGGAATTGCTCCCACAGCCGTTGAACTATTTTACCGATGGTTCGGAGTCCAACACTTGGTTCGATTCTACTTCGCAAGTTCGCTTCTAAGCGAGCTAGGGGTAGTTCGCCATTCGGAAATGCTCCCACAGCCGACGAACTATTTTTCCGATGGTTCGGAATCCCACACTTGGCTCGATTCTACTTCGCAAGTTTGCTACTAAGCGAGCAAGAGGTAGTTCGCCAATGGTTCGGAGTCACGGCTCTGACAACCCCAACTCGTTCGTCGCTAAACGCCGAGCGACGAATGATCCGAATCAAACTTTGGCCATGATCTCTTCGGCCATCGGGCTGTATGAACACCACCCACTTACACCAGGCGAAACCCCAGCCTCCAAAAAAAAAAAAAGTTTAGATGAAGGTTTTGGGGGACCTCCGCCTCGGTTACGGACTTTGGTCATCACCTCATCCACCATGATCTCCCCTGACCCTGACACCCACATCGGAGCCGTCAGAGTCAGGAGAAGACCATGGTGGAAGAGCGACCACCTATCCTCCCGAAGCAATCTCCCCTCCGTTTCGGACTTCGGTCACCACCTCTTCTACCGGGATCTCCCTCGATCCTGACCTCCACATCGGAGTCGTCAGAATCGAGAGAAGATCACGGTTGAAGAACGACAACCCATCCTCCCGAAGAATCTCTCCCTCGGATCCGGACTATGGTCACCAACTCTTCTACCTTGTCCTCCCCCAACCCTGACATCCACATCGGGACCGTCAGGAACGAGAGAAGAACAAGGCAGTAGGGTGACCACCCTTCCGAACCTCTCGAAGGGAGATTTTTTCACAAAGCCGGCATCCGCCCAAGGGCAGACACCATCGATGCCACTAGAGTTCAAGATTGCAATGACTGAGACTGAAAGGGGGGGGGGAGGGTGTGGTACTTATAGCCATCCCCCAAGAGTGTCTTATGACCCTCGGGAGCCCAACAGTCACGCCTAGGGAATTGAAGCGCGCAAGACTGTCATTATGACCCTCGAAAGTCCAACAGTCGCCTAGGGAACTGAAGCGCCGTGTATTTTTTAAAGGGCCCTACTCTCGATGCCCTCGGGAAGGTGGAACGCCCCCACAGATCCCGGAGCATCGCTTAATTCTATTGGAAGTCTGCTCCCGTCTTTTTAGGATGACGCTCGAACAACCGAGCGCCCACGCCCCAAATCGGAAAGTGCTTCGGAATATGTCGAGCGAGATTCAGAACCCTGGCTAGAGCATGCAGGCCGAAGCAAGCACTCGCCTCGCAGTTCATTTCAAGCCTACCCCGGCTAACACAATTGCAACAAGATTCAGCAAGCCAAGGGTGGTTCGCCCCCGGTAAGCTAACTCAATGACGGTTCGGAGCCCGACACCTGGCTCGGTCATACTCCGCATGATCGCTTCTAAGCGGGCTAAGAAGAGTTTGCCATTTGGGATCGCTCCCATAACTGCCAAACCGCTAGCAACGATCCGCTTTGAGGGCTCGCCGCTCAACTCATTCACATTGCTGCATGATCGGGCATCAGAGACAATGCTCGGCACCACTGGCCGAACACCCACCTCACCGATCGACAAGCGAGCTAGCAGCTGACTTAGAAGCCTCGGCACAGCAAACGACAGTTGCGAAAGCAAAGAACACACAAGGTCGGCAACAACATTTTATTAATGAACCGGATGCGGTACAAAGACGAACACAGCAGAATTACAAGTCGTTAAAGAAAAAGTTACAATACCGACTTATTACACTTAGCTAAAAAAAATATATACAAAGGCTCTCGGAGTCGACGTCTTCAGCGCTTTTTTGGAGCCGGGGCGTTCCGCTTCAAAGACACTCGAGAGTGACGACGCTTGTCTCCGGAGCGCGACCCCAAGCCAGCGAATTGAGATGTATCCTCGGCGCTGCTTCTAGTAGCCACTTCGATGGATGCTCCGCTCGACAAAATCGCTACCGAGCTCTGCACGTCCCCCGGACTAGGATGTCCGATCCGCTGACGGGTCGCCATCTCGTAGAAGGTAATGCCCCGATCACTCTCCGCGCGAGTGCACGACGTGCTTCGGACGTTGATTGGTCCCGAATGCGGCTTAAGACGAGCCACTTCCGCCTCCAACTCCGAGATCCGATCACGCAACGAGTCGTCTTTGACGTTAACTTCGAAACGAAGGGGTATCGCAGAGTCCGGAACTCCTGATCGACTGGCTATGAGGCGCCGAAGGAGGGTGACCTCGATGCTTTTATCCACCGTCGCTCTCTTCAGTGCTTCGACCTCGGCTGTCAACTGGACCCGTTCGGTCGTCAACTTGGCCACTTCGGCTGTTAGCCCCTCGCCCTCCCTCCGAAGCTTCGTCTCTACGGAGTGCAGATGCTGTATCTCGGAAAGCAAGTCGTCCTTCTCCGCTGTTATTTTGGACAAGTTATGACGGATGCATTGAATCCGAATCTCATTACTGAAAGCAGTTGGCGAAAAGTCACCTTCTCCTGTGGGAGTCATGTCGGCGATTCGGCTCTCCTGACGACGAATTTCGATGTCTCGCCGGCCGAGGACGAGCTGAAGATGGTTCCGCTCACTTTTGGCTCGGCGCAACCCAAGCTCGACTTCATACAGCTGCTCTCGGCACTTGGCCAGACACAACCTCGTCGCCCCGAGGCCGGCCTCGGCTCGAGCCTCCTCGTCCAAGCGAATTGCCTCGGCATCTTGGTCAACCACCACGAGTTGAAAAAAGATCAAAGTAATCAGCAAAAAGATCGAACACTGCCGGAGCACCACACTTTGAAAAATTTCCAAAAAACAAGAAACTTTCGAAACAAGAAGAGAATATTTGACGAAAAGGGGGCGAAAGACGAAGATCCGAACACCGACACTTACAAAAATTTTCTTTTCATTCATTTCAAAAAGCAGCGGTGGCCAGTCCGCTATTAGGCGTTACAATGAGTGAAAAGAAAAGAACAAAAAACAAAACAAGAAAATGAGGGGCGGAGTCAAGGCGCGACCTCTTTCCCCGGGCGACGAGTTCGGGTGGGGGTCGACTTCTCCGAAGGGGACGCCACCGCCAGCGGAGTGATCGCGGTACTGGGGACCTCTTCAGTGACCCCGGCCCCGGCGTCGGCTTCGTCATCCCCCTCCTCCTCCTCCTCCCCTTCGGACTCAGGGTCGAAACCCTCGATGTGGCCAGGGAATAGCCTCCACCCCAAGACGTCCACCTCGGGGTACTCCTTCGACACCCGGTCGAGGGCTGCGGCGAAGGCCTTCGCCATGTTCTGGGCGAGGAACCCCTGCGCCTTCTCCAGGGTCGCATCCTCTGCCGCCTTCACAGCCGCCGCATTGGCTGCCTCGACCTCGGCCAGCTGCTTGGCCGACCCCTCCTTCTAACGAAGGAGCTCGCCCTCCAACCTCGTCACCTCGGCCTCGAGGTGCTGGATCCTCGCCGACCTGCCCTCGTGCTCGACGCGGAGTTTGTCGAGCTCGTTCGACAGCCGAGCTTTTTCGTTCCGAGCTTAGTCGGACTCTTGCTTTAGCTCCTTCTCCAGAGCTGTCAACCTCTCGGTGAGGTGGCCGAAGTGGACGATGATCTGTAGCAAAGAAGAACGAAGAGAGTTAGAAAAACTTGGGCTATGGGAGTACAATGAATAAGAAGCTCGAGGCTTACCGACACCGCCGAACGAGCGATCTCGATCACGTCGTCGCCCTCTTTCCCGGCCTCCATGGCGGCTCGGTCTTTCGGAGTGGCGAGGTGCTTGACGGCCTGCATGCTCGCCAGCGAGTTCCCGAGGAACCCATCATGCCTCCGGACTTGCCAGTCCGGAATGTGAATCCTCTTGTGCTCCTCCGTCAGGAGCTCCTCACCTGCCACCGACAGCGGCGGCGTCGCCATAGCGAGGGCAGTGGCAATGGGGAACTCGCCCGCAGATGCCCGAGCTGAAGTCCCCGCCACGGTGACAGCCGGACTGTCGAGGACCTCCACCTCCTCAATAGAGGCTGCAATTCTCGGAGACTTCAAGGTCGAGGGCAGCTTGGATGCAACCCTCTTGCGCTTCTTAGGCGCCTTGCTTGCGAGTCCTGCCCTGAGTGCCAGTACTGCGTCGTAGTCCATGGTTTCTGCATCAAAAGCGAAAATTGGTTAACACATTGAAAACAACAAGGAAGAGAGTACGGAAAATAAAAACTTGACGAGAGCCGCGTACTGGGATCTACGCGGCAGAGCCCTCCCTTGTAGAGGATGTCCTCCGTCAGCTCCCTCCAATCATACTTCAGTCAATCAAGGAGAATCCGAACCGCCTCTTCTTCTTCTACAGTGAGCTTCGGGATCGCCCTCGTCCTCTTCGGCACCCCTTCTATCCAGTTCGAAGGGATCGGCCATGCCTCTCGACTCCGCACAACCAACCACTTCTCTCGCCAGTGCTTAATGGAGTCGGGGCATATGACGAGCCTGCCGCCGTGCCTCGGAGTCAAGTAGTACCGGTACTCCGACTTATTCCCTTGGTGGAGCCGGTATAACGTCCGAAGCACGTTCAGCTGCGGCTCGATCCCTGCGGCCTGGCAGTGGAGAACAAAACCATTTATCACTCGCCATGCGTTCGGCATGAGTTGGATGGGGCTGACCCCGAACCAACTCACCACGGTAACGGCGAACACTTGGAGAGGTAGCCGAGCCCCGGCGATGAAGGCGTCGACCGACCAGCAACACATCGTCACTGGCAGCGGTGAGTTGGCCCTAACTCCGGGGCCCAGCAGCATAAGCTCGTACTCCTCCGGGATGAGAAAAGAATCCCGGATCACTGCCAAATCCTCCTCGCGCAGGATCGACGCCGCCTCGTCCGCCTCTGTCGTCTCCCTCGCGGCGTTCTCCTCGAAGGACCTCCCCCTCCCATGGACGATCTGCTCGGCCTGATCCTCCGGGAGCTGCCTAACTCTATGGAGCCCTGTCAACAGCCCTGGCAGTTGTCCGAACTCCCCCATCCTCTTTGGATCCTCGACGATCGAATCCTTGCCGAACACCTTCTTGCCCTTGGTCGGAGTCGGAGTTGAATCCTCGACGACTTCAAAGGAGGGCTCGGACCAAGAGACTTCTTTGGAGATAGAAGCTACAGACATAATTTATAAATTACCTTAAGGGAGATAGCCGCCGAAAAACTTCGCCGGAATCAAACGTCGACCACCGGAAGAATTCGCCTGAGAAAAAGAAACCGTCTGAGCAAAAGAGAGGAGAAATGAGAAATGAGAGAGGGGGGTGAGGATTTAGAGAGAGGCGCACGCCAAACGAGGTTAGTGGGCCTGTACGACCGGCCCATGTACACAAAACGACGAAGCGACCTCGATCGTCACATTGTTTACCACGCCTAATCATGCGTTGCATTTAATGCGCGTCCCATCTGATGGAAGCCCAGAGGTCACCGCAATTAATAAACGTCCCATCTGTCAGAGTTGTCAGAAGTTGTCAGAAGTTCAGAAGGCACACAGTAGATACAAACTCCTATAACGAAAAACGACAAGTTGTGGACCTCGGCACCAGCTGCCGTGCGTTCTTGACACCGACCTTGTTACGGGGGAAAAAACCAAACTCGGCACCAGCTGCCGAGCGTTCGTGGAACCGACCCCGTTACGGGGGAAAATTCGAGTTCGGCACAAGCTGCCGAGCGTTCTTGACACCGACCTCGTTATGGGGAAAAATTCGAGTTCGGCACCCACTGCCGAGCGTTCTTGGCACCGACCTCGTTATGGGGAAAAATTCGAGTTCGGCACCCACTGCTGAGCGTTCTTGGCACCGACCTTGTTATGAGGAAAAATTCGAGTTCGGCACCCACTGCCGAGCGTTCTTGACATCGACCTCGTTATGGAGAAAAATTCGAGTTCAGCACCCACTGCCGAGCATTCTTGGCACCGACCTCGTTATGGGGAAAAATTCGAGTTCGGCACCCACTGCCGAGCGTTCTTGATACCGACCTCGTTATGGGGAAATATTCGAGTTCGGCACCCACTGCCGAGCGTTCTTGGCACCGACCTCGTTATGGGGAAAAATTCGAGTTCGACACCCACTGTCGAGCGTTCTTGGCACCGACCTCGTTATGAGGAAAAATTCGAGTTCGGCACCCACTGCCGAGCGTTCTTGGCACCAACCTCATTATGGGGAAAAATTCGAGTTCGGCACCCACTGCCGAGCGTTCTTGGCACCGACCTCGTTATGGGGAAAAATTCGAGTTCGGCACCTACTGCCGAGCGTTCTTGGCACCGACCTCGTTATGGGAAAAATTCGAGTTCGGCACCCACTGCCGAGCGTTCTTGGCACCGACCTCGTTATGGGGAAAAATTCGAGTTCGGCACCCATTGCCGAGCGTTCTTGGCACCGACTTCGTTATGGGAAAAAATTCGAGTTCGGCACCCACTGCCGAGCGTTCTTGACACCGACCTCGTTATGGGGAAAATTCGAGTTCGGCACCCACTGCCGAGCGTTCTTGGCACCGACCTCGTTACGGGGAAAGATTGGACCTCGCGCTATTCCGGACTCCCTCCCAGTACTCACGACTACGCCGAACTCGCTCTCCTCTTCGGAAAAACGCGCCGAACCGCATACGGACCTCGGCCCCCTAGCCAGTGAGCTCTAGAGGGGGTCGGAAGCGTGATACAAATGTATATGCCCCTCAACGAAGGATAACGGCCAAGCCATTGTGCCAAAAAACAATTAAAAAATTCGAAAAGATAAGGAAGAACTCCTGGAAAGCAATTATAAAGTTGGGGAGTACCTTCTCACTCCCAAACAAACAATTGTTGCCCAAAAATAATCTTCCAAAACCCCAGGACGTCGAATCGACACTTTCTTAAGTCAAGAGGATATTCCAACAAGAGGCTCTAGAGCGACTTAGAGTTCGATCTACTTGAAAAATCACCAAACCACCTCCTTCAAGATTCAAAACTTCCCATTTGGGCTCTGATACAACTCCTCTAGCCATTAGAACAATAAAAATACTCCTCAAAGGCTGATCAAGCTTAGCCTTCGGGAGTGGGGGGCTCGTGATATGGCTAAAAATGGGGTTTAATCGGGACCGTCCAAATCAGGCACGAATCTTGAAGCCTAGGGGTAAAACGGTAATTTCACTTTCTAACGGGTCTGAAGCGGGTACTGGTTCTCCTCCCCAAAGAACCGTTAACCCGCGAACGGATCCACCTCAACTGGGTGCGGGTTTCAACCTGCAATAAACCCAGTCCAGCGGGATAGAATTAGGGTTTCTGATTAGTATTAATCAATGGCCCTGATTCATATCTATCCTTTCACTGGGGATTAGGGATTACATTCCTAATCTGTTTACAAGGATAATATTCCTTATCAGATCACGGGGATCACATTCCTAATCTGTCCCCTAAGACACCTATAAATACCCCCCATCCATCTCCATTAAGAGGTAATCAATCTCTCTCCAGTTTTTGCGCTCTTTCATAATCTCTCTGGTTACTGACTTGAGCGTCGGAGGGTGCGTCGCCGGGAACAACCCCGGTGTCTCGCACTTTGTGCAGGTGTACGGCGGGAGCAGCGATCGAACCCCGACGGAACAGGTACACAGGTTTGCTATTCAGTTTCTCTAAGAATCCACAAATACTATCTGTTTGCCCCCACACCAAATTTAGCAGCAACAACTGTGAATTAAATCAAGGGGCTTAGTGTTTCTTTCAACCTTTTAAATGATGATCTTGTTAGTTTTACATCAACACAAGTTTCACACTTATGTTTGGAATCAATTTGGAATGTTGGTATATGATTCTAGTTAATTATTCTACGCAATGTATCATAATTAACATGTCCTAGTCTAGCTTTCCATAAATTAGAAGACTAAATAAGTAGAAGAGCTAGTTTTATTGATATTCTTGACCATGGTCATTACATTGAGTTTAAACATTCCACCACTCATGTATCATCTACCAACATACATTTCACTCTTAGACAAAATAAATTTGTTTGAATCAAACACTAAGCAAAATTCGTGATTATTAAGAAATGAACTAGATAGCAGGTTCTTACGGATTTCAGGAACGTACACAACATTGTTTAGAGTTTGTTCCTTCTCAGAAGTCATCTTCAAGATCAATTTGTCTTGGCCTGAACATCTTCTCCTCATTCTCTAAAGGTTCAAAAGTGAAAAACAATCCTCTGTTAGAGCACACGTGGTGGGTAGCTCCAGTGTCAATCCACCACTCTTTAGGGTTTAAACCCATCAAGTTCACCTCTGAGGTCACAACAGAGATGTTGATTTCAGAAACATCTTGAGCAATGCCTTCAACCACATTGGCTTCTCTATTTCTGAGAAATTCATTGAACTTCTCAGGTTTTTCTCCAGTGGAGACTAAGACAGGTACATCGGTAGGCATTGGCACTTATGCCACACCAACGGTCGGCAATTGGACCGTCTTAACAGCCGGCAATTTGGCCGTTTCAACCACAACAATATTCGCCAATGCAATTTCCATTTTGAGTAAAAAAACAACGAACGTGATAATTTTTGGATTTAAATGAAAACAAAAGAGTGCCTCAAAATCAGCAAAGAAGAAAATTAAAATATGTTTTAAGTTTTTAGAAAATGTTTACAAGAAAACCAACTTTTGAATGAGACGCAAAAAACCAGAGAGGAGAAGAAGAACAAAAACCAAACAAATTAAAAAGAAAATGAAACTAACAAGAATACAAAACCAAACTGATTTGGGTCGAGCCTTTGTATCACACAATATCCTTAATACAAATTTGCCTCATCTGGGTGCTTAAGGTTGTAGAGGCGTCGTTCTCCTAGGATACGACAGAGGGGTGTCGACCATAGCACCACGTCACACTCCCGAACTGAAGCAGCAGAGAACTCTATCATCGAACTTGAACAAACGAAGTGGACAGAACAAAAAAGAGAGGAGAGGAGAATTTTTCTGGTGTGAAAAAATAGAAGAAAGGGGTCTCAATTTATAGGGGATGGGATAGACAGGTGAATGAATGCACAAATAATAACGGTAGACATAACTATTTCTCGGTTTAAAACGTGTGAATAAATGCAGTGGACATAACGCTTCTGCATTGATTCGTCTATTACATAGACAGAACCATTTCTGCATTTATTTCAAGTTGGTCCGGCATTCGTGTTTGCAGGACATGCGGCGCACGCAAGCCGCTTGTAATCTAGTCCAAGATTTGCACTCTCACCCCCTGCGCGCACGAGAGAGAGCCTTTTGGCTTGCTTTTTCACAATGCCAAAAAAGGGTTTATTATATATACCCTTCTAATTCTTATGACTTTTCCGATATGGGACTAAAGACCTTGAACCCATTTTCAGACATCAAGTATCTCACTTTGGGAGACAATTTCTCATTTACCTCATATCCTTTTTGAGCAAGTAAATATAATTTTGATGTATTCATGAAGGAGAACAAAAAATCCATAAAGATCTGTCACTAATATGTAGTGGATCTTACTCAAAAAATTACCTCAAAATGGGTTCGTAAAATGGTGTTAAAACACCCGTTTTCTAACATAACATGCAAAGACATCATGAGGGAACCACTTCGGAGGTAAAAGATAAAGTTACATTATGCTATTATAAGTTTGATGTGTTTCATATGATTTCAGGTGCAAGCATAAATTAGATGTTGATTTCTTTGATGTGATTGCTCATAAACTTGAAAGTTTGGGCAAGGGCCTGGACGATGACCGAAGGTGGTAAAATTCATAAGCTGCCTCTGACCCGAATGGTACATCAAAACTGCTGCCATATTGAGAGAAACACACAAAGAAAAAGGGTTGACTACTACACCTTTCAAGGAAAACTCAAAATATACGAAATGGAGATGGTAGAGACAAAAATATATTGATAGAACATTGTTATCATACCCAAAACTAAAGAGAAGACCATTGCCCTAAAAGTCGTTGCACAACGTCGTTCAAACACAGATTCAGACAACGAAGCATCCGACGAAGACATTGTTGAATTAACCAAATAGTTTAGTAAGTTCCTTAAAACTACAATTATGGTGGGTTGCAAATGAAAGAAGTCTGGACATATTCGTGAAAATTGTCATCTCACTTAAGATAGGAACAAATCATATAATCCTAACTACAAAAAGAATACGTTGAAGGCAACTTGGCTTGATTCTGATTCAAGCGACAATGAAAACAATCAATATGAGCAAGCAAATATGTTCGGATTCATGGCTCTTGCAGATGATGAGGGGCAATCATCACTTCAAGAAGAGGTACTCGAAAAACATAAGTATGATGAATTAGTTGATATTGCTAATGATTTAAAAGATTATGCCAAAAATGTTAGTCATGAACTTAAGCAATATAAACAAATGAATAATGGATCACATGACTCATGTATTGCTAAAAACAAAAAATTGAAAAAAGCAAATTCTTTATGAGTTATTTAGAAAATATCATAATTTATTGATAGAAGAAAATGAACTTTTGAAAGATCAAATATAGAATTTTCTATCAGTAAATAATGGATCACATGACTCCTGTATTGCTAAAAAACTAAAAATTATAAAATGCAGATTGTTTAATTATGGGAAAACTTGAGTCATTTAGAAAAAGATCATGATTTATTGATAAAGGAAAATGAATGTTTGAAAGAACAAATTCAAAATTTTCTATCAATAAATAATGAAAATATGAAAAGTGATTCATGAAAAATCTGTTCATATTGCTAACATCACTACTAAACTTGATGATTGCAAAAAGAAATTTGACGAATTAATAGAAGGTTGTAAAGAAGCCCTTGAACAAAATATATAACTTGATTGTCCACTCGATAATATTCGTTAGGATATCAAAGATGATGCTTGTACAAGAAAGAGTCTTTGTCGTAAAATAATTGAGCTCAAAGCAACTATTGAAAAATACGCAAATGGACC
The DNA here is from genome assembly GCA_017893485.1 of Hemerocallis citrina. NCBI lineage: Eukaryota > Viridiplantae > Streptophyta > Magnoliopsida > Asparagales > Asphodelaceae > Hemerocallis > Hemerocallis citrina. The sequence continues at coordinate 12,758,336 of CM030365.1, read as the reverse complement.
TAATTATTTTATGACAAAGCAGTCAAGAACGGCGTAAGATAAAAGATGACATGGTTACAACAATCCACTAAAACGTCAGTACACATATGTGCATAATTACTCAAATGTATATAAGCCAAGGCATAATCTTACTTTTGATCAATCCTCTCATGTACACACGCAAAATTACTTAAATGCGTATGAACCAAGGCACAATCATATTATCTGCAATTACTATTTTATATTAGGACATATTTCTTATAGTCATGCTTTAAAAATGAATCATAACTTTATTTGGGTTAGAAAGACTAACAATGCAGGTGGCGATGGCATTTGGGTCATCCAGGGCTGTTACGCCCCGCTTACCAAAAATACGGAATACGAGCACGTAACACAAGCCCAGTGAATGATTATAATCATCCTTAAACTGTTTCAAGAAATCTTTGCAACACATCACAGAATATATCAGAGTCGGAAGCAAAAAGGTGGAACCAATATGCAACATTGAAACAATTTTACCAACAGAAATTACTTGAAATCAAATATCATGTTCTCAGATAAAACAGACTCTGGAAAACAAATATTCTGGGTCACATCGCCCAAATACAAATAATATTCAAGTCTCAAAAACAATTATAATCCAAGTCTCAAGAATACAACTATTGTTCTAGCACGAAACAGAAATAATAAAAATAATCAAAAGCAACTAATACTGCAAGTCTCCAATACCATCCTGAACCTGTCCGCCACAATTTGCAATTCATAGAATGCAGGAAAAAGGAAAAGAGAAAACACAAGTACCCGTCAATGGCAAGTCCGGGTCACAAAATAGAGTAGGATACAAGCACATGAAAACTAAACAGATCTAACTAATCATCTGAACAGACCTAACATGGTATGGTAAAATCAACTAACATGGTATCCTAGTATATGTCTCAGATGTTAAGTGTCAAGTGTCAGCTAAACAGATATGTCAGGTAATCAGATAACAGATATGTCAGGTAATCAGATAACAGATTTCATATTACAGGTATTCAGATTCAGATTTCCATATATCAGATTCAGATTCAGACTTCAGAAATATATTCAGATCTCAGATTTCAGATTAATGTAAGTCTTGTGTGATTACTATCTAGGTAGCACGACATGCATCCCAGTTTTTACTACATGGTTGCTACAACAAAACAGTTTCGCTTTAGATTTCGTAGGGGATATTATAGGGCCGTGTACTCAGGGTCAGACAGATATCAGAACAGACAGATAGAACCTAGTGGTTCTCTTCTCCTCTACACCTTCCTATAAGAAGTAATGTAGACAGGGTCAGAAACAGACAGATAGAACCTAGTGGTTCTCTTCTACTCTACACCTTCTTACATAAGAAGCAATGTAGACAGGGTCAGAATACAGATAATTATATGGGAATCACGGGCCCCCTTCTAAGTACACATTTCTATGCTTTCCCACTACTAGATCTTTCCCACTCCCCGGCTTGATTACTTTTATTATGGTTATTAAACCGACTTGAATATGTGCTAAATGGTGTCATACTAATATGATATAATCAGGTTTAGATTCAGGGAATCACATCAGCAAGTATAGGTACTACACATTCACAAATATGAGCAAAATAGTGTATGTTTGTAATCAGGCCAGCAAGACCCATCTGCACTAAAACAGGTATTCAGAGAGCTACAGGTATGCAAATCACGATCCGTAGAAGGATCTGAAAACTAGACATTCACACGCTCCTAACGAGTATAATAAAGATATATACTAGTTCACAACATCTCAGCTTAAAACTCATTTCAACACAGATTTCATGCACAGTCAGAAAACAGGGGAATGACTTCAAACACATAAAAACAACATGTAAACTCCTCAAATAAATCCACAAAAAATCTGGGGTATTCCCCTATAGTTATAGACTCAAAATAATAAGTTTTAGAATATTTCAGAAAGTATAGTTAAGTCATAAAAAATGAAAAGCAACACAAAACCTGGTTTTGATGAATCTGGAATTTCTCAACACTGCTGTACGAAAACAAACATATCTCGCAAACAGCTCAAAATCCAGTTCCGCCAAAACGGCGTGAAAGTAGACAAAATTCTCCAACTTTCATATCTCACATAATATTTTCATACAGTAAATATAATTAGGGTGAAAACGGCATTCAACACAGAACATCATGCAGTTTACAGCAAAAGCAGGTTATAGAAAATGATATGAAACATCGTGCCAAACTCATCTTTAAAATACGACAAAAATCTAGGAACACCCTAACATCATGATGAAACACTGAGTAAAATATTATGGCATGATATTGTGTATAACCTGAATCTTGAAAATAAATAGTCCACAAAAATCCACCCCAAACTGAATCTGGAAACCACCGACACACATGCACTAAAATTAACATATCTCCCGCATACTAATTCCAAACGCAGTGAAACCAGTGGGGTTTGAAAATAGATTCAATTCTCTACAATTTACTGTGAAATCTCCAAGTTGAGATTCGGACTCTAACCTAGGTGAAAACAGCAAACAATCCAGTACAACCCGAATTTCCAGATTTCTCACATCATCTTAGAATCGTCATAACTTCTACAAAAATTAACCAAACTTAACCAAATTCGAAACGCAGCCTACCCGTTATCTAAATATCATATCTAAGGATTTCTAACATGTCAAAACCTAATAATTCTCATATGGGTAATCAAACAAACACATGGTATACAATATGTCACATACGCGATCAAAATTGTGTTTGGGTGAATCCTAAGGCATAAACCTATCAACCTTCATGTCCTAAGTCATCTATGGCCTTTTTTGAACAATAAAGACGAAACCTACAAATAAAAACATGATCTTTGGCCGCCTCTAGTCTCAACTACCCTATTAGGTGAACTTTCGACTTGTATCAACTTAAGGAAATTATGTACAAGTTACTTGCCTTTTTGTGACGACGATCGCGACGAATCCAAGCCTAGCAAAGAAAACCCACGAGCAAGACGCCTTCTAACGCGATTTCAAGCGAAACCCACGAACAAAACGTGCCAACGATGGATCTCTTTGACACACGAACCAAAGTGGGAGATGTCCACAACTCAAACAGCGAGGGGAGATGTTTAGGTGCTGTTTTGGGATGGTTGGGTGCTGCCTTGGTGCTTGCCGGCCACAAGAAGGAGGAGAGACGAGGTATTAATGGTGCGAAGTAGTATAGAATAATGGATGGAAGGGTTGTGGGTGGTCGGCTATGCAAGGAGAGAGCAAGGGATGGTCGGCCTGGGGTTTTTGAAGGCAGGCCGGGGGTACTAGGGTGGAGGCCGGGTGTAAGTAGGAGAGGGAGAGAGAAATAATATTAGGGTTAGGGATTATTTAGTATTAGGGGTATATATAGGAGATCAAAGTGGGTTAATGAGTAGTGGATATCAATAGGAAACAATAGGTATATAATTGGGTAATGGGTATTGGGTAGATTTCAAATGGAGATACAAAATGCAATGAATCCTATGGCTCCTAAAAATCTCCTTAAGGGCCAAAAATCTCAAATTGGTCAAAACTCTTCTAAAAATTCATCAAGGCCCAAAAATAATTATTAAATATGAACGGGACCAAGAAAATGAGAAAAGATCTCAAAATGGCGAAAAACGAACAAACGACGCACAATCAACACAAGGAGGTCAAAATGCAAGAAAATAATATATAATGAAAATAATTCAATATATGGTCCAAAAAAATACAAGAAATATAATAATACACAAAAACGAAAAATACCCTCAAAATACCAAATCGAAAAAAACAGGGGTTACAAGGGCGGGTCGGATCGGACTCGCCCGGGTCAGACCCAATAGTGTGCTGGTTCGGGTTGGGTTGGGTTGTTAAATGGGCCGGGTTGAAAAACCCAAATGTCGACCTGTTCGACCCGCCAACCCATTCGGGTCGAACCCGTTTGGGTTCGGGTCGGGTCGTGAGTTGGCATTTGGGTTGAGAGTGAGTTTCAATTTTTTTTAACTATGTGAAAAAAGAATTTACAAGTACAGCTATCTATATAATAAAACACAAAGAAAGCTATCAAGTGGCTCTCATTCAATTGGATTAAAATCATTGGTCCAGATCTAACCTCACAAAACATATTTTTCCACCCAAATTCAAATCCTCCAAAACAACTCCTTTATTTATTTATTTATTTATTTATTTATTTATTTCTCTCTCTCTTTCTCTCTCTCATTCTTTCTTTATTTACTCAGAAATTTATATTTTCAGATTTCAAGTTTGTAAATTTTCGGATTTTTATGCATTTTTTTATTACTCATGTTACATTGAAAATAGCAAATATCTCATCTACAGTTAAATTCCATCATTTTCCACAATCAAAATTCTAAGAGGTCCATTTATAATTATTTTTCAACATATACTAATGGAAACATGGACTTTAATTTATTTACAACTAATTATTGTTTTACTATTCAAACTTGAGCTATATAATTGTTGTTTTACTGTTTACAAGACTTTCATATGTTGTATCGTTTCGAAGACGTGCCGTAGGCACGCCCACGGGCAAATCTAGTAAATATATAAGAGTGAATGTGTGAATAAAAATTGTATATATTATTTAATTCAACTTTTATGATTTTTTTTCACAACTTTTTACATACAAATACAACTATAATACTTTCTATTACTTGTATAGTTCAAGTAATAGAATAGAAAGTTAGAAACTATAAAAAGAGCATACAATATGTTTTGAATTACATATTTGAAGGGATAATCAGAATCTATTGTTGTTTTTGTTGTTGGTCTCTACTATTGTTGTTGTTCTTCTTCAAGGGAGTTACATCCACTGGTTGATGTGTCGACTCTGATTCCTTGAGTCCTATCTTCAGTCTCCATCCAATATTCCGTGCACACGAGCATCTCCAATGATTGGGGCTTCAAGCGATTCATGTAATCTGTTAGAACCATGCTACCTGTAGAAAATGTACTTTTGAAGCAACTATAGAGACATGATGAGTTAATAGATCTTTAGCCATATGTTTAGGAATATTATAAACATGTTCATGTTCTTTCCACCATTATAGCACATCAGTCTTAGCATTAAAATTCTCACTATCTGGTTGATTATACAAATTTAATGCATTAGGTTGATTAGTCCTAGATTTTTTTGATTGAATTTGAGCAAGTAAATTAAAAGTAACATTGTCTAATTTACTGTTACCCTTACCTCTAGAAGTAGAAGAAGAAAAAGTAAATATACTAGAAATACTACTTGATGCAAAAGTTCTATCATAATCATACAAGTTGTTCAATGCCGTTTCATAGAAAGCTAAAAATGTGTTACAATTAATTTTGAATTCATCTCCAAGTAAAGTAAAATATATTTCAATCAAACTCTTCGTACCCACTAATTTGATACGAGGATCCATAACAGTAGCAAGTAGATACAGCATAGGAGGATGACTAAAATACTTCAAAAATTTAGTGCATGCGGGTTTAACAATATGATCAATGTAAATGTCATCAATCATTTCTTGAAATTGCATCATAGTAATTAGTGAAATAAAAATACTACTAGAAGTCGAATCATAAGATTTTAAAATTTTTAAAGTTGCAGTTTTAAAATGTTGTAAAAATCGTAACAAATATTCCGCATTATACCATGATTGTTCATTCATTTGAAAAAAACTCATATTTTTTGCAAGAAAAAAATTATTTATATAAGCTTTATATTGAGTAACAACATTTAATAAATAAAAAATAGAGTTCCATCGGTGTTTAACATCCTTATGAAATTTTTAAAAATGTACACCTTTAAGCTTACATCATTCTTTAAATTGTTGAAGTATAGGGCCACTTAAAGCAATAAAATGTACATAATTTCTAATTTTATGCACTGATGGTTCGGCTATTTTTAATGCATCTTGAACACATAAATTTAAAATATGACATGCACATCTAACGTGAAAATTTTCTAAACATGGAGGAGCTAATTGTGTTTTTAATGTACCAATCGAAGTATTGTTGTTAGATGCATTATCAAAACTAATACAAAAAAATTTATCACGAATATGAAATTAGATGCATTATCAAAACTAATATAAAATTTTTATAACATGTATGAAAGATATCACAAACTTTTAAAATACGATGTGCAATTACTAAACCCTATGGGGATACGACAGAGCCGCAAGTGATATGATCCTCTTCTGAATCATCCAATCACTATCGATCCAATTACAAGTATGCCCATCATTAGAATATCGTTACAACCTTTCTAACAATCGGAAGTTAACGATACTCTACATGTTAAAATATACAAAAGTGTAATTAAACCATCTCTCATTTCGTTGTAAAGTTTAAAACAAACAGATTTGAGTGTATTTCTAGAAAATCTTCTAAAATGTGGATTTAGTGCATTTTGGTTAAATTCCTCAATGTTCCTACTCACGAAATAGAAAAAATGTAACTCCTCCTTAATAACTAAATGGGTCATTTTCCGTCGAACATTTTTAGGATCAAGTCGGTGGCTATCTACATTTCCGGCCTTAGGGTGAACTTTTTGTTGGTAGGAATTGTTTTCTAATAAATCATTGTGTACATTTTGTATGTGTCATTTAATTGTACCCGTTCCCTCACCATTCCTTTATTTGTAACTCTTCAAACAAGTTCTATAAACCTTATGTCCTACACCCGGATTATCCTCTTCGGGGATATAATCATAATATTTGTGTCAATCACTAGTTTTTTTACGACTAGTGGGTTCGGTTTGTTGTGTTTGTGTGCAAAATTATGCATTTCTTCTTCTATGTTGTATGGAGGGACATCTTGAGATCCTACCACAGGATTCAGTATAAATTTGGGCTCTACATGTGGGGCTACTGGAGGCCGACGTGTAGTACCGGTGGAATCTTGTCCACTTTGGGAAAGACCGCTACCTCGTGATCTAAACATGGTAATAGTATATGCGAAAAATAAACAATTTCTAGTATTCTAATAGTATATGTGAAAAAATAAAAAACAATCTAGGAGAGATATGTATAAAAATAATGTAAAAAACAATAGGTGGGAAAAAAATAAAGAGTTGAGAAGGTTGTGAATTTTGATACCGTACTCCGGGAATATTCGTAAGTATAAAATGAAAGAGAAAATAATAGTAGAAGTAGACGTAGTCGATTGAGGAGTGTAGTAGACCTAGTCATAGTCTGGTAGTCGTAGAAAATAGGGAAAGAGCTTCTTCGTTGAGGGAGTTTGTAGTCGATAGAGTTGTTGAATCACCACGAATTCAATACGATCAAAATTGTAAATTTTTTGTTGCTTACTTCTTTGATGAATGAAATTCTATATATTGAGGAGTAATAGTAGAAAGAGTAAGAGAGTAAGATGTAGAAAAAAATTGATTGAAGTTAAGGATTTTTTTATAGGAAAAAAACCCAAAAAAAAATGAAAAAAATGAAAAAAAGGAAAAAAAAAACAAAAAAACAAAAAAACAAAAAAACAAAAAAACAAAAAAACAAAACAAAACAAAACAAAAACAAACAAACAAACAAACAAACAAAAAAAAAACAAAAAAAATCAAAAAAATTAAAAAAACAGAGAGTCGTTTAACGGCTCTCTGTCTTGTGTCAGAAGAAAGGAGTCGTTCGACCCGTGCGGGTCTAAAGGGTCCTAACCTGCGGGTCAAACAAGCAGGTTTTGGGTGGGTTTGACCTTTTGATTGGGTTTGCGGGTCGTGTCGAGCGGGTTGGATTCATTAGTTTGGCGACCTGGGTCGACTCGTTCCGTTAAGCGGGTTCGACCTGGACCTGATCCGGTTGCTTGCAGACCGGGTTGGAGTGGGTGGGTCACGGGTGAACTCGACCCTGTTGCCATCCCTACGGTGGCACACAAACATGGATGCCAGAAGTCACATCTACTCATATTAACAGATGTGAGACAACAATTGACTTTTGAAGAAATATGACATATTAATAGTGGTTGCCAATGATAAATGGCAAATTTCTTGCAAAACCATTAAAAAGTGATTGTCAGGTAACAATGATACTAGAAGTCACATCTACTCATATTGACAGATGTGCGACAACAATTGACTTTTGAAGAAATATGACATATTAATAGTGGTTGACAATGATAAATGAAAAATTTCTTGCAACCCTATTATAAAGTGATTGTCAGGTAACAATGGTTAAGGTTAAAATTGTAGACCATATACTACTTTTTATTCATCTTTGTCTGATTTACGTCGTATAGTTTTTTGTATTAGGAGCTAATTGTATCCACTCATGTTTATGTCGTTGTATATTTTTTTTAGGTTGTCGTTTGACCGTCGTTCCTAAATTTAGATTCATATTTTCATTTCAAATTTACGTTGATGATATTATTTGGTCTACTAATAAAAATCTATGCAAGAAGTTTTCAAAACAAATGCGGGTAGAGTTCGAATTGAGCATGATGGTGCAAATATATACAAACGCCAATGATAACAACTAGAAAAAGCATAAGTGGTGTATGTCACTTTTTGGGAAATTGTTAGTTTCATGGCCTTCAAAGAAACAAAATTCAGTCACATTGACCACCGCCGAAGCCGAATACATAGCTGTAGGATCATGTTGTGCATAATTATTATGGATGAAACATACATCAAAGGACCATAACGTATTTCTTGATCATATTCTCATTAAATGCGATAATACTAGCACTGTTCACATGAACAAAAACTTCGTTCAACATAGTCGCACAAAGCATATAGAAATTTGATATCATTTCATCAAAGATCACTTTCTTAAAGGAGACATCTTAATTGACTATGTTCCAACTGATTACAATTAGCTGATATTTTTACAAAACCTTTAGATGAAAATTCACAACTTATGAGGAGAATTGGATGTCATTAATATTTCTGCATGATTTCTTGGTTATTTTTATAATTTATTTTATGATTATTTTTTCACAATAAACATCATTGTAGTCGAGTGTTAACATAACGATGAATGTCGAATTCACAACTCGGTTGGGGAACTTGACAGTCGACTATGAAAAGTAGCATTCAACTAAAAAATGTATTCTCAAGTCAGAAAGCTTGAGTGATAGACTGCCCCAAAAATACAGTCAACTGTCAATTACATCAATTGACAGTCAACTACAAATTATTGACATTGAGCGAATTTACCCCTTCTCAAGTCAGAGAGTTTGAACGATCGACTGTCATATACCACAGTCGATTGCAAGTATCAGACGACTTCTGTTTTGATTTATTTCTCTCTCTCTTACATATGGGCCCCAATATCTCCTTATATATATATATATATATATATATATACACACACACACACACACACACTAGATTTTCCCGTGGGCACATGCCTACAGCACGTATTCGGAACGATACAGCATATGAAAGTCTTGTAAACAGTAAAACAACAATTATGTAGCTAAAGTTTGAATAATAAAACAATAATTAGTTGTAAATAAAAGTCCATGTTTTCATTAGTATATGTTGAAAAATAATTATAAATGGGGGTGTAAAATCCAACTTCTTTGAGTGTGGAAAACGATGAAATTTAACTGTTGATAAGATATTTGCTATTTTTAATGTAACATGAGCAATAAAAAATTGCATAAAAAATATGAAAATTTACAAACCTGAAATCTAAAAATATAAATTTTTGAGTAAATAGAGAGAGAATAAAAGAGACAGCGAGAAAGAAAGAGAAATAAATAAATAAATAAATAAAGGAGTCATTTTGGGGATTTGAATTTGAGTTTTGGGGGAAACTTTTGGGCGGAAAAATATATTTTATGAGGTTAGATCTAGACCATTGATTTCAACCCTATTGAATGAGAGCCACTTGATAGCTTTCTTTGTATTTTATTATTATTATTATTATTATTATTATTATTATTATTATTATTATATATATATATATATATATATATATATATATATATATATATATATATATATATATATATATATATATATATATATATATTGTGCATAATATTGTTTGGTGCAACATATGGTTGCACGTGCTATTTGGTAAATTATTGGATCGAGTTGAGTGGGCCAAGAGCCCAGTACCCAAAATTCAGTCATATCCAATATATAACTGGTTTTGTGGTAGTACCTGGGATTATTCTAATTCTGATAATCAGGGCATAATATCACAAACAGTAGGGATATTAAACCATAACTCTAATTTCTCGTTTGTTCTTATTCTCATAAGTATCAAAAATCTTGAGATATTATATTTATTATTTTGGGATTAAGAGAGAGATCGTCGGAATCTAATCATTGTTGTCGTCGAAGTCACCGTTCGTCGGGATTTCTTCGTCGTCGACGCTAGCCGACGCCATCACTGCTGCAACCTCCATCTCCTCTTCCCCGATAACTAAGTGTGATCGATTCTCTGGATTTGATCCAGATCTAATCCGCAAAGGCCACAATCTCACTAGCTAGGATTTGTTGTTCCGTGTTCGGGCCCGAGGAGAGGATCAATTGCTGCTACCACTGTTTGAGTCATATTAAACCAACACAGAAACCCATTGTCTGTGTTTTGTTGCTCTGTGTTCGGCCTGATCATCAAATGTAACACCCCGCAAAATAGAGGAATGACAATTTTGCCCTTGCGTATTTTGTACCGTTACGAGTAATATTCGTAACGTATTTTTATACAAATGTCATACGTATTTTATATTCTGATTATTTATATGTTTTTCGTTTTCTCAAAGCTCATTTTATCCTATTTTAGCCAACTTAAACATTTATTTTAATCTTTGTGTTTTACGTATATTGTGTTAGTGTAGGTGCCCTAGAGGCAATACAATGATATTATGTAATCAGTATTATTGACATTATGTTCTATTTAATTATATTAATAATTTATTATGCTTCGTATTTACTGCGTTATAAATGTTAGCATGATAAATGTCCTTAGATTATTAATACGAACTATATGAACATGAGATTATATATAGTATAATAATCTTAAATGTTCCTAGTCAAGTATTATTATTATTAGGACAGTAATAATACATTGAGACTAGTATGTTGATTGATTGATGACCACCTCTCATGGGTCATTAGTATAGAGATACTAAAATCAATACATAGGTAAATGTAAGAGTACATTGTACTGGACAGACCCACTGTGAGATTCAACCATGGAATAAATAAATAAGTGTCATAAGTAATCTCACTGTGATAATGGTGTAATGGTCCTCTGACCTGAAATCATTATATTTCTACACGAGAATTAATGTACTTTGATTCTATCAAAAGTTATCTTTAATCGGGTAATGATAAAGATAGTATTGGGTTCATTATGAATCGTGTGAGAAATGTGAATGATCTAGATGGAATTTAACCTTCCTAATTTTAGGAGCGATATTATCGGCCTCTTGTTTGAGTGAGACTATGAAATGCATGGCCATGCTCAAATATTGATTTGTTTGAATAGTCTACTCATCGATCAAGAAAATAAAGATTAAATTATTAAGAGGATGACACGAACCATGCCTCTAGTTTAATCTATAATATCAAGGTTAAAAGGATTATATTACACGGAGACATTAGTCACGAAAGGTTTAATTGAATCACCAATTATTATTATTACTTGGGTAGCAATGATGTATTACTAGATGCCGCTCATTGTTTATAATTTTATTATTAGATAATAAAATTATTGCCAACGTAATAATAACTTAAAGGGTCACACACTTAGAACGTTTAAAAGGAGTTTTAATTTAAATTCGGAATTTAAATTAAATGATTATAAATTCGAAATTAGTTATTTAATTAATTGAGTTGGACTTGATTAATTAAAGTGTAATTCGAATTTAAATCTTTAAACCGAATCAGTTTGGTTTAGTAGAAGCCCAAACCGATTACGGTTACGCCCACCTCATTCTCTCTTATAAATACATAGAGATGTATTGGTTTAGGGTTGATCTTTTGGCAAATTCGTTTTCCACAAAAACCCTAGCCGCTCCAACTGTTGAGAGGCAAGAGAGAGAGAGAGAGATAGAGGCAAGCATCATCAGCTAGTACCGGCTCCCTTGATCGTTGGACGATCGGACGTTCGTGTGGACTGCTTTAGAGACGCGGATCTTGCTACAAGGGTTGCGTGGTGATTGTATAACAGGACCTCCATCTTTCAGCCTTCGTAAAGCTCTTAAAAGGTAAAATTTCGTTTCTCCATAATCAGCCATGTCTTGTACACGGATCCTAGGGTTAGGGTTTCGGATTTTATGGTTTTACGACTGTTTTTTTTTCACTGCGTTTGTACCCCGAAATCCTTCATATTGCATGTATTATCGATGAGCGTGTCAATCACGTATGTCTCCCAGTACGTGTAATATGTTCTATGTCTTTTAATTATTTATTTTATGACTTGTTCGAATTCATTTTATAAATTGAAATTAATTTTTCTCCTATTTTTATTAAATATTTTTATACGTGCAGTGCACGTATTTTCTATGTACGAGTTGATTACATTATGGTATATGTATAATAAAATATAATTTTCGTATTTTGTATTTCGATTATTTATAAACATTTCCATGTTGAATATTTTTATTTGAATATTTGTTGTTTTACTTATGACGCGCGTGTTTGCAGTGCACGTGTCGGTTATATCCTCTTTTAAAATAAAATTTATGAAGTGTTTATGTGTGTGTTTATTTTATTTGTGCATGAAAACTCTAATTTTTAATTAAATTAAACTAGTTTCATTTAAATACACATTATATATCACATATGTTTTTAATTTTAAATAAAAATATTGATATGTGGCGTGCACGTGGCACGCATGTGCACGTGTTTGTGCATTTTGGGAGTAGTGGCCGCGGCTGTTCATAGGAGATGAAGAGGAAGAATTAGTGAGTGGGTAATTAATTTAGTGGGTAATAAATTGTTTTAGTGGGTAATTAAGTTAATCCATATTTAATTAAGTAACTAACCTTTATAAATCAACCCACCCCTTCTCCTATTCAGCCAAAAGCAAAAACAAAATCAGAAAAAAAATGATGAAGGTGTTGTGTTGTGCTTGCTGCCGAAAGTGCTTTTGCTGAGATTTTTTGGGTGCAGTTTTCGAGGCGGCTTGGAAGCTTTTGTTGGAGTTCAATGCTAGGGAATAATTTATTCCTCATATGAGTGGGTGACTTCTTGAACTTTCTAAAATATAGTATCATGCATGTGTAGGAAAATTTATATATATAATTGATTATACATATGAGTAGTGATTAATTTGTAATAATGATATTTAGAATGGAAATGCATGCTAATTGAAAGAATGCCATGTAGATAGGTTGAAATGATGTTGTTTGGGTAGTAATACATCATGATTAGATTAAATGAATTGGATATAAATTTGTACACAAATTTGTTAATTCATGCAAAGAAAGTTATTATTTTTAATATTAGTTGCACTTCAGAAAATCATGTTTAATAAAATAGTTGGAATATAAACTAAAAAATTTATGGGAGCATCTTGTATATGTCAGGAACATCTATTTAAAATTTCATAAGATTTGGAGGTCGTTTACTATTTTAATAAAATGCAAACTAAGGACTGGTTGGCAGTCGACTAGTTGCTAGAAATCTGTACACATTTCGTTTTTTGATCATTTCAGCATTTTAAATAAAGTAATTTAAGAAAAGTCAAAACTAAGAACTTGTAGTAGACTCGTTAAAGTTTCTGTAAAGTCTGAGAAATCAAATTTTTACAAATAATTGAATTTATAATGAATTTTACAAGACTGAACAAGTGGCAGTCTTTCAATATTTCGATCCTATGTACTGTAGATTTCGAAGAATTCAGGGTTAAAGATACAATATTTTTGAGAAAATTATAACTAAGAAATTTTAGTAGACTTGTATACATTTATTTTGATCTAAAGAACACAAAGTTTCATGTAGTATATAATTTTCTATGATTTTTACAAGAAGCATGAACTGCAATTTTCTGGTTTTGAACTTACTGTTTTACAAATGAATTTAGATGAAATAATTGAGGATGATTCTAAGTGTTTTTAACTACAAAGTTATAGTAGAATCTTTTATCAAAATAATGAATCTATCTTTGGAATAGAATTGAGATTTATAATTGAAGCAGTTTTATTGATCAAAATGAACTTTGTATTTGAAATATATTCTCGATGAATAAATATATGTGAAAATGAGTTTTTGTTAATCCAAGGGACTTGGTAATTTATTTAAAGTGAATATTTGGTTGTGTGATCAACCAAGGAGTGTTACTTCATGATTAATAAATAAGAATGAATGAAAGGATTTGAATGAAATATGAATACATAAAATTGAGAATATGAATTAAGGGTATGAGTACCCTAAGTTGCTGAACATGAAAATATGTTGATTCTAGAGGCTTAGGGGACCCAGGTACCGGCAAAAGTAATGGAAATGATGATTAATTTTTGAGAAAGGGCCAGTATGGGCTATCGTTCTCGGTATTTTTTTGTAAGTCCAGTAAGGGGGTAAGCTAGCTCTAGCAGTATTATTTATTCATGTTTCAAACTTAAGATTAGGCACTAAGGGGAGATGTAATAAAACTTGGGCAAACGTAAATGGGGTGCGTCTATATAGTCGGACGATGGATTCTGGGACTATAGATCGAGTCGGGTGGTGGATTTCGGGACCGTGGTTGCTTGCGGAGCGAGACAAGCCTCAATTAAATTCGGGATTTTGATTGATCGGGCGGTGGATTTCAGGATCGTGATTATTCGGGTGGATAGGAGGTAGATCTCCAATATATTCCGGGGCTAGAGCGGCACTTGCGGGATGTTCACACAATGAGGATTCTTTATAGTCGGGTGGTAGATTCCGGGACTGAAATCCGTACTCGTAAGATATCTAAAACTTGATTTTGTTACTGAGTAGTTTTCATGGCGAGGGATTAAACCCTTTAATGTGGAGTACGTAGGTGCTTGCCCTCGGACCTATGTAGGATGGGGTGCATAGAATCCGAACAAGTATGCATTAGTGGCATTGTAGTATAACATCTGCATAAGGCATTAAGTTATATCATACACTGACATGTTTAGGATAGTCACTTTTTACACTTTTATATGCATTCAAGTGTGTGGTTGTTAAAGTAAGAGAATTGTTATATTACGGCATAGTGAGGATCGATGTTTTATAATATTGCGTCGATTGTAAGCAACTGACATGGCCACAGATTTTCAGTGCAGGGCTTGGATTGGATTGGCAATAACTTAAAGACGGTTGATGATAAAGATTATATTCATGATTAAAGCTGCTGATATTAGAGTTGTATTTCATTTTTTATTTTATTTAACTTCTGCTGTGTAACTCTATAATAAACATTGTTGTGTAATAAAAAGTTTTAATTTCCTTGTAAAATTGTACGAAATGAAGTAAAAGATCTTGTTGTACTACGAATTACATGTAAATGGAATTCGGGGTGTTGCATCAAATCATTTGGCCACTATGCTATTCATTTAGACCCAACCTGCAACTACATCTTGATTTTTATCAAGCTTCGGTCCACCCTAAACTTTAAGATTTGTGTTGTTTATTTAATTAAATTTATGTTTTACTATTTTATTGAAGTTTTACATAATACCCCTCATCTTTCTATGAAATTATGTGAGTAGTAATTATTCAGAATAATCCCTCTATTTTCTGGAATTTATTGTTTATTCCTTTGAGAAGGAAAAATATAATCGTTCATACGAGGTTCCTAAACTAGAGGGATTTAGCAGTTCTGAATTTAACAGTTGAAAGAGGAAAGCACAATACGAGATGAAGTTTATGAAAATATTATATACTTGTCAAACAACATGATGATTGTGTTGAGGATGTGGATAATGCAACTTGGGTGACAAATGAGGACTTGTGTAGAGAATTCCTGCTGAACAACATACCAGAACGTCTTGCAGATGTGTACATGAAGTATGAGACAGTGAAGAAGATATGGGACAACATACTAGATCAATTTTAAGAAGGAGGAGAAAGTTTCCAAGACACATTTGGTGGATAAATTCATGGCATTTGACTTCAAAGAGGAGAAAGTGATTCTCCCTCAGGTAACAGATCATGAAAATCTTGTAGGAAAACTAAAATCTGAGAAAATCATTGTGTGTGATGAATTTCTTGCTGGTGCTATAATTTACAAATCACCTACTTCGTGCTCTCTTTTAAAACTGAGATGTATAGGTTGCCTGAACAAATTAAACTTGCACATCTCAAGCGTTGTATTAAGGTTGAAGATGAGACTAGAATTAGGGTAAATTTAGAATTGGTTAATAAACAACTCTCGACTGCAAATATATTAACCAATACTAAATGTGTTTCTAAGTTTAAGAGAAACAAGTTTAATCCTAAAGGTGAATCAACTAAGCTAGAGGTCACGAAGAAGATTGTAAAAAAGAATGGATCGTGCCTCTGAGCGTAGACTACCCAAAAAGGAACAACCCAATATAGAAAAGGTGAACTTGCTAGAGGGAACAACTGAGCCCACCAACTTTGTTTGTGTTGTTGATGATGTTCAGGCCAATACCTCTGCTAGTTAGTTATTGGATTCGGGAGCCACCTACCACGTATGCAGTGACGAAAGCCAATTAACTGATCTCATGGTGCAAATGAGTTTGTGTCAACGGCGAATGGAGAATCAGTCAGGGTACTTCAGACTACCACCGCTAATCTCAGTCTCTCATCAGGTAAAACTTTAATTTTACATAACGTTAAATATGTGTCTACTTTAGCGAAGAATTTGATATTTATAAGCTTACTAACTCATGTTGGTATGGTAGTTACTATGATTAGTAGTAAAGTTATATTATCTATTATTCTTTCTATTTTTGTTGTGCTTATTTGGTTAATGACATATAGAGAGTTAGTTTAGCTGATGAAGTAGTCAATATTGTTAGTTCCAAATTGTGTAGTCTACGTATATGACATAATAGGCTGGTACATGTGAACTATATTAAGATACTGTCGCTAAAACTTGTAACTTGCCGATAGACACATCCATAAAAAGTGACAAATGTGAAGTGTGTGCTCAAATAAAAATAACTAGAAAATATTTTCGTACTGTTTCTAGGAGTACACAACTTCTTGAGCTGATTTATTCCGATTTATATGATTTCAAGAGTTTTGTAACACAAGGAGGCCGGAAGTATTTAATCACCTTTATAGATGATTACTCTAGATATTGTCACATTTCTTTGTAGAACTCTACGGATGAAGCACTAGAGAAATTCAAAGAATTTAAAGACCGTGTCAAAAATTGGTTAGATGCTAAGATTAAAAGGTTTATATCAGATAGAGGTAGAGAATATGTCTCAATGGGATTCAGAGAATTTTGTAACTCACATGGAATAATAGCTGAAACTACAACACCCTACTCACCACAGTCAAACGGCATTGCCGAAAGAAAGAAACAAACACTTACTGAGATGTTGAATTCCATGTTATTGACTGATATGTTACCTTCATATTTTTAGGGTGAGGCTGTATTAACTGCTAAAAACATTTTGAATATGTTACCACACTCTAAGTTATCTACTACACCTTATAAATTATGGTATAAATACACACCTAATTTTGACAAAATAAAAATTTGGGGATGTATTGCATTCGTTAGAATACCTAACACTAGAAGGCCTAAAGTGGGACCTCGAATACGTGTGTGTGTGTGTGTACTTGGGTAGTGCAGTCCATAGTGCTACAGACAAGATTTTTAGATCTATCTCCTAACCGAATAATAGAATATAGATATGCCGAATTCTTTAAAGATGTGTTCATCAACAATAAAGGCATCACATTATCTAGGTATGCAGACACGAGAAATGATTCACAATAGGAATCTGGATATAGTTTGACTGACACTGAAACTTCATAAGGCATTGAGCTAAGAAGACTCTCTACTAGAGATAAACACCTAGGACCTACGGTGATGATTTGTAACCTATGCACTAACAGCTGTTCATGTTAGTGTTAAGGAAGCTTTAAGGTTTAGGGATGGTTTGATTTGGAAAGAAGCAATTGATGATGAAATTGATTCTTTATTGAAGAATAACACTTGGGAATTAGTTAATTAGCCAATATGAGCTAAAACTATAAGAAGCAAATGTGTTTTGAAGAAGAAACTTAATCCTAATAGAACTGTAGCAAAGCATAAAGTATGTTTAGTAGTAAAAGGTTATACTCAACAATGTGAGGTGGACTATTTTGAAGTTTACTCACCTGTATGTCATATAACAACAATAAGGATTCTTCTAGCCATAGCATTTATTGAAAAATTTGTTATTCATCAAATAGATATTAAGACCAATAAAGAAATTTTTATGAACCAACCTGAAGGGTTTGTACATAAAGATTCTGAACATAATGTTTGCAAATTATTAAAATCCTTGTATGGATTAAAACAAGCACATAAACTATGGCACGAAAAATTTGATAAAACAATAAGGAGGTTAGGTTTTGAATCTAGTAATTCTGAAAAATGTCTTTATTATCGTGATGAATCGAATAAAATTGTCAATATTTGTGTGTATGTTGATGATATACTTGTTATCGAAAATGATCTCTTTATTGTAATAGAAGTTAAAACTATATTACCCAAACAATTCAACATGAAAGACCTACATATTGTGGACACCATATTAGGCATGAGAGTGAGTTTTGCAAGTTAAGGAATAATCCTTAGCCAATCTCACTACATTAAAAATGTGTTGTGAGATGGGGGATACAGTGATTGCAAATGGTTTGGTACCCCTTATGATAGTACTAAAACTTTGACACCTAATGATGGTGCAACAGTGAGACGGTTAGACTACTCTGAACTCATTGGAAGTCGAAGTCTCATGTATGCAATAACCTGCACTAGACCTGACATAGCCTTTGCAGTAAGCATCTTTAGCAGGTTTACTAGTAATCCTAGAAAATAATACTGGAATGTCCTCGAGAGGCTAATGAGATACCTAAGCGATACTTAAGAATTTGCCTTGTGCTACTCTGGTTATCTTTCAGTATTAGAAGGATATTCTGATACATCGTGGTGCTCAGAAAATGGTGAAAATTGGTTCACTAGTAGTTATGTGTTTACACTAGGGGGCAACTGTGTCATGGAAATTTAAAAGACAAGCAGGTCTTGCTTTCTCATCCATGGCGACATAACTCCTTGATCTATCTTGTGCTGGTGAAGAAGTAGAATGGATGATATTCGTTTGAAAATGTTTAAAGTAATCACTCTAAGTCTATTCTGCGACAACCAAACTGCAAACACTGTAGCAAACAATACTCTTTATAATTGTAAAATATGTGTTGTAGGCCTTAGACAAGAAAAGGTGAACTATCTCATTAAACAAGAGATTATTGCTCTTATTGATGTGCGATCAAAACATAATGTGGCTAATGCTCTTACAAAGGGACTAAATAGAGATCTAATTATCAAAACTGTGGAGGAAATGGGGTGAAAAACTTTTGAGCCAAAGTTTTAATATCCTAATTATTTTGATTATTTAGAATCTAAGCTAGAGCCATATAGTAGTTCAAACTTTAAGCATCAATCTTTAGGCAGTTGGCATGTGTTAAATGATTTAAAATTTTCTATGTATTTATTGTTGATATATAACCTCATTCCAAATCTGATGATGTTATATATTCTCATTACTTAGAATCATCTTTTTATTCCAAAAAAGGCATAAAAACTTGTCGATGTGTTTCCAATATTTTGAACTGTTGTTATATCATTCCAATTTTGATGATATATCTCTTTTATGGATTCATGTTACATTTCAATTTTGATGATTCAAAATTTAATCATAATTGATTTGACAGCTCTATCATTCCAAAATAAAACATAGTATAGTTCTTGTGTAGAAACTATAATAGTTATTGTACTTTATTTTGATAAAAAAACTTGACTGTGATGCTTGTGTTGTACATTCGCAAATCTATACTAAATTGTACTAAGTTCTTTTGTTCGAACCAGACACTTTTATACATTTTATTTGAATTCTATGAGAAATAGCTCATGAAATTCTTATTTGTAATATTTAGAAATAGGTGCTAGCAAAGGCAAAGAAGATGAAACTATCAACCTTGATTTTGAGAACAATGATTTGTTCGACATGGAGGAGTCGACATAAATAAACTTACAAGAATAGTTTGTTAATTACTTGAAGGAACTTCTATTTGAGTTTAAGACTATGCATTGATTGAGCATAAACTTTTCGTTTATTTGAAGTTTAATTGTTTTGGTTGATTAGAGTGTGAAATTTGTTTTAGTTGGTTTAGTCTTTGTGAACTATTCTGTTTTGATATGGTCTTGGATCTATTTGACTATTTTGATTTAATCTTATTTGAACGATTCAAGTTATAATTGATTTAGTCTATGCACTATAATCTCTTGTGATTCAATGTTTATTTAAAATTGTTGTGATCCAGTTCACAACATGTGGAACTGATGAGATAACCAGGTATTACCTAATATATTGAGAATATAGAAGGAGATTGTTGGATATATAATATAAATAGAATATTATTGTGTATAATATTGTATGGGGTAACACGTGTTTGAACTACATTATGCACTCTCTAAGTATACACAAATATTTTGTTCTAGGTCCTAGTTTCGGCCTTCTAGGGTCATGTACTCTAAAAAATGCATTACATCTCATGTTTTCACAGTTGGAATCAAGAACCAGCCTTACTGACACTTAAACTTGAATGAAAAATGATCCAAGAAGACTCTTTAGCAAATAATGAAATGAACTTTTTGTTATACAATAATACTTTAAATTAGTTGATTTGCCGAAAGGGAATAAAACTATAGTAAGTGGGGTTTTGTATAAGAAACTTAATTTAAATTGTTCAGTAGCAATTTTAATATACCTTTAGCAGCTAAAAGATTAACTAAGATAAGTGGGGTAGAATGGTTCGATGTTTATTCACATATTTGTCATATTGCTATAGAAATAAATATTTTCTTACGCTTACATCTATTGAAAATTTTGTTATTCATCAGGGATGTTTAAACAACTATGAAAATCTTAATAAAGAAATCCATATGAAATAACTTGAAAGTTTTGTACTAAGAGTTTTGCACTAATATGTTTTGTGAACAAGAATTACAAATTGGTAAAATTATTGTATGTTTTAAATATTAAAACTGTGGCAGGAATAATTTGAAAAAATTCTTAAAGAGCTTAGATTTTAATCAAGTAATTCAGATAAATATCTTTAATTCTGTGGTGAGTCAAATATAATTTCTATCATTTATTTGTATAGTGTTAACATGCTTGTTGTTGGAAGTGACATCTCTATTATAAATGAAATTATGTGTTATCCAAAGAAAGCATGAAACACCTAGATGTTGTGGACACTGTATTAGGTATAAGGATCAGTTTCGGTTGGCAAGGGATAACCCTTAGTCAAACTCACTAAATTATTAATATGTTCCAAAAGTAGAGATATAATGACTGAAAATGTGTTTTGAAATACCTTATGATTATGATAAAGGTTGACATCTAATGATGTGCAACTATGAGACAGTTAGATCATTCTAAACTTATTGAAAGTCTCTTGTATACAATGATCTGCACTAAATCAGACATAACATTTGAGACATGTATAATCTGCAGATTCACTAGTAATATTATTAATACACATTGGAGTGCCCTTAAGAATCTAATGAGATACTTGAGAGTTACTCAAGAGTTTGTTGTGTGCTACTTTAGTCATCCTTCAGGGTTGAATTAATGAGGCATTATAGTGCTCAGAATTTAATGAAAGTCGATAACTAGTGGACATCTGTTTACACTAGGATGAGCAGAAGTATTATGGAGATCAAAAGGCAAACATGGATTGAGCTATCATCCATGAAACCAGACCTCTATGTGTTATCCTCTGCAGGGGAAGAGGCTGACTGGATTGAAGTAGTTGTTGCTAGTCATCCACTGAGAAGTTTAAAGTAACTCTCTAATTTTGTTTTGTGACTATCAAGTTACAATGCATTGTAGCTCATAACTCACTCTATAATAATATGAGAAGTATTTTATGGTTGAAAGAAGCCTCGTTGAACTTTCTCATAGATAAATTGCAATTGAGACAAAGTATGGCTAATGCTATTGCTAAGAGACTTGAAAGTGATCTAATTATCAAAACTGTGGGAGAAATGGAGTTAAAAGCTATTGATTCAAAAATATTAACGTCCTAATTGTTTTGAAATTTAGAATCCAAATTGGAGTCATAGAGAAGTTCAAACTTAAGCATTAATTTTAGACAATTGATATACTTTAAATATTTTAAAAGTTCTATGTAAATTTTGTGAATATATAATTTTATTCCAAATTTGATGATGCTATATATTATCATGAATTACTTAGAATCATCTCATTATTCCAAAAGAAAGCGTGAAAACTTGTTGATGTGTTTCCGATGTTAAGAATTTTCGCTATATCATTCTAATTTTGATGATATATCTCTTTTGTGGATTCATATTTCATTCAAATTTTGATGATTCAGAATTTAACTATAATTAATTTGATTGTTCTATCATTCCGAAATGAAACACAGTATAGTTCTTTTGCAGAAACTACAATAGCTCTTGTTCTTTATTTTGTTAAGAAACTTGATTGTGATGCTTGTATTACTTTTTTGTTAAGCTAACTTTCAACTGTACTAAATTCTTTTGTGGAACTAGATACTTTATGAAATTCACTAGAATTTTTAGAGATGTGTCTCATGATATTCTTCTTTACAATATGTTAGCAAAGATGGACAAGCTAAATCTGTCAACATAGATTTCAAAAATATTGATTTGCTCAAAACTGAGGAGTAAACATAAAACAGTTTGCAAGGTCAGAGTTTTAGTTTATTTCTCTCGAGAATAAATTAGTTACTTGCTTGGTGCAACTTCTTTAAAGGTTAATACTCTTGTGTTTGTTAAGCTTAAAACCCTTTTTTTTGTTTTCGAAGTTTATTTGGTTTGGTTGATTTTGAAACTATGACAGATTTCTCCAGTTGGTTTAGTCATTGTAAACTATTCTGTTTTGATATGGTCTTGGAACTATTTGTTATTTTGGTTTAGTCTTATTTGAATAATTCATGTCTATAATTGATTTAGTCTTTATGAACTACATTCTCTTATGATTCAATATTTATTTGAAATTGTTGTGACTCATTTCACAATATGTGGAACTGATGAGATAACCATGTATTGCTTAATATATTAAGAATATAGGAGGAGATTGTTGGATATATAGGTATATTCTCAATATATAGAATATTATTGTGTATAATATTGTTTGGGGCAACACGTGAGTTGCATATGTCATCTGTAAGTTATTGGACAGGATTAAGTAGCATAAAGCCCATAACCCTAATTTCTCCGTTCTTATTGTCTTAAAATTATCAATAATATATGCCCTTTGTTCTTCCCAACTGAAACCCTAGCCTCCTCTCTCATTTACCCATCAAAACACCTAGATCTCTTGCTTCATCTTCTTCAATTTTTGTTGGGTTCAAAGGTTTCCGGATATCCATCAATGGCCTCCAACCCTAGATGTTCCACTCGCAACCCCTCCTCCTCTTCTACCGCATCGCAATCCTTCCGGACTAGGGGTAAGCAACATGTAACTTCCGATTATGTCTATGTCTATGAAATAGCCTTTAGGAATCAAACCTGTAACGAGTTGTATTTTGATTCTCTAGTTCATAAAGCTGTTGTCCCTAGTTGGGCCATTAATTGAGCCAAATTTAGGGGACAATCTGCAGGTATGTTTAGAATCTTTCGAAATCTTCAGTGGTAAGTGTAACGCCCTTATTTTTATACATTGGAAAATCGTGACATAAGTCAAAACCTTTTCCTTCATTTAGCCACAATACACAAAAAAAATTGGAAAATTTAAATCTTTTTATTCAACACAAATGTATTACAAGTCCCAATGTAATAAAACTGCAATATATTACATCAGCGTTACAATAATACCTTTACAAGCCCAAGTGTTACAAACCTTCAATAATTTTACATCAGAGTACAATGAATAATAAATAACACTTGGTACTTTACTTGGATGCTTCTCAACATAAAATAAATTAAAACATATGTTACAATTGAAAATAAGAATCAACACTTTGCTTCTCTTGCCTTGAGTCATCCTGAATCCTGTACCTGTAGTTTTGCAATCTAGTACCTATTGAAGTGGGGATGTCAGTACATATACTGACCCTTTAAGGCTGATGACTAGCAGTGAATCTCAACTTTAAAGAAACAGATTGATGAAAAGAGAAATGTGTATATATAATTGATGTGTCAGCGTATGCTATGACTTAGACTCTAATGCAAGATTAACTAATCCAAGGATGCTCTTATTCTAATGCAAGCGAGACTCTAGACCGTATGCACCCCATAAATACATACGCCCATATCAAGCCATTTCTGCATATATAGGGATTTGAACCCGCGCCATGAATTCTACTCTTGTACTCAACATGTTCCTGAAGATACATCGTGACTGATGAGGTTGCTCTGAAATGTTCTAATCCCTCCATCCGCAGTCATGTAGTGGTGTCTTTGTTTGCCACTATTGCCCGGCATACCGGACCTCACTCAAAAATCTGACGAACTCCCAGAGTTAACTACAACACAGGTTAGCTCGAAGCATCCCCTGTGGCCCCCTAGCTCATAGACCGTAGTCTATGGCCTGTTCGCTCTCTTGACATAGAACATGACGGAATTCCAGGGGTCCATCCTCTAGTTCCGACAGGAAAACTTCCCGCTCTTATCATGGCACTTCAGAAATTAATAGACGAGATACGGATCCTATGCTTCCAACTTGTGAGAAGCCACAGACCGTATCCCTTTGACATGAAGGGTACAACCAATAACACCACCTAGTTTGTCCTATAGAACAGGTCGGATCATAAGGTATCACCCTTAATACCAACTCTTTCCCTTCGGCGAAATGATAATAAATAAAGGTTAAGTAGTAATAGCCATAAGTTACTACCTTTACGATGTCACTAACCCTAAACAATCTGAGGGATGACAACAGTACTAAAACAACATGCTAGGTATAAAGTTAGACTTCGCAAGATAACTCTACTTGGTGCTCAACCTAGACTTACCAGAATCCCTAAGGATCCTGTTCACAGCCTATCGATCCAAGACCCCGGCAATACGAATTTATTCGCATGCTACTATCTTGAACGTGGATTCCGTCTACGCTCTCAACCTGCGATCAACCTACCCCAGTTAATATCTGACGGTGCATGAGGGGTGACTCGTCCACAGTCCACGAGGAGTAAAATAAATATACGTCTTGATGGTCGATAGCCCCTAGGGCAATGATATCACCCCAGATGAGCAAAACAACTGCGTACTGGCTAATAAGCTATATACGAGTAATCAAAACTCATACGAGCCAAATGAGCTACGCATGAACAAACAAACTACATACGAGCCAGGTGAGTTACGTACGAGATAGACCAATATATTACATGACTTATGAATGCAAGGAATACTTATTACTCGTAATCAAGTGCATTATTCAAACTACTAACAATTCACGATAACTCTAGTTAACCTGAACTAGAATTTCGTGTATAAGCTTACTAAAAAAACTTGATCTTTTATACACAAAAGCAACATAAAAAACCTTCTCACAACCTAGAAGCAATTAAACATGCTACTCTTATCGGAATTCAACAAAATTAGACTTTTTAGAAATATGAGAGCCTCTATGATGTGTCGGATTTATATACAAATATTTGTGCACATTTACCTATTAAAATGACTTGTTTTCGCTGATATTGTCTATAATTCATTTTATTTCTATATGATTTCATTTAATTAATTATTTTTGAAGAAATAATATTTTTGATGCAAAAAGTAAAGAATTGTGGAAAAAATCAACAAACAAAGTAAAATAATTGATTTATAAATTTTTATTGTTTTGTTGAGTTAAAATTGCGACAAATAATTTTAAAAAGATTTTTATACGCTAATATAATATAAAGTTAGTTTAATTAATTTTAAACTAATTTAATTTATTTTATTTAAAAAATCCTCACTTCAGATATTATTTTGTGTATGCAGCAGCAAGTGGTGGAAATAAAAGGAAGAAAAGAAAGAAAGGGAAGTAAATAAAATTCTGGGTTATAAAAGGAAAGAAATAAAGGAAGAATGTGGACTTTTATGCAAAAAGCGCAACCCTAATTCTCCTTCCCGTTCTCTATAAGAAGAAGCAAAGAAGAGAGAGATGATGAGGAGGTGACGGCTAAAAATCAATCACACAAATAAAAAAAAATATATATATATATATATATATAAAAAGAGAGAAAAAGTCGGAGAGAGAGAAGAGAGAAGCCATTCTGTGTCTCTCTCTCTCGACTTTGACTCCGGACGAAAAAAAATAACAAAAAGGAGAGAAGGGCAGCATGCTTCTGACGCGTTGACGTGATTGGCTTCTTCATTTCCTTCGGCTGCAGGCGCTGGGCACCACACGACGCGACAGCCGACACAGACAGGCGCTGACTCGTTTGACGTGTCGGCTGACGTGGACGCGGCAGCTTCTTCTTCGTTCTGACTCGGCGACAGACCCAGCTGACGTGCGCCTCTGGTTTTGGGACACGCGGCCCGACAACGGCAGTGTGACAGACTGATGCGTTGATTGACGGCACGTGACAGCAACATTTTTGGCTCCGACTTTTGAGACAGAAAAGGGGTTTGAATTAAATTTTGTATTCTTTTGTATCTTTTCTTCTCTATATTTTTTGATGCAATCCCAAACAAACATGAACTGAATTTATTGTTTTAGAGGCTAAGGTGTAGCCGAGTTTTGTAGAACACAAATTTTAAATTCCTTATTATTACTCTATTTTTCCTGATTGTGCTTTAATTTTTATTATTTATGCATACAACATGGTGGATAGACATTTGTATGATTTTTCAAATCATAAAGAGACCGAACAGGTGATTTGTGATTAATAAAAATTAAGACCGTATATTGGAGGACGTGACCGTTGAGAAATCCAATTTTTCAATTAATAATTTGGTGGATAGACGAATGATTAATTGAGAATAATTTTTAGACTACGTTGATAGAGTGGTTAATATCTTTAGGATTTTGGTCGACAATTTGGGAAAGATAATATTTTTATTTATAAGTAATTATAATTTGTGTGTGTGATAAACGAGGTAAACCAAGAGCCCTAGAACAAATTTTACCATTAAGCAAAGTACAAGAGCTTCAAAGTTTCACAGCCCTCTCCCTCTTCACAAATTTAGTTAGATTTAATTAGATTAAAGTAATTTAGTTATTTTATTATTTATAAAATTCGACCTTCCAAATAGTGATTAATTTAGTGATATCGGTACTCAGTAAAATATCTAGTCCCTGTGGGTTCGACACTCTACTCATCTATCTATATTACTTGGGCGATTTTGTACACTTGCAAATTCAACATCAAGTTTTTGGCGCCGCTGCCGGGGATTAGTTATTCTTTTATTGATATTGAAAATTGCTAGATTATTGCTAGTTTGGATTTTTTGTAATTATTTTTATTTTATTATTATTTTACATCTTTATTTTCTCTTGACTAACTTTTAACTTTTATTTATTTTTCTTATTTTATTTTTTTTAGTTTTTCTATTTTTTGTCTTTTTTTTTTCAACATTTGCATTTCAGGACACACACGTACATTATCATGGCGAACGATGAGAACAGGCCTTTGAGAGACTGTGCTATGCCCTCGATTTATGAATCAAGCATAAAGAAGCCGGTTATTGAAGCTGACAATTTTGAGATTGAACCGGAGATGATTCTATTGATTCAACAGACTGTTCAATTTTGGGGACTACCACACGAGGATCCTTACGCTCACATCGCAGATTTTCTAGAAATTTGTGACACTTTCAAGCACAATGGAGTATCAGATGATGCAATTAGATTGAGACTCTTTCCTTTTTCACTACGAGATAAGGCTAAGGCTTGGCTACATTATCTACCACCCGGTAGTATTACTACTTGGGAGGGACTTGCACAAAAGTTTTTAGCCAAGTATTTTCCACCAGCAAAGACAGCAAAATTAAGAAATGATATTTGCACATTTATTCAATTTGAGACTGAGTCTTTGTATGATGCATGGGAAAGGTTTAAAGAGTTATTGAGAAAGTGTCCTAATCATGAACTACCAAAATAGCTGCAAATGCAGACATTTTATAATGGTTTGGGAGTTACACATAGATCTATGGTTGACGCAGCAGCTGGTGGTGCACTTATGAGCAAAACTTACACAGCAGCCTATGATCTTTTAGAGGAGATGGCATCAAATCATTACCAGTGGTCTTCAGAGAGAGTGATGCCAAGAAAAGTGGCTGGAGTTTTTGAACTTGATCCTTTTTCTACTTTAAATGCAAAAAAGTGATATTTTATATAAACAAGTAGAAAATATAAATTTTAATATTATGCAATCTAATATTATTTGTGATCTTTGTGCAGGAAATCATGCAAGTTCAGATTGTCAAGTGGGGAACCCTTTTGCTCCATCAAATGCCGAACATGAAAATTTTGTGTCAAACTTTCAAATGCAAAACAATCATTATGCATACAATTCAGGATGGAGAAACACCCCCAATTTTTCATGGAACAACAATCAAGAAGCTGTTATACACCCTCAAAATTTTTCACAGGAAAAAAAGAAGCCGACACTTGAAGACATGTTTATGCACTACATGCAAAAGACAGATTTGGCAATCCAAAATGTTACAAATTCAACTTCGGCTTCCATTCACAATCTTGAGGTACAAATTAGTCAATTTTTAAATATTATTAATGACAAAACTGCAGGAACATTACCAAGCAACACAGTTGTCAACCCCATGGAAGATTTCAAGGCAATAACACTAAGCAGCGGGAGGATAATTGAGCAACCACAAAAAGAAAATGAAGAACATAATGTGGTTGAAAAGCAAAGTGAAATTGAACAAATTGTGGAGGAACAAATTCAGCATGAGCAAGTAATGTATGATATTTTTAATTCCACAAATATTCCTCCTGAAGAACAGTCATCTATTCAAGTAAGTAAAACTGATTTAATTGTGGGCGAGAAACATAAGGCAAAATTTGAAAAATCACCAATCAAAGTATGTCCAACAAATTCAACAAATTTTGAACCTGAAAAAGAAAATATTTTTGAACATGTTATGTATTTGGATGCTGAACCTTCTATTTATTCATTTTTGCAGCATAAATTCAAAGAGGTGGGGGAATCAAAGACATCATCATCTAAAAGGAAACGCCTCCAATTGGAGCTTGAACCTGATCCACATTTGAAGAGAAAAATTAGAAAGGATGTGTTAATGTTGTTGGATCTTGGCGTTACTTAACCATCTCACCCCCATGTCTGGCTGAAGACTTAAAACTTAGCGCTTCTTGGGAGGCAACCCAAGTTTTATTTTATTGCATTTAGTTTTGATTTATCTTTTAGTTTATTTTATTTTAATTTTTGATTTTATTTTGTAGGATTGCATAAATTTTGGAAGTTGTCGGGCGGAGCTGTTTTGAACACCTACATTGATGGATGTTTTTTAGCAGTTTGGAGTCAGAATCTGGAAAAGTGATTCAAAGAGAAGTTGTAGACAATTGTCTTAGCTTTCCAGCAAAAAAAATCAGCCCATTTTGACATCTACAGCTCCAGATATCGCCAAAATACTAAACGCTGCCCGTGCAGAAATTTAAAGACGAATCAGGGGAGATATTCTAAACTTTTTGCATTCTTTTTGTTTTTCTTTTTCTTTCCCATTGAGGACAATGTGACATTTAAGTTTGGGGGGAAGGTTTACAAATTTATTTTTATTTTTATTATTTTAGAAAAGAAAAACAAAATTTTAAAAATGATTTCAATTAGGCTCACCATTACACATTTTGAGTTCTTTATTGTGATAAGCATTGAAACAATTTTTTTGGGATAAACAATTTTTTTTATAAAGCAATATTAAGCATACTTATTTACTTTAGGATTATTGAGTTTCAAAATTCCTTACAAAATTGTGTGGGTCATGCAGTTATACATAAAAGACAAATGTGATGCTTTTTCTCGTGATTATTCCCTTTGATCTAGTCCTAAACAGAGTTTAAGTAAATAGAGTAATAATAAAAAATAAATATATAAAGTCAATCTACTCCAATGTTTTGAGTTGCTTAGTAACTAGGGGTATTCATCACAAATGTTTACTTTTACGTAAAACGACAACTTGAAATATGAGTATGCAAAGCACTTTAAGTTTGTGACTTGTTGAGTAACCGGGTGAATTCATCACAAATGTTTTGCATTCGCGTAAAAAGGCAAGTGACAACTCAAAGAAGAGACTGGAAAAAAAAAAAAAACTCTAGTTTGCTACTCGGTTTGTAGTAGAGAGAAGGGATAATCACAGATTGAGTTGTTGCATACTACAATTACATTAATTGCATGACAAATGCGATTGGGTTGGGAGTTATGAATAAATAATTGCACTGGAAAAAGTGGGTATGCTTAGTTTTACTTTATTTGCAATTGTTTATATTTTTAATTGTAATTTTGATGCTTGCATGATAAGATCTCTTGGTGTGATGGGTTGAGCCTGCTATTATTATTCCCTTGTTTATGATTCTACTTTTTGCTCGAGGACAAGCAAAATCTTAAGTTTGGGGGTATTTGATGTGTCGGATTTATATACAAATATTTGTGCACATTTACCTATTAAAATGACTTGTTTTCGCTGATATTGTCTATAATTCATCTTATTTCTATATGATTTCATTTAATTAATTATTTTTGAAGAAATAATATTTTTGATGCAAAAAGTAAAGAATTGTGGAAAAAATCAACAAACAAAGTAAAATAATTGATTTATAAATTTTTATTGTTTTGTTGAGTTAAAATTGCGACAAATAATTTTAAAAAGATTTTTATACGCT
Organism: Hemerocallis citrina; assembly: GCA_017893485.1. Classification (NCBI taxonomy): domain Eukaryota; kingdom Viridiplantae; phylum Streptophyta; class Magnoliopsida; order Asparagales; family Asphodelaceae; genus Hemerocallis; species Hemerocallis citrina. Next base: position 12,727,417 of record CM030365.1, on the reverse strand, counting down.
AATATAATATAAAGTTAGTTTAATTAATTTTAAACTAATTTAATTTATTTTATTTAAAAAATTCTCACTTCAGATATTATTTTGTGTATGCAGCAGCACGTGGTGGAAATAAAAGGAAGAAAAGAAAGAAAGGGAAGTAAATAAAATTCTGGGTTATAAAAGGAAAGAAATAAAGGAAGAATGTGGACTTTTATGCAAAAAGCGCAACCCTAATTCTCCTTCCCGTTCTCTATAAGAAGAAGCAAAGAAGAGAGAGATGATGAGGAGGTGACGGCTAAAAATCAATCACACAAATAAAAAAAAAAAAATATATATATATATATATAAAAAGAGAGAAAAAGTCGGAGAGAGAGAAGAGAGAAGCCATTCTGTGTCTCTCTCTCTCGACTTTGACTCAGGACGAAAAAAAATAACAAAAAGGAGAGAAGGGCAGCATGCTTCTGACGCGTTGACGTGACTGGCTTCTTCATTTCCTTCGGCTGCAGGCGCTGGGCACCATACGACGCGACAACCGACGCAGACAGGCGCTGACTCGTTTGACGTGTCAGCTAACGTGGACGCGGCAGCTTCTTCTTCGTTCTGACTCGGCGACAGACCCAGCTGACGTGCGCCTCTAGTTTTGGGACACGCGGCCCGACAACGGCAGTGTGACAGACTGATGCGTTGATTGACGGTGCGTGACAGCAACATTTTTGGCTCCGACTTTTGAGACAGAAAAGGGGTTTGAATTAAATTTTGTATTCTTTTGTATCTTTTCTTCTCTATATTTTTTGATGCAATCCCAAACAAACATGAACTGAATTTATTGTTCTAGAGGCTAAGGTGTAGCCGAGTTTTGTAGAACACAAATTTTAAATTCCTTATTATTACTCTATTTTTCCTGATTGTGTTTTAATTTTTATTATTTTTGCGTACAACATGGTGGATAGACATTTGTATGATTTTTCAAATCATAAAGAGACCGAACAGGTGATTTGTGATTAATAAAAATTAAGACCGTATATTGGAGGACGTGACCGTTGAGAAATCCAATTTTTCAATTAATAATTTGGTGGATAGACGAATGATTAATTGAGAATAATTTTTAGACTACGTTGATAGAGTAGTTAATATCTTTAGGATTTTGGTCGACAATTTGGGAAAGATAATATTTTTATTTATAAGAAATTATAATTTGTGTGTGTGATAAACGAGGTGAACCAAGAGCCCTAGAACAAATTTTACCATTAAACAAAGTACAAGAGCTTCAAAGTTTCACAGCCCTCTCCCTCTTCACAAATTTAGTTAGATTTAATTAGATTAAAGTAATTTAGTTGTTTTATTATTTATAAAATTCGATCTTCCAAATAGTGATTAATCTAGTGATATCGGTACTCAGTAAAATATCTAGTCCCTGTGGGTTCGACACTCTACTCATCTATCTATATTACTTGTGCGATTTTGTACACTTGCAAATTCAACATCACTCTACTACAACTCTTTAGTTGACAACCTTCTCAGATTCAGTCAATAAGAGGTACAAAAACTTCGAACACTCTAAACAGCGAAGCTTCAGCCAAAAGGCCAGCTGCTGTCAACTTGTAAAGATCATAACTCACGCTCCGCTTATCGGAATTCAAAAAAATTAGACTTTTTGGAAAGCTAAGAACATCTAATACAATTCTCAAGTTGACAACTTTTTCAGATTCAGTATCGAACTCAAAATCCTGCTCTTTAAACACATTTTAAGAACAACAAAAGACAACAGATTGGCTGAAACTTGTAAAGGTCAAAGCTTGTGCTATATTTATCGGAATCTAACAAAATTAGACTTTTTGGAAAGCTAAGAACATCTAATAAAACTCTCAAGTTGACAACTTTTTCAGATTCAGTATAGAACTCAAAATCCAACTCCTTAAACACATATTAAGAACAACAAAAGACAGCAGGTTGGCTGAAACTTGTAAAGCTCATAACTTTTGCTATACTTATCCGAATCTAACCAAATTGAACTTTTTGGAAATCTAAGAACATCTACTAAAACTCTCTAGTTAAAAAATTTCTCAGATTCTGTATGGAACACAAATTCTTGCTCATTAAACACAAGTGAAGAACAACTCAAGACAACAGTTTTGCTGAAACTTGTAAAGCTCATAACTGGTGCCATACTTATCGGAATCTAACAAAAATAGACTTTTTGGAAAGCTAAGAACATCTAGTACAACTTCCTAGTTAACAATTTTTTCAGATTCCGTATGGAACTCAAATTCCTGCTTTTTAAACACAATTCAAAAAACAACAAAGACAACAAAAGGCTGAAACTTGTAAAGCTCATAACTTTTGCTATACTCATCAGAATATAACAAAATTGGATTTTTTGGAAAGCTAAGAACGTCTACTACAACTTTCTCGTTAACAACTTTCTTAGATTCCGTATAGAACTCAAATTCTTGCTCTTTAAACACAAGTCAAGAACAACTCAAGACAGCAGTTTTGCTGAAACTTGTAAAGCTCATAACTGGTGCCATACTTATCGGAATCTAACAAAATTGGAATTTTTGGAAAGCTAAGAACATCTACTACAACTTCTAATTAACAACTTTCTCAGATTTCGTATGGAACTCAAATTTCAGCTCTTTAAACACAATTCAAAGAACAACAAAGACAGCAAAAGACTGAAACTTGTAAAGGTCATAACTTTTGCTATACTTATCGGAATCTAATAAAATTGTGCTTTTTGGAAATCTATGAACAACTACTACAACTTTCTAGTTAACAACTTTCTCAGATTCCGTATGGAACTCAAAATCCAACTCTTTATACACAATTCAAAGAATAATAAAGATAGCAAAAGGCTGAAAATTTTAAAGCTCATAACTTTTGCTATACTTGTCGGAATCTTAAAAAATGGGCTTTTTGGAAAGCTAAGAAAAACTACTACAACTCTCTAGTTAACAACTTTCTCAGATTCCTTATGGAACTCAAAATTCAGCTCTTTAAACACAATACAAAGAGCAACGAAGACAGCAAAAGGCTGAAACTTGTAAAATTCATAACTTTTGCTATACTTGTCGGAATCTAACAAAATTGGGTTTTTTGGAAAGCTAAGAATAACTACTACAACTCTCTAGTTAACAACTTTCTCAGATTCCCTGTGGAACTCAAAATCCAGCTCTTTAAACACAATTCAAAGAACAACAAAGACAGCAAAAGGCAGAAACTTGTAAAGCTCACAACTTTTGCTATACTTGTCGGAATCTAACAAAATTGGGCTTTTTGGAAAGTTAGGAACAACTAATACAACTCTCTAGTTAAAAACTTTCTCAGATTTCTTATGAAACTCAAAATTCAGCTCTTTAAACACAATACAAAGAGCAACAAAGACAGCAAAAGGCTGAAGCTTGTAAGGCTTATAACTATTGCTATACTTGTCGGAATCTAACAAAATTGGGCTTCATGGAAAGATAAGAACATATACTATAACTTCCTAGTTAACAACTTTCTCAAATTCCGTATGAAACTCAAAATCTAGCTCTTTAAACACAATACAAAGAGCAACAAAGACAGCAAAAGACTGAAGCTTGTAAGGCTCATAACTTTTGCTATACTTGTCGGAATCTAACAAAATTGGGCATCATAGAAAGTTAAGAAAATCTAATACAACTCTCTAGTTGACAAATTTTCCAGATTCCTTATGGAACTCAGAATCCAGCTCTTTAAACACAATTCAAAACAGCTAAAACAACAGTTTTGTTGTGTTGCTCGCTGTTTTGGGGAAACATTTTGTTTAACCTAGTAAAATAACCCAGAAAAATATATAAAAATTAGAGCATGGTAGTAACACATATAAGAACCTCTCAAATTAATTTGAAGTCAAATTTCCAACTTTAGCATAAGTAATTAATTCTAACTATAATAACAACATGCTAGTTTATTAAAGGTTGATTCTTTACTGTTTTGTTTTAGTTCTACAACTTCAATCTCTTCATGTGATCATTTGATCCACACTACCATTCATATGGACATGATTTAGTCCAAGTTGTTATCACATACCACAATAAAAGAAAAACAATAATCAACACAACATGAGAAGAGAAACCCCCACCCAAAATTGGTTTGGAAGAACTAGCTTAGCCTTCTCCTCCTTGCTCCTTGTTCTTGGTCCTCATGAAAAGAGAACCCATGAAATTTTTGATTGATTTGATCTCTCTTTTCTTTTCTATTCTTCTCAATTTTGTTCTAAAATTAAACAAGAAGTAGAAAAAAACAGGAGATGGAATGAGATGAGAAGGTGATGGAGGAACACAAAAATGAAAGGGCTTCTTGCCCTTTGGTTTGGCTGGCCACTTATAGGAGAGGGAGAGAGAGTGAGGGTGAGTTTGTGGTTAGAGAGAGCCAAGTGTTTCTCTCATGTGGTTTAACAATTGGATGATGAATTTGCAATTTATATTGCAATCAACACCCTAATCCAATACCAACCTTCCATTTGATCATGATGGATCAAAAATAAAAGGTATTTTCCCAGAATCACATACTACATGATTTCGTACAAACGTATGAAATTGATACGGTACTTATACGTACATACGTCTATATATACATATAATTTTTATTCGTCAAATTCAATCAATATGTACAAAAATAATTTAATTCAGAGAATAAAAAAAATTATTACCGGCTCGGAAGATTTCAGTACCAATTTGATACAATACAGATGTATGCAGACTGGTATATATCGGGTAATATCCATAAAAAATATTTCAAATCTGAAAATAAAAATAAAATAATAATAAAATAATAATTTTTTAGTATCAAACTAGGATATTACAGATATTTTCTCAAAAACGCATTTTACAGGATTTTGTACAAGTGCACAAAAACCGATACAATACATATATATTTACTAGTATATATATACAGATAACTTTTTATTTATTAAAACTAAGTAATTTCCATAAGAAATATTTTAAATTTTAAAAATAATAAAAATATCCCTCTAAGTGCATCACCCGTCAATTTTATGCTAACCTAGAATTTGATGAGAAAGAACTATCCCTCTCCTCTATTTTACTTAGAAAACCCATACCGATTATGCCCTCCTATCTGTAACACCCCGAATTCCAAAAACAACTGAATTCGAGAAAAACTACAGGATCTTTACACTTCTTTCGTACAATTTTACAAGGAATTTAAAACTTTTATTTCAACAATAATTACATCAGAGTCTTTTACATCAATACGCAGCGGAATCAATTAATACAACAATAATAAATGCACAATTGTTACAACTTATTTAAGGAATCAACAGCATCAATCATCTTTATATCTTCATGTAACTCCAATTCTTGCATATAAAACTGTGGGCGCGTCAGTTGCTTACAACTGACGAAATATTATACACGGCCATCCTCTCTATGCCGGAAACAGTATAACGATTCTTAAATACTTTAGCAAACACAAACTTGATCACAAACAGAACTACAAGGGATTATCCTATAGATGTCGTGTCGTGCGGTGCACTTAGTCCTTAATGCAGTTATTTATATTACATGACACTAATGCACACTTGTTCGGATTCTATGCATCCCATACTACATAGGTCCTGGGCAAGCCCTTAATCGTTCTTCATCTTTGTAGGGTTCAATCCCTCGCCATGCCTTAATCTACTATTGTAACTACAGTAGGTGTCTTAGATGATCTATGAGTACAAGCTCATGTACAGAAAATTCTGGAGGGGAATCCCACGTCATGTCACGACGCATCGTGAAGACAGCCTGTGGTAATTCAGCCTCACTTCATGGCACACGATCCTCTTGCAGTCACCAAACACCCCACAAGCGTCGCCACTGGGACGATAATTCTGGAGTAGTGCCCACGCCATGTCTTGACGCATCAAGCAGGCAGCCTGTGGATCACTCTCACACCGCCAATCCGATGGCCATCATACTCGTATTTTTCTCCTACTTTCATCACGTCTTCACTATGTATCTATCTGTAATTTCGGTAAGTATCCTAGATATCCTATGAGTACAAGCACGTGTACATAAAATTCTGGAGGAGAATCCCACGTCATGTCACGACGCATCGTGAAGATAGCCTGTGGTAATTCAGTCTCACTTCATGGCACACGATCCTCTTGCAGTCACCAAACATCCCACAAGCATTGCTACCGGAATGGTACTCTGGAGTAGTATCCACGTCATGTCACGACGCATCGTGAAGACAGCCTGTGCATACCCTCACAACACCCATCCAATGGCCCTCATACTCATGTTTTTCTCTTACTTTCATTACAGCCTTACAAAATTTGTTTTAAAAGAAAATCATCACAACCTAGAGCTAGCTTACCCTACCGGACTTAAATCAAAATAGCAGAGACAGTCCGCCTACCTGGCTACTTCTCAAGAGACGCTCAACCCTCAACGGTTAGCTCTCAAAATCATAAATAAAACTGCCGGTCACTAGGGTCTCGCCTAGCCTCTAGATTCCAACAACTATCTCTTTCTAGAGATCAACAATATTTCATAATTAATCTCAAATAACATTTCCATTTCTTTTGTTCACAAATTCTTTCTCAAAACATTTCTTTTATAATCTCATAACATGAGAACCATTCAATTCGATCAATTTCATCTTTCATATCCTGGTGTGCATTTCACAATAAAACTCAATCAAATCTTAATAATCATAAAATCTCGTATTCAACTTATTTAACTTTTATTTGTCAAAATCAAATCCAAACTCAAAACCAAAATAAACAGTTCGGTTCAGTCGACTGGTGACAGTATCAGTCGACTGTTCAGCGAACATCAAAACATCTCATTCGGTATCAGTCGACTGTTCTGTTAATATCAATACATCACAGTCGGTCCAGTCGACTGGTGACAATATCAGTCGACTGTTCCGCGAATACTTTGAAAACCCAAACACCAGCAGCAGTCGACTGTGAAGTGGAAGTCGACTGTCCTGCCGACGAAAAACCAATTTCTTATACTTATCAGTCGACTGTGGAAAGTAAACAGTCGACTGTCGATCACACAAATTGCAGCCTGCATATATTTTTCGACCTTTTAATTGATTTGTATTCTCATATAAAAATATAGATCATTTCCAAAATATATTCCTTTTAAAAACAATATCGTATATGTTCTCAATTTCTCAAGTTTCTCATTTTTCAAATGAAATTCTTAAAATGCATCCAAACACATATTCAATCAATTTTCCAAATAAACTGTTTTTTTTTAATCAAAATTACTTTACAAAAATCTCTATACTCGTATAAATAATATTTTGAGGTTATAATCACACTTCTTTGCCACATTCTCAACAAACAATATATTTGCATTATTCTAATCATGTCTCAACATGCATCAATTTTATATAAATCATTTCAATTATAGCATCTCAACTAACAATCATAATTATTTAGAAAATAGAATAGCAATTTGCATCTACCACACCAATCAAGATTTAACGATTCATTTTTACATTAATTTGCATGCAATCAATTCATTTTCCACCAAATAAATTTATATATCATCTATCATGCAAATTTATATTCCTAAATTAGAAAGCATTTAAGAAACACCCACCTAAATTGAAGATTTGTACTCAATTGAACTCCTAGAATTAGAAGCTCCTAAAGAAACTCCAATTGCAACTCCTCGAAATCCGCGCACCAAAGCCAAGCCTTCAATCCATTTCGGCAAGCATAAGTGAGCATCCAAGAAAGCAAAACAACTTCATTTGCATCTTCAAACATGCACATACTATATATATACATACATATGTTTACACATATATATATACATACATTGAATTGTATGCTGGATAAACAAAAGGCAAAGAAGGATTTGTTGTCTTGTGGCTTGCTTGGTTTTGTTGCTTTCGGAATGGGCAGGAGAGAGAGAGGAGAAGAGATGAGAGAATGAGAGACTAAGGGGCATTTTTATAGATTAATAATGGGTAGTTATAATAACCACTCCTCACATGAACACCACTAACCCCATTTTCTAAAATTGGAACTTGTTTTTCCTCCTATTTTGAAATCCGAAAATTCAAAATTTTCTCTTCTCAATATCAACCCGGCTCCCAAAAGTGTGCACATTGTACGCGTGCACGTGCTTTGTGTACAAAATAATTTATTTATTTAATCTCTTCAAAACAATTATTTATATATGTAATAAATATATAAAATTAACTTTAAAATTTCACTTTCCATGCCCTATAAAATAGACAGAAATATTTCGTGAAAATTTATTTTGAAGGAAGAACGTGCTTAAATACACGTGCACCGAAAACATGTGCGTCGCCCGTAAAATCTCAAAAATACAAAAATTGATTTTATCAACCTGAAAAATATTTATAATTAATTGGAATGCAACATAAGAATATATTTAGTATACATATATGATAATGTACTCAAACGTACAGAAAACACGTGTATTGCACGTAGAAATTCATTTTAATTAAAATAGACAAAAATTGAATTCTATTTACAAAAAATGAATTTAAAAATGTTTATAAAAATAAATAATTGAAACCCATCAAAAACTTTGCACGTAACGGTGGAATATCCGAAATCGACACGTGCATCGATAATACGTAAAAAGCACGTAAAAACTCAAAGATTGAAATTTAGCATTTGAGTTGTCTCAAATGTGATTTTAAGAATACGGGATTGCATAAATAATTGGAATTCAAAATACATATCAAAATATGTTATGGATATCATCAATAACAGTACAAAATGCACGTGCGTAACACCCGAGGGCAAAATTGTCATTTAAATTTTGCGGGGTGTTACACTATCTAAGAACCAAATATTCCCTCCCTAAAGGTGACTTTGATGCATATAACCGTAACCACGAATCCCTCAAATACAAACCCGGTCTTGACCGAAATACTGTTCTTAGCATGATTCTCAAGCCAAATGTCCATTCCCTCAACAAACCAAAACCCACTGATTTTACGGATATTTCTCGCGTCTTGAATAAGATTATCAATGCTAATATATGGCCTAAGGGCAACGACAAGACCGAAATTCACCTTGACTAATTCTTCTTTCTTTTCCTAATTCTTGGCGAATATAAATTTGACTTGCCATCCATTATCATTCAAACCATGAACTTTGCTCCCACTCTTAATCAAGTCCTCACATTTAGCCCCCTTATCTACAATCTCACTATAGATTCTAACATCCCCATATGAAAATTTCTTCTCAGCAAGCCCAAAAATCTTGTTCTTCCATCTCAAATGGGAATTGGTGTGCTTATAGCCGGGAGATCACTTAGAAAGAAATCTGAACCCTCCTCGCAAAAACCAATGAATGAGCGATTTGATCTTATGGAAGATCACATGCACCAATATTACCTCAACATCCAAGATAATCAACAACAAATAAGGGTGGAAGTCACTTCCACATACTGTTTGATCTAGTATCGATGACGGAGACAAAGGTGATCAAGTGGAGGAGAATGATGCATGACGATGAAGAGTGTGATGACAACACGGAGTAACTTCCTTTTGTTATGACTCAAAAAGGGACTAATTGGGGCACAAAGAATTTTTAAGAACTTGGTTGTTTTATGCCTTTTAAAGTTTCTATTGTATTAAATATTTCTTCATCGAATAACTCCTTAATTGTTCTATCTTGTACTATATATTTTGAACTGGAATGAAATATGTAAAAAATGCTTGGATTGGATGATCTGTTCATTAATATATATACTCTTTTGATACATAACTCATGATCGAAATGTTGGTGTGCATTCATAAATTGTATGTGCATGATTTGTGCATGTTTTTTTTTCCATATTGGATGCATCATGCAACACACATTATATGATCTATTTTTTAATTGAGGGGGAGTACTGAATTAAAGGGGAGTTTATATCTTAAATTCTTAGTGTGTTTTGTCAACGCCAAAAGGGAAAGATTGTTGACCATAAGTTTGGTGTGTACAAACATACACATGTATCTAACATTTTCATTCAAAATATATACAAGAATATTCAGAATATAATTCAAATAAAGAAAAATAAAAGAATTAAGCATATATAAAAGATTGCGAAGAATCGAGAAACATGTTCTTAAATCATCTAAGAAGCCAGTGCATACAAGAATATTTACTGCTTTAATTGTGAGGATCAATATGTAAAAGTATTGCTTGCAAATAATCAAGTTTTTGTAAGAATATAAAGTGACTCCACTGAAATATTCAATATGAGAAGATGACAGTCGACTGCAATAAGTACAATTGACTCCACTTGACAGTTGATCGTTATTGCAAGTGTAAAATAGAACAATCGATTGTCAATTCATCTCGACCACTAGTTTGGAGGAATTGACAGTCGACAGCCTAAACAAGCAGTCGACCGCTGCACAGATTCTTTTTTGGTATCTCTTTTCACATTTGTGGAAATGAATAAAATCTAAACTCTATAAATAGAGGTGAATTCAATGAGTTTTCTTCATCTCTTTTGACTATACTTCAGAACTTGTTGCTTTGCCAAAAGATCAAGAGAGAATATACTTTTATTACTTTCTTAGCTAAGACGTCGATCTTGCTTTTTCATTTTCTTTTTGATTCAAAAAAATGCGAGTTTCAGGACTTATAAAATAATAGAAGTCACGTTGGGTGGAATACGAATCTCGGCTTGAATCCTAAGAACTCACTGTACGAGGTTGAAGTACAGTAGAAGGCTAACGGGTAGTGGAGTAGACGTACATGGGGGCTGAACCACTTATATCTCTGTGTTTTTTCTCATTGTATTGTTTGCTTTCTCTTACTCTATTATTTTTTTACTTTACACATTCATTATACGCATTTATTTAAAGTTTTTAATTTTCGCACAATCACCATATTCAAACCCACCAGGGCGATTTACATATAGAACCATATAATAATTCCTTATACGCACATTACAAATCACTTTCATTTACATGTAAATCATCTTTTGATAGTTATGTAAATCACTTTCTAATTACACAATTAATTATTCTAAGCCTTATGAATACTTCCTCCTTTTGACAGAGTTGAGAGCATGAGCCAACCAAGGTTCGGAAGGTGACTTGAGCTTTGGGAGTGGTTTTCCACACTCACTACCACTCGACATCCTCCTGGAGCACTCTCTTACTTTCCCCTTTCCCTTCCATCTCAACCTACTAGTATCCAGAAACGGCAGCCCCCAACCTGGTGACTTCCATGCCCTGCTACTCACCCCGTCGTCCGAATATTCCAACCTCCCATCATCTCCCGGCCCCTTATTACTGTTGTTTCTCCTAGTGAACTCCTCAATACTTGTCGTCATCTTCGGAGTCATATGTCTCCGAACCGGGCTCTTCAGCCCACACGCAACGGCCCGTTTCATACCCCAAGGGAACAACAACATGATCCCACATGCCTTGGAAGGCGAGGAGGCGGGAGGTACATTAATAATATGATCCCCATAAGAATTAGTACCATAGTCATGATATCCTACTTGGAACTGCATGATATTTTCTCCTGAACATTTCTTCGTCCTGATCTTGGTCACTTCTCTTGTGCCCGAAGTAGATATTCGATTGGAGTACTGGGGCAAACTTGGAGGAGTAGACGAAGTGGCCAGTGCATTGGCCGCAGGGAGGAAGCGGTTCATGATGAAGCTCGGGGCACGGGTAACTCTCGGGCCAGCTGCATCTTTAGGTACATGGACCCTCACTGCAGAGTCGGATAGAGAAAGCTTGTCCAGCGCATCGGAGAACATAGTGGTATTGGGCGAGTCGTTGTTGTACTCATCATCTTCAAATTCGTCTTCTTTGTTGCGGTTGCCGTTGCGGTTGCGGCCGTTTACACTAGGAAGGCGTAGTCGGCCTGGGGGCAACCTAGGAGTGAAGAACTCCTCCTCGCTAGCAGAATTCTTGCGTTCTCTTCCTACAGCTACTAGATCCTCCTTTGGCACGCCGGGGGCTCTTTCCCACAAGAATGGGACTCTGCGGCTTGTATCCGTTGCGTAGGCATCATAATGGTCAGACTCGTTGGAGTTTGAGAGACGTTTGGTCGATATGAGAGGCACATCGAAATGCAATTGGTCGACGACGGAATGGTCCATTGGATGAAAAGAATGTGGATTTGGAGAGAAGATTGATGAAGAAAAAGAGGGGGTGGAACAACAGGAGGAGGTGAAGGAGGTTGGCATTGATGAGGGGAAGTTAATTACTAAGAATGGTAGGATTGTGAGGCTTAGAGTGAGTGAGGGTGTGTGTGATCATATGTATGGGTTGAAGGAAGCTTTTTATGGGAAGTTAGTTGTGGGAGGGGGGCCAGTGCATGTGTGAGATTCTTGTGAGGGGATTTAAAAGAGCAAGCAGCATTGATGGAGTTCATGAGAAAGGAGATTAGATGCATCACTTTGCCTTTAGGAGGAGGCTAAGATGATTGATGATGATGATGATTTTGTATGTTGTTGTTGGGTTTGACTTGTTGAGAATTGAGCTGATGATTTGAGTGAAGAATTGTATATATCTTTGTTACAGAGTTCAGTGAAGTTATAGATTCGCCAATGTCAATAATATGAGTAATGCTACATTCACTACCAAGTTCACTACATTTCTCTTCACTACCTTAGGTGGCACACTCCAATAGGTAGGGAAAGATAGAGTAGCTGGGAGAACTCTCCAATAGAAGTATGCCACCTAAGGTAGTGAAGAGAATGGTAGTGAAATTGGTAGTGACTAAAGCATTACTCCAATAATATATACTAATGTTTTGTTCTAAACATACTGAAACTAAAACATGTTCTGTAATCTTTATCTTGATGTTTTTTTTGTTATTATTACTAGGTTTGCCCGTATATTTGGAACGATCCAGCATATGAAAAGTCATGTAAATAGTAAAATATATGCAATGCATTGTAGAAAGCAGTGAAAAGCTAAACAGATTATTTATGTTGTTTAGTTCTAATGAAGAACTTCCTCTGCATATCAAGCAGAAAAAATATTTTACGATTAACTTTGGTATTCTCAGTGTATTCTACTATCAGATATTAATATAATTTCTGAGATGTACACTATAATAATGTTCATGTATAATGCTAGATACATTTACTTTATAGCCTTTCGCATGCATTAATCAGAAACTTCTATCATAGAGTTTATATAGTTCAAGTTTAAATAGTAAGACAACAATTAGATGTAAACAAAAGTTCATGTTTGCATCAACATATTTTGAAAAATAATTATAAATGACTTCTTAGAACTTTGAGGATGCAAAATGATGAAATTCTACTTTTGATAAGATATTTGCTACTTTGATTGTAACTTTAGATGTTGAAATTTACCCATAGAAATATCCATTTAAATCTTCCATTGAAATTGAAATCAATCAGGAAACTCAATAATGTTTTCTACATGTGCAATAAAAAAAAACATAAAAAATATAAAAAATCTGAAATTATAAATCTGAAATCCAAAAATCTAAATTTCAAAACATACAGTGAAAGAGAGAGAACTGAAAAGATGAAGAAAGGAGAGAAAGAAGGGTCGAATGCGTACTCACTCAATGTTATCGAATATCTGTAAACAAAACTACTTTATCAGTTTATTAGAGTGTTTCGGTGCACTCTGTCCCAAATCATAAATTTCAACTTCCAATGATTTTTTTTAATCATAATCAACTTCCATTGTTTTTTGAATGAAAATATAGAATATGACCACATCAACTTCCAATGTTGTACAACCAATCACTTTACACTTTACAGTATATATAATACAGTGAAAGAATTGTGTTTGTATAATCTATACTAGTATAATGCACGTCCGATTCACGCTTTAATAAAAAAAAATCAAAAAATAAAAACTCTGACACAGTGAAGACTTGAACCTAAAACCTCCTCCATATTAGTTATGTACATGCATTACACGCGTTGATAGATTGACAAATGACACTAAGGCCTTCAATCATGCTTTTATTAAAAGTAAATAGATAGTTCATACATACATAGAGGTTCCATTACATTACAAATCTGATATGTGGTAATATAGAGGGCAACATAACAACTCATTATATTGTTCATAAAAAAGACTTAGTGTCATTTATTAAACCTCATATTGTTCCATTACCAATCTGATGTATGGGCTAATCATTAATAAATTCATTAAAAAAAGACTTAACTCTAAGGGATTTAAATATACTGGAAGGGATTTAAATGGTGAATAGCAACAAAATTAGATTTGCATGCATGTGAAAATATCTGTACATGTAACTGCATGTAGCACAAATACTTCTCTCAAGGAGCTAATGTCAAACACCGACACTTCATGGACACTCTTTGAACAGGTCTAGCACTGCCGACACGGTGCAAACTGCCAAACCCAACTACAAAGCATTCTTGTATGTCTCAGATTTAATGCAGTCTCCAACACCAAGTTTCAGAGCCGCGTATCTCCTTCAGGAACATGTCTGTGAAAGAAGAAAAAAATATTACATCAAACTACATCTTTGATTGCCCTAGGAGTAATGAGTAATCATTTCATAGTATGTATGTCTCTCGTCTCCTTTCTTTCAAAACAATGACTTATCAGAAATTGCAAAAAAGTTACTAAAAGTAATTACTGCATGCATCCAAACCAAATGATCAATAATATAACATGGAACACAACAACATATGAACCTCAAACTGAAACAAATGAAGCAAGCAAAAATTGAAACCTACTGCACATGGCTTTACTGAACCTCCCCCCTGGGCGTCATAAATATTTTCAATTTGAAACACTATGATTCCAGAGGTACACACACACACTCTAGACTTGTATATGTTCAATAATGTTGATAGTTATCAATCTGTAATTGTCTGGCATTTGGCAAACATTTAGAATTCATCATCACCTATATAAGGCGGTAAACTGAATCAATTAACAATAACAAATAACATTTTAAAAGAAGAATGAAATACTACCAAAATCATTTGACCAAGTAAAATACAGTACATATAAGGAGAGATTCAAGGATCTGTAATTTGGAGTAGAAAGTATTATAAGTGAAAAAAATGAACAACTAAGAATCTAGCTATTGGGTATTTGATACTCTGAATGTGTGTACAGTATTCTATCACTAAATTTGACTCCCTTTCTCAGTATTTTGAGTGTTTCTTTCAATCCAAAGAAAGAGAACAAAAACCCAAAACAGTAAGAAACAAAAAACGCTACAGCACATGGTCACATAAATGGCGATAAAATAGAGTGGGGATCGTAGAACCCTGCTCCCCAACTTGGGAGCAGTGTTTCAGGCTAGCTGATTTTACTCTTTGATTAAACTAATTGCTAAATCACTGAATCCAAAACCTTGAAAATTACAGATTATTATGGGAAAACAATCACAGACTTCACATTATGCATTCTTCTCGTTTCAATCAAAACCGTTACAAAATAGTAAAGGATAGAATCACATGCTTAGTACTCAAAACAAAGAAAGCAAAAATAAATAAATAAATAAATAAAAACCAAGTGTCTAATTTGATGAACAAAGGCAGTAACAACAAAGTGATTATTCTTTTAGGGGCAAAATAAAGTGATCACTCCAAACTGCATACTTGTCAAGTCATAAGAAATTGGTGATTGCATCAAAAATTCCTAAAACATCGTAACTCTTTTGCAGAGTTTTATCCACAGTTATTTATTCATATGCTATTGATTATAACTGCAATTGCAATTACTTTTGGATCAAACACTTACTTTGTATTCGCCACCACGTGCATTGCACCTATTATCTAAGTCTCTAGAATGTGATTCGAGCTGGCATGCAATTTTATATTTTTCCAGCAGGTAGTACCTGCAAGTAGCACAGACCAGAGCAGTCTGCAAGTCCATTTCAAATCTGGCATCATTACCCAAACACTGAATGACACACTGAATTACCCAAACACTGAATGACACAAAACTTATTTGAAAAGGATAGTCAGCATGTGTTGTCTGAAATATAGAAAACGTTCTGATGCACAAATCAAGAAGAGCTCAGTGCACAAAACTTTATGGTCACCAAAAGGGGAGAAATATTACCTGCTCTTGAGTAAGATCTGCATGAATGACATCAGTCTTTATGTTGTCAAAGGCCAAGAGTACCTGATTCAAGCAAGTACTGCATAACCATGAACATGAATGAAATAGCAATAGCTCCTAGCCTCGTATTTCTGTTATATACACACAGAGTAACCATTCAGTGTATATAATTAGAGAGAAAAAAATCATTTCCGCCAAATGTAAGTAATATGTACCTTCTGCGTGGTAGTATGATCATCCTTTGCATGATACCTAATGTCAAACATAGCCCCAACATGCTGAAATATAGAGTTGAAGAACTATATGTATAATACTTGTCGTCTATAACACACTCTTTAGCATGTTCAAGAATTGCTTCCCATAATTTGTCTAACAGCTGAAAATAGAGAAAGGCTAATGAATATAAGATTGAACTGAAATTGCAAAAAAAAAATTCTGTTAGCTAAAGCATTTAATATGACTTTTCTTACGCTGCGGATTTTGCCTTCATCCATAACTAAATTTCTTAAGAAGTCTTGGACAGTATTGATTCCATAATCTTTCCCGTTACCTTATCAATCTTTTCCACATGAAATGCCCAAAAAACTTGACTTCTCAGTCTCAGTCTTGGACGATGTTGATCTTTCTCGTTACCTTATCATTCTTCTCGAACATATCGGCCTGCCGTGGGGTCCACCCGCTGACAACCTCTCCCGCCACCGCCGACAGCCACGCTTCCTCGATATCAGAATTTCATATAGATTAGTAATACATTCATAACCTAGCATTAAAAACAAAAACTAAAAATTTATCAAAATCTTTCAAAAAAACAACATACGGAGTATTGTACTTCACAACCACGATACAATCTCAAAACTTTTCGTCTTGCATAATCAACTTAAAAAACATAATACCAAAATCGTATCCGTTGACGATGCATTGCTCATCACTAGTAAAACCTACCTCCGACGGCTTTTCACTACTCCCCTCCTCTGCGGCCACCTCTAGCAAATGAGCGAAAATGCAGATCACCATCTCATGCACCATATGCCGTAAAATCCTCTGCAGCAATTCCCCCTTCGTCCCAGCCTGATGCACCACCCTAAAGCACGTATTCACAATCGTACACACATGTTGATTACTCAGCACCACCGACGCCCTGCTCTTCATACAGGCTAGCAAAACCTGTAGAATCTTTAACAAGATCGCCTCCTCCGATGCCGGATCCGTCACCTCGAACCTGCAACTGGTGGCCCCCTCCACCACGGGCTGCATTGAGGCTACTATGCTGGGCTCGGAAGGGCTGAGGGCGTCGAGGGAGAGGATCTTGTGGAGGGAGGTAAGCGCGACGCCGGGGATCGGGGCTCCCGTCTCGTCGGAGCGGATGACGTCAAGAAATGGTTGGATGATGCCAGAGTGGCTGAATTGAGTGGGATTATTCAAGAAGAGGGAGCGGTAGAGGGATCTGAGGGAGAAGATGAGGGGTTGGTCGAGGTGGGAGGACTCGGAGAAGCGAGAGGCCCAGCGGATGTTGCGGCGCATGACGGTGAGGATGGCGGAGATCTCCGAGTTGACGATGCATGCGAAGGCAGAGAGGGATGGCAGAGGGGTGACATCAGCATCTTCTTGAATTGGGGGTTTGAGGCGGGCCATGGTGGGTTGCTAGGGTTTGGGGAATTGGGTTAGATCTGGGAATTGGGGAGATGGAGAAATGGAGGAGGCGCCAATAGAGAAGGGAGGAGGAGGAGCTCCATTGTCATCGTCTCCGTCGTTCTCCCTCGTCAATTGAATCAGGACTCGATACTGAGATATGGTTTTGTACACAGTGATCAGTGAATATCAATGAGTGTAACAGAATCATAGGAGAATAAGTTATGGTTAATTGGAGAGGAAAAGATGGTTTCGATTTTTGAGGTAGGGCAGATTCGATGGAGGGAGAGGAAGAGACGGTTTCGATTTTTGAGGGAATTGACAAAATTAACCTTATATATTTTTTTTAATCTTTTTATGTATGTGGGGGCATGATAGTAAAAAGCCGCCAAAATGGGGCTTTGCTTAATAATAGTATAGATTTGTAGCTACTCTTCGACTTGCATTGGTTGAGTAGATCTCATAGTCGATGGTGTGGGATAAAGATAGTCGGATCGAGGAGATGGGTCTGGTGATGGTGGTAGTAGATAGTTGGGGATAGCTAGTCTCTGACGGGCCAAAATTTGGGGAAGACTCCTTATCACGAGGAGCAAGGATTGGGCCAGATTGTGGTATTTCTTAATTGGGCGAGATTTAGGGACACGCTGGAAGAGTCCATAAGGCCCAATTCACCAACGGAAGTATTTGAAATTGAAATTGAATTCAAATTACAAATAGAATAATTTTGATTAAACCCGAAAAAATGAAAAATGAAAATGAACATTTAATATGCCCGTTGTTCGAGACGTGCGTCCTCTGAAGCTAAAAAAGTGCTGAATACAGAATACCTACTTCAATTTTTGGGATTTTTTTCCCTAACTAACCCACTTTTGCTATACTATTTTCCCAATTAACCCACACTTCACAGACTAATTTCATGAGTGAACCACTTTACAACACGTCAACATAGACCACACTTAGGGATTACGGCCTCTTCACATATTTCTTTTTAGACCGCTAACTCCATCCATTTCATATTTAGAGTAGAGAGATTTCGAGACTTAGAAAAAAATTGTCAAGTTAAAATGTGTCAAACTTAGACTATAGTAACCATCTGTGGCCTAGATATAATTGAGGTCGCAGTCCCCAATTGGTACTACAACCTCTGTTATGACCAATTAAAAAATAACACTTAAAGATCTGGGCTTCATCTCTTTTTCCTTCACATCATCTCTCCCAACTCTCTCCTCCAACTCTGAAATCTCAAAACCCCAAATCCCTTATTCCTCCAACTCCTCCAGTTCCTCCATCTCCGTAAAATCTCTTCCAACTCCTCTTTGACATTTCCCCTCTCTCCCTAAACTTCCTCTCTTTCTCTCTCCCTCCACTTGGATCTTTCTAATCCTGAATGCCTAATTCCTTGACATTTTCCCCAATTTCACATCTTTCTCTCCAAAATAAAACCCTATTTCAAAATCTCGCAGTGTTTCTAGCATCCTCCTCAATCATCTACGACATCATCTACACTGTCATCTTTCGTCGTCAAGTTCTGTAATTTTTCATGGCAATCATAAAACCATAAATTAGAATTTTTTTTATATGTAGTTAAATTCGTTTATTATGCTTGTGATTGGATAATAACTTGAAAATTTGAGATTTTTGTATACGTATGAACTAATATGAGTAGTGTATTGAGATGTTGTGAATGCACAATTTGGTTTGGTTAGTACGAATATTGTATAAACATAATCTTTGTGCTTGGATAATGATTCGCAATTTTTAGAATTGTTGTATACGTACAGATTGATATGAGTGGTGTATTGAGATGTTATGAAGGCATAATTCGGGGTTTGGTTAATACGAGTAGTGTATGTATATTGTGTTTGTGATTGAATTAATATGAATAGTGCACAGAGAATTGTATGTTGTCATATACCACAATAATTGACTAATATTTTCAATACTACAATACAGTGTTATCTTCAGACTAATGGTATGAACACGCGGAACTGCAAGACCCTCAGGTAGTACTAGTAGGCCTTGGGTAAGTAATATGTTTTGGATGTTTGAAAAATACGTTTATTTTCATGTAATTACCAAAAGTGTCTATTTTTTGCAGGACGATATGGGTGAGGTTGCTGGTACAAGTGGCCCACGACCCTGGAGTAGTACCAGTGAGCTATCTACTAGCGGTGGCCGGGGATGCGAACGAGCACCTACACATGTAAGTTTACTATGATTCCTTAGAACGGTTTTGAATTTTTAGATATATTGTTGTAACTAATTAAACTAATGTCTCATATTTGTGTAGGTTGTTGGCCAATCATCTACTCCCATCGATTGTGGCTAGGCATCTTTGTCGTCCACTGCACCTAGAAATCCAGGACCCAGAGACCTACATTCCTGACTTTACAACATAGCCATAGGTCTCAGTCGGTGCGGAATGGCTCATTTAAGGAGTGCACGTTCCGTACGCACACAACGTTACCCATGCATCCATGTGCATACAACTTGTTAGCCGAGACATGATTCTTCGGATGAGGATTTATGGGAATGAGGAAGCTATATTGTGAGCTGCTTACAACTCTTCTTGAAAGATGGCAGCTAAAGACACATTTATTCCATCTTCTCGTAGGTGAGATGACCATGACACTCCAAGATATTGCGGTCATTTCAGGACTTCCGATCGATGGGATAGCTATGACCGAGAGTATGGCCTTTGATATAGTGCAATTGGTTAGAGACTTTCTTGGTGTTGAGCAAGGTTAGATGACATTTGTGGGCTAATCAATACAACTTTGATGGCTTAAGTCGATGTTAGACGGGTTCTTGAATCATGACTCATCTGAAATCCATGTTGAGTGCTACACCCGAGCATATCTGTCTGAACTCCTCAAGTGATATCATGCCACTGATATATCTGGCATTGATCGCCAATTTTAGGATAACCAGCCGGTATAGTTGGGGTAGTGCGGCATTAATGTCGCTGTATCAGAGTTTGTATGTGTGTGGGGGGGGGGGGGGGAGGGGGAAGGGGTTGAATTCGGTGCAGATGATAGGGCCAATAGCAATATTGCAGGTATGGAGTTGGGAGCATATACATGTCAATCGACCCCGTATAAGAAAGCAGTCATAGTGGTTGTTGGAACACGCAGAGAATAAAGTGATGTTGCTCCGCTAGGTGTGTATTAGATTGGGGACACACGTGTAGAGATAACCTTCATGGTGTGTTAACCTACTACATAGATGAGCTTGAACTACTACGAGAGGAATATGTCGTGTAGGAGCTATACACGATAGACAAATTGGAGAGATTACCACTAGTGTGCACTACGAGTAGATAATTGCGGTAGACGAGAGCACCACTCATCAACTTTGGTGTAGTAGAGTTTTACTTCCCAGACCGAGTTCGTCGACAATTTGAGCTGCAGCAAAGCATCCCAACATCCTGATTGTACGACACTGCCCTGCACAGTGTAAAGGAATTGGGTCGCTTTCCTGATCACAATTGGGGAAAACATCACCATGTCCATGTCGATGCATGGAATGACCAGTGGTTTGATACGATAGTACAAGGTGTTATTACTTATGATGGCTCATTGCCTGGTGCCTACTTGACTTAGTATCGGAGGGTCACACGACTATATATTGCTCCTCCACCCACTGTACCAGTAGGGATCTAGACTCTGGTTCTGTGGAGAGATATGAAACCAGCCCTCGAATATTCCACTATTCAACCCATGTATCAATCGAAGGTGTCGTCTTCTCGATCAATTGTAAGGTTTTTTTTTGTGTTTATTTCATATATAACTTCAGCAAAATTTTCCATTTGAATCATTATAATTTGTATATGATACGTTCTAATTTGTTACAGATTGAGAATGCATGGGCTAATGCGCGAAAATGTGCTCGGGCCTTGATGAGTAATGTGGCCGACAACATCAAAGAGTTCACACGAGAAATACTTAAACCATGTTGGTCGCAACTCGAAAAGGTTGGTGAGGGAGCGATGCTTGATGCTATGTTGACAACTCTGGTTCCTCCTATGGGGAGACGTAAGAAGGTGGTGAGGTATCCCACATAGCAGACACAACCAGAGGAGCCACCACAAGAAGAGTTGTCACAAAAAGATGTGCCACTAGAAGTAGAGCAACTTGACGAACATATCCCCATCTCACAGCTCACACAATTAGGTGGACATCGGCAAAGGCAATGCAGGGAAAGGAGGAAGCCCACATTATATACTCCGAGTTGGGTTTGTGGAGATTTTTTATATAATTGTGAAATTTTAGACTCAATACAACACAAAAGGGGTTCCCCGGCGATTTTTTTGGTCTACCTCGGCGTTTTAAACGTAAGGGTAAGTAATATCGGTGTTTTCAAAAATTGCTGTAGAAGCTGCGTCATGGTACCCACAGGGTCTACCCATGTGTTTTTCGAAAACGCCAGTGTAGCCTAAGGTCTACCTCGACATTTTCAAAATTGTTGGGGTAGACCTATTTTTGATTTTTTATTAATCTTTATTCATTGTTATTGATTTAATATTATTTTCAATTAAAACTCCACTTACTCCGGCGTTTTTATGCAAAAATGCTGGTGTAGCTCCTTTTTTTCCTTTTTTTTTCTTTTCTTTTTTTCCTTCTGCACATTTATAATTATAAACAATAATACACAAACATATAGTATCAAATACTAAATTCAAGAAATATTCAAATATATATCTCAAACATTTAAATATATAGAGAACAACGTAAAACAAAGAAAAGAAGAAGGAAACATTTAACATTGAATCTTCGTGCTTCCTTTCTTACACCAACTGCTCGATTTTACATCGATCCTCAACCTTGTAAAATGGCGATAGGCTTCGTAACCTTGTAGATATGCACAAGAGGAAGAAACTGCTGCCATTTCCGACTCAGCGTACTCATCTTATCGCGATTTCTGATCATTTCTTCACTTGCATATCTCTTATTATTTTCGTGGGTTTTCTTCATCTTCTTCTTGACATGATGATGGTGATCATAGTCTTCATCGCCGCTGCTGAGATTGATCGGGAGATGGGCTGGAGCCATGTGTATCTCTGTCAGCTCCAGACCCTCCACCATTGCACTATTGTGTCAACAATAAACCTATAATTTACCAGTTTCTACTAGTTAATATTTTATTAGAGCAGATGACTGTTTGCAATATCATCGCTTCTTAGTTTTCATTTCCTAGAATCCCTCCATAAGACAAGAGTTAAGTATCAATACATAAGCTATTCATTGTCTTGAACATAAATTTACTTAAGTATCAATTTACTTGTGCTTATCCATTATGATTAGGGCTGGCAACGGGCCGGGTTTGGGCTGATCTCATATAGGTATGGGCCCGAGCTTGAAGTTTAAATCATAGGCCCGAACCTTACCCGATTTTTCTTTGGGCTTAAAAAATTAGGCCCGAAAATAGGTTCGGGCCTAGGCCAGAACTATTTATACATGTTCTAATATACAATTTTCCTGTAAAATAAAACTATATCAAGAAAAATATACTATAAAAAAATAACAATAATAGGAATCCTACAAACTTTTGAGTAATTCATATCTAATTTGTCTATTTTTATTTAATTTTATATACAAGGCATAATTTCTCTATCTATAAACTTTAACACTCATATTAACTTACTTAGATGAATATTCTCTTTAAAAAATAAACTCACACAAAGATATACATTGTTGACTTTTAGTTTGGTGTGCACAAAATGTGTCTATAAATACTAATAAGTTTAAATTGAGTTGTTCAGATTTTCAGGATCAAATAATATCCATAAGAGATCCAAAAGAGATTCAAGAATATTCAAAGAAGGAAAGTAATAAAGAAAGATTGAGAAATCAAGCAAAAGAAGAAGATATTCAAAAAGAGCAGTTGATTGATTAGTATCCAAGAAAGCTATCAAAGACCAACTGCTATCATTCTATATTTGTGAGATTTAATCTGTAAGAATATTGATTGATTAGTTTTTGGTAAGAATATAAAGTGGATTCGGCATGAACAGCGCGATACCGGTCGACCGCATCGCAGTCGACTGCAACTCCGGTTGCGTAAGAAGCAGTTGACCCTTAATCTCTCTATTTTATGTCAGAGAGATGAACAGTCGACAACACCGAGATTGCGGTCGACCGTACTTTGCACTGTTCACATTTTTGAAATATATCGTTTCTAATTTTGATCGATACACTTTCCAATCTATTTAATTGGCCGAACCCACTGTGTATTCTTCACCTATCACTTCTGAGAAAAAATTTCTGAACTAATCTTTCAACAATCAATCCGAGTGTGTGCGATAACTATTTTGTATTCTTCAGTAAGATCATTAAAGATCTTGAGTTTTTTTTTCCACTTCGGTGAGATTGACAGGACTTGTGTTAGAAGTCCTGTGGATATAATAGGTCTCTTGGGCTGAATCTGAGAATCACTATACAAGAATTTTGAGTATAGTGGAATGCTTGTGGTGAAGAATTGCTACAAGTAGACCTGGGGTCGAACCACGTTACATCGCTACGTCTTTTGTGCTATCTGCGTTTGCTCTTCTTAACTCTTTTTATTTACTCTGCACTTTATTTTAGTTTTTTTTTAAATTACGCACAATCACCCTATTCACCTCTCCTAGGGTGATTTACAGTGGTATCAGAGCTAGGTGCTTATCAAAAGCTGAAAAGCTTAAGCAAAAGGTCTAATGGACAAAATCCCTCATCCCGAAAACTTGTACTCATCGGAGCCATTCGTCTCCAATGAGACAAGCCTCACACACTCACCATTTTTTGATGAAAAATGCTATGATGTTTGGAAAGTTCGTACGTCTCTTTTTCTACAGATGCTTGGAGAAGAAGTATGGAATGTGTGCATCAATAAAATGGATATTCCGGTCAACGACGGAAAGACAGTCTTCACAAAAACGGAGCTAGCTCTCAAGACGGCAAATTCCAAAGCCATAACGACTCTATATGCAGGGTTGAATAACGAAGAACTAATGCGATGCAGGCGAAACTGTAAGACAGCATACGGAACAACATGCTGAAGCGGCATGAGGGAACCGCTTTTGAGGTAAAAGCTAAAGTTAATTTATGTTTTGATAAGTTTGATGTGTTTCACATGTTGCCAGGAGAAAATGTGGATCAAATGCTCGCCCGCTTCGATATAATTGTCCATGAACTTGAGAGCTTAGGTAAGGGTTTGGATGATGACTGAAAAGTCGGAAAACTCATAAGCTGTCTCACGCCAGAGTGGGATGTAAAAGCTGATGCAATGAGGGAAACTCTTGAAGAGAAGGGATTCAACTACTACACATTCCAAGGGAAGTTGAAGACATACGAGATGGAAATGACGGGAACCAAAAGATACAGACAAAACATCGGGATTGAACCAAAAACCGAGGAGAAAACCATTGCACTGAAAGCAGAAAAATCTCGATCATCAAAAACAGATTCAGACCGTGAGGAGTCAGACGAGGACATTGCCTTATTGACCAAGCAATTTCATAAGTACCTCAAACATAAAAAAATATGGCAGGTACCAAGGAGAAAGGGAGAAAGATAAAGATGGTGTGTACTATAAATGCAAGAAGCCTGGACACATCTGTGCAAACTGTCCCGTATCAAAAGACAGGAATAGGGACTACTACCGCTCAAACCCAGGTCTGAAAAAGAAGGCACTGAAAGCAACATTGTTAGACTCCGATTCAAGTGAAGGAGAGCAAGGCTATGACGACGTCGGCTTCATGGCTCTTAGGAATGGTAAGGTGTAATCACTATCTCAAGAAGAGGTAATCGAAGAACCCACTTATGATGAGCTAGTAGACATGTGTAATGGTTTAAAAGACTATGCTAAGAAACTAAGTTGTGAACTTAGGCAATATAAACAAATTCCAAATGAAACACATGACTCCTGTATTGAAAAAAAAATCAAAAACTGAAAAATAAGAATGCCTTGATCTTGAAAAAATTTGAGTCATATAGAAAAGATCATGATGTATTGCTAGAGAAAAATGAACTTTTAAAACAATAAATTCGAGAGTCTTTAGCAACACATGATGATCACTTATGAGAGATTCATGATAAATCTGTTTATATCACCAAACTCACAGATAATTTAAAAGAATGCAATAGAAAATTTGATAAGGTAGTGGAAGGATGTAATGAAGCTCTTGAACAAAATAGGATTCTTGATGCTACACTAGACACTCTTCATTGGAATACAAAAGACGATGAGATGATTAGGAAAAGACAATATAAAAGAGTAATTAATCTTGAAAAAATTGTAGAAAAATATGAAGGGCTCAGTTGCCTTATTACAAAAAATTCAAGATCCTATCATGATAATCGAGGGCTTGGTTACGAAGAGCCAATACACCATCAAAAATTTAAATCATCATGTCATACACACTTGCACAATCACCAATATAATCACAAACCAACTCAAAACTATGCAAGTGTGTATGACTCAAGACATAGTCGTATCACATGTCATTACTGTTGTAGATTATGACATATTTCGTATAACTGTTCATTAAAAAGGGACACTAACTTTGTTTGGAAAAGAAAGAATGTTAACGCAGGATCAAAACCCACTTGGACTCCTACAAAATTTTATGTAGGTGGTCTGATTCTCTCAACTTAGAAGATTGCAAACACCTTGATAAAAGACGCTCGAGAGGCTCAGCAAGTTATACTGGCAACCAGCATCTCTATCAAGGAAAAAGGAGAAGGATCTTGGTCCTTCAAATAAGTATAGCACCAGGTAAAATCTACACTTACTTGAACCTATATTAAATGTGCATCCGTTAACTATTTCTGAAATACATGAAATGTGCAAACTTTACAATATCCAAACATAAAATCACTCTACAAAAATTGAATGATCGGTCGACCGTACCACCCATTTGTCCTTAATTAGTCAAGAATGAACCGGTTGATCGTACGGTCGACCGTCCACCCGTCTGTCACAAATCACCAAATTAAAACTCCCTATTTTGTGTTGTGCGGTCGACCGTATCTGTGAACCGGTCGACCGACCAAGTCGGCTGACTTGCTTGTTCCCCTTCTAATATAAATACCTTTTCACCTCTAACCTCTCAATCTTACAAAAACCTTAGCCTCCAAATACTAACCCATCAAATAAACTTCCCATCTCTCAACATTCTCCTCAAATCTCTACAGTCTTTCTCTTCCTCTGTCTTAATGGCATCCTCCTCACACAAATCGAAGGACAAGAAAGCCATTACCTCGAAATCAGTCACTAGAGATGGTATAATCTTTCGAAACTCTCATTGAGCTGATATTTACTTCTCTTCTCTTTAAAATGCCCCCGTTGTTGCCAATCGGGTAATTAACCTATCATCCTTGGGGGGTCAATTTTCTATCATGGTTAGAATCCTTAGAGATTTTGGGTGGAAAAACTATCTTGCTACCTCTAGCACCCACTCTGAGTCTCCAACTCGTCAATTCTATGCAAACCTTAAGGGACTTCAAGATGATGATCTCACCCTCTCCTCTATAATCCTTGGAAAAAGAGTCAAAATCACTCCCGAATATATCCGTGGAAGATACGAATTTCCCGAAGGGGAATTTGATGCATACCATCTAGATTTTAAAACCCTTAATTATAAACCTGGTCATGACCAAAATACTGTCAAATCTATGATCGTCCAACCCGAATTCTCTCGTCTTCCTCGTCCCACCCCACAAATTTCACTGATTCAGCTCGGGTCCTAAATAAAATTGTCAATGCTGATATTTGGCCCAAAAAAAATGACAAAACAGAAATTCGGGTCGATCAATCATTTATTATTTTTCTTATTCTTGGGAAATACAAGTTTGATCTTGCTACATTCATCATTCGAATGATGAATTATGCAACTACCACAAATCGTGGTCTCCCTTTTAGCTCTCTCATATACAGCCTTGCCATTGATTCCCGTATTGACATCGGAAACTTCTTTCTCAGCAAAAGCCCTATGCCCAACCTCCCTCAACAAATGGGTATTGATGTACCATTCAATCAGTGGGCTCGTCGTCGTTAAGCCCAACAATAAGCATGCCAAGCCGAACAAGCACCACAAGCCTCTTCCTCATTGCGTCGCAAGAATGCCACTCCCTCTTCAACGTCATTCGTGACTCATGAGCAGTTCACTGCTCATCAAATGCAAGTGTATGAATACTATGTTAACACGATTGAGTACTTACAAGAAAAAGAAGATTGGGAAATTCTTCCTCTCCCGAATGATAAGGAAGATGATGAGAAAGTTGATGAAGATGATGACGGCAATGAAGATGATGGCGGGGATGATGAGGAGTAGATATCTTCTTGTAATTGCTAATTGTAATGTATGCGCTTTAAAAGTTATGTAACCTACTATAATTTGCTATGAAATAACACCTCCATATCTAGTTGTTTATCTTATTATCTGTTTTAGTATTTCGGTCGACCGTGTGGTCGACCGGTCACTCTCCTGGACACTTAAACCTGTATCTACACTTAAACCTGTTTAGTCTTCAGTAGTTGCGGCCTTTAGTCTTCAGTAGTTGTGGTCGATCGAACGGTCGACCGGTTCATCCTCTGTGATTCGCTGTGTTTTTGAAATATGTGTGCGGTCGATTGTGCGGTCGACCGATTTGCTCTCGGGAAAATTTTTGAGTTTTGGTTTTGCGGTCGGCCGGTTCTTTTTTGTTTTGTTGGTTACACTTTTTTTTTGAGAACTCTCCACTAATTTTTCCTACTCTGTCAGTTTCTCGAAATTCATTCTTCACTTATTCTTCTTATCCATGCTTCGCATCTGTATTGGAAAAATCTCAAATCTATGATACCATGAAGAGCTCTCCCTATATATCAAAGAGTCTCGCTATCAACGATATCATGTAAGTAGATTTTCCTACGTTTCTAGAAAAATTATTATCTTTCCAAACTTCTTCTCGCTTGTTTTGCTTAATGAAAGTTCCTTTTCATTTACAAATAGTTTTCGTGATGAGTAATTTATACTTGTCTCTTGCCGCCTATTGGTGTGTTCCAATAAGGGGGAGAATATTATGGATATTATGAATGAATGAAAGTAAACAAAAGTAAATGTTTTTATCTTCTATGAAGTGTTGAATTAAGGGGGAGTATTTAAAAATCTCTATTTACCTATAAAAATATGGGTTACAGGAAGTACTAAATTCAGGGGGAGTATTTTTATGTCAAATTGTTAAATTTTTACTTTTAATATTCAAAGGCAGGTTTTGTTCACACCAAAAGGGGGAGACTGCTAACTCTTAGTTTGGTGTGCACAAAACATGTTTATAAATACTAATAAGTTTAGATTGAGTTGTTCTAATTTTCAGGATCAAATAATATCCATAAGAGATCCAAGAGAGATTCAAGAATATTCAAAGAAGGAAAGTAATAAAGAAAGATTGAGAAATCAAGCAAAAGAAGAAGATATTCAAAAAGAGCAGTTGATTGATTAGTGTCTAAGAAAGCTATCAAAGACCAGATGCTATCATTCTATATTTGTGAGACTTAATCTGTAAGAATTGATTGATTGATTGATTGATTAGTTTTTGGTAAGAATATAAAGTGGATTCAGCATGAACAGCGCGATACCGGTCGACCGCACCTAATGACGGTCGACCGCATCGCAGTCGACTGCAACTCACGTTACGTAAGAAGCAGTATCGTTTCTAATTTTGATCGATACACTCCCCAATCTATTTAATTGGCCGAACCCACTGTGTATTCTTCACCTATCACTTCTGAGAAAAATCTTCTGAACTAATTTTTTAACAATCAATCTGAGTGTGTGTGATAACTATTTTGTATTCTTCAGTCAGGATCATTAAAGATCTTGAGTTTTTTATTTTTTTCACTTCGGTGAGATCGACGGGACTTGTGTTAGAAGTCCTATGGGTGTAATAGGTCTCTTGGCCTGAATTCGAGAATCACTGCACAAGGGTTTTGAGTATAGTGGAATGCTTGTGGCGGATAATTGCTACAAGTAGGAGGTGTGAACGTAGACCTGGGGGTCGAACCACGTTACATCGCTGCGTCTCTTGTGCTATCTGCGTTTGCTCTTCTTAACTCTTTTTATTTACTATGCACTTTATTTTAGTTTTTTTAATTCCGCACAATTACCCAATTCACCCCCCTAGGGTGATTTACATACATGTTGTATACATAAACATACACATGCACATATAATAATTTGATTCGGGCCCATTGGGCCTAAGCACTTGGGCCCGAGCCCGACCCGAATTTTTCTCTGGCCTAAAAAATTAAGCTCGAGCCCAGCCCGAAATGAGAATTATCAGCCCAAGCCCTCTAAATATCGAGTCGAACCTAGGCGAACTCGGGATGGATTTGGGTCAATTGCCACCCTTAATTATGATCATGGTTTGATGTTTGTAACAAGCAGAGCACCTGATAACGACTTTCCTTTGATACATAACAATAAGAAACAAAAGAAAATTCGTCGGAAATTGTAAATCACCCTTAGGGGGGGTGAATACGGTGATCGTGCGGAATTAAAAATTAAAGAAATAAAGTAAAGTAAAGTAAATGCAAGAGAAACAAGAAAAGCAAACACAGATGACGCAGCGATATAACGGGGTTCAACCCCTAGGTCTACATCCACACAACCTACTTGTAGCAATTCTCCGCCACAAGCATTTCACTATACTCAAAACCCTTAGTACAGTGATTCTCGGATTCAGGTCGAGAGACCTATTACACCCACAGGACTACTAATCCAAATCCTGTCAATCTCACCGAAGTGGAAAAGAAAAGGAAAGAAAACTTAAGATCGCTTAAGATCTTGACTAAAGAATACAACCAATTTAACGCTCACACTCGGATTGATTATCAAGAGATTAGTTCAAAGTATTTTTCTCAGCAGGAATAGGTAGGGAAGACACAGTGGATTCGTTCTATTAAGTAGAAGAGGAAGTGTATTGATCAAAAGTAGAAACGATACATTCCAAAAAAGGTATACAGCCTAAGTTGCGGTCGATCGATAAAAGTGTGCGGTCGACCGTTCAACTCTCTGGCATAGCTAGAGAGATGAAAGGTCGACCGCTTTCTTAATCAACTGAAGTTGCGGTCGACTGAGACGGTGACCAACCTTATGTACGGTCGACCGGTCTCAGGCTGTATAAAATGAATCCACTCTGTTTTCTTACCATAAACTAATCAATCTTTAACCAATCATTTACAATAAATATCTCACGAAAATATTACTAAAAATTCTATAGATTGCTGGGAGACCAATTAATTGTGAACTCCTTTTGAATAACTTCCGCTTTTGCTCGTGTATGCAATCTTCCTTTATTACTTTCCTTGTTTGTATATTTGTAAATCTCTCTTGGATCTCTTTTTTATGTTAATTGATCATGAAAATCTGACACACTAAATTCAAACTTATTAGTACTAGTACGTTTTGTGCATACCAAACTAAGAGTCAATAATTTCTCCTTTTTGGTGTGAACAAAACATGCTCGAATGTTTGAAAATTAAAACAAAATATGTAAATACTCCCCCTGAATTTAGTACATCTGTAAAACAAATTTTCATATAGAAAAAGCTTTTAAGAGAGTGAATACTCCCCCTTAATATAATATCACTTGTAATACAGAACTTAATGAACAATTATAAGAGAGGAATAGAAGTATTAATTCATGAAATGTTTTTAAAATCGTTTGAAAACATTCTAAAAAAATCATGAATTTGAAAATTGTTTGAAAACATTCTAAATACATTCTCCCCTTTTTTGGAACACACCAAGAGGGGATAGATAGAGGAGACATAAGTAAAATAATCCTTGGAAAGTTCGTAAAACCAATCATAAATTAAAATAATGAAGAGACACATTCGAGGATATTACAATGAATACCAACTTAGAAAAACATGGAAGAGAATCTTCTTACATGATACAGTTGATAACGAGACTCTTTGATGTACAGTGAGAGCTCTACATAATATCATAAATTTGAGATTCTCCCCAATACACATGAAAGCAACAAAGAAATCAAGAAATTGAGAGAGGAATCATTGATTTTATAAAGTTTTGAAAAATAAGACCAGAGAGAGAGCCGGCCGACCTTACGGTCGACCGCAAAACACGATTATGCAAAAACTATCCAAAGAGCATACTGGTCGACCGCACGGTCGACCGCCACCTGTGGTTTTTCAAAAGAAAATTTCCAGAGAGCAAACCGGTCGACCGAAAAACCAATAGAGGTCACAGAGGACGAGTCGGTCGACCGTAAGTCAACCGCAATAGACAGAATTTTAAGAAACGGTAAGTAGTCAAAAAACTGAGGCTGATTCGGTCGATTGTACGGTCGGCCAACTCACACAAAACATCTTTTAGGGTGAAAAATCAATAACATTTAATGCCCCTCTCAAGAAGCAAAAACGTTTTTTGTCTAAAGGTTTTGTAAAAATATCTGCAAGTTGTGAATCAGCAGAAATATACTCAAGTAAAATATCTCCTTTTTGAAAGTGATCTTTAATAAAATAATATCTAATATCAATGTGTTTTGTGCGACTGTGTTGGTCAGAATTTTTAGTCATGTGTACAGTGCTAGTGTTGTCGCATTTTATGGGGATGTGGTCAAAGAATACTTTATAATCCTCGAGAGTATGTTTCATCCATAATACCTACGCACACCAGGATCCTGCCGCAATGTATTCAACTTTGGCAGTCGAAAGAGTAACGGAATTTTGCTTCTTGGATGCCCACAAAACAAGGCAGTCGCCCAAGAAGTGACATGTACCACTAGTGCTCTTTCTATCGGTTAAGCTCCCAGCATAATCTGCATCAGAGTATCCTACAAGAGAGATATTTCTATTTTCGGGTACCAAAGACCAGTATTTGGTGTGCCTTTAAGATATCGAATGATACGCTTAACGTCAACCAAATGTGATTCTTTGGGACACGATTGAAAACGTGCACATAACAGACACTAAACATAATATCAGGACGCGATGCAGTAATATAAAGCAAACTACCAATCATACCTCTATAACTAGAAATATCAACGATATTACCAGTTTCGTTTTTAGATAGCTTAGTGGTAGTGGCCATTGGAATTTTATAGGCATTTGCATTTTCAAGTCCGAATTTCTTGACAAGTTCTTTGACGTACTTAGATTGATTTATGAATATTCCATCTTTTCTTTGTTGTATTTGAAGTCCAAGGAAACATGTTAGTTCTCATACTCATTTCGAACTCATCTTGCATTTGCTTTGAAAACTCCTTGCAAAGATTTTCATTAGTAGACCCAAATATGATATCATCAACATAAATTTGTACAAACAAAATATCTTTAAAAACATGCTTTATAAAAAGTGTAGTGTCTACTTTTCCTTTAGAAAAACCTATGTGAAGAAGAAATGAACTCATCTGTTCATACCAAGCACGAGGGACTTGCTTCAAACCATAAAGAGCTTTAGCAAGCCGAAAAACATGGTTTGGGTGAATGGGATCAGTGAATCCCGGTGGTTGTGCCACAGAAACTTCTTCAGAAATAAAGCCATTTAAAACAGCACTTTTGACATCCATTTGAAATAGTGTGAAATCCATGTATGCCGCAAAAGCAAGCAAAATACGAATAGCTTCTAGCCTAGCAACTGGTGCAAAAGTTTCATCAAAATCTACACCCTCTTGTTGATTATAACCTTGAGCAACAAGACGGGCCTTATTCCTAGTTATTGAACCGGATTCGTCTAACTTGTTCCTAAATACCCACTTAGTACCAAGGATGGTCCTATTGTGAGCTCGAGGAACAAGTCTCCATACTTGATTCCATTCAAATTGATTAAGTTCTTCTTGCATGGCAATGATCCACTCATTGTCTTGCAAGACCTCCGTAATGTTCTTAGGATCAAGTATGGAAATGAAAGCGGTAAAACACATAAAATTATGAGCTTGAGTGCGTGTAGTTATCCCTTTAGACATATCACTCCGTATAAGAGATGGAGGATAACTAGACATAATTTTCCATGCGGGACGTTTCTCACTTGTGGAGTCTTGATGTTGTGTATTTTCATCTTCCATGGAATCAATTTGTTCTGTAGGTATCTCATAAATTTAGTTTTTTGGTTCATCTTTGTCTTGAAGCACCATTTGATTTTGATCATTTTCTTGTAGTTCTTCTTCAATATGAACCTATTTCTTTTCAACACGAACCCCTGCCTTATCATCATCAACAACATGTAATATTAAAAAGAAAAAACCCTAAAAAGCCCTAGATCTGGTTGTGTTGGGGGTGGCGGCTAGGACACGTCGCCGCCGCCCCGTCGCAAAATTACCGTCCAGACCCTGGTATGGTCGCGCTCCGTCCGATCTCCATCCCTAATCCCGCCCCTACTGACTCCAGCGACGATCTCATCCCAGATCTTGGGTTGTCGAAGATGGTGCCAGATCTCGGGTTATCGACGATCTCGTCACAGATCTGGGGTTGTCCCAGATCTTGGGTTGCCTTCGCAACCACGGCGACTACATCGACGACTCGGTCCTTGATGTCATGCCATAGATCGGCATCGATCTCTTCGCCGCTACTGATCTGCTTTCGCCGTTACCAGTGATGGGTGGCCTTCGAAATCATAGCTTCGTCGTCCATCCATCCGTTGCGCTGCTCCACCCGTTACCTCTGCTACACCGTCCTTCCTCCATCCACCCGTTGCGCTGCCCCGTTGCGCTGCTCCAGCATTATCGCTGTTCCAATTTGCTCTTGGGGCCCGGATGTTCTTCGCTGCCGCCATCATGTCCACGCTCTCGGGGCCAATCACAGTTATCTGTGGCTATGATTTGGATTTTGAGGGTTGGTAGTGCGTGTGAAGAAGCCAGGGTTTGCCTCTCTATTTGCGATGGTTGCAATGAAGAGAGAGTAAGTATGGTATTATTAGGGGGGTGGAGGAGGTGTCTGAGCTGGATTTGATTCGGTGTGAAGAATGAGGTGTAGTATATTTGTGGGGCTAGGGCCCAAAGACGGGGTCCCCCCATGATCGTTACTGCACAGGATGGGGCTTGGGCCCGCAGAAGGGTCCCCCCATTAGGTGCACAGAGGGGAGATGTTTGTGTTTTTGGTCGGCAGTATAAGAGTCACACCCTAAACTCGACATTCCTTAATCCGGTGCCACAGACTTTGCAACAGCACCGCCACTACACCCTTATCATTGACCCTGAAATCTACAACGTCCACCACCCGCAGGGGCGAGAGGTGAAGGTGATTCTTCAGATTGGTTGTGATTTGGTTGGGTTTTACGTGAGAGAGAGAGTGAGAGAGTGAGAGAGTGAGAGGGTGAAGATGTTGCTTCTCACTACTCTATGCAGGTGTCTGTTTGTTTTCATGAGAAATCACCTGAGAGTGTATAAGCATGAGAGAGGTGAGTACCATCTTCATTGCTCTCTTAGACTGTGTCCGTGGTTAGGATTAGTGAGAGTTTTGCTCAGTGAGAAATCGCTTGTGAGAGCTAAAGCGTGAGACAGGTGAAGGTATCCTCTCCATAACTCTACTTTGGTTGTGACTGGGTAGAGTGAGTATGTTGGAGAGGGTGTGGGAGAGGGGGAGGAGAAGGTTGGGACCGACAAATATCCAAATCTCACGTGATTCGCTTTAGGTGGGTGTGCGTGCACCGTAGAGGCGGTGCACGAAGCTTACGTGACGTACATACAATTAGTTGGTACTCGCTATGTAATTGGGCCTAAGCCTGGGTCCAGTATATTATTGGTGGAGGTCGGGGAAAAGCTGTAGCCAGTTCGTCCTAGTTGTAGTTCTTAGTTTTTGTAGCCCACCTTATAAGGGTGTTAGAGTGAGCCCTGATTGTCTGTATTGGTTATATTGTTTCATGTTTTATTTTGTTGTCTGTAGGTTGTAATTTGTCCCAGTACTCTGGGTTTGTTTGGTTAATTCTCATTAATAAAACAGGGTGGCCTTATTCCACCTTTTCCTTCCAAAAAAAAACATGTAATATTTCTTTGGAGTAGGGGTTAGTTTCATAAAAAATAATATCAATAGATTCTTAAGTAGTGCATCTTCTTTTGTTGAATACATGATATGCTTTGCTATTCAGAGAGTATCCTAGGAAAATACTTTCATCACTTTTACGATCAAACTTCCCCAAATTATCAAGAGTATTTAAAATGAATACTTTGCATCCGAAGACACGAAAATAGCTTAGGTTGGGATTTTTGCCATAATATAGTTCAAAAGGGGTTTTCTCATGATACTTTCTGATGATTACTTGGTTTATGGTATAGCATGCTGTATTGACAGCCTCTGCCCAAAATGAGGTAAATCTTTTTCACTAAGCATTGTACAGGCCATTTCTTGAAGAAATCGGTTCTTCCTCTCAACAACCTTATTTTGTTGGGGAGTGCGAGGACATGCAAACTCATGTTTTATTCCCTTTTTGTCACAAAATGATGTGAAGAGTTCGTTTTGAAATTTCCCACCATGATCACTACGAATAGTAACAATGGTGAGGCTTTTCTCATTTTCTACTCTACGACAGAATTTCTGAAATACATGTTCTGTCTCATCTTTTTGTGGCAAGAAGGCAATCCAAGTAAATCTACTATAGTCATCAACAATAACAAATGCATATCGTGCACCACCATTACTACGTGTTCGTGATGGACCAAAAAGATCCATGTGCAAAAGTTCAAGAGGTCTAGAAGTTGATACCATTTTCTTTGGTTTGTGAGAACTTTTTGTTTGCTTACCGAATTGGCATGACTCACATGGTTTGTCCTTTTCGAACTTAATTTTAGGGATTCCTCTCACAAGCTCATTGCTTACAAGTTTGTTGAGGTTGTCCATGTGCGTATGACCAAGCCTACGATGCCATAGCCATCCATCCTCATTCCGTGCGACAAAGCATCTCATACTTTTCTGTGCTAATTCATTTGAGTTTATGACATATACATTATTGCATCTATTGGCAAGAAGTAAATAATTTTTATTGTTATCTAATACAGTGCAAGTATTTTTATCAAAAATGACAATATACCCTTTATCACATAGTTGACTAACACTAATTAAGTTGTGCTTTAGACCTCTTACCAATAGGACATCCTCAATGGAGCATGAGGAACCAAAGCTAATTTTACCTTTACCAATGGTTAGACCAGTGTTATTGTCTCCAAAGATGATGCCCTTCCCCTTTTTCCTTGATAGTGATGAAAAGTATCTGCTGTCACCAGTCATGTGATTTGAGCAACCACTATCAAGGTACCACCGATCTTTAGTCTTGTACGTTGGGGTATCTACACCAAGATTAGTAGGTATAACTTTGTGTACCCAAGTTTGTTTTGAACCTGTATTTGTATCCTTTCTCACCCACATAAGATTAGTATTTCCTTTTAGTGAACAGTTATAAGAAATATGCCCTAGTCTACAGCAAAAATTACATGTGATTCGACTATGCCTTGGGTCATGCACACTTGTATGATTTATTTTTGTTTTGTGATTGTGTTGATTTTTATACAAGTGTGTATAACATGATGGTTTTTGATGAGGTATTGGATCTTCGTAACCAAGCCATCTATTATCATGATAGGATCTTGAATTCTTTGTAATAAAGTAACTGGCCCTTCATGCTTTTCAATAATTTTTTCGAACTCAATTATCTTTTTGCACAGTCTTTTTCTAGTTATCTCATCGTCTTTTGTGTTCTAACGAAGAGTATCTAGTGTGGCATCAAGAATCCTATTTTGATTAAGGGCTTCATTACATCCTTCTACTACTTCATCAAATTTTCTCTTACATTCATCTAAGTCATTTGTGAGCTTGGCAATATAGACAGATTTCTCCTGAATCTCTTTTAAGTGATCATCATGCTTTGCTAGTGATATGGCTAAAAATGGGGTTAAATCGGAACCGCCCAGATTGGGCGCGAATCTTGAAGCTCGGGGGTAAAATGGTAATTTCACATACAAGTGGATCCAAAGCGGGTACTGGATCTCCTTCGCACAGACCCGATAACCCACAAACGGATCCACACCAATTGGGTACGGGTCCCGACCCGAAGCAAACCCAGACCAACAAGAGACAAATCAGGGCCACTGATTTGACCAAGTCAACGGGCCTGATTTACTCTCACCGGGAATCAGGGATTAGTTTCCTAAACAGACTGTGAGGATTTTACTCCTGGCAGTTATACAGGGAATCAAGTCCCTAATCACTCCCCTGGCGACTATAAATACCTCCCCTCTACCACTGTGACCAGGTAATCACTCTTTTTCCACTTTAAGCTCTTTCTTTAATCACCACTGATTACTGACAAGAGCGTCGGAGGGTGCATCGCCGGAATCAACCCCGGTGTCTCGCACTTCCTTGCAGGTCGCGGCAGGAATTGGAAGGCTTGGATCCGCTGTTCAGGTTTTCTCGAACTCACAAATCTCATCTGTTTACCCCCACACCGAAATCAGCGGTAACAGATTGGCGCCGCCTGTGGGAAAAGCCACACGAACAGCCTCAGCCTCTTCTTTGTCGTCCTCTCCGACCATGCCTCCAAAGAAGGTCAGATGATCAAGAGGGTTCAACCGTGGGCCCAATCCCGCCGATCCTACAGAGGAAGTCCTTGTCAATCCTATTCCACAGCCCGAACTTCCTCCACCGGCCCAGCAGGGCCAACCTCCCCTTCCCAAACAGCAACCCCCCAATGGCCCTTCCGGTCATAACGGTCGGAGGCAGAAGCAGCCCCTCAATCCGGACCATGTCTCGGTTCATAATGAATCCTCGGATTCAATGGCTTCTCATCACCCCGACCTCCGCAACACAGTCCTGAATCGCCAAAAAGCGGAGGACCTTCGCACTCACCTTGATGAGAGGCGGGCCCGAGAGGGAGCCTCCCGCCAGCATCATGGTGAGCGGTCTCCTCACCACCGAGACAGTAGAAGGTCTCCGGACCGAAGGGGCCGAGCGGCATCTCCCGAGCGCCGAAGGAGGAGGCCGCATTCTCCCGCGGATCGGCATCATCCGAGGAACAATGAGGCACCTATCACTCGTGCCGAGTTCCTACAATTTCAGGAGACCGTGCTGCAGGCCCTTAACCTTCGCCCCAACAACCAAGATGCCCAGAGGGTTCCAACACCCCCGAGGGTTCCCAGTCCTCGCCGCCGATCCAGAAGTCCTCTCCCGGCTCCCAGTCGCCAGCAGCAGCACTATAATCCCCGCCGATCCCAGGACTACCGGCGCCGCAGTCCTCGCTCCCCTTCCTATGAAGAAGAATCCAGGGGGTCATTCGATTATCAGCGGAGGGACGACGCCCTCAACCGCCGTCTCCATGAGGTGGAAAGGCGCATCGGGCGCATGGACAGAGAGGAGGAATCCAGAGCAGGGACCGTCCGTCCCAGCAGACCTCCCTTCTCTCGGACGATCATGGAGGCCCCCATACCGAGGGGTTTCAAACCTCCGCAGTTTGAAACGTACTCAGGGGAGTCCGACCCAGTTGATCACGTCGAAAGCTTCAAAACCTTAATACTGATCCATCAAGCTTCCGACGCCATGCTCTGCAAGACCTTCCCCGCCACCCTCAGGGGGTCGGCTCGGAAATGGTACTCCAGGCTCGCCCCCTCTTCCATCTTCTCGTTCGAGCAGTTCGAAACACTGTTCATAACTCACTTTGTGAGTAGCAGGCGAGCCGAGAAGACGAGCCTCTCCCTACTCAACCTGCAGCAAGAAAGGAGAGAGAAGTTGAGGGACTACGTGAAGAGATTCACCGCAGAAGTCAGGTCTATCGCCTCCTTAGACCAGTCAGTGGCGACTGTTGCGTTCCAGTCGAACGTCCTCAACTCCAACCTCCGGTCGCCCCTCGCCAAGAAGCCCCCGCACAACTTCGCCGACCTTCTCCTAAGGTGCGAGAAGTATATCCGGGCGGAAGAGGCCGAGTGCCTCCCGAACTTCGGAGGATCGGTCTTCGGATCGAAGAGGAAGGCGACAGAGGAGGAGGGGTCGAAGAAGATGCAGAAGGACAACGGCGGTCAGCGCCGCCCTCCCCCTAGGTTCGAGAAGTTCACTCCCCTCACCACCAATGTCTCCACCATCCTGATGGAAGTGGAGAAGGAGGGGGTCATCCCTCCAGCTCCGAGGATGAAAACCCCGGCTAAGAGGAGGAATAAGGAGAAATTTTTCCGTTGCCAAAGGGACCACGGCCATGACACCAACGACTGCCGGGCATTGAAAAATGAAATAGAGGCCCTCATCCAGAGGGGGCAACTGGCCAAATTTGTAAAGGCAAACGATCGGGCGGATCGCAGCACTCCTCCGCCTCGGGGGGCTAACAAGCGCTCCGAACGGCACGAGGAGACGCCCGAGTTTGAGGAAGAATGGGTCCTGCACCTCATCCACGGAGGGCCTATGGGGGGCTCCTCCAACTCCTCTCGGAAGGCCTTCGTCCGAGAGGTCAACTCAGTTCACAGCGCCCCTCCTCCCAAAGGCCTCGGAGTCCCGGTGACTTTCTCCGATGAAGACCTCGAGGGGGTCCGAACTCCCCACTGTGACGCCCTCGTCATCGACCTTCGCATGGCAAACTTCAAGGTGCAGAGGGTCCTAGTAGATAACGGGAGCTCGGTGAACATCCTCTTCCTCTCGGCCTTCCGAGGCCTGCAGCTATCTCGGGACCGTCTCAAGCCGGCCGGTTACACACTCCACGGGTTCATGGGGGTCCCAGTAACTGTCGAGGGAGTGATAACCCTAGACGTAACTGCTGGAAAGACCCCTACTACCCGGACCGAGCCGATGGACTTTATGGTCGTCGACGTCCCGGCCGCGTATAATGTCATCCTAGGCCGACCCGGCCTAGCTGCCCTGGAAGCTGTCCCCTCAGCGTACCACCTTAAAATGAAGTTCCCCACTCGGGCGGGAGTAGGGGAAGTCAGGGGAAGCCAAGAGACGGCTCGGAAGTGCTACATGACTTCCACTGGGGGACCGGTGCTCTTGCTCGAGACACTAGAAATCCCCGAGCCGAAAGTTCGGCCCACGTCCGAGCCGGCGGACGAGTTAGAAGAAGTGCTCTTCTCGGACGAGGACCCGAGCCAAAAATTCCTCATCAGCAAGTCCTTGCCGACTGCGCTGTGCTCTGACCTGATTAAATGCATCCGGGATAACCGCGACCTGTTTGCTTGGTCGGCCGCGGATATGCCCGGCATTTCCGAGGAGCTGCTAGTCCACCGCCTAAGTGTCGAACCGGGGTGCAAACCGGTTCAGCAGAAGAGACGAAAATTCGCTCCCGAGCGACAGCAGGCCATCAAGGAGGAGGTGGATAAACTTTTGAAGGCTAAGTTCATACAGGAGGTAAACTACCCCGAGTGGCTCTCTAATGTTGTAATGGTCAAGAAGTCCAACGGCTCTTGGAGAATATGCATCGACTTCACCGACCTGAATAAGGCGTGTCCGAAGGACCCATTCCCTCTTCCGAACATCGACACCCTCATTGATGCCACCTCGGGCCATGAGCTCCTCAGCTTCATGGACGCCTTCTCCGGCTATAATCAGATCCGAATGTTCCCTCCGGACATTCCGAAGACCCCCTTCATCACCGATCAGGGCCTCTACTGCTACCGGGTCATGCCGTTCGGGTTGAAGAACGTAGGCGCCACCTACTAGCGCCTCGTCAACAAGGTCTTCCAGAGCCAGATAGGCCGGAACATGGAAGTGTACGTTGACGACATGCTCGTCAAGAGCATCCGAGGCACTGACCACGTGGCCGACCTCCAGGAGGCATTCGGCGTGTTGAGGAGGCACAGCATGCAGCTGAACCCGAACAAGTGTGCGTTCGGGGTCTCTTCGGGAAAATTCCTCGGCTTCATGGTGAGCCAGCGAGGGATCGAAGCCAATCCCGAGAAAATCAAGGCCATATTGGACATGGCCCCGCCCCGAAACGTCAAGGAGGTGCAAAAGCTAACGGGTCGGCTCGCTGCTATCGGCCAGTTCCTCTCGAAGTCTGGGGAGAAGTGCCTCCCCTTCTTCAAGGCACTCAGGGGGGCTAAGGGTTTTGAATGGGGCCAACCACAACAGGAATCGTTCGACCAACTGAAAGCCTACTTGGTGAACCCCCCTCTGCTCAGCAAACCTGTCCAGGGGGAAACTCTCTTCATCTACTTGGCTGCTTCCGAGCAGACCCTGAGTGCTGTTTTGGTGAGAGAGGAGGACCGGGCCCAAAGGCCAATCTACTACGTGAGCAAGGTGCTTCGGGATGCCGAGCTCCGCTATCCGAAGATAGAGAAGATGGCCTACGCCCTGGTCATGGCGACGAGGAAGCTCCGGCCGTACTTTCAATCCCACTCGGTCGTTGTCCTCACCGACCAACCTCTAAAGCAAATCCTCCACAAGCCTGAGACCTCGGGCCGGCTAATGAAGTGGTTCATAGAGCTGAGCCAACATGACCTCTCCTACCAACCTCGGACGGCAATTAAAGCACAGGCCCTCGCCGACTTCATCGTAGAGTCCACCATCCCTGAAGTCAGCCACGTCCCGAATGGACCCCCCATTTGGACAGTCTTCATGGACGGCTCCTCCTGTAGCGAAGGAAGCGGCGCCGGTATCATCCTGAACGGCCCTGACGACTTCGTCCTCCAGTATGCGATCCGTATGAACTTCAAGGCCTCGAACAATGAGGCAGAGTACGAAGCACTCATCGCAGGCCTCGGAATTGCCCGAAGTGCTGGGGCGCAGCGCCTCCGAATCCATAGCGACTCCCAGCTTATCGTGAACCAAGTCTTGGGCGAGTACGAGGCCCGAGACGAGCGGATGGCGAAATACCTCGCTAAGGTCCGGGCCCTCATGAGCCGGTTCGAAGAGGCGCTCATCCAACGGGTCCCTCGTGAGGAGAATTCGCAGGCCGACGCCCTCTCCAAGTTAGCCTCATCCTCCCTACAAGGTCTTGAACAGACCGTTCTGATCGAGGTCCTCTCTAGGCCGAGTATAGAAGACGAGACCTCCGGCTCGGTGGAGTCGTTGCCAGTCATGTTGCAAGATAATTGGATGAAGCCGTTGGTGGAATTCTTGAGGGATGGGCTCCTGCCCGAGGATCCCAAAGAAGCGCGCCGAGTCAGAACCCGGGCCGAGCGGTATGTCTTGATCGAGGGTATCTTATACAAATGCTCCTTCTCTCAAATAGACGGCCGACCATACCTAAGGTGCCTCTCCCCAGAACAGGCCGACTATGCCCTACAAGAGCTCCACGAAGGCATCGGCGGGGCACATTCAGGATCCAGGTCCTTGGCCCGGAAAGCTTTGAATTATGGATACTTCTGGCCGACCCTCCTTCAAGACGCCGAGCGACACGTTCGGCAATGTAACTCCTGCCAGAGACACTCCAGCATCTGTCGCCTCCCTCAAGCCAACCTCGCCTCCCTATCAAGTCCTATCCCCTTCGCAATGTGGGGGATGGACTTACTAGGGCCTTTCCCTCCGGCTCCGGGTCAGTTCAAGTTCTTGGTCGTAGCCATCGACTACTTCTCGAAGTGGGTCGAGGCCGAGCCCCTCACCACTATAACCGAGAACAAGGTGGCTCAATTTTTCTGGAAGAACATCATCTGCAGATTCGGCGTCCCCCGTGTCCTCGTGACGGACAACGGGACTCAGTTCACTAGCGCAGCATTCCGAGCTCTGTGCGACGACCTTGCCATCCAGCAGCGCTTCTCGTCCGTCTCCCATCCTCAGTCGAACGGACAGGCAGAAAACGCTAATCGGCAGATCCTCGCAGGCATCAAGAAAAGGCTGGACAAATGTTCCAAAGGCTTATGGGTCGACCAACTCCCCAACGTCCTATGGAATTACCGCACGAGCAAGCGGACCCCCACAGGAGAGTCCCCTTTCAACCTCACCTATGGGTCCGATGCGGTGATACCCCTCGAGGTCGGAATACCTTCCCCTCGCCTCGCAACCTACAACGAGGAACAGAACGCCAGGGACCTCAGGGCAGACTTAGATCTGGTAGATGAGCTGAGGGAAAGAGCGTCGATTCGGCAGCAGAATTACCGAAGAAGGGTCGAGTCGGCCTACAACAAGAAGGTCCGACCCACCAACCTTAAACAAGGAGATTTAGTCTTGAGAAAACTGGCCATATCCTTCCCCACTCAGAAGAGCAAGCTGGCTCCGAACTGGGAGGGGCCGTACAAGATTACAAGGGTAGTTCGGCCCGGAGCATATCGACTGGAAGATCTAGAGGGCAGAGAGATTCCGAGGACCTGGAATGCCGACCACCTCCTGAAATACCAAGAAAGCGCCCCGGCGCCACTCTAAGTATCGCAGGATATCGAGCCATTCCTCTCCTCCAATTTGTAATCTATTTTCATAAGTTGTAATATGTAAAACGGTTCGCCGTCGATTATTAATGAAGAAGGCTCTTTCATACTTATAAATTTGCATGCCCCTCTCCGCCATTGTCATCTGTTTTTTAATTTGATCTCAACCAATGGTTCGGAGTCCAATGTCCGGCTCGACTTTACCTCCTCGGCTCGCCCCCGGA
This sequence comes from Hemerocallis citrina, assembly GCA_017893485.1. Classification (NCBI taxonomy): domain Eukaryota; kingdom Viridiplantae; phylum Streptophyta; class Magnoliopsida; order Asparagales; family Asphodelaceae; genus Hemerocallis; species Hemerocallis citrina. The sequence continues at coordinate 12,683,307 of CM030365.1, read as the reverse complement.
CGAGCCAGAGGTAGATCGCCATTCAGAACTGCTCCCACAACCGTTGAACTACACCGATGGTTCGGAGTCCAACACTCGGCTCGACTTTACCTCATCGGCTCGCCCCCGGACGAGCCAGAGGTAGATCGCCGTTCGGAACTGCTCCCACAACCGTTGAACTACACCGATGGTTCGGAGTCCAATACTCGGCTCGACTTTACCTCCTCGGCTCGCCCCCGGACGAGCCAGAGGTAGATCGCCGTTCGGAACTGCTCCCACAACCGTTAAACTACACCGATGGTTTGGAGTCCAACACTCGGCTCGACTTTACCTCCTCGGCTCGCCCCCGGACGAGCCAGAGGTAGATCGCCGTTCGGAACTGCTCCCACAACCGTTGAACTACACCGATGGTTCGGAGTCCAACACTCGGCTCGACTTTACCTCCTCGGCTCGCCCCCGGATGAGCCAGAGGTAGATCGCCGTTCGGAACTGCTCCCACAACCGTTGAACTACACCGATGGTTCGGAGTCCAACACTCGGCTCGACTTTACCTCCTCGGCTCGCCCCCGGACGAGCCAGAGGTAGATCGCCATTCGGAATTGCTCCCACAACCGTCGAACATTCGCCGTGACCGGCAAGCTTCACCATGGGAAAGAGCTCGGCTTACCCCTCGACTTCGCAGGTGCCATTCCGATCAAATGCCATTCCGGTCGGGTGCCGAGCAAGTGCCATTCCGATCCTGCAAACGGAGAAAACTCACTTTCTCCTTAACTTTCGCGTAGGATCCCAATCAGATGGCCAAGATCTTGCCAGCGACGCTAGACGACAAGATAACATTTTCTTGGGAACAGAGCCGTCTCGAGATTCGTGCCAAAATCTAACGGCCCAGATCTTGTCAGCGCCGCTAACGACAAGATAGCGTTCCCGTACAAACTGGTTCGCCTCGAGATCCTTGCCGACAGCACTGTGCGCTCGGCTCGTAAATCTCGGCACGACCGACGCACTCATAAGCAAATTAAATATGCAGAGCAACGAAAGATGCTAATCATCAAAAGAAATTTTATTAATGGTTGGGACACGGTACAAAGCAATCTTTCCATGGTTACAAAGTATTAGAAAACAAAAAAAAATACAGAGCCGACCCGCTACACTTGGTCCTCAAACAGAAATGTCTTCACTGATCTGTTCAGTCGCCAGTCCACCCACTTCAGCTGATAGCTCCTCCACCTCCTTCCGAAGCTTCGCCTCCACAGTCTGTAAGTGATGGATCTCGGAGAGCAAATCGTCCCGCTCGGCTAATATCTTCGACTGGTTGTGCCGAATGCACTGAACCCGAAGAGCGTTGCTAAAAGCTGTCTGCGAGTCGTCGTCCTCCCCCTCGGGGGTCGCCTCGATGATCCTACTCTCCAGACGTTGGATCTCGGCATCTCGTTGGCCGAGGACGGACTGAAGGTGGGCCCGCTCGCTCTCAGCTCGACGTAACTCCAGCTCCACACCGCGACGCCTCTCTCGGCACTTCGTCGAGCGCGACTTCGTCGCCCCTGAAGTTACCTCGGTTTCAGCTTCATCGTCGGAGCCGTTGCGATCGGTGTATTGGGCTGACACCACGAGCTGAAAAGAAGGGAAAATGAATAGCAAGATTTCAATACACTTCCGAAGCGCAACACTTGAAGAATTTTCCAATCAAACTTTTAGATTCGTATTCAGATATAATAGCTCCACATACAACAAAACCGACTCTACAACAAAGTTTTGCAACAATCAGAAGAAACACAAAACGACACGATCAGGGTCTCTTCGGAAGGGGAACGCTTCGGTTCAAGGAAACACGAGGACGACGAGGCCTAACCTCCGAGCTCGATCCCAAACTAACGAAGCTGACCCCCCTTCGCCACTGACCCTGACTGTGGCGCCGACCGAGGCGCCGCTCGACGATACGGCCACGCTACTCTGAGCATCGGCAGGGCTCCGCCTAGCCACAGGCAAACGTGTCATGAGTTCATAAAAGGAAATCCCTCTCTCACTCTCTTCGCGAGTGCACGATGTACTGCGGACGTTGGCCCTCTCCGGCAGGGGCTTGAGTAATGCGACCTCTTTCTCCAGTTCGATGATTCTGTCTCTCAAAGCGTCGTCCTTCACCAACTTTTTCAAGCGAGGAGGCCTTGACGAGCCCGAGACGTTGGCACTATCGGTTGCGAGCCATCGGAAGTGGGTGACCTCGATCCCCCTATCTATTGTGATCCTCCTAAGCCTGTCGACCTCGGCCAACAACTTCTTGCGCTCGGACGATGCCTTCTCCAGTTCGGAAGCTAGCCTCTCTTCCGCCGCCGAGCGTTCTTTCTCCGCTAACTCCAAGTGTTGTACCTCGGCCAGAAGCTCGTCATTCTTCCGCTCGGCGACGGTAAGTTCTCTACGAAGCCGATCGACCTCACCTTCGGGACAAGGGGCTTGGGGTTGCTTCTGCAGTTGCTTCAACTCGCGAAGATGCCCCCTCACAGCTGCCTTCGTCTCCTCCAGCTTCATGAACATGAGAAACCGCCTCTGTCGGCTATTCGAAAGCTCGCCCTTCGTTTTGGCCAGCTCTATACGAAGGTGTGCGACCTCCGTGATCGGACCGAACTTTACCTGAAAATCAGAGATAAATCCGAGACCCAACACTTGGAGAATTCTATGTCGAATCAAACACAAAATCTGAGACTCAACACTTGGATAAAATTTTGGCCAAACAAACCGTTTTCATTCAAAACCGAGAAGAAAGTTTTACACGAGCAGTGGCCAGTCCGCAGTTAGGCTTACAAAAAGAAACAAAACAACAAAAGACTAAAGAGGCAACCGAGTCAGGGGTCGACCTTTTTGTCGTTCGGGTCCGTCGACCCCTCGGCCTTGTCCTCTCCCTCGCCTTCTTCTTCGTCTCCGTCTTCACTCTCGCTCTCCTCCTAAGAGTCGTCCTCCTCTTCATCCTCGGCCTCGGTCTGGCCCGGGGCTTCGACACCGTCCGTCTGTCCCTCGGGGCCGAGCATCCCCAGGGGAACTTCCTCCTCCACCTCAACGGGGTCGTAGAAACGGTAAGAGGACGTGTCGAAACCCGGATTCCGAGCAGCGACGTGGAGCAGGGCTCGGCCATAAGCGTCCTCCATGTTCTTGTACATGTGGAGCTCGGCCTCCTCCTGGATAGCCTTCTTCGCCTTTGCCACCTTGGACCGGTGCTTGGCCATGATCCTCTCGGCTCTCTTCCGAGCCCTCTCCGCCTCCGACCGAGCATTGGCCAGCTCCTCCTTCAGCTCGGCGGTCTCCTTCTCCGAGGCCTCGAGCTTGGCTGCCGTGTCCTTCGACAGCTGAATGGCGTCGGCCAACTGTTTCTCCAACCCCGCCGCTTCAGCAGCTCTTTTTGATGAGAGGAGCTGCTTAGCATCAAGCAACTTCGTGGCTTTGACGCGCTCCGTTCTCTCCCGCTCGTACTCCTGCTCCTTGCTCACAAACTCCTCGAGCAAGTAGTTGAAGTGACAGAGGGTCTGAAAAGAGAACAAGCCGTTAGAGTCCGAACGCAGAAACTTGGAGAAATCTCAGGAAAAATTTCAATGAGAAAGAGTTCGGTCCACTTACCGACATGGTGTTCCGAGCGATCTGCATCGCGGCGTCTCCTGCTAGTCCGGCCTTTAGGGCCGCTCGATCCTTTGGGGTCGGCAGGTGCCTCACCGCTTCCATGCAAAAGTTGCCGTCGCCCAAGAAGCCATCGACATTCATCACCTGCCAGTCAGGGACGAAGATCTGCTTATGCCGCTTGGTCAAGATCTTCTCCGCCTTGGCAGTGAGGGGCGGAACTTGGAGGGACAGCACCTCATTCACCCCGAATCCACCGCTCGACGAGCCGGCTGCATCCCCCTCCACTACTGTCGCCGACACACCGGAAGCCGGAGGATCCGTAGCCGTAGACTTCACCTGCTCGGGGCCAGTCCCCGGAACAATGGCCTTCTCCGGGTCACTTGTCTTCCCAACCGACAGTTTCTTCGGGGCTCGGCCGCCCTGAGGCCCAGTCGAAGGCCTCTTCTTCTTCGTCTCCTGCTCCGCCGCCCTGGCCTTTGCCATCAAATCCCTATAGTCCATCTTCATCATCTCTGCACAAGCCGAATGAAAAAACTTAGAAAAATTTTCATGAACTTTAAGCAAAGAGTATAAATACCAGAAGCGTACTAGGGTCGATCGGACTGAGACCCCCTCGAAACAGAGCCTCCTCGGTAATATCTTTCCAGCTTAGCGCTGGCAGAGCGAGGAGCTTCTTGTGGACCTCTGTTTCCTCGTCACTCAGCACCGGCTCCTTCTTAGCTCGCTTGGGCAGGCCATCCTTCGCCCAAACTATCGGTATCACCCACGGCGCGGGGGCTCGGATGATGAAATACTTCTCCTTCCAATGTTTGATCGAGTCCGGATTCTCGATCAACTTCACGCCCGTCCGCGGCGAAAGATAGAACCTTTGTTCGTTTCGGCTTGGCTGACAAGGTCGGTAGAGGCTCCGAAAGAGAAACATGCTCGGCTCGGCACCGACCTCTTGGCACCGGAGGACAAACACCGTGACGTGCCTCCAGGTGTTCGGCATCAGCTGGGCAGGGCTCAAACCGTACCAGTTCAAGACATCAACTACGAATGGATGAAGGGAAAAGCAGAGTCCGGCGATGAGGGAGTCGACAGGAAAGACGCACACATCTGTCGAAGACTTCGTATTGGCTCGGAAGCCTGGCCCGGGGAGGAGCAGCCCGTACTCGGTGGGGATCCAGAATCCCTTACGGATCAGATGTAGATCGGTCTCCGTAAGAGACGAGATAGTATGGTCCACCTCGGACAGCTCCCTCGGTTCATTCTCCTCCACCGATTTGGCCGTGCCTTGGGTCACCTTCTCCAAGATATCCTCGGTGTAGTCCCGAACGCCTCCCACGCTCGACAGAGCAATAGGCTGCCGACCGAACGCCCCCGCCGTCTTCGGCGTCTCGACGATCGTGACCACCGCTTTACCCTTATGAGACGCCGCCGCGACCTCCTGAGGTAGTTCGGCTACTTCACCCTCTCTGTCCGGCCGAACGACACTCTGATCGGTCGGCTCCACTACCTCCTTTCCTTTGCCCGCTCGGTCTACGGCTTGCTCCGAGGCGGGGGTCTCATCCGAGGAAGTAATCTTAACCATTTTCTAAAGAAAGGGGAAGGAGACTGACCTTGAAGTGACAGCTGCGGTCAGAAAAGTTCACCGGAGACAGAGAACGCCTCGCCGCGACAGCTAGCACCACCACCAAGGAGCTAAAAACTTCGAAGGTGAAAGAAAAAACTGGAGAGAGAGAGTAAAAGTCAATAATGAGACCTGGATTAAAGGGGGGTGAAGATTTATAGTAAAAAAGGAACGTCCCTTGGACTTCCAAACGAAGGAGCGCGACTCTTGGGCCGCTCTCGAAACATCGCGAAGGCCCAACACGACCTTCTCCTTTCACCAAGTCAGGCAGCTCGGCACAGCGGGATCCAAACCCGAGCTACACGCGATCCGAACCCAGCAGCAGAGGCCTCGGCCGGCCAACCGAGCAAGTGCCCATCCGACGGCCCTTAATGTCGCTCGGACGACCGCACCCTCATCTCTCCACCTCCGTCTAAAGAAGCCAGGAAAAGTTTTAAATTCAAAGTTTTAAGGCACCGCCTTCGGCGAGCCCCCCAGGCCCCAGGTCTCGGTCGGTGTTCCGCCGACCCATGGGGCCCGGTCAAAATCAGATCGGCACCCCCCCATCTCTAACTCCTTCGGGCTGGCAACCATCGGAAGCCGTCAGCCCGGAAGGAAGACAGAGATGGGAAGAGACCCATCATTCCGAAGCCACTGCAGCCCCTCGGATCCGGACTTGGGTCATCACCTCTTCTACCATGATCCTCCGATCAAGACACCCACGCCGGGGCCGTCAGAATCGGGAGAAGATCATGGTAGAAGAACGACCACCCGTCCTACCGAGACATATCGCCCCTCGGATCTGGACTTCGGCAGTCAACCCTTCTGCCAAGATCTCCCCTGACCTTGACACCTCCACCCGGGCCATCAGAGTCAGGAGAAGATCTTGGCAGAAGAGCGACCCCCCGTCCTTCCGAGTCGCATGGTCCCTCGAACCCGGACTTTGATCATCACTTCTTCCACCATGATCTCCCCCGACCCTGACATCCATTTCGGGGCCATCAGAGTCAGGAGAAGACCATGGTGGAAGAACGACCACCCGTCCTTCCGAAGAGCAACCACCCGAAGCAGATTCCTCCGAGGGCTAAAACTCTACATTGTTGCGATTAAAATGACAAAGGGAGTGGGATACTTATAAGCTATCCTCCAAGATCTGGCCATTATGACCCTCGAAAATTGAAGTGCCACGCATTAATTGAGGGAACCATTCTTAATGACACCGGGAAGATGGAACGCCGCACAAACCCCGGGGGACCATTAATACCCTTGGGAACAGGATCGTCTCGAAACTCGTTGCGCCACGTCGCTCGGACTGCCGAAGCCCCATGCCTTCGGTCGGCTGCCGAGCAAGTGCCTTTCCGATCCCGCAAACGGAGAAAACTCACTTTCTCCTCAACTTTCGTGTCAGACGGCCCAGATCTCGCCGAGAACGCTAAACGACAAGATAGTGTTTTCTCGAGAAATGTGCCCGTCTTGAGATGCGCGCCGCCATCCAACGGCTCAGATTACGCCACGTCGCTCGGACTGCCGAAGCCCCATGCCTTCGGTCGGCTGCCGAGCAAGTGCCTTTCCGACCCCGCAAACGGAGAAAATTCACTTTCTCCTCAACTTTCGTGTCAGATCTCAATCAGACGGCCCAGATCTCGCCGAGAACGCTAAACGACAAGATAGTGTTTTCTCGAGAAATGTGCCCGTCTTGAGATGCGCGCCGTCATCCAACGGCTCAGATTGCGCCACGTCGCTCGGACTGCCGAAGCCCCATGCCTTCGGTCAGCTGCCGAGCAAGTGCCTTTCCGATCCTGCAAACGGAGAAAAAAGACACCGAGCAACTACGACCGTTGGATCTCTCAGAAATTCGTGCTTCTAATGATGAACGGTCCAGATTGCGCCACGTGCGCTTAAAGACAAGATAGCGCTTTCTTGGGATTCACACCATCATCCGACGGCTCAGATAGCGCCACGTCGCCCTGCCTGCCGAAGCCCCATGACTTCGGTCGGCTGCCGAGCAAGTGCCTTTCCGATCCTGCAAACGGAGAAAAAAGACACCGAGCAACTACGACCGTTGGATCTCTTAGAAATTCGTGCTTCTAATGATGAACGGTCCAGATTGCGCCACGTGCGCTAAAAGACAAGATAGCGCTTTCTTGGGATTCACACCATCATCCGACGGCTCAGATAGCGCCATGTCGCCCGGCCTGCCGAGCCCCTATCCCTCCGGTCGGCGGCCGAGCAAGTGCCTTTCCGAGCTCGCAAACGGAGAAAAAAGCTTCCGAGCGATAACAACCGATGGATCTCTCAAAAATTCGCGCCCATCTATGATCAACGGCCCAGATCGATCCACGTCATAAATCGGTATTTAAAATCATTTTTTATTTATCTAAATCGTTTTATTTATTTAAAATTTGCGAAAAATTGCTAAAAATTCAGGAAAATTAATTAAAAATTCTAGAAAATAATTAGAAATTCGGGGGTATATTTTTGAGCCCCTGAACGAACAATTATTACCTAGAATGTACTGTTAAGGCCCCCGAACAATTAGTAAACACATCGCAAAATTAAATAAGCAATCCGAAAAAATAAATAAAAGCCGTCAAATACTCGATATGGCTAGAGAACAGCACATGGCACAAAAAAATCACCTCACCACCCCCTTCGAGATTCAAACTCCTCCATTCGGACTCCGATACAACTCTACTAGCCACCAAAACAGTGAAACTACTCCTCAAAGGCTGATCACACTCAGTCTTCAGGAGTGGGGGGCTCGTGATATGGCTAAAAATGGGGTTAAATCGGAACCGCCCAGATTGGACGCGAATCTTGAAGCTCGGGGGTAAAATGGTAATTTCACATACAAGTGGATCCAAAGCGGGTACTAGATCTCCTTCGCACAGACCCGATAACCCACAAACGGATCCACACCAATTGGGTATGGGTCCCGACCCGAAGCGAACCCAGACCAACAAGAGACAAATCAGGGCCACTGATTTGACCAAGTCAACGGGCCTGATTTACTCTCACCGGGAATCAGGGATTAGTTTCCTAAACAGACTGTGAGGATTTTACTCCTGGCAGTTATACAGGGAATCAAGTCCCTAATCACTCCCCTGGCGACTATAAATACCTCCCCTCTACCACTGTGACCAGGTAATCACTCTTTTTCCACTTTAAGCTCTTTCTTTAATCACCACTGATTACTGACAAGAGCGTCGGAGGGTGCGTCGCCGGAATCAACCCCGGTGTCTTGCACTTCCTTGCAGGTCGCGGCAGGAATTGGAAGGCTTGGATCCGCTGTTCAGGTTTTCTCGAACTCACAAATCTCATCTGTTTACCCCCACACCGAAATCAGCGGTAACAGCTAGCGATTCACAAATTTGTTGTTTCAACATCTCATTTTCTTCTAGCAAAATATCATGATCTTTTTGACATGACTCAAGTTTTTCAAAAATTAGGGCATTCTTATTTTTCAGTTTGTGATTTTTTGTTATGCAGGCGTCATGTATTTCATTAGAATTTTGTTTATATTGTCTAAGTTCACGACTTAGTTTCTTGGCATAGTCTTTCAAATCATTACATATATCTACAAGTTCCTCATAAGTTGGTTGTTCGATTACCTCTTTTTGAGAAGGTGATTGCACCTCACCACTCCCAAGAGCCATGAAACCGACGTCACCGTGGTCTTGCTCTTCCTCACTTGAGTCCGAGTCTAGCCAAGTTACCTTTAGCGCATTCTTCTTCTGTCTTGGATTTGAGCGATAATATTTCCTGTTCCTGTCTTGTTGACTGGGGCAGTTTGCACGGATGTGTCCGGGCTTCTTACACTTGTAGCATACATTCTTTTTCTCCTTTTCCCTTTCTTCTTGATACCTACCATATTTTTTGTTTTTTGAGGTACTTACGAAATTGTCGTATTAATAGAGCAATGTCCTCGTCTGACTCCTCATGTTCTGAATCAGCTTTTAATGGTCGGGCCCTTTCTGGTTTTAGTGCAACAGTTCTCTCCTCAGTCTTCAGTTCGATCCCGATATTCTGCCTTTATCGTTTTGTCTCCAACATTTCAATCTCGTACATTTTTAGCTTTCCTTGAAATGTATAGTAATCGAATCCCTTCTCTTCAAGAGTTTCCCTCATTGCTGCGCCCTTAACGTCCCACTCTGGCTTGAGACAACTTATGAGCTTTCCGACCTTTTGGTCATCATCAAGTCCCTTACCCAAGCTCTCAAGTTCATGGGAATGATGTCAAACCGGGCAAGCATTTGATCCACATTCTCCCCTGGCAACATGCGAAACACATCAAACTTATAAAAACACAAATTCACTTTAGCTTTTACCTCGGAAGCGGTTCCTTTATGCCGCTTCAGCATGTTGTTCTAGATCTCATAAGCTGTTTTGCAGTTGCGCCCACATCGCATTAGCTCTTCATTGTTCAACCCTGCATAAAGAGCCGTCATTGCTTTGGAATTTGCTGTCTTGAGGGCTAGCTGCGCCTTTGTGAATTCCGTCTTTCCATCGCTAACTGGGATTTCAGTTTTGTTGATACATACGTTCCACACATCTTCTCCGAGCATCTATAAAAAATGAGACATACGAACTTTCCAGACGTCATAGCATTTTCCATCAAAAAATGGTGATCGTGTAAGACTTGTCCCATTGGAGATGAAGGGCTCCGATGAGTACAAGTTTTGGGAAGGATGGATTTCGGCCATTGGATCTTTCGCTTAAGCTTTTAAGCTTTTTATAAGCACCTCGCTTTGATACCACTGTAAATCACCCTTAGGGGGATGAATAGAGTGATCGTGCGGAATTAAAAATTAAAGAAATAAAGTAAAGTAAAGTAAAGTAAATGCAAGAGAGACAAGGAAAGCAAACACAGATGATGCAGCGATATAACGTGGTTTGACCCCCAGGTCTACGTCCACACCACCTACTTGTAGCAATTCTCCGCCACAAGCGTTCCATTATACTCAAAATCCTTAGTACAGTGATTCTCGGATTCAGGCCGAGAGACCTATTACACCCACAGGTCTTCTAATCCAAGTCCCGTCAATCTTACCGAAGTGGAAAAGAAAAGAAAAGAAAAGTCAAGATCGCTTAAGATCTTGACTAAAGAATACAACCAATTTAACACTCACTTTCGGATTGATTATCAAGAGATCAGTTCAAAGTATTTTTCTCAGTAGGAATAGGTAGGGAAGACACAGTGGATTCGTTCTATTAAGTAGAAGAGGAAGTGTATCGATCAAAAGTATAAACGATACATTCCAAAAAAGGTATACAACCTAAGTTGCGGTCGACCTGTAAAAGTGTGCGGTCGACCGTTCAGCTCTCTGGCGTAGCTAGAGAGATGAAAGGTCGACCGCTTTCTTAATCAACTGAAGTTGCGGTCGACTGCGACGGTCGACCGACCTTATGTATGGTCGACCTGTCTCAGGCTGTATAAAATGAATCTACTTTGTTTTCTTACCATAAACTAATCAATTTTTAACCAATCGTTTACAATAAATATCTCACGAAAATATTACTAAAAATTCAGTCTTGATAGATTGCTTGGAGACCAATTAATTGTGAATTCCTTTTGAATAACTTCCTCTTTTGCTCGTATATGCAATATTCCTTTATTACTTTCCGTGTTTGTATATTTGTGAATCTCTCTTGGATCTCTTTTTGATGTTAATTGATTCTGAAAATCTGACACACTAAATTCAAACTTATTAGTACAAGTTAGCACGTTTTGTGCACACCAAACTAAAAGTCAACAGAAATAAGCTATTTCCTTCGAACCCATTGAAATTCTCATTAAAATACATAATGGTTTTGCCCACACTAGATTTAGCTCATCAGACTGCATATAAAAGACACATTACAACTATGAACTTGGCAATAACATGAATCACATCATATAATTGTTAACTAATCATGTAAGCCGAAAACAATGAATAAAAAACTAATCACAAAACCTAATGTTAACTAGAGTACTGAATGTTTCACTTGCACAGCTGCATGAATAAAATGAAAAATGTTTCACTTGCACAGCTGCATGAGTAAAACACCATGCATGACAACAACATTTTAAACATAAACTATTACATAGTAAGCAATATTTCACATGTTAAAAAAGAACCCAACAGAAAATAAGGAGAATTGAAAAATGAAATGACCATATAAATAGCCTCCCTGCTTAAAACAACTTGGGCCTTTTTACTAGTTGTATCATCTTCACTGCTTGAAGCATCACTATCATCATCATCTTCAACCCGCTCATAACCCAGAAAGAAGGACAGAGTAGAGATAACAATCCTGAATTTAGAAGAAGATATCTGTCAAGCACTATTTTTATTTATTTTTATTTTTTGTTAATCAGAACAGAACAGTTAAAACAGTAAACATACTTAGATGATGTGTGAATACATGTCGTGCAAATGGCATTGGTTATCCGATCAACAAACCACACCTTCCTTCGATGAAGATCAGAAAGAACCACAAGCACCCTTTTGGCCATCTATTCATCATCTCCCTAAGAGCATCTGCTGTCGTTGGCTATATATCCATTTTATGGATATATTGAGAAAAAAACCTTTGTAGTCATCGTCTATATACCCATTTCTTGGGTATAGGATGAACAGAAGACGTCTATATTTGGCAGATGAAATGACATTATGCATATTTTAGAAATCGGAAAATCATTTACCATCTTAGTGTCGAACGGTATATGATCTGCCGTCTGAGAATTTTTTTAATTGCAAACGCTAGGGACGGAAAATTATATGCCGTTTGAAAAAAAAATATTAAAAAAAGACAATGTGTACTTATATAGATGCTGACATTTGAGGGAAAAAAAAAAGGCAAAGGTTCCCGTCCTTCAAAAAAAAAATGTTTTCTTTTTAATTCTTCACACATTTCAGAGAAGGAAAAAATTTAGAAAAAAAAATAGAAAAAAAAAACTTAGACGGCAAATGATAAGCCGTTTGATAAAAAAAAAAGAAAAAATAAATAAAATCAATATGTCGGACAGGAGAGAGATGGCCGTCCTTTACTTTTTTTTTCATCAACGGCAGATTTTTTTTCATCAAACGGCAGATGTTCTGCCGTCTACCATTTTTTTTTCTTCCGCTTTCTGCGAAAATTGTTCAGACGGTATATCATCTTCCGTTTGATAAAAGAAAAGCATTTTTTGAGTATTGACGACTGCAGCGCTACCTCGAAAAAGTTATTTTTATAATTTCCATATACCCATTATTTAGCAAAAACAACTGCACATGCTCTAAAGAGGGATATAGTTACATATGCCAGTGAACATATCATAATGAAAAAGAGAATATAGTTACTTGATCAAACATTAGCATAAGATTTCAATTCCAACAATATGGTTTGATGGAAAGAAAACTCGAGGTACCAACCTATAGCATCCTGAATAATGTGTTTTGCAATATGCGATTCTGGGCTAAATTTTTATGCTTTTGATTCATCCGCCTAATGGTGTGCACAACATGCGAGAATGCCAACTTTCTTAATGTCTGGTCGCCAACTTATTTGTCCTCCTACAATCGTTGAATAAAATTCGCTAAAAATTTAGCATCTTGTAACATCAGGTGATGGTGGCTCTTAAAAAATGGGGACATAAGAGCTTCAGTATACTAATCATGAAAGTAACAACTCCTAAAATTGCATAGTATAACAACTTCGAAAAGCATAAAGATGTACTGGGAATAAAAGCAGACTAGTGACTTGCATTGGGGATTGCAGGAATGTATAGAGTGACTATCAGCATAACTATAATTGTTTCAAATCAACTTTTCTCTCAAACTAAACACAACCACCATCGTCAACACCGTTATTAGAGTATATGGTATGTTTTATTTTTGGTTTCGAATATTTTAGGGGTCATATTCTTGTCATACTACCGTGTTATACTTAATTATCATATATGAAAAACAAAAGAAGATAATGTGCTGATTGAAATAGTGAACAATGTATGAATATGAGAAATTCTTAAACAAAAGTAAAATGCAATAAGATGTAAGAATTGATGAGCTGTGCCAATTAATGATTTAACAAGCAGTAAATTCCCTTGATATTTCCCTTTCCGAACCTACCCCCCCCCCTCCCGCGCCGGGGGGGGGGGGGGGGGGGGGGGGGGGGGGGGGGGAGGGGCTACCACCAGGTATGGCCGCACCATCACAAAACTCACAACAAAAAGATTGAACAACAACCCAACATCACATTGTTAGGGTTTTGGCCTCAAATATACATAGGCACTAAGTACTTGAAGTTGGAGAAGAAGAGGAGACAAAGAAGCAAGAGAAGATAAACAGCAAGTAGAAGAATGCAGTTTAGAGAGTTGCGGTCGACCGACCCAATCTACTTAGAGTTCTTCGAGTGTACAGGTCCAACAGAGGAGGGGACGGTCGACTGTGCAGTCGACCGGTCAGGTCTCGAGTCTGGACTTACACATTGCGGTCGACTGACCTTGGGGGTGCGGTCAACCGACTTCGGTGCTGATTGTTTTTGGGCTTATGAGTTTAAGCCCCAATTACTGGATTTGTGTTTATCTTTTATGGTTTACTTGGGGGTTATATATATGGTTGTGGGCTCTAGGGTTTGCAACATCCGAATAGAGAGATTTGGTGAGTCGTTATCATTGTTCAACTTCAAGAGGGGATTGTGCCGAATGTTTCAAAGGTGAGAGAGAGAGATTGAGAGTTGTAATCTCTTTCGTAATCTTTGTATTTCTTGGGGAATAAGAAATATTGGATATCTCTGCATATTGATTGTGTTCTTGTGGGATCTTGTATATATTGTGATGGCTTATTCTTGGTTCATCTAAGTTTTGGAAGTTTCTATTGCTTGTGGTGTATTTTCGCTATTAACACTACGAGTTGTGATAGATTCTTCAACAAGTGGTATCAGAGCTACTAGTTTCGAGATGGTCGATAGCAAGTCGAAGATCGAGAGATTCGATGAGAGTGACTTCGCGATGTGGAAGATTCAGATGAAAGCATATCTTAATCAGAAATATCTTGATGGTCCGTTGTTTGATGAGAAGCTGGTAGGTACAGACAAAGATGCGAAGGTCTTGGCAGAGTGAAATCGTTTGGATCAGAAGGCACTAGGGCAGATTCAGTTGGGGCTGAGTAGGAAGGCGTTATTTCATATCTCGAAGGCAAAGACCATAAAGGAAGCTATGGAGATTCTCATGTATATGTATGAGAAACCGTCGGCATCTAATCAAATTCTTCATCTGAAAAAATTGGTTAATATGAAGTTAAGGGAAAGGAGTTCAATAGCAGAGCATGTGAACAATTACTGTATGGTTTATAACTAGATAGAAGCTGCAGGTTTGAAGTTTTCAGAGAGGGAGCAGTCATTGTTACTTCTATCTACTTTACCCGATAGTTATGGTACGGTGGAACAGACTATTATAGGCACTATGACAGATTCGACGACTCTATAAGATGTGGTGAGTAACATTCTGAACGAGGAGGTGAGAAGGGTGAGAAACAGGGGATATCCATCATCATCTTCTAGAGATTCTGCAATGTAAGTTGAGAAAAAACGTGGGAGATCTAAGAGCAGTTGAAAGGATCAGAGTAGTTTATCTATGAGTGGGTCTGATGACAGCGATGGGGGACATGGGCCTGAGTGTTGGTATTGTCACAAGAAGGGTCACATGATGCGCACTTGTAAGGCTTATATGAAGAAGAAGCAAGAGAAATCGAAGAGAGATACTCCAAAGGAAGCTCAAGTAGGGCTTGTTGAGCATCTATGCTTATCAGCTCGGGAGGAGTTGGGCACTCAAGATTGGTGTATTGATTTGAGAGCTTCTTTTCATTGCTTTCCGAGGAGAGAGGTGTTTGATGACTACAAGGAGGGTTCTTTTGGAGATGTGATCGTGGGGAACGATCACCAGTGTCTTGTACGTGGGGTTCGTACTGTTCGCGTGAAAGCCAATGATGATCAAAGTGTTGTCTTGCAGGAGACAAGGCATATTCTTGACTTGAAGGAAAATCTTATTTCGATGGGAAGGCTAGACAAAGAGGGTATGTCTACTACAGTTGGTAGTGGGAAGTGGTGTATAGCTGCAGGTTCAAGGGTGATTGCAAGAGGAAAGCATGAAGGAATGCTGTATTTGCTTAGAGAAGTGAGGGGTGTTTCTCCTGTAGTTGACTCTCAGCCGGAATCGAGTTTTAGGTTGTGTGGGGTGCAACCAAGTTCTTTTAGTTTTGGAGGGGAGGTTACTAATTTAATGGGAGCTACTGGCCATGGAAGTGATCCTAGAGGGCAAGACGTTGTTGCGGTGAGGGTACTTTGCGATATGGAAGACGAATCATCAAGTTGCTCTTATGTAGTAGAGAGCACTGGTATCCACATGCAGGGAGGTGTCGATGAGGGTAACCAAAAAGGGACTGTAGGGGGTTGAACCGTCTGCGGATATTGAGGAGGTGTCGTCCACGGAGACTTCTAATGTAGAGGGTACATTGAGAGGTTTTGAACTATGTTCGGTGTTGATGGAGATACTGCGAGTTGGGGAGTCTTGTAACATGGAATCCGACACAGGAGGTTGTTTCTCCGGTATTCGTGCTCTATGCGATTGGTGGAGCACATCCTTCATGAGATGAGGGGTGGTTGGTGCACTCCACATGGTGGAGTGGCGGAGGTGCTCTTCATGAGAGTGGGGAGTACTTGGGTCTTCCATGAAAATGGGAGATTGGTAGAGATAATGCGATGTAAATATTGCAATAACTTTAAAGTGTTGTGTATTTGATCCAAGTGGGAGATTGTTAGGGTTTTGGCCTCAAATACACGTATGCACTGAGTACTTGAAGTTGGAGAAGAAGAGGATGAGACAAAGAAGCAAGAGAAGACAAACAACGAGTAGAAAAATGCAGTCTGGAGAATTGCGGTCGATCGACCTGGGGGTGCGGTCGACCGACCCAATCTGCTGAGAGTTCTTCGAGTGTACAGGTCCAACAGAGGAGGGTACGGTCGACCGTGCAGTCGATCGGTCAGGTCTCGGGTCTGGACTTACACATTGCGGTCGACCGACCTTGGGGGTGCGGTCGACCGACTTCATCGCTGATTGTTTTTGGGCTTACGAGTTTAAGGCTCAATTGTTGGATTTGTATTTATCTTTTAGGGTTTACTTGAGGGCTATATATATGGCTGTAGACTCTAGGGTTTGCAACATCCGAATAGAGAGATTTGGTGAGCTGTTATCATTGTTCAACTTCAATAGGAGATTGTGCCGAGTGTTCAAAGGTGAGAGAGAGAGATTGAGAGTTGTAATCTCTTTTGTAATCTTTGTATATCTTGGGAAATAAGAAGTATTGGTTATCTCTGCATATTGATTGTGTTCTTGTGGGATCTTGCATATATTGTGGTGGCTTGTTCTTGATTCATCTAAGTCTGGGGAATTTCTATTGCTTGTGGTGTGTTTCCGCTATTAGCATTATGAGTTGTGGTAGATTCTTCAACACACATGAGTAGAGAAATTTGCACCAAATCAAAAAAGAAATGGAACTAAAGTTTCAAAAAGTAGAAAAATCATACTAGCCTCTGTGGTTCTTGGGCGTCTCGTAGCACCACTAAGGCAACGCACATGCAATCTAGGAAGTTCGACCTGGGGAGGGGAATGGCGAAAGGGGGGAGTGGCGAAGGTCCACGACGGCGACGGTGTGGAGGGTTTGGGTTCGTGAGCGGGAGAGAAAGGGAAAAAAAATGAGAGAGGAATGAAAATTGAGAAATGAAAATTTGGGGGGGATTTGGGATATTCTTTCTTCTACACCTCGGCATTTTTTATATCTAACGTCGGGATATCATCCATACTCTGGCATTTTTTTTAGAAACACCAGCGTAGATTGGGTGTTTTTTTTTAATTTTTTCTTTTTTTTTACAAACGGGGTTCTACCCCGGCGTTTGATGCAAACGCCGGTTTAGAAACACTGGGTAGGGTAATTTTGTTGTAGTGACATGTGACTTTTTATATAATTGTGTTATTTTTTCTATAATTCTGTAATTCTATAATTGACCCCATAGTAAGATTTTGTGATGTATCATATGATATTATGATATTTTGGTGTTTGTGAATTAATGATATTAAGTTATTGAGTTGATATTGTGATATTGTGCAAAATATGTGATATTGTAAGAATAACTTGAGAAGTTGTGATATTGTAAGATTTTGATATATCATATGAAATTCTGATTTTTGTTGTCAAATGTGATATTATTATTTTGTGTAATTGAGCGAACTTTGTAATACTGTGAAAATTTGTGATATTGTGAGAATAACTTGAAAGTTTGTGATATTGTGAGATTTTGTGATATATCGTATGATATTGTCATATTTTGGAGTCGATTGTGAGAATATTGTGATATTTTGGAATTTTTGTGTCGATTTTATCATGTGCGTGTATGATATTGTGAAAATAACTTGAAAATTTGTGATATTGCAAAGTTGTTTGTGATTTTGATGAGTTGTGAACACAGGAACAGTGATATCTGATTTTTTAGATATCACTGTTCTCAACTGAAGTCGTAGTTGGGAACAATGGCTTCAGTGCAAATGAAGCCGTAGTTGCCAACCGCGACATCAGTTTGGAGTAATCTTCTAGAGAGCAGGAGTCTTCGTGTATCAAAAGCATTTAGACACAGTTGATATTCCCAACCGCGACAATAATGCAAATTTTAAAGTATAGCTTAGGTCGCAGTTCGAAACTAAAACCTCTCTTTAATGATATTTTTCTAGAGAGATCTTGCTTTCTAGCAATACTTAATGGTGGCAATGATTTGTACTGTTGTCGCAGTAGTTAGGAATTGTGACATGCTAAAAAATAACAAAGAACAAATCGCAGGCTAAAAAATAGCAGTTGTGTACAACTGAAGCTGCAGTTCTTCACAAATTTTTGAAAACATGCCACAATTTCGAAATGCGACAACAATGTAAATATTTGCATGAGTTGGCAATTACGACTGTGTCTCAAAGTTGGGAAATATAGAGAGCTCACTCAAGCGAGAGAGAGCTCTTTGGAAAAATATCTTTAAAGAGAGGCTACAGTTGCTAATTGCGACCTCTCTATGTGTCGGCCACAGTTGGGAACTGTGGCCTACACTACTTAATTTGGCTCTTTCATTTAGAGAGCCAAGTCAGAAAGCATGAAAAAATGCTTTCAAATGAAGATGCAGTATTGCGTTTTCAATCGAAACATCGATATCTGAAAATTAGATATCATTATTTCCATGTTTACATCTCACGATATATCACAATTTCACAAAGGGGTAATTGCGTGAAACACCCCTGATCTATACAGTAAAATCAGTTAACCCCCTAATGTTAGGGAATCCTTCCCTCTAGAGGATCGTGTTAAGTGTTCGACACAATCAACACAAACCAGTAAGCAAAACTAGATCACACCAATCACATAAAGCACACAAGAATTGTCCCGGTTGGGGCTTTCGCCTTAATCCGATGGAGGAAGAACTCGAGATGTTATTTTAACTAGAGAAGATACAAAAATATTACAGTTCTTACCATGACCCTCTCTCAAGCCTAACTGAAACTTGCTTGTTGTTTACAATGGAGAAATCTCTCACCTCTCAGATGAAGTACCTTCTTCTCATATACGACACTCAATAGAATCATATGTTCCTTGGAGCCGTTACAATGAATATATATATCTTGAGAAACCCTAGTTTGATACACTTGATACACTAACCACTTGATTACTACTGAATGATAACCATGCATTGAGAGTCGTACGATCTGACTTGAAGACGAAGTTGGGCTTCTCACGAATCAGCCAGACCCGAGCCCAAAAAATCATCAGCGTCGCATATGGTCGACTGACTCCAAGGTGCGGTCAACTGTTCCCCTCGCGGGAAAACACCCTGTACAGTCGAACGGTCGACCGCAACCTGCTCCAGCATTGTTGCTGACTGTTGTTTTCTCTATCTTCAGTCATTCGCTTCGATCCATCTCATCGCTTTGTCGTCTTCTTCATCGAACATGTGTATGCAAAACATATAAACCCAACACATAAACTATCGGTAGACGCAGTCAACCCTCCAACTACGAATTGCAGTCAACTATGTCGGAAAACCCCAATTTTAGTTATGAAACACCTAAAATACCCCTATATAAATAAACTTGATAAGTTTATCTCTTCTATTTGAATTTTTTGCCGTACTAGGCCACTTTTTGAAACTATTTGCGATTTTAGGCCAGTTCCCAAACTATTAGCGTTCGTGGGCTAGCCAGTGCCACATCAGCAGCGGCCGCTATTCCCAATAGAGGCCTCTTCATTTGCGATGCGGCTATTGGGAATAACGACCCCTATTATAAATGTTATGGGATTTTTCTAACTCTGTCGCTATTCCCATGGATTTTTTGATATTGAACACTTAACTGAGGTCGCTATTGGGAATAACGACCTAGTATTACTGCGGTCGTTATTGCCAATAGCGGTTGCTATTGGGACCCGACCTCTAATAAGGCCACTATTCCCACTGTCTCTCTCCCTCTCTCTCTACACATCGATTGCCCCTCTTCTTCGTTCCCAAAATCCTAATCCCCAATAACCCTAATCCCCCATTCCTCCCCCAAATCATCATACACTGTAGACCCCAAAGATTCCTCAAAAGGACTCGTCTCTCTTCATCTCTCCACCAACTAGCGACCACCATCGACATTTGGAAATTTGGGAATTCAAAATCTGAAACCCTAGATAGGTATGCACAATATTTACTACTTGTTATTTGATTCTTATTGTATGTTACATTTAGTTGACTTGTTGTTGAAAAAAATGGGTTAAGATTGTGTATGATTCGTGCTTGAGAGTTGAATGTCGTTAAACCCCATAGACTATCAAATGCGGGACTTATTATGTATGCTTGTTACTTGTTATGACTGTTATATTGTTCACAATATATAGTTAGTAGAGATAGCATCTTCTCTGTGGTGGTTATAGGCAAGGAGGAATGTTTGCAATATACTTGTGATGCTTTTGGGTGTAATTGGGTGATTGTGATTTGATCATGGTTCTTTGATTTAGTTGTTGTATAATGTGAATCATCATCAATATTACGGTTATGATTGTGATTTTATTCGTTGATATTGGGAATGTTAGATGTATATCTTGTTACTGGAGAACTTTTAAATATTTACGATTATGTTTTGCAGCTGTAATCAATAGATAAATGGTTCGGACGAAGAATGTTGTAGCGGGTGCTAAACCCCAAGTAAGTAGTATTTTTAGGTTTGGTTTAGATAATATTCTTATTTCAATGCAGTGTTCACTAAACATTAAAGTATTTTTGTAGGGTTCCGATGAAGGACCGAGTAATATTGGCCGTGGACATGGATGTCCATCGCGGGGTGTCCAAGGCGGGGGAGCTTCTTCATCTGCTAGTGGTGCGCATGCCCAATCTTCTCACATCGCACCTGGTGGGCCGGGTCCTCATGATCCTTTTTTGTTGACTATGTAGCAGACACAGATCACAGCAGGTATGGGACGGTACAGCCAGGGAGTGCAGTTTCCGTACGCATGAGACCTTGCCAATGCATCCAATGACACACGAGCTTTTAGTGTCGGCCGGTTTCTATGGACTTGGTTTGATAGGGAAGATGAAACTCGATCGCTATCTACTTATAGCGATACTCGAGCGTTGGAGGCCGGAGACCCGTTCATTCCATTTCCCCATTGGAGAGATGACCGTGACACTTCAGGATATCACGATTATCTCTGGACTTCCAATTGATGGTTTCACTGTTGCAGGTACAATGGCGTTTAATAAGGAGATGCTTGTGGCAGATTATCTTGGTGTTGAGGCAGATGAAACTACATTCGATGGTGTGTCTATCCGGTTAAGTTGGCTTAAGAATACATTCAGGAATTTCTTAAACAACGAATCGCCGGAGTATCATGTAGAGTGCTACACCCGAGCTTACTTGATGACTGTATTTGGTGGTGTTCTTTTCCCCAACTTGACAGGAGATTTCATGTCTCTCATGTACTTACCACTGATTGGTGACTTGACTAGAGTTAGTCAATACAGTTGGGGCAGTGCTGCATTAGCCTCTTTGTATAGGAGTTTGTGCAATGGAGCATTGAATGCGAAGGAGATGACTAGTCCGATGTTAATCCTACAAATTTGGTGTTGGGAACACTTACATATTGGATGTCCCCGTATAAGTCGGCAGTCACAGGGGTGGATGATAGATGCAGCGAATGCTGCAATGTTGGCTCTCATCGGTGTGTACTGGGAAGGGAGTCACACGTGGAGAGATAATCCACATGGAGTGGTGACTTACTATAGGTACGAGCTAGATATGCTGAGAGAGGAGTTCGTCATATGGGCATCATACACACCAAATAGATTAGAGAGACTACCACCAAATTGTACCGCACACATGCAGCTATGGTTGACGAGAGCCCCACTCATGAACTTTAGTGTTGTCGAGATAACTATCCGGATCGAGTGGTTCGTCAGTTCGGTCTTCAGCAAACCATCCCCGCCCCACGGACGTATGACATTCTTTTACACAAGGTCAAATGGGTTGGACGTGTGCCCGATCATAATTGGGTTACCCATCACCAAGCTCATGTGAACGCGTGGAATGAGCAGAGATATGAAACTATTATTACCGGTATTCCTCCATATGATGGACCACTGCACACTATATACATGTCGTGGTATTAGTGGATTAGACGTTTATATGTAGCTCATCGTACTTCCGTACTAGTAGGTGTCCTCCTACCAGTTTCGAGTGATCAGGTCGAACCCGATCCCGCCTATTCCTCTACGCTACCTACATGTCAACCAAGGGTGACATCCACTCGGAAAATCGTATGTTAATATTTCATTTGTTATTTTGAAATTTTTATTATATTTTAATCATTCGGATTAATACATTTGCGATGTATATCATATGAAATTTGTTTGTGATATATGCAGATGGACCAAGTATGGGTCATTGCCCGAAAATGCGCACACGTTTTGCGAAGCAATGTGGCTCAAGTGGCTGAGGATCTTGCACGTGAGATTCTTGCACCATGCCATTTGTGTCATGCCCTGCTTCCCAAAAACATGGAATACGAGCGCGTGACGAAGCCCAGCGAATGATTTTGACATCATCCATAAGCTGTAGGATCGACTCAGCATCATGACAAGAATATAACAAGATATATATACAACCAAGCATGCATGAATAATTTATTAATCAACATAAAACAATTGTAAACAAATAATAATATTCAAATAGTTTTCAAGTCTGGAACAAAAGGTAAAACTCGGGAACATCAGCTCGTTACAAGTCTTAAGTAACAAGAAATGAAGTAACTCAATTACAAAACGAAATGATTAAAGAAAGCTTTTCCCAAGTAAGGCCTAGAACGTCTACTCACCGATTCCAGCAGGTCGCATGTCTCCAAGTCTGCTTAATAATTATAAAAAGGAAAAAGTAGAGAAAATAAGAGAAAATGCCCTTAGTGCAAGTTAGGGCCACAAATAGTAAAAACGAGTACAAGTAATGTGGAACAAGAATCTGGAATCAAGAATTTAACAAGGATACAACAAGTAGTGGAAATCCAAGAACTAACTAGCAAGAAGGACAACTCAAGTGAACAGACTGGATAACAAATACTAATGGCGAAACAAGTGACAAGTGAACCTGTAAGGATATCTAACCTCAAGTGACAAGTCTCAAGTCTAGTGTCAAGTAACAAGTATCAAGTTTAGTGTCGAGTATCAAGTTTCAAGTCTAGTGTCAAATTTTATATTCAAGTGCCAAGTCTCAAGTAACAAGTTGTCAAGTATCAAGTAACATGTATCAAGTTCAAGTTTCATGTATCAAGTAGTCAAGTATCGTGTAAGCATGTATCATGTTCAAGTCTTGTAGTTATTACTATCTAGGTAGCACTTCATGCATCCATACTTTTACTATATGGTTGCTACAGTCATTACAATTTTGTTTAGGCCTAGCAATGGAGTCTATAGAGCGGCGTACTCAGGTATCAAGTATCAAGCAAGTGATCAAACCATGGGCTTTAGAGGTGGCCCCATAGGCTCTAGAGGTGGCCCCCGTCACCCACGACGTGGCACTTAGTTCTACGTGGCATTTAGTTCCATGTGATTGCAAATATATATCATGTAGTCTTATAATGGGCTCTAGAGGTGGCCCCCGTAGGCTCTAGAGGTGGCCCCCGTCATCCATGACGTGGCACTTAGTTCTACGTGACACTTAGTTCCATTTAACATAAAATTATGGGAAACACGGGTCCCCTTCCGAGTACACTTACCTATATTGTCCACTACTATTGTCTTTTCCTTAAACCCCGGCTTGTTATTTATTATTATTATTTGTCAAGCAAGCATGCAAGTGTGTGAAACAAGTCAAGAAATCATAATCATGGACATGGAACAAGTTTGAGGTATTTATGTAGCATATTCGAGGGTCAACGCGAATAAAAATATCACGAACAACGAAAATCTCAAATCTGGACAGCACGACGTTTCTGTACCAAAACTGTGATTTCCGTTGCTACGAGATAGCAAAAGCGAACCCGTCAGAAGATCTAGAAACTAAACTCCTGTCCGGTTCCAACGCATATAATTAAGGTACAAGAAAGTGGTGGGAACATGTGTCAAAACATCGAACTATACAGCTAATGTGTTCAGACAGAATTTGTGTATTTGAGTTTATACATGTGAAATAATGCTGAAATGTTGTTAATTAATTCTAAGAAAATTTTGGAAGGTTCTATAGGGTGTCCAGCAACAGAATATAAAATTTCAAGTCAAACGCTCACTGCTAACATAGTTAAATTAATTCGCAAACTGAAGATGTGCAGCAGTTTTGCTAATCTGCGTCTACCGATACAACTGCAGTAAAACTGCAATAACTCCTAGACCACAACTTGGAATTCGAAAATTCTGGAAGCTATCGATAGCTAGACATCCGAGCTACATTTACTGTTCAGGGCTCGGGTTCAGAATCTGATGTTAAAGGAGTCAAAACAGCATAGTAAGGTCCAGGTCAGCAACATGTGGGAATGTCTTACATGTATAGTTTGCATGAAAATTTGTTGTTAGGTGTCTAGGTTAATGTGTGATACAAATACGGGATAATGGTCATCAAAATAGCAATTAATATTTATTTCTCAACTCAAATGGGTGCAAGTTCATCACATAAAAGATATAACGCGCATCTACAAATCTACGGTTCCTTAATTTCATGTGTTCATGTGTCTAGGGGATAAAATGAGTCCAAGTAGTTATAATATAACAATAAAATTGTTGTGACTCTTAAGATTATGAAATTGATGAGAATTAATATTCGATCAACAACGACAAGTCAAGGAGGAGTCACAACTACTAACCATTTGTGGTATTTTCAAATTAAGACTTGTACTAGAACAAAAATATGTACAAGATGAATACTTGCCTTGATTGGATGAGGGCGATAATTTGATCTGGTAATTGGAAATGGCAGGATCGAAATCCCGACGACATAGCGACGAGCAAACGATCACGGTAATCACGATCGGGCACGGATCTCGATGATCAAGATGGTGATCAAGATGAAGATCAAGCGAATCCAACGGCCGAGATCGGAAATGAAACATATAAGAATTAGAAGAGTACCAAAATATACCATGATTGACAATTTGATGAATGAGAACTAAATTGGATCAAATATTTAACTCACCAAGTAGAAGACAATCGAGACGATCCATGGTCGAGATCAAGTTGATCAACCAATCGACGGCCGAGATCGAAGATCAAGATCAAGATGATAATCACGATCGCGATGATCAAAAGAGGTCGAGATCAAGATCTTGATGATGATGGAAACGATGATCACGATTGCGATGATCGACGATCAGACGGCCTAGATCCAATGGCTTGGTGATGATCACATGAAGGATCGGACGGCTGTGATCAAGAGCTACTATTGATGATCGATCTGATCTGATCTCAATCACGATGAGATAAAGCAGATCAGATGGCCAGGATCAAGAGATCAAGATCAGATCGAACGGACGGCCCACAATCCACTTGATCAAAACCCGTATACCCACAATACCCATGGTTGTACTATGGTGGGGGGGGAGTTGCTCTGCGACTGGGAGATGACGGCGGACAGGGAGAGCGACGGCAACGGCGCTGCACTGGACGGCGTCGGAGCGGGGAGGCAGCGTTAGTTGCTGTCTGGCTGAGCGGCACTGCAGACGCGTGGCGTCATGACAGGGGTCGCAAGGGGGCTCCGACGAAGGAGTCACAGTCGGAGGACACCGAGTGCAGGCTGGGGGGGTTGCGACTGGTCGCGTGGGTGCAACACAGCAGAAGAGAGATGGGGGATTTGGCACCGTGGTTTCGTCGAGGGTGCTGTGCGTCGCAGCGCGACGAGGAGAGGAGGAGGGTCGCAACACAACGTAGGCGGAGGGGGAGAGAGTAGGAGGAGGCTATCGATGTGGGTGAGAGGATCGGGAGAGGGTAGAGGATGGGTTCGGGGAGTTCGAAAACCATGCAGGGAAGATGAAGAGGGTAGGGAGAAATGAAGGTTGGCGGCTAGGGTTCTCAGTAGGGGGTAGGGTTTAGGTATAACAGTATAGGTAGGTTTTTATATAAACGGGTTTGGGGTTGTTTTAATGGGTAGGGTTTGGTTAAAATCCAATAGGATCATATATGGTTTTAAAATAGGGTAGTGGATTATCCAATAAGGAGAAAAATTAAATAATATAATACTAATTTAATTAACACTCAATTTAATAATAATAATAATAAAATAATATTAATAAAATAGAGTGGCTTTCAAAATAAGTGGTTATATATAACTTGCAAGATACACTTGTTTTAGTCGAGTCAAAAGAATATTGATAATAATAATAATAATAAGATTTATATAACAAAATATGCATTTATCAAAATAACATAACAACACCAACACATTTAAATTTAAATTGAGTAAAAATACAACTAACCGATCAAATAGAAATAGAAATTAAAATATGCCATTATTCGAATGAAATATAGTTTTCGATTAGAGAACACTTTAATAAAATATCTGAAACAAATTTCAAAACAAGGTGAATTTATAATTAGTCAAGATATAAGAAATATTCAGAAATTATGTATTTGGAAAATAGGGCTTACAGTTTGCAAATAGAGGAGGTGGGTGAGGTGGCAAGATTTGATGCATGGGTGAGGTGGAAATGACTGATCACTAGCTTCGGGGGCAACCACTATCAGTAAACATCCCTTATATTTACCATACAAATGTGTTCCATCAATACTTATTACCGGTCTGCAAGACTTAAATTCTTTGATCGAATCCGCAAAAGTCTAGAATACTCTCTTTAATGTCTCCTCACCTGGCCCGGCCGGAACTTTATCCTATTTGACATATGTGACAGGATTTGAATCTTGCAGTGCAGATAAGAGATAAGACAACTTCGTATATGCTTCCGCAAACCCACCGTAGAGCCTCTCAACAGCTCTTTGTTTCGCTCGCCAAACTTTGTTGTAAGAAATCTTGTAATTGAGTTGTAACAACACTATCTCAATGATTACCTTTGGTGTTATTCCTATTTGTGCCCTCACAACATTCAAAATTAAATTTGAAACTAATTTGGAGACAACTTTTCTGTGGTCTTGTGTCAATGTTGGATTCATGTAGGTATGAGACCCTTCCAATTCCTTCACAACAAAATATGTTTGTCCAGTTGAAATTATTGCACGAAATCTTCACGTACAACCGGCTTCTACCTCATCGGGGTTTGCTAATTGTTCCGCCATTATTCGAACCCTTGGTGCCATTTTACATTTAATTGCGAAAATGGTTTTGTTCGACCTAACCGTGACAAACTCTCCATGTTCCTTGATGGAGAACATTTTCACGGCATGTATCATGGCATCTTTGCTTGTGAACTTCTGGCCAATGTGCAAGTCACGTGGGTCAGATGCGGTTGAAGACTCTTCACCAAAGTGGTATACTATTACTCTAGCAATGTTAGCCAAGTCCACCGGTCCAACATCATGAACGGTTGATGAAGTCAACTGATGTTCATCGTAGAGCCTTGGAGTTTGAGGTGGGAGACCATGTTTTCCTTAAGGTATCGCCGTGGCAAGGTGTCATTCATTTTGGTGGCGGAGGTAAGTTGAGCCCCAGGTTCATCGGACCATTTGACATCGTGGAACGAGTAGGCAAGGTGACCTATTGTCTTGCATTGCCCCCGGCTTTATCTGGAGTGCACGATGTCTTCCATGTCTCGCAACTGAGGAAGTATAACTGTGATGAGAGCCACGTGATTGACTACTCGGAGCTATCTATGAGGCCAAATTTATCTTGTGAAATTCTGCCAGTTGCTATTGTGGATCAGCGGAAAAATGTTTTGAAGAACAATGTGATCAAGCTTGTTCGTATTTCTTGGAATCCTCACTCGCCGGGTCAGTCGACTTGGGAGCTGGAGGAGGATATCCAGAGGAGATTTCCTTATTTGTTTGTGTAGCTCTTGTTTTGCTGTTTGTGCTTTTGCTATTATTTTTTTTTCTTTTCTTTTGGGGTTACCCTATGTACTTCTGGTTGAATTTCGAGAACGAAATTCTTCTTGTTAGGTAGGTAGGACTTGTAACCCCTATTGCACGATTTGTATTTTTGATTATTTATAATAAAATTCTTGATTAGTTATTTTTATTTCTGGGTGTGTTTAATTTCTTTTTATTGTATCATGCATTGTTCTTCTCTCTCTTGTGATTTATTTTGCATTGATCCAGCTTTTTATTCTCATTCATTTAGCTTAAAAATTGTTCTTGATCTTGTCCATTGTTTAAACCTATTTCATGGCCTAATTGTCTCTTATTGGATTATTTTCACCCTATTGGATACTACCCAGGTTACCCAAACCCATATTGTCCCTATATAAACACCCTAATTGCACCCTGATCCTAATTACCAAACCCTAAACCTATTCTATCTCTCTAAACATCACCTACATCTCTCTTGTCCTACCCTGACCTGCCTCTTCGCTGTCATCCTTCACCCCCCGATGCTGGTGACACCCCCCTCCACACCACCGATCAAGACCCCCTACGTCCCTGCCCCTTGCACTGCGATAGCTCCCCCATCTTTGTCGTCATCGTGCAGTTGAATAGCGCCGCCCCGACTCCTCGTTGTTGTCGTCTTCCTGGCCGTCGCCCTCTTCCACTATGGTCAACGACAGTGGGTGGCCGCCGCTCTTGCTGTTTTGGTTGCTGCTATCTTTTTGTGGGTGTGTGCATGCATCGCCGTATTTTCGTTGTGTTGGATCTTGCTCTGTTCGTTGTTCGGGATCCGTTTCCGTTATTCTATTCTTCATTTTCGTCGTCTTCAGAATCAAGCAAGTAGCTTGTATGTGTTCTTTTTTTCATACAAGTTAATACCCCAAGTAATCTAGTATGAAAATATTTGTACTCTCATGATGATCCTAATTTGTAGTTTAACCGTTGACACCATCTCTTGATCATGAGTAGTTACAATAATTGACACCTGTTGCATGAAAACAATTAGATTAGTGGACATCTTGACTGTATGTTATTTGTGACACACCGTATGTTGTAGATGACCATTGCATAGATGTTTGTTGGATGTATGATCTCATTATAGACTATTTATTCACATGCCATGCTGATTTGAGTAACCCACATATCCCAAGATTTGTATGATATATAGATTGGACCGTTTGTAGTTAAGTTGTTTGATAAAATGCATAAAAGAAATTTTGTTTTGCTGTTGTCCTATTTTGTACAGTAATTTCTACCTTGTTAACATCAGTAAAATAAATAAGTTTGTGAACATGATTTGTAGCCTCTGATTTCTAGTTTTCAGAACTTTCAACGGATCTGAATTCCGATTTTTGATGTATGAGTTATTGCCGTTTTACTGCAGACATATCGTATTGTATATGTATTCTGTATGGAATTTTATTTTAAAACTGATATTAAAAGTAGAATTTGAACCCTATATTTTGCTGAGTATGTTTAGATATGATTGGGAGCAATCCCTACTTTTTTTGGAATTAATTAATGACTTTTGTATCTCATTTCATACTTATGAAACTAGTCGATATATTTCCAAACTACATGTTATTCAGTATAGAACTAAGTTTTCAACCTGATTCTATTAGTTTTGATAAAAACTTTGTAAATATGAAATGTAGCATTATCTGTCTATTTTATCATCCTTTTGACGGATCTAGATTTTGATTTATATTTTATAAATTATCTCTGTTTTGGTATTGCTGTGTTTGAACTTTCAGAATTGAGATTTTGTTGCATTACTCTATTTTCCCAATTTTGTTGACTATACTATCTGTAATATAAATTTAGGATATTTTATATTTTAAAACTAGATATGTTAATAAATCTTCCAGATTTTTTTATAGATTTAATTATGATGATTTTGGACTCTTTTCATGCTTATAAACAAGATTTTGCATTTTCTGGCTGAACACGATTTCTGTATTAAACGTTGTTTTCGAACTTATTACTGTGGCTGATATGTGACTTATATATATGTGCTGGAATCAGAAGAGAGTCTAGTTTCTAGATTTTCTAACGGATCTGGATTTTCTATTATGTAGCAATGAGAATCTCAGATTTGGTACAGTAGTGTCTTGCTGTCCAGAACTGAAAATTTCGTTATTTTGATTATTAAGAGTTGTTTTTATCAACCATTGCAATTGCTATTTCATCTTAGACTTATTTCATGTTCTTGCCCTTTCTTTAGCTTGTTTGTATTCGTTCACACATTTTTATTGATAATTAAAGAAATCAAGTCTGGGTTTTTAAGGGAAAAGATCGAGCAGTGGACAATATAGAAATACATATTCAGAAGGACTCGTTTCCCACTATTTACTGTGGTACCTACTGTTTATCTCTAGATGCATGAGTGTATGATCCATGAAACTGTTACCGTTACTGTTTGTCTGAATATATTACCCTATAGAAGTTTCACTACAAAATCTTAAAACGAAACAGTTTGTTGTAGCAACTATGTGGTAAAATCTGAGACGCATGAAGTGCTATCTAGATAGTAATAAATATTGGACATAAGAATAATTGTTTACACTGTCATATCCTGTTACAATTACTGTGGATCTAAACTATTACTGTTGATTACTGCTACCGTTGACACACTGTTACTGTTGATTCTTACTGTTACTGTTATGCTTCTCCTGTTATCACTACACTGCTTACTGTCATTTGTAGACTATTATACTTATTTCTTTCACCATGTTAGTATTACCTGTTTAGTTTAGTTTTCTCCCATTTTCCTACTTGTATTGCTTGCGGCCCGAACTTGCATCTAACGAGCGATATGTTTTCCTGTTTTCCTTATTTTCCTTGTAATTTCCATCTAAGTAGGTTTTGCTAATCAATTGCCTACTGGAGTTGGTGAGCAAAAGTTTTGAGCTGCGCAATTGGAATAATTTACTTAAATATTTTGATGAACTATTTTATTTCATGAGCTATATTGAGATTGTATTTACAACAATTGACACCCGTTGCATGAGAACAATTAGATTAGTGGACATCTTGATTGTATGTTGTTTGTGACACCCCGTATGTTGTAGTTAACTGTTGCTTGGATGTTTATTGGATATATTACCTCATCATAGACTATTTGTACACATGTCATGCCGATTTGAGTAACCCCCACATATACCATGCTTTGTATGACATCTTAGATTGGACTGTTTGGAGTTAACTTGTTTGATAATATGCCTAAAAGAACTTTTGACTACTGCTGCCCTATTTTTGTACAGTAATTTCGACCCGGTTAACATTAGTAAAAAAGTTTGTGAACATGATTTGTAGCCTATGTTTTCTAGTTTTCAAAAATTTCAACGTATCTGAATTCCGATTTTTGATGCATGAGTTATTGCTGTTTTTCGGCAGACATGTCGTATTTTCCAGATTCTGAACTATATGTAATATGTTTGAAATATTATTTTAAAACTGATATTAAAAGTAGAATTTGAACCCTATATTTTCCTGTGTATGTTTACACATGATTGGGATCAGTCCCTAATTTTTGTGGAATTATTTACTGATATTTATATCTCTTTTCATACTGATGAAACAATCGATATATTTTCCAAACTACATGCTGTTTAGTATAAAACTAAGTTTTCAACCTGATTCTATTCGTTTTTGATAAAATTCTGTAAATATGAACTGTAGCCTTATATGTCTATTTTATCATTCTTTTGACAGATCTTGATTTTGATTTATATTTTACGAATTATCTCTGTTTTGGTACTGCTGTGTTTGAACTTTCAGAATTGAGATTTTGTTGCATTGTTTTCCCAATTTTGTTGACTATACTATCTGTAATATAAATTCATGATATTTTATATTTTGAAACTAGATATGTTAAGGAATTTTTCAGAGTTTTCTCAGATTTAATTATGATGATTTTGGACTCTTTTCATGCTTATAAACAAGATTTTGCATTTTCTAGCTGAACCTAATTCCTGTATTAATTGTTGTTTTCGACCCTGATTCTGTGGCTGATACATGACTTATATATATGTGTTGGAATCGTCAGAGAGTCTAGTTTCTAGATTTTCTCACAGATCTAGATTTACTATTCTGTAGCAACGAAAATATTAGATTTAGTACAGTAGTGTCTTGCTGTCCAGAACTGAAAGTTTCGTTGTTTTGACCATTATAAGTTATTTTTAGCAACCATTTGTATTC
Source organism: Hemerocallis citrina (assembly GCA_017893485.1). Classification (NCBI taxonomy): domain Eukaryota; kingdom Viridiplantae; phylum Streptophyta; class Magnoliopsida; order Asparagales; family Asphodelaceae; genus Hemerocallis; species Hemerocallis citrina. Next base: position 12,651,401 of record CM030365.1, on the reverse strand, counting down.
TTAATTCATCTTAGACTTGTCCCTGTTCATGCTATGTTCTTAGACTGCTTATATTCGTTCACACCTGTTGTTAATAATGAAAATAATCAAGTCGGGGTTTCTAAGGGACAAGATCGAGTAGTGGACAACATAGAAATGCATATTCGGAGGGAACTCGTTTTCCCTACTGTTTACCGTGGTACCTACTGTTTACCTCTAGATGCATGAGGGCATGATCCATGACACCGTTTACTATTACTGTTACTGTTATTGTTTGTCTGAATATACTGCCCTATAGAAGTTCCACTAGAAAGTCTTAAAACGAAACTGTTTGTTGTAGCAACCATGTGATAAAAATCTGGGATGCATGAAATGCTACATAGTTAGTAATGAACATTAGACATAAGAATAACTATTCCACTGTCACATCCTGTTACCGTTACTGTTGATCACTATTACCGTCGATATACAGTTACTGTTGACATACTGTTAATGTTATACTCTCACTGTTGTCAGTACACTGTTTGCTGTCATCTGTACACTGTTATATTTTCTTCCTTCATCATGTCAGTATTACCTGTTTAAGTTTAGTTTTTCCTTCATTTTCCTACTTGTATTACTTGCGGCCCGAAACTTGCATCTAACGGGCGATATGTTTTTCCTGTTTCCTATTTTCTTTTGTAATTACCATATGAGCAGGTTTTGCTGACCATTTGCCTCCTAGAGTTGGTGAGCAAAATTTTTGAGCTGCGATAATGGAAAATTTCTCCTCATTGTTTTGCATTGAACTATTTTTTCATGGGTTGTGTTGAGATTTGTATTTGGGCTTATTGTCCCAGGATTATTGTATTGATTTCGGATCTTGTATTGTTGGGATATTATTATTATTGCAATAAATACCGTTGAGTTATGTTTGTTTTTGCATGCCTGGTTGGAGTATACTGTTACATTTACTGTTATGATGAGTCAGGCAGGTCCGTACAGCTGATGGATGGTGAAAAATAACCGCTGGGCTTAGTCACGTACCATATTCTGTATTCTTTTGGGAAGCGGGGCGTAACAAGGTTTGGCTAATGTGGTATCATAGCCTCAGGTTTGGCTAATGTATTAGTTTGACTAATATATAAAGGAGCGATTTTTTTTTTGTGCCCCCCCCCCCCCCCCCCAATTTTTTCTAATGAAGTTTCTTTAATTTTTTTTTGATACTAGAGTGTAGTCATAGAGTGAACCAAGTTATTGGAGAATATAATTTAAATTCTAAATGTGATGACATCTCTAAACTAAAATTACTACGATATTTCAAACATACAAAAATTATGATTAAATAAGTTCTCATGTATTATCCAATAGATTGAATAGTTTGTGTATACCCTAACCCTAACCCTACCCAAACCGCTAGCCTTCCTTAACACTAACCTTACCTTAACCCTTCAACACCTAAGGGGTTGTGTAAGGAAAACTTTCGTTCATTATTTTTTTCTCTATGATCCTTTCTCTCTCCTAAAGTCTCACTTTAATTTGTTCTTACATTTTATCTGTACCAATTTCTAAAAAAACCGTATTTTCTTGTGTCTTGGTTCTTATGGAGAGTTGAGTTATTTGTTACATTACATACAAAAAATTTATCATTTTCTTCATATGGAATTACTAGTATTCAAATAACGGTTTTAGGTTAGCTAGTGCAGTAAACTCTTGGTTTTTAATAATTTTTTCCCTTTGAATTTTAAAATTGAAAAATAACCGAAAATTTATTTAAAAAATAGGGTTATAGTTTTAGGGGTTAGGGTAGCGTAAGGGATAGGGTTAGGGTTATGGTTGGAGGCCACAGATAAGCTGAATAGGGATGTTCTTTCTCATATTCACAATTATAAAATGTTCTGAAAGTGGTACATACCCTTGGAACATTGTTGGGAAAAACAACTTTAGTATTGGGAGAAACGCCCGACATTAGGGTAGGTTAAGGGTTAGGAAGGGTTAAGGTTAGGGTAGAGTAAGGGTTAGTGTGTATGCAACGGCCTAAGCTAAACAAAAAATATGTAGCACTAATTGTTTTTTTCCTTCCATTTTCTTCTTTTTTAAATAACCTAAATTTGAAGAGCATGAATAAAATATGTAACCTTGGTAATATCCTCTCAAGTCAGAGGGCAAATCAACTGGAAAAAAATTTCATATAAACCTAGGCCGTTGTTGGAAACAACGGCCAAGGTTATTGGAATTTTTTTCCAAAAAAACCTTGGTAATCTCCTCTCAAGTCAGAGAGTAAGTCAATTGAAACAAAAAATTTCATATCGACCTAGGCCGTTGTTGGAAACAACGACCAAGGTTATTGGAAAAAAAAATTCAAAAAAAATCTTGGTAATCTCCTTTCAAGTCAGAGAGCAAGTCAACTGGAACAAAATTTTTTCATATCAACCTAGGTCGTTGTTGGAAACAACAACTTAGGTTATTGGAAAATAATTCATCTTTAGCCTTAAGCCGTTGTGTCCAACAACGGATTAGGTAAAAAAAAGTTTTTTTAAATTAGATTAAACCAAAAACTCATTCCACAACATTTTTTTTTCACTTCCTACTGTCAAATATTTCATACCCAATTTCATTCAACCTTCGTGTGGAATACTCGTACTCTTCCGACAAGAACATATTAAGGCTTATCATTCAACACACAAAACATAATGTAACCCCTATTTTTCTGTTTTGGATTTTATTGTATTTTCTTTTCTTTTCCCCAAATATTGTATCCGAATTTTCTTTGAATAATAAATCTTACTTTTCTTTGCGCTCATTTATTCTCTTTTGATCGTTCCATACTCTTTTGGCTTGAATCCTGCATTTTTGGCTCACTACAAATTTTGTTCTTTGTGTTTTGAGTTTAAATTGACCCGCTATATGTTTCTCATCGTCTTCTATTTATTCATCTCTTTTTGGAGCCTAACCCCGTACCCTAAACCCATTAACCTGCAACCCAAAACCGTACATCTTAATTACTCTATAAATACCCCCATTAACCCTAATTATATATTAACCCTAATATTTTAATCTTACCCTCTCTCTTCCACCTCCTTCTCTCTCCTCACATCCCGACTCCCTCTCTCTGTTTCGTTTTCCAAGCCAACCCATCACCTTCGACCACTCGCCTTCCCGTCCTCGACCACCACCTCGACCACCACCACTCCTCGTCGACCCCCTGCTGCTCCCCTAGCCATTGCCACCACCCTCTCACCCAACCACCGAAGTTCCTGCCTTCATCCCGTCATCTTCACGCCTACAGAACCCACTGCCTGCACCCTTTGAACCCCTCCTCGCCATTGCCAACGAGGCCCCACTGCTCATACAGCCACCCTCACCGCATCCCCCTCACCCTCGTCGTCGATGTCCAGCTTCGTTGCCTTTGCCATCTCCGTCTTCTTCCTCTGTTTCGTGGAGAAACAGAGCACCGATCGAGCCCCGCCGTCCCTTTTCGCTATGTTGCTCCTCGACCGCCAGCGCCCCGCCGTAAGCCACCCCCGAACACCCCTCGAGTCATCACAGTCACCACAGTCCCCGCCAGTCGTTGTCGTTCCCCACCGCGACCTCTCTCTCCGCTGTTGATTTTTGGCGGTAAAAGGGGGGATTCTTACTGTTTGGTGTTTGAGATCCGCTGTTTGGAGTGTTTTGTTGTGTGTTGGTTGTGCACGTAGAGAGCACGTGCTTCGTGATCGTGGTTCGTCACCCGGGATTCTCATCCCGTTATTCTATATATTCGAAGTTATCATCTAATAGGCAAGTCTCTTCTTGAACCCCTTTATTGTTTGTGTTCAAGATTTTTTGACCTCTGTAAGTAGATCCCAATCCTTTTTATCATACCGCTATTTGAATTTCGTTAAGTATATTGAGGATTTACACGAGCTAACCTGATATATTCTTAACATCTTGCTCAGATCTTCGATCTAAAACCTAGTCCCTCTTGCACATTGCATATGCACGTTTACATGATAAATAACTAGATCTATATGTTATAGATTATTTGATGAGTTGAATATGTTTGATTGATTTGATTTAATGAATTGATTAGCATGCTTGTAAAATTGCATCTTAAACCTATGCATGTTAAACATATAGAATCACTTTGATTATTAATTAGCATGAACTATATGGTTGTATGAGTAAAGTTGTTGCCTATTCATATCAAATTAATTTCTGGACTGTTGTTTGTATCTTTTTGTATCAGAAATTCGACTCTGTTACTGTTGTAATTTGAAATAACTTTCTAAATATGAAATATAGCCCCATGAGTCTATTTTCCAGAACTTTCGATAGAATTGAATTCCGATATATAATCTGTGCGATATCAGTATTATAGTACAACAGTGTTTGAATTTCCAGATTCACAAATTCATGCATATCTTTCTGTTTCATAATTAAATAGAACATGTTAACAGTAAAATAAAAATATGAAATTAATTTGGCTAAGAATAGACATGTGTATGAATCACCCTGAATTTTTTTAGATTTAATTGATGAGTTATTTGGCCTAAAACATATATGTGAACACAATCTATAACCTGCTGCCTGAACATAAAATCTAAAAAGAATATGATTTTCGACCTAGTTTCTGTAACTTTTATATGTTGTGTATATATTCGCTGGAACCGGAAGAGAGTCTAGCTTCTAGAATTTCTGACAGACCCAGATTAGCTTTTCTATAGTAGCGGTAATCTGTGTTTTGTAAAGCAACGTCATGATGTCCAGATTGTGTGATTTGTGTTAATTTAATATGTTTGCTTCTTGTTTTGTCTATAACGAGTAGAATTAGTCACACCTAGTATAATACAACATTGATACCTTCTTGCATGCTCATATAGGATGAAATAAAATATTAACAAGCTGGGGTATTATGGGATGACTTGGTAGTGAACAATCAGAAACTGTACTTGGTTGGGCCCTACTGCCTGACATGTACAGACTGATGGCCATAATATTGCTTGATAATTACTATCACTGAACATTAACCACTGATTACTGAGCCGAGTACGTGATCTGTGAATTCACCATCAGCCTAAAGCGTTCACTGTGTGCTTGCGCCGAACCTATGGAATAGGACGCAGTAGTACGTGCACTAGATAGGCTAATAAAATGATTAATAACCCGCATTTGACATTTAATGCTTGATCCCGTATACTGTCATCAACATTGGACTTGAATTGAAACTGTTAATTAATACATGCTTAATATAGACCACCTTGACATTATTGCCATTCCTTGTCTTTGTTATTGACTTTGTTCCTTGTTTTCTCTTGATATACCATGTTTTCTCTTGATTCCCGCCCCTTCTTTTGATATACCATGTTCCTATTATTTCTTGTTTTCTCTACTTGCTATCCATGATATTCTCTAAGGACATTATTTTCTTTCTTTTAGATCACGAGTTTACAGGTACTAAAAGAGCAATACCAGAAGAAATTGGTGAGCAACGATTCTAGAAGATAGAACCAAAGATTGCACTACTTAATTTACTTTATTGCTAGATTTATTTCTTTTGAACATTGTCTTTGACATTATACTTTGTTTTGGGCTTTTATGACCAGGAGTTTGTTTTATTCCAGATGTTGGATTATTATTTGGATTATCTTATTTATTATTGAAGTTGATCTTGTTTATGTGATTATATCTCCTTGCGTGGTTGTGATTGTTATTTCATATTGTTTAGTTAGTCTGGTACAGCTTATGGATGTGTTTACATCATTCGCTGGGCCTACGTTATGTACTCATATTTCGTATTTTTGGAAGCGGGGCGTGACACATAAACATAATGAATATCAACTAAAACAGCTAAAACATTATAAACAAACACACTACATCCACACATCCAACCACATTTATTTGGAACATATATTATCATCAAACATATAAAAAACAACAAAGACACCTAACTTCAATCGATTACATATAATTTTTGAATATGATGCAACATCAGACAAGGGAGCTTCCTTCAATAAATACCTGCAAGATTTATAAAATTCAAACAACACCGGAGATTAGTATTGTTAGTCTACAAAATTCAAATACTTCACCCCCATTATAATTTTACCTCACAACAGTTCATCAAAATTATCGTCGGAACTCTCTTCATCGGTTGGAACAACTTCTTCTGGATGGGATGCTCTAAAATAAATGACATGTTTAAGTTAGTCAACATTTTATATATATGCACAAAAAAATACAAAGCAAGATTGAATATTTTCAATATAAGTTAACAAAAGTTACATATATATTTTCCCTCAACTAGGTTTGGACAATTTCTTTAAACATGTCCGAGTACGAGCAAGCGGCATGTTTTACACCGTCTAGGTTTTTTACCACGAAGTTCCTCTCTTATCGGCTTCAATCTCTTTCCTTTAGGCCTTCTGTAACACCCCGAATTCCAAAATACAACTGAATTCGAGATTCCACAGGATCTTTACACTTCATTCATATAATTTTACAAGGAATTTAAAACTTTTCACTTTACATCAGAGTTACAAGAAATCTTTACACTTTACATTTTACAGCGGAAACAAATTTACAACATTTGTATAAAAGTACAACAACATTTGAATAATCTCTAAGCATAAGTTCTCCTTTAATTTTTATCATGCCATTTATCATGCATACAAAACTGTGGGTACGTCAGTTTATTCAACCGACGAATATTATACACGGCCATCCTCTCTATGCCTGAAACAGTATAATTAATTTTCCATATTTAACAAACACAAACTTGTTCACATATCAAACTAAGGGGAATACCCTATTGATGTCGTGTTGTGATTGTGCACTTAGTCCTTAATGCAGTTGTTTATATTACATGACACTAATGCGCACTTGTTCGGATTCTATGCATCCCATACTACATAGGTCCGAGGGCAAGCCTCTTAATCGTTCTTCATCTTGTAGGGTTCAATCCCTCGTCATGACTTAAGACACAACCAAGCCCACGATGTGAAGCATCGCTGTAGACATCATACTCAACACCTGCTCTAGGCAAAGCCAAAATAGGTGCAGTAGTCAGCTTCTCTTTCAACTCCTGAAAGCTTGCCTCACATTGCTCAGTCCACTTGAAGTTCATATTCTTCTTGGTCAAACTAGTGAGCAGTACGGCTAACTGAGTATAACCTTGAATGAATCTCCTGTAGTATCCAGTCAATCCAAGAAAACTTCTGACTTCCTTCACTATAGTAGGCCTTGCCCAATCTCTCACTGCCTCTATCTTCTTAGGATCAGTTTCCACTCCCTCCTTAGGAAGGATGTGACCTAGGAATGCCACTTCAGATTTCCAGAAATCGCACTTGGATAGCTTGGCATACAACTCTTGCTCTTCCAGCTTCCTCAAAACTGCTGCCAAATACTAGGTGTGCTCCTCTTCTGACTTGGAGTACACGAGAATATCGTCGATAAACACCACGACGAAAGAATCAATGAACGGCCTCAAAACTCTGTTCATCATGTCCATAAAGATTGTATGTGCATTCGTCACTCCAAATGGCATAACTAAAAATTCATAATGCCCATGTCGAGTTCTAAATGCGGTTTTGTGCACATCTTCGGCTTTCACTCGAACTTGGTGATATCCTGATCGAAGGTCTATTTTGGAGAAAATAGTAGCTCCTTGTAGACGATCGAACAAGTCATCAATTCGGAGAATAGGATACTTATTCTGAACAGTGACCTTATTCAGCTCTCGGTAATCGATACACATTCTCATCGATTCATCCTTCTTCTTTACCAAAAGCACTGGTGCTCCCCAAGGCGACGCACTAGGTTGAATAAAGTCTTTCTCCAACAGTTCCTCAATCTGCCGTTTCACCTCATCCTATTCCACAGGAGCCATCCTATACGGTGCCTTAGAAATGGGTGCACTCCCCGGTTGAATAGTGATGCTGAACTCTACATCACGTTGCGGGGGTAACCCAGGAAAATCATCCAAGAACACAGTCAGATAGTCCCGAACCACAGGAATCCTTTGCACTTCCATAGGAATCTCTTCCTTGCGGATAGCTGCCACCAGCCTGGAACACTTCTTCTTCCCTTAGAAAGTGACTTTAGGTCCACCTGGAGCCTTCACTATTACCGTCCTGGTCTTGCACTCGATGCTTGCACTGTACATCGACATCCAATCAATGCCAATGATAACATCGACTCCCAAGATAGTCAGCTCGATTAGATCAATCCCGAAGATTCTATCCCTAATCACAATCTCGCAATCACCATAGTACCGATCAGTGGTTAAAGTCTCCCCTGATAGAGTAGCTACTGCCAAGATCTTGCCTGGAAAAATCTTCGGTTCAACTCCCAACACTTTGGCAAATTTAGGAGACACAAAAGTATGAGAGGATCCAGTATCGAACAAAACAACAGCTTTCATTCCATATTCTGATGCAAAAGATCCATTAAATTCGAAGTATGAAACATGAACTTTTAAGTCAATATTTCCATTTCATTGAATTTTAAACTTTATACGTTCGAATTTAAAACATTTTTGACATCAAAATGAAAGCAGTAGACGATACAATGGTCTAACTCCTACGGTTCCTCTTGGCTTCACGAAGCTCTCCCCGTAGTTCTTCAACTTCTTCCTTCAGTACATCGGTCATGTTTTTCCTCTTCTCGAGTTCCCATACACGATGATTGAGAACTGCAAAATCATCCTTGCGCTTTGCCAACTGAGCCTCCAATAGTCCGACTCTCTCTCGCAGTGTTTCTACCTGCCTCTGAAGAGATATCACAAGACTACTTGAAACTGGTTCTTCTTCGTCAGAAGAGTCATCAGATGAGTCCGGAGGTGGAGTGATCTCTCGAGACTCAGTCCGTCAGATTCTGCTTGCCCTGGGTAGTACTCTTCCTCGGAATCTGCTTGTCCAGGATAATATTCTTCCTCTATGATATGCCAATTTTCTTCTCCAGCAGGGTCGAAGTGATCAGCCATCTTAGAAAAAGGGAGGAAGAAGCATAAGTCATAGAGCAACACAAATGTAAGTAACTTACATTTAAATCTCTAGACTCAACACACACTCTAATGTCCACTTCTAGGGTGTCATTCCTTATAAACTTGTACTAGTGTGAAGCGTGGATCTGATACCACTCTGTAACACCCTGAATTCCAAAATACAACTGAATTCGAGATTCCACAGGATCTTTACACTTCTTTCGTACAATTTTACAAGGAATTTAAAACTTTTCACTTTACATTAGAGTTACAAGAAATCTTTACACTTTACATTTTACAACGGAAGCAAATTTACAACATTTATATAAAAGTACAACAACGTTTGAATAATCTCTAAGCATCAGTTCTCCTTTAATCTTTATCATGCCAATTATCCTGCATACAAAACTGTGGGTACGTCAGTTTATTCAACCGACGAATATTATACACGGCCATCCTCTCTATGCCGAAAACAGTATAATTAATTTTCCATATTTAACAAACACAAACTTGTTCACATATCAAACTAAGGGGAATACCCTATTGATGTCGTGTTGTGATTGTGCACTTAGTCCTTAATGCAGTTGTTTATATTACATGACACTAATGCACACTTGTTCGGATTCTATGCATCCCATAGTACATAGGTCCGAGGGCAAGCCTCTTAATCGTTCTTCATCTTGTAGGGTTCAATCCCTCGTCATGACTTAATCTACTACTGTAACTACGGTAAGTATCCTAGATGTCCTATGAGTACGAGCTCATGTACAGAAAAACTGGAGGGGAATTCCACGTCATGTCACGACGCATCGTGAAGACTATCTATGGACAATTCAGCCTCCTTCATGGCACACGATCCTCTCGCAGTCACCAAACACCCCACAAGCATCGCCAAGATCCCGATAATTCCGGAGTAGTGCCTACGTCATGTCACGACGCATCGTGAAGACAAACTGTGAATCACACCCACATCGTAGACTCGAGGCCATCGTACTTGTGTTTTTCTCTCACTTTCATCACCTCTTCACTATGTACTAATCCTTAATTTAATGAAATCATGAACAAAATCAATTAGCCCTCTCACCAATACCAGTCTTATTTCTTTCATTTCACATTGACCCAAACTTGATCTTTTCAATTTCAATTATCATATCTCATCACTTTCACTTGCCGGCGTGAGTTTTGGCTACACCCTAATTTTCGATTCCAATTCACAAATTCCCAATCTGAGTTGTCATACTCAAGAAGATGTCTCTTTTTTCAATCACATGATCTCTAATCTTTTCATGAGTCAATAATCATACATGGAGTTCAATTATCCATCATGCATTTCATAACCCAACATGTATCTCCACATTTAAAATCATATCACAAAATATCTAGTCACAGTGAATATTCACAAACTCATTATTGTCACACTATTCTTTAATAAGAATAACTCATACAAAAACTTCACAATTATATTTTCCTTCCATCAATTTTGCTTTTTAACATTTACATTAATCACCTCATGAAAATCCACATTTTTACGAAAATATAATTATAAGAAAACAATAGTTTCGAGTACAATTTCACCTCAAATACATTTTATTTTAGTCCAATAACTCCAAATAAATTTTCAGAGGTTGTACTCATCTATACTAGGCCACACATCATAGGAATTTGCTCACAAAAGAAGGCAGATTTACTTGTAGCTTCGGGAAAGTCGACTGTCGAATATGGCCAGTCGGCTGTTCCGCAATAATGCAAAATTTTGAAAATAAAGAGGTCAGGGAAGTCGACTGTTAAATGTAATAAGTCGGCTGTCCTGCGATATTTTAAAACTCGGAATCAATGATCAGGGCAGTCGACCGTTGCATATGGCCAGTCGATTGTACTGCGGGGTTTTTCAATACTCCAAATATAATTTAAGTTTGTGTACTACTCTTTTCATAATTCGTTTGACATTTCTCGAACACAACTTGGTATAAAAATTTCCTACATCAATTCCCTGTTTTTCCCTCTTTCATAAACCCAAAACATATTATAATTTATTCAAACTAAACAATATCACGAAAGTCCAACTAAACTCGCAAACAAACAATTTCATCTACTAGCATTTTGTACTTAGTTTTGATATTAACAACAATTCTAATTCATATATTCCATAACTACAAAACGATCCACATACAATTTAAGATTCATGACAAGATAACATGCAATCTATCAAGCAATCAATTTAATCAACTAGCAAGTCCTTTTTCCAATTAAGCGTATTCTTATTAGTTTCTTTCATGCATTATTATTACAATCACCCCTAACATGGTATCTAATTAGAAAAACAAACCACCTTATTTGGAGAGAAAGATTCACAACACCTCCTAAACAAAAAAGTCCTTCTTGAGCTTGCCAAACGAGTGCTCCTCCTCCTCCTTGATGTGCAAACCGATGCTTCCCAAGTGCAACCCAAACCTTCCTAGTAGCCGGCCTCCTTGAATGCAAGCACAAACACTCAACTCTCAATCTTTTATTCTCACCTCCTACTAATAACTCACTACTAATAATTGTATTTTCTTACTATAGGTTTGGAGAATGAAGAGTGCAAGAATAACTAGGCTAGGGGGGGAGGGGGTATTTATACTAAAATTTGGGACAAATAAAGGGCTAGGATTAATCTAGGAGTTAAGGATCAAAGGCTAGGATTTAAGGGGAAGTTGTAGTAACCAACCATGATCCAAACAACTACCTCCCACAACTCCACTTCTCTTTTCCTTTCCCTCCCATTCAAAACCGGCCAAGGTGGAGTGCACACTACACGTGTACGTGCAATGCACGTGCATTCAATAGTCCCCCATTTTTAAAAGTTGTACATTTTATTCTTTATAAAAATAATCTAAAAATTTGTCTACATTACAAGTTGTATTTAAAAGAGAAAATAAATTTATGGGCCTTTATTTAATGGGCCAAATTAGTTTAAAAAATAAATTAAATTGGGCTATAAAAGAAACTTATGTTCATTAAAGAAAAATGGGCTTTAATAAAAACAAATGGTGGAGACCTATATATATATGTATACTCATTTGTTTATGAAATGAAAATAATCATAAAATTTTATACTGCAAAATTGCACGTGCACAATACGTACAAAAATAAAAATAATAATTTTCACAAATGAAAATCAGGGTATTACACCTTCCCTTTGTAACACAATGTCCTAGGTCCCTCACACGTGCACGTGCATGTCCACTGCCTTCAGCATGGGGTTATGCATTTCCTTCTTCATGGGATTGTGCATTTCCTTCTTCACGGGATTGTGCACTACCTTTGGGATGTATTTGAAGATGAGAAACGCCGTCAATGAATTTGAGCATAAGATCGAGCATGTATTGTAATTAGAATTGGAGAAACAAACAAGATCAACCATTTGTTTTGCGTGATGACTCAATTCACAATAGCGAGAAGCAAAATTTTGGCTACTTCCTTCGTGTGGAACAACTGTATAACTTCTTCTCATCACATCCTGGGTCCATCTTCTTTTAATATATATATCCAGTAAAGAAGTGTGATGACTGAACCGAAGAACGACCAATATATGTTAGCAGGGAATTCCAGCGAACTTGAACATGTTACAACCACAAGTAACATTTTGACGGAGTTTGCATAATTGAAGCAACCTCCCCGGTTCCGATTCTCACAAAGCATCACATGGAAGGTTGAACTATCCGGTGTGTCAAGATTGGCAATGAAAGTCACATTATATAATAAACTTTTTATAACTTCATCTTGGAATTTATAGAATATTTCAAAGTGTATATTCGCGTCATATGTTCTTCCAATACCCATTGGGTCTTCAATTTCAGTCTCCTCTCATGGTTACGATGATTTTCTTTACATTCATTGTGTCTTTGCTTTGCCAAAAATCTGTCGAAGATGACGACAAATTCATGTAAGGAGTACTTCTTTTCTGTAAGATGCTTCAAGGAAGAATGCATAGACTCAACCCATTGGCTAATCAACAGGCCAGCCCAAAATGAATCTCTTGCATAAATGGGTGCCCATTTATCATGAATTCCAAATAGAACGTTTAACCATTTGTTATTCTCAACTCCATAGTTCATAGGCACTAATTTTCATTTCTCTTCGAAATCATGTACATATTCGGAATCATATATGATAGTCTTCAGATTATCCCTAAACTTATTGACATCATTAGACATATGCACCTCTTGCGGTAACTTATCCAATATGTGCCAAATGCAATATCGATGTCGAGTCACGGGAAAAACTTTATTCACTGTAATGACGATCCCACAAACCTGGTTTGTCACGATGGTGGATGGAGCAAGATTCATTACTCCTAGACACTTTTCAAAGAACCACACAAAAGAAGAGACATTCTCATTTGGAATGAACCCACCTCCTAAGAACGTTGACTGCCAATGATGATTGATTCCAACAAATGGAACAAATAACATTCCATATCAGTTCATATTGTATGTGACATCAAAGCAAAGTGCATCCCCGAATTCTTCATAGTTCATCCTAGAAGTACCATCCACCCAAATACAATGAGACAACTGGTCTTCAGGATCTACTTGAAAATCATAAAAAAATGAAGGATCCCTCATTTATTTTTGATTAAAAAAAATAATCAATGAGAGTGTTCCATCGTGTCCTTTCATCGCTTCGTGGGAGTCTTTAAGTGGATTTCTAGCATCTTTTTTGGTGAATCCTATTTTATCGTGACCACCACTAGCACATTCGAAGAAGTGCATTTGTTTGCAAGTATGGATATTTGCTCGGGTCATTTGATCCGTTATTCTTCTATCGGTATTAGGCACCGAACAGTTTTGGAGCAAAAGATGTCATCTACCGGGTGAAGTAAATACGTGATTGTGTGGTTCATGAAATGAATACAACACCCATTTATTACTTTCTTCGTTTAGTTTTACACGAACGACAGCTTTGCAGCCGGTTCTAGAAGTAGTCCCCCGTCTACCTTCACTTGGTTGACTCGGTGAAGTCCCTTCTTTATTACACAAAAAAGAATTATCCACGACTTGGCTTTTCTTGTATTTATTCCCATCCTTACGCATTGTGAAACCCCCATATTTAGCATATGACGAATAAAAGTTCTCGGCTTTATCTAAGGTAAGAAACGTCATACTTACTTTTGGTTTGAGATGCTCTTTTACTTGCGGCATGCATTCACTACTTTGTTTTGCTCACATAAAATTATCGCCGGCAACAAAATATCCTTCACCACTATCCATATCTAACATAAAGAATAATATAACAATTATCAATACACCGACCTTATATACACAATCACACTATTTGCATATATATAGTTACAAAAAAATTACATGAGAAAACCGCACAAACAACATTCAAAAATTTTGAAACTTTGTGAGTAGATCGAACTCACCACACACAAGCCAACGCAACTTGTAGAAGCGAGTTTGGACTCACGATTTGTAAGATATGACAATGTATCACTTCCGCTCATGAAAATGAGTGAAAAGTGATGCATTGCCGAATCATGCAAACCGTGAGTAGAAAGTCGCTTCTACAGTTTGCATTTGCTTGTGTGTGGTGATTCCGACCTACTCATAAAATTTTGTAATTTTTGGATGTTCTTTGTGTGATTTTCTAGTGAAAACTCTTTCAAAAATATCAAAGTATATTTGTTGTTGTTTGATATACGGGACGAAACCGCACAAACAACGTCTAAAAATTGTAAAATTTGCAAGTTTTTCGGACTCAACAAACACAAGCCAACACAACTTGTAGAAGCAAGTTTCGAGTCACGATTTACAAGATAAGTCAATGTATCGCTTTCACTCAAAGAAAATGAGAGAAAAGCGACACATTGCCGTATCATGCGAACCATGAGTCAAAAGTCACTTCCACAAGTTACGTTGGCTTGTAGTGAGTCCGATGTACTCGCAAAATTTCGTATTTTTTTGGATGTTCTTTATGCGGTTTTCTAGTGAAAAGTCACTCAAAATATATTAAAGTATAATTGTTGTTGTTTTTGAAATACGAGAAAAATTCACACAAATGACGTCAAAAAATTCTATAACTTAGCGAGTAGGTCGGAATCACCACGCACGAGCCAATGCAACTTGTAGAAGTGAGTTTCGACTCAAGGTTTAAGCGATACGGCAATGTATCGCTTTTCACTCACGAAAAAGAATAGAAAGCGATACACGGCCAATTCTCCCAAACCATGAATCCAAACACACTTTTAAAAGTTTAGTTGGCTTGTGCGTGGTGAAACCTACCTACTCCCAAAATTTCAGAATTTTTGGAACTCATTTGTGCGTTATTACTAATAACGAGCAACAACAACTAATACTACATCTACATCTACAAAAACAACTACATACAATATACATCGTGAAACTAACATATATTTAACTACACATTATACAAAAATTAAATCAATTAACATAGCTTGATCTACTAAAGTAGAAAAGAGTTAATACCTTTCATAATGTGGGTCTTCGGAAGGAGATAGAGGAGGTGGTTGCGCTGCTGTAGACGAAGGAGGAGTTAAGTTTGGGTAATTTCGTTAGGGTTAGGATTTCAGGGTTTGGGAGATTTTGTTAGGTTAAGGTTGTTGGGGTTTGGGAGATTCAACGGAAGAGGGTAAGTGCTCGAGAAGTGGGAGAAAGTGAGTGAGAGAGGCAAGTTAAGTAGGAGGAGCTAGGGTTTCGACTATGGGTTCGAGTTCGCCAGAAAGAAAGAGAGAGAGAGAGAGAGAGAGAGAAAGAAAGAGAGAGAGAGAGTATAGTGAGTGTGAGAGAATGTAGGAGGAGAACAAAATTTGTATAAATGTTTTAATACACTTGTATAACCTAAGCCATTGTTCTACACAACGGCCTAGGTTATACATAGGCGGTTGTGTGTAGCAACAGCCGAGGACTAAAATTAATTTCGATGTACCTAGGCCGTTGTTTCCAACATAGGCCTAGGTTCAATTTTCGCCAAAAAAGTACATGTTCATCTGTAGCGAGCGAGAGAGAGTGAGAGATTGAATAAATCGAAGAGCTATTTTGGGGCAAAATTCCAAATTTACCCCCTCTCCACTTAAGTGAGAGAGGGGTCTGATGGAGGGATCGATCCCGGCCGTTGGATCTAGATCGAAGCGATCCAACGGCGTGGAACTTAGTTTGCAACGGGTCTGTGCAAACAGAGCCGTTTGCAACTGAGCATTTGCCATATATATATATATATATATATATATATATATATATATAAAATAAAACACAAAGAAAGCTATCAAGTGGATCTCATTCAATAGAGTTGAAATCAATGGTCTCACAAAACATATTTTTCCGCCCAAAAGTTTTCCCCCAAAACTCAAATTCAAATCCCCTCAAAACAACTCCTTCATTTATTTATTTATCTCTCTCTCTCTCTCATTCTCATTCTCTCAATTTACCCGTAAATTTAAATTTTCAGATTTCTGGTTTATAAATTTTCAGAATTTTTATACATTTTTTATTGCTCATGTTACATTGAAAATAGCAAATATCTCATCAACAGTTAAATTTCATCATTTTCTACACTCAAAGTTCTAAGAAGTTGGATTTTACACCCCCATTTATAATTATTTTTCAACATATACTAATGGAAACATGGACTTTTATTTACAACTAATTATTGTTTTACTATTCAAACTTGAGCTACATAATTGTTGTTTTACTGTTTACAAGACTTTCATATGCTGTATTGTTTCGAAGACGTGTTGTAGGCACGTGCCCACGGGCAAATCTAGTATATATATATATATATATATATATATATATATATATATATATATATATATATATATAATAAATTACAAAGAAAGCTATCAAGTGGCTCACAATCAATCCCCCCTACAATTAAAGGTCTAGATCAAACCTCACAAAACATATTTTCCCTCCAAAATTTCAAACCTCAAAATCAAACTTTTCCCCCCAAAACTAAAAAACTTATTACTTTATTACTATCTCTCTCTTCTCTTCACTTTCTCATATTTCTCTCTTTCTCTCTCTCCCTATCTCTCTCTCCCATTCTTTCTATATTTACTTAAAAATTTAGATTTTCAGAATTTTAATATTTCTTTTTTGCACATGTTATATTGAAAATATTAAATATCTCTTCAACTCCATACTTAAAAGTTCTAAGAAGTTAGATTTTATACCCTCATTTATAATTATTTTTCAACATATACTAATGAAAACATGGACTTTTATTTACAACTAATTATTGTCATACTATTTCAACTTGAGCTACATAATTGTTGTTTTACTGTTTACAGGCTTTTCGTGTTTTGTATCGTTCCGAAGACGTGCCGTAGGCACGTGCCGACGGGCAAATCTAGTATATATATATATATATATATATATATATATATATATATATGGCAAATGCTCAGTTGCAAACGACTCTGTTTGCACAGACCGGTTGCAAACTGAGTTCCACGCCGTTGGATCGCTTCGATCTAGATCCAACAGCCGGGATCGATCCCTCCATATTGCAATGCGCCATTGCAAACCACTAAATCCGTTGTTCGAAACAATGACTTCGTTTATTTTGATTTTAAGCCGTTGTTCCGAACAACGGCTTATGTTATATTCGAAACAACGACTTATGTATAGAACAAAGGCTTAGGTTTATAACCTAAGCCGTTGTTTCCAACGACTTTAGTGGTTTGTATACCCGTTTGTACGGGACCCATTTACAATGGAGCATTGCTTTTATATATATATATATATATATATATATATATATATATATAACTTTTCAAAACTACTTATTGTACTCTACTTGATATTGTGCTTACAACCAATTACATGGGACCCCTAGGCCATTTATTAGTTAGGAGCACATATCTCAGAGCATTTGCTCTCGGCCAGGTCTTTTCGCATTTTTAGAAGAACATCCAGAAAGACATCTCTTAAAGCAAATTCTCCTTCATCTTGCCGTTGGAAATCTAAGAATATATTTATATATATATGTGTGTGTGTGTGTGTGTGTTTCCTTTGAATTTTAGTGGAGATTAATAAATGAGGTTGTTCGATCATCAAATTATAAGTCAGGGTATATTCCTTCCTTTGTAACCAATCCTTAAACAATCTTTGAGGTGTTGAACTACTTATTGGTGGATTTCTATGGGATTAAAAAATGGCTAAAAAATGTTGGATTTTCCTTCTACAGAAGAAATCTGCTGTTGTTGAAAAGTTTAGCTCTGACGATGGTAAAAATCGCAATAGATCATAGCCGTACGATTCCTGCACAGATCTCAAAGCATCTACATGCAGATTAGCCATCACATGCCTCTTTAACAGGCCTGGGCCCACTCCATGACATTGGCTTCTTCCAAGCTCATAAAAAGTGACAAACTAGGCCCACTAGGAGAGACACCTAGCCCATGCAGGCTAGGAGTCAAATCTCTTATCCTCTAACAAGCATATATTATCTCTTGAGGAGAGAAACATGAAAGAGATAAGAAAGTTAAATCGATCCAACGGACACCAATCAATCTCTTGAAATGTCTCTCAGGCCCATAAATACTCCTCCCCCTCTACAGTTAGAAGGTAATCAACAATTTGCCAGTTTTCACTCTCTTACTCTCTCTCTCTCTCTCTCTTTCTGGTTCTGACTTGAGCATTGGAGGGTCTGTCGCCGGGGCCAACACCCGGTGTTTCTTTTCACATGTTCATCGGCCACATCAGCAACCGTCGAATCAGATCACGGTGGTCAATCAATCGTCCAGATTCATTCCTAGGAGCCTTAACCGCTTTTAACGGCCAAGGTCAAAGGTCAGACTTTTAGTAGTTTCCCACAATTATTAACTCACTATCTGTTTGCTCCACACAGAAATAAGCAGCAATAGATTGTCGTCTGTGGGAAAAACTACACAAGTCAAGCTTGTCTCCATGCCTCTAAGACTAAGAGGTAATGGGGCGGGCTCCAACCGTCGCACTACCTCTCTTCATCAACCAGCTCCTCATATGAAGATCAGATTCCTCCTCAACAGTTACCCCGACAGCCTAATCATGCTCCTTCCAACGGAGAGGCACCGATGGCTCCCAATTTGAATAACATCCTCAGTACGACCACGTCTTAATTCATAATGCTTCAACTGATTTAATGGCCTCACGAGGCCCACTGGGGTCCAGAGATCTTCGCCAGATCCTCAATAACATGCAACAAGAAGCCGACCTGCGAATTAGGTTGGACGAGAGGCATGCCCAATTTGAGGCCTCCTATTTAGGACATCAGGTGAACCAGAGAACACATCTTCCTAGATAGCGATCAAGGCAATCCTCTTCTCACAGGGGACGCCGAATAATGTGAAGCCCCACTCATGAGAGTCAAAGACTTCCTGTGCAGAACAGAGGGTAAAATGCCCTAGTCACTAGGGCCGAATTGGATAAATTCAAGCTTGACATCCTCCATGCTATCCAAGGGAGCCAAGATCTGGGCATCCCCCTAACGAAGGATCTTCCGAATCAACTGGATCTCAAAAGAAGGACGACCAAGTCCTTCGCTGTATCCAAGAGGTTGAAAAACGTCTAGAATAGATGAAGAGTAAGAGAAACCACTCTAGTAGGGCCTACCGCCCTAGCCTACCTCCTTTAATCCTCGATGCACCCATCCCAAAGGGCTTCAAGGCTCCTCAATTCGAATCTTATAAAGGGGAATCAGACCTGACAGACCATATCGAGAGCTTTAAAACACTCATGATGGTCTATAACACCACCGATGCACTCATGTGTCAGAAATTTTTCTGCAACACTGAAAGGAACAGCAAGGAAATGGTATTCACGTCTGAATCCCGAATCCATCTTTTCCTTCAATCAGCTCGAAAAACTCTTCATTGCACACTTCGTTACTAGCCAGAGAGCTGGAACTGAAGCAAAGGATGGAGAGCTGCTAAAGGACTTCGTCAAGTGTTTTACAGCGGAGGCAAGGTCAATTTCCTCCTTGGACTCTTCAGTGGTGGCTGCGGCCTTCCGCCACAACGTCATGCATAAAGAACTGAAATCATCCTTCGCCAAGAGGCCACCTCGAGATTTCACTGAGCTCCTAGAAAGGAGTGAAAAGTACATCATAGTCGAGGAAGCTCTCAGCCCCCAAGTTAAGAAAGAGTAGCTTTTCGGGAACAAACGGAAGAACTCAAGTGAGGAAGCACGTAAGAAGTTTCATAATAACGGTGCAAGTCAACGCCGTCCCCCTCCTACGCCCGGCTTCAACAAATTTACACCTTTGAACGCAAGTGTGTCTACCATTCTCATGGCGGTTGAAAATCATGGGATAGTTCGTCCTCCTCCCCAAATGACAACATCTGACAAGAGAAGAGACAAGGACCTACGATGCACATTCCATAGAGGCCATGGACATACAACTGACAATTGCAAAGCCCTCAAACAAGAAATTGAAAACCTGATTCAGTGGGGCTCTCTCTCTCAGTTTGTCCAACGCCACAACAATGCCGAAAACCCTCCGCCATGGGGGGCTAATAAGCATCCTGAAAGGCCTTCTGAATCGCGAGACTCTGAGCACATGGCCATTCTGCACACCATCCATGGCGTACCTATGGGAGGAGACTCTAATTCCTCTCTCAAAGCTTTTGTAAGAGAGGCTAATTTGGTTCATAACACTCCACTCCCAAAAGGTCCGGGCCTCTCAGTATCCTTCTCTGATAAAGATCTCGAGGGCATCAAAATGCCTCATTGTGATGCACTGGTTATCAATCTAGGCATGGCAAATCACGAGGTGTGACGTATCCTCGAAGACAACGGCAATTC
This sequence comes from Hemerocallis citrina, assembly GCA_017893485.1. Classification (NCBI taxonomy): domain Eukaryota; kingdom Viridiplantae; phylum Streptophyta; class Magnoliopsida; order Asparagales; family Asphodelaceae; genus Hemerocallis; species Hemerocallis citrina. Next base: position 12,630,692 of record CM030365.1, on the reverse strand, counting down.
CGTGAACATCCTCTTTATGGCTGCATTCGATGTGCTAAAATTCTCTCGAGACCGACTCAAGCCAGTCAGCTATACACTTCATGCTTCTCCGGTGCACCTGTCCAGGTTGAGGGAATTGTTGCACTCGACGTAACGGCAGGGAAGGCCTCAAAAACTCGAAAAGAATCTTTAGACTTCCTGGTAGTCGATGTCAAATCTGCATACAATGCCATATTCGGCTGCCCAGGAAGCCGCTTTCCACGCCGTCGCCTCCGCGTTCCATATGAAAATGAAATTACCAACAACAGTAGGCATAGGCCAGGTGGTGGGAAGCCAACAAGAAGCACGGGCGTGCTACATTGCTTCCATGGGGGGTTCGGTTCTCCCTCTCCATGCTGAAGAACTACTATAGGAAAACAATCGTTGTATCATAGGGCCAGCAAACGAGGTCGAAGCTGATACACTGGGTTGTCCAACCAAGAATTTTTGAACTTGTCAAGTTATCACTTCCCAGCTCCAAGCACGTCCTCATCAAAACCCAACAATACACTCAACTCCCTCACTCGAAGCCACTCCATTCATTCATCAGAAACAAACAATCTTGCCCAAGCATGCCGGTCCATCAGAAGATTCCTCTGCCTCTAGGAAAAACAACGGGGGGCTCCCCCCAAAGCAGGCAAGTCCAGACAAGGCCTACCAAGTTGTTCGCTAGACATCTCATCAACTTGAAGACCCGGGGGACAGGGATATGTCAGTAGGAACTTCGAATGAGCGACGCCTTATGAAGTACAACGAGAGTGTCGAAAAAGCGCTCTCCTAATTTCCACAGGCTAGACATTAGAGCAGTCCCTTAGTTTATTTCTTAATAAAGTTAGTCAATTTATTTCATTGAATCTCAGTCAACTTATTAAAGCAAACAATGAGCTAAAACGCCCAACTTATACTTAGAGCGGCGCTAAACACTCGTTTATGCTTTCCACAACACAAGTTCGGAATCAAGATCCACCACTCGAGGGTTACTCTCGCAACATGCAACCCTTCACATTTAAAGCACAACTCACCGATCGATCTGTTCCTGAAACTAGTTGAAGTTCCTTGGAGACTTATACAACGAGTTGAGTGCCAAGCTTATACACATAAACGACACCAAACACTAGTTACAAGTATTTCCGTAAGATGGATTCAGAGTCCAAACCTATGGCTCGAAGAGAATCTAAAAATTTGCCATAACGTAAGTTCACAGTGCACTTCGCCATTCGTTCTGTGCCTGCAGTCCATTAGTGCCTCGACGACCGGTTCGGAGTCCATACCCATGGTTAAAAAGAGACTATCAATTTGCAATGAAGAAAGTTCAGAGTGCGCTTTGCCATCCGATCTGCTCCTGCAACCTGTTAATACTTAAACTAACAAGTTCAGAATCCATACCCATGGTTCAAAGTTACTCTTGCAACCTATAATTACACACTTTCAGAGTTCAACTCGCCAATCGATCTATTCCTGTAACTAGTTAAATTTCCTCAATGACAGATTATGAGGTCCAAAATCATGGATCATAGTTACTCTAGCAACACTTGTAAAAAGCAACACTTGGAGTTCAACTCTCGATTCGATGTGCCTCTCAAAATTTGTCAGAATCCCCATACAGTAAGTTTAGAAAATAACTCTCCTTCAGAGTTGTCCCTACAACTAGCAGAGTTCAAGACGGAGAAATTCCAAACTCGTCATACACCATCAACAGTCCGTTAGCTATACGCAACGGACTTGAGGCCCTGTTATTTAGCTACAAAGAACCCAGACGATGACACCTCAACCATGACAGCAAGAACCAAGCATATGAAAAGAGTTCATCAAATCACAGAATTATCATAAATCCACATGTTCGTATTCAGTGGTACTACAGATATTTACAAGTACAGAATCATCAATCATACAACTCGATCTACAAGCCATTTTTGTGACTGAGTGGGTGAGGAACGTTGTTCCTGAGAAACACAAGCCTCCTTGTGGATCGCCTGACATTCACCTCATTTCCTTGATCGCCAGCATCTTTCACAGAAAACGTTGATCCCATATATTGAGATTGCTGGCCGGCACACGAGGCACGTGACTCTCCACCAACCAAAGTCAAACTCAACAAAGCCGATGCGCCGCTCGGGGTGCCGCCAGGATGTCGAGGGGGCAGGCACCATTCCTCCAATGATCAACCTGACTCCTTCTACCGTCGCACTCTCTTTTGCATTAGTCGTGGTGTTTTCTTTTGCTCCAACCATTGGTTCCTTTTTCGCATTAATGACGTGCGAGGTGCTTGCCGTCCGCAACCCACCAAGCCTCGCTTGAAGGCGATATAGCTCCTAAGTCCTTCTCAATGACTATTTCTCTGAGTAGTGCACACTCTCCTATACTATCTTTCATCACATTTGGAGGCAAATGGCAAGTTGATTAGACGATCAGAATACAAGAGTGCTAACTCACAGTCCCTCTCAACTAGCACCGACTTAAGGTGGACAGACTCCAACCTTTCCTCATCTGACTGAACACGCAAACGGTCGACTTCCAACTCCGTTATGCGCAGACGTTTGCGAAGGTGCTCTACCACGTCACTACAAAGTGTTTCACCGAATCCCGCAATCTTCTGTCAACAATCCCAAAAACTTAGTCAAACAAAGGAACAAAGTACTAGGTGTCACGAACATGCATCGCTTCAAAGCACATCAACACAATACGACAAGTGATTACCAATCTAGAAGATAGTTTTTCAAACACTAAAAGGAAGATACATGAATGTGGTGGACAGTCCGCAATTAGGCATCACAAAAAGTAAACTGCAAGTCCCAAACAAAACAAATTGAGAATAGCCTGAAAGATAAAGGACGTATCAAGGTGAATCAAGCATCCGCCTGCTTCGATGCCACCGTAGACAAGGAACCCCTAGCTGCGCCCTTTCCCTTGTCCTTCTTCCCAGAGCCACTCCTCGCGCCACCCGCAGGAGTGCCGATCCCACCATCGTCCTTCCTGTCTGTATTCAGGGGCTCACCGGGTCGAAGGGTCACATTGTAGCCTTTCCCGTCAAAACTGGGAATGCTCTCCACCACATGTGAGATCGCCAAGGCATAAGACTTTAAAATCACCCATTGCAGCTTACATTTGCACTCCGCATGAACATTGGCCACCTCGACCTTCACCTTCGAGGCCGCATCAGTGCGGACCTTATCCAACTCCAGCAGAAGATCGGCATTTTTCTTCTCTAATGCCCTCTCTCTCTCCTTGGATGCCTCCAGCTCAAGGCGCATCTCCTCCTTACCCGCTGCCAACGCCTCCAACTCGAGGCACAATTCCTCCTTCCTTGCTGCTAATGCCTTCAACTCAAGGCGCACCTCCTTGTCTTTCTTCTTCATCTCTTCCAACTCCTCCTTGGACTCCCTGACGGCCTTCTTCTTGTCCTTCTCGGCATGAGAGATGTGAGCCTTCATGTTCTTCTCCTTAGCTGCGTAAAAGTCCACCAAATGACTGAAGTGGCTCATCGCTTGAAATAAGGAGAAAACAGTTAAAACATAACGATACAAAGAGGGAAAACACAAGCTAAGCAATGAAGGGGACTAGATCATACCTTCACATGCACCCTCACTATATCCAAGACCGATCTCTCGGGGGGCTCCATCTTCAACCTCTCCCTGTCAGAAGGAGTAGGGATGTGGCGACAGGCTTTAAGGCAAACAGCGGAATTCCCTAAAAAATTCTCCTGGGCTTTCATGTTCCAGTTGGGGGTGTAGACCATGTCCCCCTGACTAGCAAGCACCGCAGCAGCCGTTGCAGTCAGTGGGGCTGACGCGGCACTAGCCACAACCGTAGCTAAAGAAGAACCAGCAGGCGTTACCCCTGCAGGGGGCTCGGTCTGTGAAATGGGAGCCAGGGGCGGTAAGTCCTGGGAAGAAGAAGGATGCATCGCTGACCTCTTCCACTTCTTTGGATCTTCCTTCCTCTTATTCCGTAGCGCATCTAGGTCTGCAAAAATGTCTTCGAAATCCGTGTTTGTCCTACCTGCAAGATGAAACACAGAGTAGTCAGAAATCGTAAGATCAAATGAGAGCAACAGAGACATGGATAAAAGGACTAGAAACCAACAAATGCAAGGATAGCATGGCATGAAAACAATAACAGCAAAATCATATTAGGAACGGCCGGTCCAAGACCGTCTTCAAAGAGCACTTTGTTGGTAATATTTTGCCACGACAACACCTTCAGTCCCAGAAGCGCATTGCTAAGGCTCTTCTCCTCCAAGCTCATTACCGGCTCCGCTCGCACCGCCGAGGGAACCGTTCCCCTCCAAGTAGTTGGAATCCCCTACGGCTCGGCACTGTGAACGATGAAGAACTTCTCCTTCCAACAACTTATCAATCGAGGAGCATTGACCAACCGCCTATTCTTATGAGGACTAAGGTACCAACGCTCGTCCATCTTGCTGAGTTGAGCAAGTTTGAAGTGACATCTAAACACCGCGAGACTGGAATTCGCTCTGAGCTGGTGGCACTGCAAGACGAAACTGACAACGTGCCTCCAAGTGTTCGGGATCAGCTACACCAGACACAACCGATACCAGTTGAGCATCTCTTTAACGAAAGGGTGGAGAGGTAGGTGAAGCCCCGTGAAGAAAGCATCGCACGCAAAGAAACAGTACTCCTCCGACATGGCATAACATGCCCTGACTCCAGGACCTGGCAGGAGTAGGTTGTACTCGTGAGGAATGCCAAAACATGTTCTTATCACGGCAGGCTCATCGCGTGTAAGAATGGTGGCGGTATGATTAGCCTAAGTAGTATGGACGGGCTCCGGCTCGTCGTATTCCATGCCGCTTCTAAGGGACTGTTGATCTATTACTGAGTACTCTCTAATCAATTCTGGAACAAGGAAAAATGGGATCTTGAGCATACACCCCCTATCTCTCTCAGGTTCGACGATCGTTTCCACAAAGGTGGAACGATCAGCCTCACCATGCACACTCTTCTATCTGGGAAAGTGATGGAGCATAACACCCTCTTCTCCATCTAGATCAACTGATCTAGTAGAAGCACAGATCGACGAAACACAAGACATGATTAACAGCGGTCGCAAGAATGTTACCTAGCCAAAGTGGTAGAAGCTCCGAACCAACAGCTGAAGCTAGCACCCCCATCGAGCAGCAGGCAAGCCACCAAGCACCACCTGGCGAAACACCGTGATTTCTAGAGAGAGAAGCTCTCAAAATTTTTAGGAAAGAGAAAGTGAAGGTGGTAAATGAAGGAGGGGAGGTGGAATCAATCCCTATTTATAGGACCCTAGGGATTAAATCGCCATGTGGAAAGATCTGAGCCCTCTACAAGAATCAACGGTCAGATCACACCCCCCCGGGTCCAATAATAGTAGTAACTTGTCATCAGGATAGTCAGCCGATAACACGAACGATCGTTAGAACGTTCGATCAACAGAAGAAGCAATACGAAGGAGTGAACAATCTCACAAATCCTTGGTGGATGTCGTGGGATGAGAAACTTCAGAAACACTTGGTGGATGTTATGGGATGGGCAATTTCACAAATGCTTGATGAACGTGATGAGGTGAGAAATTTCACAAACACTTGGTGGGTGCCATATTCACCACCAATAGAAGAAAACCCATCGCTGATCAAGCTTCCTTGTGACAAAGCCTACTAACCCCGTGGAGTCTCCAAGCCCGTTCAAAGTCTTTCCACCAAAATCAACCAAGATTTCTAAGAGATGATCACCTCCAAAAAACCCAAGCACACTAGTACTCCTACCTCGATGTGAGAAAGAACTCCACCGAAGACAACTCAACTCCAAACGAGGCGAGCTCCTAGCAAGATCAAGACTTCAAAAATCTCCACCAAAGCTCCAAAAAGTTGCAAAAATGAAAAAAATTCCGAAACAGATATACTTGCTGTTTTGTGAAAGGAGGAGGTAGGGTAGAGAAGGCTTCAGATCAGGTCAGATTCACGACCTAAAACCGCAAGGAGAGTTCAAAAAGATACATGCAAAGGGGTGCTAATGGGTAGTGTTTGAGCCCACAGACCCGCTAACCAACCAACCCCGCTCCACTTCTTCTCTCCTTCTTCTTAAAATCGAGCACCAAAAACCCAAAACCTCATCTCCATCGAAACTCCTCCTTCACAACTCTGACATCGAGCTCCACAAACCCAGAAACACGGAGCTCTCACCTCGACCACTCCTCCGCCCAAGCTCCTGGTCGACGAGGAGGTTTCACAGTTCGACATCTTCGAAACTCCAAGGATGTATCTGGGCAAAATCGAAGATCCAAAGTTCGGCGAAAACAGAGCTCGAAGTCATAGCTCGGCGAGACTTTAAGATTCTCCATAGCTCGGTCGTAGTGAGCCATCGCCGTAGCTCGGCCGTAAGAAGAGCTTCAAAGCTTGGCAGCCAAAGTCGCAACCTTCATAACTCCGTGAATTCGTCAAAACCCATAGCTCGGTGAAGCTTCGATAACCCATAGCTCGGTGAGAACGAGATGCCAATCGCTCGGCGAAGCTTCGAAATCCCCATAGCTTATTCAAAGGTGAAGCTCAATAACTCGGCGAATGAGATAGGCCAACGAAGTTGAAGTACCAAAGCTTGGCGAAAGTCGAGCTTCATAACTCGTAAAGGCTTTGATGCTTCGTAACTTGACCAAGAGGAGGTAGCTCGACACTCCCATAGGTCGACGAGGACGTGGTAGCTCGACGGAGAACGGATTCGACACTAGAGCGATATATAGAGCTCCATCCAAAAACAGAGTGTCGAAACCTCGAGCGAAGCTCAATCCTGTAGCTCGACCGAAATGGCTCGACGACGGCCCCTCACCATTGCTCGACGACGGCACTATGGCTCCGAAGAATGACGAGATACTCAAAAATTGAGAAAATTGGCCATAGCTCAGCCAAACGGTTGGCCGAGCTAAGGGGTCGCTAACAGCCATTGACAACCGTTGGATTTCTCCAAAAATCGAGCTCGAGTGCGAGGGACGGCTCAGATGCGTCCACGTCGCCCGCTTTCATCCCCAACGCTCCTCTCGCATTTCCACTATCTAATTCACTCAGTAGACGAGCCAAACAATGATGAACATCCCTGATCTGGCCACATTACCCTCCATCACCGCGGAGGAACCCTGGCCGTCTAATCTCGCTCAGCGGGTGAGCTCCCCCATGATGAGCGTCCCTGATCATGCCTTGTCACCTTCCATCACAGGTGACCAGATCATTGCCGTTCGATCTCCTTCAATGCGCGCGATCATCATGATCAGCGATCTAGATTGCGTCAAGACCAGTGCCGAAGACGGTTATCTTACAAATAACCCCATGAATTCATTTTTAATTCGAAAAAGTAAATAAACAATTCAAAAATAAATATTTAAATTCGGAAAATTAATTTTAAAATCCGAAAAAATAATTAAAATTGAATTTATTAATTATAAAATTTGAAAAAGTGATTTTAAAATTAGGAAAAATTCCAAAAAGTTCCAGAAAATTTGGAAAAATCTGAAGAACTATGGAAAATCCAGGAAAATATTCACTGTCTTCAGAAGCCACCGATAAGTTCCAGATATCTCTGAACACTTTGACTGCTAAGATTATACGCCATATTCTAAAAATAAGATGTACTACTTCTCGAAAGCTAAGAAAATTACCTTCCGGGAGTAGGGGGCTTATGATGATGGTAAAAATTGCAGCAGATCAGAGCCGTACAATTCCTGCACAGATCTCAAAGTAAGAACAGGCAGATTAGCCATCACAGGTCTCTTTAACAGGCCTGGGCCCACTCCAAGACATTGGCTTCTTCCAAGCCCATAAAAAGTGACAACTAGGCCCACTAGGAGAGGTACCCAGCTCAAGCAGGCTAGGAGTCAAATCTCTTATCCCCTAACAAGGATATCTTATCTCTTGAGGGGGAGAGACATGAAAGAGATAAGGACATTAAACCGATCCAACAGACACCAATCAATCTCTTGAAATCTCTCTCGGGCCTATAAATACCCCTCCCCCTATATAGTTAGAAGGTAATCAACAATTTGTCAGTTTTCACTCTCTCACTCTCTTTCTTTCTGATTCTGACTTGAGCATCGGAGGGTCTGTCACCGGGGCCAACCCCCGGTGTTTCAGGCTTTTTACAGGTTCATCGGCCGCATCGGCAATCTTTGAATTCAGATCACGGTGGTCAATCAATGATCCAGATTCATTCCTAAGAGCCTTAACCGTTTTTAACGGCCAAGGTAAAAGATTAGACTTTTAGTAGTTTCTTTCAATTATTAATTCACTATCTGTTTGCTCCCACACCGAAATAAGCAGCAACAAGCTCAGCTTATATAATACGTGTCTATGCATTCTGCTAAGAATACTGAAACTGGGGCTCTGGCTATGTAAACCGAGTGAGTAACAAAGTTTTGATATTTGTATATTAATTACTTTATTACAAAGTCATATATAAATATAGGGAAAGGAGTTAGTTTGTTCAACAAAAGAATATGTTACATATTGTATTATATATTTATTCCTAAATCAGTTATGTATCGGTTTAATATTTGGTTCCCTCCTATATATATAGGAGACATTGTACACAGTTATAATCAATCGAATAATATTTCACAATTTCTGTTAACCTTAACATGGTATCCGAGCACTAACCCTAAAATTTCATTCTCCCTCACTAATTCCTAAGCCTAATTACACAAATTTCATTCTTCTTAACAACAGCAAAAACAACTCCGGCAACTACCAACAACAACAACAACTCCGACAACAAAATCCTCGAAACCCAATCCCCTTTTTCAACCTCAACATTGGCTATACCCAATCCCCAAACCCCATCATCTACAGTTTCCTACACCCACCATCGCTCACGCCATCGCCATCACCCGCCTTCTCTGAAACCCATCGTCGGCCGCTCTATCAAACTCCGTTGTCCGACCATATCCATCTCCTAATCCCTAGCCGCCTTTCGAAACCGTAGCAGCCTCCATCTTAGCACCTCCTGAAACCTTACCTGCACTCCACAATCGCAACATCCCTTGCCCTAGCCACCACTCTCCCATACCAACATCTAACATCCTAACCCTATATTCCTATCACACTTCAAACCTAAAATCAAACCACACCCAAAACCCGACCCAGCCACCTAAGCCCGTTTTCCGTTTCCCAAAAAAAAAATCCTAACCAGAACATCCTAACCCAAAACCCTAACCCTACTACTCTCTACTCTCACTCGTCTATTGTTGCCATCGCTGACTGTCGCTGCCGCCACCGATAGTCGCTGTCGTTTGTCATAAAAAAATCAAAAAAAAATATGATTTTTTTTGCAGGTACTAGAGCTTCTCCAATGGAACCCCAGTTTCACCAGTATCTCCATGTCTCCACCGACGTTTCCTCTACTACATCTTCCTCTTCACTTTCCCTCACATCCTGATCTCCATCCAGATTCAGATAACAGCAGCGCCGCCATCATCCTCATTACAACCTCCTCCCCCCTCTCAACATCATCTCTAACCCTGCACCACCTCTTCTCCCGACATCGGTAACACCATCTAGTTCCCTATCTCGCTCCCTGTAGCACCCTAAATTTCAATAATGGAAATAAGAGACACAAATCCAGAATCTTTACTTCAATGTAATCCAAACTCATTATAAACACAGGGGAAAAATAAGACTTTCATTACAACAGATTTTCATTACATTGCCCAACGGAAAAATTACACATATTTATTACAACACATCCCATCACTTAAACTTCAGTCATCTCAAACTCCAAGCCTCAATGTTGCTCAAGCAACTTACTCGCAAATCCTGCAAAACTGACCAGCATAGTGGGGACGTCAGTTGAAGAGAACTGATGCAATACCATAGTAATTGCAACCCTCCAAAGTCTCACAATCACAAACTTGTCACACATCATGAAATAAAACAACAATAGAAGGTTCATAAAAAAACCAACAAGTGAACCTATACTAAGTGCGTGCTAAGAAAACAAAAGAGAATGCATAAAACAATGTTTAAGAAAACATGATGCACACTAATGCACACTTATTCAGATTCTATGCATCCTATTCTACGTAGGTCCGAGGGCAAGCCCTTAAAGTTCACCACTTTTTAGGGGTCAATCCCTCGATATGCAAGATACATCCATGACTAATGCAAGATTTAGACATTCTGCCCATGCCCCAATAATTATGGAGATCAATCTCTATCCACAGATAATTCCAAGACTATTTCACTCACAACTAGGAATTTTCGAGAATACCCCACACCACAAGCAATGGAACCTCACCACACACAGACATCCCATGAGCGTCGCCTCGATCCCGATAATTCCGGAGATCAATCCTACACGACAGGTAATTCTGGAGACTATTTCACTCACACCTCGATAATTCTGGGGACTATCTCACACCACAGATCATACTGAGGCCCTCATACTCAAGTTTTCTCTTGTTTCATCATATCACCATCTAGTTCCTATCCTTATGTACAAATAGGAGTAGCCTGAACCACCTAGAGCTAGCTCCACCCTACCAGACTTAAATCCACAAAACTAGGAACACTAGCCCTCCCTCGCTAATTCCTAAAATCAATTAATTCATTGCCGGTAATTCTGGGACCTGCTCAACCTCTAGTGCTCTCAATACAAAATCCTCAAAAATCTCTTTAGAGTTCTCACCATAACCCTAAATTGCAAATCAAAATTCAATTTGGTTCAATTATACAAAATAATCTTCATATTCTCTTTTCTGAAAATAATTTCTCCCACAACACCACGGCTGTAAGTCACAATCTTAAACATGAAATACTTTATTCCAAAATATCATTTCTACATCCACAAATCTCTTCATTAATCACATTTCTTTTAATAAACTGATACTACCATAAATGACTCTTTCATATATGAAAACACAAATGAATTTATGAAAATCCTTTAAATTCAACTTTTAAATCTCACTTCCCATTCATCCATAAAATTCAATAAATTCTACTAGAATTCAATCAACTCAAACTGAAACAAGCCTCTTTATTGTTTGGATTCTCATCCCAAAAATTAGAAATTCTTTGGTGCTAAAAATATGAAATTTCCGTACTTTGGAAATATGAAAATAACCCTTTACAAATTCAAGTTTTCATTTTTTGAAACTGAAACATACATCCCCTCAAAACTGAGAATTTCATTCTACAAAAATACAGATTTGTTCCCTCAAATTATTACTTGAATACATTAAATTTAAAACTAGATTTCGACAAAATCTGAAATTTAATAACTTCTAAACATAATCAAAACTCAATTTAACTTCACACAAATATTAGATTCAAACACATACATATACTCATCTATATGTATATTAGAGTTTTCAAACCCTAACAAACAACACCACATACAAACACACACCCAAAACAAATCAAACAAACCAACCCGAAACCCAAAGAAAACAACAGTCATGAAAAGTGACCGTCGGGTTACTGTTCAACCTTGAGACCAAAATCCTAACGCTAGGGTTTTGACCTCGAAACCCTAACCTCCAAGAATTCGATTTATTTCTCATATATATTACTTTCCATATACACATTTGCATGCACAAACAATTAGGATTCAAAACTTGTTTTAATACAAATAATTTTAGGGTTTATTCATGGATTGTAGATTATGGTACATCACATCATCTTACTAGTAATCATACGTTGCTCACCACTAGCATTGCACCTCCCTCCCATTCTCCATCACTTCACACAGCTGATGGCTCACAACTTCTCACTACACACTCAGGGTTTATTAGCTCTACCACTTTCACATTACCTTGTGTTCTTTATGCTCCTCATTTATCCATGAGCCTTATTTCTATTAATGCACTGTGCAATAGTGGTCTTGACATTACATTTGATTCTTTCGGTTGTTCAATTACCGATTCTCACACTGGTCAGGAGTTTGGGCATGCTACTCGATAGGGTCGTCTATATCATCTAGATTTTTACATAAATCTCATTTTAATTTTGCTGGTGTTGTGTCATCTGATGCTGATATGTGGCACATAGGTTTAGATCATGTTAGTGAGTCTCGACTCAAGACTTTACCTTATAGTGGTGCCCTTGGTTCTCTTTCTTTTACACATTTATCTGATTGCCAGGGTTGTCATTTCGCCAAACACATAGCATTTTCTTCTAATAATAAAAGCACTTCTCACACCACCCATCCTTTTCAACTTGTTTATTTTGACATATGGGGATCCTCGCCTGTGCCTTTGTGCAAAGACTATCTCTATTATGTTGCCTTCATCGATGACTTCACTCGATATACATGAGTTTTTCTTATGTGCCAACGATCTGAGATTCATCAAATTTACCTGTTCTTTACAAACATGATTCACACTCAGTTTGGTGTTCGCATCAAGAATTTTTACTCCGACGATTCTCGTGAGTACACTTCTACTACTATGAGATCTATTCTTCAGTCTCACAGCATACCTTTTCAGCAATCATGCCCTTATATCATGAGCAGAATGGTGTAGCTGAATGAAAGCATCGTCACATTATTGAGACGGCTCGCACTCTTCTACTCTCATCTTCTGTTCGTCGTTCTGTAATACCCTGATTTTTATTTATGAAAATTATTATTGTGTATTATTATATTTGTACGTATTGTGCACGTGCAATTTTGCAGTATAAAATCTTATAATTATTTTCATTACATATATATATGTCTTTTGTATTTGTTTTTATTAAAGCCCATTTTTCTTTAATAAACATAAGTTTCTCTTATAGCCCAATTTAATTTATTTTTGTAAACTAATTTGGCCCATTAAATAAAGACCCATGAATTTATTTTCTCTTTTAAATACAACTTGTGATGTAGACATTTTTTAGATTATTTTTATAAAGAATAAAATGTACAACTTTTAAAATGGGGGACTATTGAATGCACGTGCATTGCACGTACGTGTATTGTGCACTCCATTTTGGCCGGTTTTGAATGGGAGGGAAAGGAAAAGAGAAGTGGAGTTTGTGGGAGGTAGTTTTGGGATCATGGTTGGTTACTACAACTTCCCCTTAAATCCTAGCCTTTGATCCTTAACTCCTAGATTAATCATAGCCCTTTGTTTGTCCCAAAATTTAGTATAAATACCCCCCCCCCCTAGCCTAGTTATTCTTGCACTCTTCATTCTCCAAACCTATATTAAGAAAATACAATTGTTAGTAGTGAGTTATTAGTAGAGAGTGGGTTTTGTGTGTGCTTGCATCAAGGAGGCCGGCTATTGGAAGGCTCGGGTTGCACATCAAGGAGGAGGAGGAGCACTCGTTTGGCAAGCTCGAGAAGGACTCTTTCGTTTAGGAGGTGTTGTGAATTTTTCTCTCCAAATAAGGTGGGTTATTTTTCAATATTTCTAATTGGATACCATGTTAGGGGTGATTGAAATGATAATGCATGAAAGAAACTAATAAGAATACACTTAATTGGAAAAAGGACTTGCTAGTTGATTAAATTGATTGCTTGATAGATTGCATGTTATCTTGTCATGAATCTTAAATTGTATACAGATCGTTTTGTAGTTATGGAATATATGAATTATAATTGTTGTTAATATCAAAACTAAGTACAAAATGCTAGTAGATGAAATTGTTTGTTTTGCGAGTTTAGTTGGACTTTCGTGATATTGTTTAGAATGAATAAATTATAATATGTTTTGGGTTTATGAAAGAGGAAAAAACAGGGAATTGATGTAGGAAATTTTTATACCAAGTTGTGTTCGAGAAATATCAAACGAATTATGAAAAGAGTAGTACACAAATTTAAATTATATTTGGAGAATTGAAAAACCCCGTAGTATAGTCGACTGGCCATATGCAACGGTCGACTGCCCTGATCATTGATTTCGAGTTTTTAAAATATCGCAGGACAACCGACTTATTACAATTAACAGTCGACTTCCCTGACCTCCTTATTTTCGAAATTTTGCATTATTGCGAAACAGCCGACTGACCATATTCGACAGTCGACTTTTCCGAAGCTTCAAGTAAATCTGCCTTCTTTTATGAGAAAATTCGTATGACGTGTGGCCTAGTATAGATGAGTACAACCTATGAAAATTTATTTGGAGTTATTGGACTAAAATAAAATGTATTTTTGGTGAAATTGTACTCGAAACTATTGTTTTCTTATAATTATAATTTCGTAAAAATGTGGATTTTCATGAGGTGATTAATGTAAATGTTAAAAAGCAAAATTGATGGAAGGAAAATATAAATGTGGAGTTTTTATATGAGTTATTCTTATTAAAGAATAGTGTGACAATAGTGAGTTTGTGAATATTCACTTTGACTAGATATTTTGTGATATGATTTTAAATGTGGAAATAAATGTTAGTTATGAAATGCATGATGGATAATTGAACTCCATGTATGATTATTGACTCATGAAAAGATTAGAGATCTTGTGATTGAAAAAGAGACATGTTCTTGAGTTTGATAACTCAGATTGTGAATTTGTGAATTGAAATTGAAAATTAGGGTGTAGCCAAAACTCATGCCGGCAAGTGAAAGTGATGAGATATGATAATTGAAATTGAAAAGACCAAGTTTGGGTCAATGTGAAATGAAAGAAATAAGACCGGTATTGGTGAGAGGGCTAACTCTAAGAGATTGATTTTGTTCATAATTTTATTAAATTAAGGATTAGTACATAGTGAAGAGGTGATGAAAGTGAGAGAAAAACACAAGTATGAGGGCCTCGAGTCTACGATGTGGGTGTGATTCACAGTTTGTCTTCACGATGCGTCATGACATGACGTGGATACTACTCCAGAATTATCAGGATCTTGGCGATGCTTGTGGGGTATTTGGTGACTGCAAGAGGATCGTGTGCCATGAAGGAGGCTGAATTGTCCATAGATAGTCTTCATGATGCGTCGTGACATGACGTGGGATTTCCCTTCAGTGTTTCTGTACATGAGCTCGTACTCATAGAACATCTAGGATACTTACCGTAGTTTCAGTAGTAGAGTAAGTCATGACGAGGGATTGAACCCTACAAGATGAAGAACGATTAAGAGGCTTGCCCTCGGACCTATGTAGTATGAGATGCATAGAATCCGAACAAGTGCACATTAGTGTCATATAATATAAACAACTGCATTAAGGACTAAGTGCACAATCACAACACGACATCAATAGGGTATTCCCCTTAGTTTGATATGTGAACAAGTTTGTGTTTGTTAAATATGGAAAATTAATTATACTGTTTCCGGCATAGAGAGGATGGCCATGTATAATGATCGTCGGTTGAATGAACTGACGTACCCACAGTTTTGTACGCAGGATAAGTGGCATGATAAAGATTAAAGGAGAGCTGATGCTTAGAGATTATTCAAATGTTGTTGTACTTTCATTTATGTAAATGTCATAATTTTTCTTCCGCTGTAAAATGTAAAGTGTAAAGATTTCTTGTAACTCTGATGTAAAGTGAAAAGTTTTAAATTCCTTGTAAAATTGTACGAAAGGTGTAAAGATCCTGTGGAATCTCGAATTCAGTTGTATTTTGGAATTCGGGGTGTTACACGTTCTTTCTGGGCTGAAGATGTCATGGCTTTCGTCAGTCTCATTAACGTCACCCCATCGTCTATCCTAACTGGCTCAACACCTTATGAGGCTCTTTACCACTCACCATTGGACTACTGTATGCTTCGTACTTTTGGGTGCACCTGTTATGTCCTTCTCTCTCGCACTGAGCGCGCGATGCTCACCGCCTGAGCTGCTAAGTGCCTCCACCTATATCTCAGTCCAGAGCATAAAGGATATGGTTATTTTGATCCTGTGGCAGGTCGTATTCGTATTTTCCAATATATCTCCTTTGTGGAAGACTCTCCCTACTACTTGACATCTTCTGAGGATGCTAGTTTTCTCGATTCTCCAGTTGTTGGGCGTACTTCCCCGGACATACCTTCATGCATTCCAAATGATCCCACTCATTTGGCTCATTTCCTATCTCATCCAGGCATTCCACCTATTGATCCTCCTACGAAAACACCACTTATATCCCAACAGCATCATGCACCCTAACTATCTGTATCCCCACAGCTGCATGCACCCTCACCACCTGCATCCCCACAGCTGCATGCACCCACTCCACCTACCTCACCCCCACATACTGTCCATCCACCACCGGTCCGTCAGTCTACATGTTCTACCTCGGGCATTCCACCGGCACGTTACACACCTGATGTCACTGGTCCTTATGACCAATTTGGTTTCTCCCCCTAGCCTCCTACTCACAATAGTTTCATGCATATCTCACTGCTATACACTCCACACGTGAGCCAAGAACCTATCAGGAAGCTATTCAATATCTCGAGTGGTGGGAAGCTATTGCAGAGGAGTTCTTTGTATTTGATCAGACTAGCACTTGAGATGTTGTTCCACTGCCTGTGGGCGTCCGGCATGTTAGCTGTAAGTGGATCTCCAAGGTCAAATATTGACCTGATGGCTTCATTGAGCGACACGAGGCTCGTTTACTTATCTGAGGATTTACTCAGGAGTATGACATTGATTATGTTGGCCCGATTGCACAGATGACTATATTTCACACTCTTTTTCATTGTCGCTGTTCGTTAGTGGCTGTTATACTAGATGGATGTGAAGAATGCCTTCCTTCACGGTACCTAATCTGAGGTTCAGGGTCGGCCCCCACCTTGAGGCAGGTGAGTCGGCCACCTTAGCCCCCAATTTCTTTTGCAATTTTTGGGGCCCCCAAATTTGTATTCCCTTTGTAAATATAGGCACATATTTTGCGTGTAAAAAAATGTTATTAGAGGCCCCAAAAATAATTATTTGAGCCTTTCCCCTCGGGCCTTGGGAACTCAGGGCCGGCCCTGCTGAGGTTGTTTACATGCATCCTCTTCCTGCCCTTACCACTCCTTGTCATGTTTTCCGTATGCGTCGAGCTATATATGTCCTGACACAGGCCACTCGAGTCTGGTTTGAGTATTTTCACCATGTCATCACCCAGGCTGGTTCCAGTCAGAGTTCACAGAACTGCTCTATGTTTATGCGATCATCACTGCACGGGAGGGTAATTCTACTATTATATGTTGATGATATGATTATTACTGGGGATGGCTCCGAAGGCATTGCATCCATGTAGAAATACCTTCACCAGTAGTTCCATATGAAAGATATTGGTAAACTACGCTACTTTCTTGGTCTAGATATTGCCCATGGATATCGGGGGATACTTATTTCTCAACTGAAATACACATCAAATATTATCTCTGCCGCATGTCTCTCTAACAGTCGATCAGCCGATACTTTCTTAGAGCTTCATGTGAAGCTTCGCCCCCATAGATGGTGAGCTTCTTTCTGATCCCACTAGATACAAGCAGATTGTTGAATAGCCTGTCTACTTATGCATGACCGGACCCGATAATACTCATTCAGTCAGTATTGTTAGTCAGTTTGTTTCTGCTCCTACATCAGTTCACTGCGGGACTCTTCTTTGGATCCTCAGATATCTTCGAAGCACTATTACTCGCTCATTATTCATGTCTTCTACATCCAAAATGGAACTCAGTGCATATTCTGATTCAGATTGGACAGGTGATCCTATTACCAGATGGTCTACCATAAGTTTCTATCTATTTCTTGGTGATTTGTTGATCTCATGGCAAAGCAAGAAACATACAGTTGTTGCATGTTCTTCCACAGAAATTGAGTACAAAGCGATCACAGCTACTACTATATAAATTGTTCATGTTCATTGGTTGTTATCACATATGAGTGTCACTCTCACAGGAGGTACTCATCTTCATTGTGATAACCAGAGTGCGTTGCACATTGCAAGCAACCCGGTCTTCCAAGAGCGAATGAGCACATATAGATAGATTGTCATTATATTCATGAGCGTTTTGAAGCATGGACCATTTCACTTCATTCTATTATCTCTTCACAGCAGACATCAGACTTCTTCACCAAATCTCACACTGTTCAGAGGTTTCGTTTACTTGGTGGGAAAATTCATACTGTTCGACCGACCGTGAGTTTGAGAGGGAGTGTTAGATATTATTTTATATATTTAGTCCTATATCGGTTATGTATCAATTTAGTATTTGGTTCCCTCCTATATATATAAGAGACATTGTACTCAGTTATAATCAATCGAATAATTTTTCTCAATCTCTATTAACCTTAACAGAATACAAATCAAATAAAAGGGAAGACATGCATGATTCGGGGCAAATCTACGAGAGTGTTCCAAATAACTTTGAACTCTCGAAATAACTTTGAACTCAAATAAAAATACCAGAAGTTACAAATGAGAAGATTAATCTTTACCAGTCTCAAGGAAGATTTGGGTCATCATTATCAGAAAATCTACGAATCGGATGCAAACACAAGCACAATCAAACAGAAGAAATCACAATTCGGCCAAACACACGATACAGGGTCAAAAACAGTATTTCTACTAGAAATATTAGATTACAGGATTGTACAGCTAGCATTTTCTTACAAAACCTCTCAAAACTCACTAAGGAACTTTACCACATATCCATCAGATCTCTTACGGTATGCCTCAATAAACTCATTAAAATATACAAGTTGCAAACATAACAAGATCAAAAGCAACAGAGTTCACAAATCTTGCAGAAGAAACAGAGTTCACAAGGTATTGATATAATCCATCAATGCTTATCAGTATATCAGTTTTTCAATATTATTTCTAATTAATTTGTAACATCTTCCACAAAAGGGACACAACTGAATATCCACTTTCATAGGAAAATAGAAAATTAAGAACGATACATTGATATGACAGGGAACTATAACTGCTAATTACATATTGGTTTTAATACTGTCTTTAAGACATCTGCTACTTCTTTCACAGCATCAGAGTTATGACATTGAAATAGAGTAGATGAGCTGATAAGGATTGATCAGGTTGTCAATATGCTCAAATGTTAATGTATAACTGATGTTGATATTCCAAAAAAATTTAGTTGTTTGTTGTTGAATAATTTTTACAATGATTTTGCAAGGAAAACATAATTCATATATATATTTGATGCTGCTATTTTAAGTGTGGGAGCGCTAGGTGTGAGTTCTTATTATTTATAGTGGAAGTGACAAATTTGAGACAGATCTCAGCCACATACTTGGATCTGAGATGGAGATTTTGTGAGGAGCAGGAGAGTGGGGCGCTGCTGGTAGCTGGCCGCCTTGAGTACCTGCAAAACGCCTAGAGACACCAGGGATGATCCCGGTGACAGGCCCTTCGAAGATTTAGTCAGTCACGGGAAGAAATGCAAGCTAGGGTTTAGGTGAAAAAAGTTGATTACCTTTAAAGAGAAGGAGGGGCCTACTATTTATAGCCAGAGAGAGTGAGTGCCATAATCCTAATGGGCTGCATTGACCCGCTTTACTGTGGACCTGAGCTAATGGAAGGCCCGTTGGATCCACAAGCCTGATAATCAGGGATGAGCGCATTTATAGGGGATCAGACGGCTTTGCTTGTGCTGGATTATTTACCTACATCATAGGCCCCCACTCCTTGAGGGAGGTATGTACCAGCCGTCGAGTAGTAGTCCAGTTTTGTGGGAGAGTAGTTCTACCAAAGGGTGTGCCCAATCACCTCCAATGTGCCGAGCCGAGCGTCGAGCTCAGTGCTGAAGCTGGGGGATGGATCAAGGTTAAGGCCGAGTATCGAGCCTTGATCATCGAGCGAGACGAGTCTGTATGATAAACAGGGGTTGGCTCGAGGTTCATGCCGAGCGTCGAGCGAGGTGAGCTTAAGAGAAAGCCAGTAGCTGGATCATGGTTCATGCCGAGCGTCGAGCGAAGTGAACTTGAAAGAAGCCAATAGGTGGCTCACAATTCATATCGAGCGGGGTGAACTTGAGAGGAAGCCAGTAGGTGGGTCGTGATTCATGCCGAGCGTTGAGCGGGGTGAACTTGAGAGGAAGCTAGTAGGTGGTTCGCGATTCATGCCGAGCGTCGAGCGGGGTGAACTTAAGACGAAGCCAGTAGGTGGTCGAGGTTCATGCCGAGCGTGGAACGAGGTGAACTTGAGAGGAAGGCAATAGGTGGCTCGAGGTTCATGCCGAGCATCAAGCGAGGTGAACTTTAAAGGAAGCCTGCAGGTAGCTCGAGGTTCATGCCGAGCGTCGAGCGAGGTGATTTTGAGAGAAAGCCAGTAGGTGGCTCGAGGTTCATGCTGAGCGTTGAGCGAGGTGAACTTGAGAGGAAGCTAGTAGGTGGCTCAAGGTTCATGTCGAGCGTCGAGCGAGGTGATCTGAAGAGAAATCCAGTAGGTGGCTCAAGGTTCATGCCGAGCGTCTAGGGCACGTGTGCTACGCGTGCGATGCTGACGTCACGATTATGGAAATCGAGGCATTAGAAAATTAATTTATCTTCTTGTGGGCCATGGGTGGCACGTGCCCAATACGTGAGCCTGTGCCGTCACGGGTTGTGTGAATCGAGGCTTCTGAATCTTATCCACCGTTGGATCAAAGATTTGAGGGTTGAAATGGTTTTGTGGATTTCGAGGCATTTTCTCTTGCCTATATATGCTTCCACCCCCATCTCATTTCTCCCTTTGCTGTCTCTCTCTCTAACTCCAAGAGCTTCTCTCTCTAGACACCATTTTGTAATCAGTGGCAGGTTTTTCGGCGTACTCTCCAGCTCAGGCAAAACAGGTTAGTGATTTTTTCATTACGTCGAGGGCTCGTTCAATTCTTTGGCCTCTACGTCTGGTCCGGGCGGTGTCGATCATGCCAATGACTCCTCAAGTTGGGAAGGATTTGAAGATAATATAAGAGTATACAATCCCGTGCAGCTTCGCATTTACAAACCCTTCGTGGTGGAGTCGAGTGACTCTAAGGAGGGTGTGGAAGTGTTGGAAGCGGTTGGTGGAGGGTAGGTGGATGATGAGGACAAAGGAGAAGGGGGAGAGGAAGAAGACATCGAGGAGGTAGACGGTGCTTCTCCAGGGCCTCAAACCGAGCTGGTTTCCCCGAAGGTGGTTCGAAAAAAGTTGAAGTGGACCCTGCCAGGCACCCTGGGGAACCATATGAATTCCTTCCAAAGCACGGGTTAGACGTTCTCCACCTGCCGCAACCGGTTTCATCACGACGTACCCAGACGATCTGGAGGACAAAGTTCGGTATGGAGTGCAGCCTTCTTCCCCGAGCCGACCGAAGTTGAAAATTAACGAGGAGCAGAGTTCGGTGTTGAGCACCGACCTTCTCGTGATAAGGGCGAGGTACTTCATTCCTTTTGAGTATGAATTGATGGTACCAAACCCCGGGATCCGACCTCCCGATACCTTGTCTGAATGGTTTTGTGTGTTCCCTATTGATGCCTTCGACTCAGGGTTGAGGCTACCCCTGCATCTATTTGTAAATGAGATCTTGAACTGGGCCGGTCTATGCCCTATGCAGTTTGGGACCAATTTCTGGAAGCATCTGGTGTACTACATCCTACTCAGTGAGAAGACAGGGGTGCCGCTGAAGCTAAAGTACTTTCGAGTTGCTCTCAGTGTGAGTTCATCGTCGATGCATGAGTGCATATACTATATCTACTCTTGGCCAAATCACAGTCGTTTATGGTCACCCAGATTTCTTCAAGGGGTGGAAAAATAAGTATTTCATCCTTCAGAGTCCGACCTTGTGAGATATCCCAACCACGTGTGCATTTTACAAATCGAACCTGAAGCCTCCGAAGAGGAAGGAGCTTAAGGAAGAAGAGTGAGAAGATGTAAAATGAGTCGTTGGGGGCAAGAGTATTCGGTGGCAGACCGTGCGAGAGAGGCACCTAGCCCGGACCAGACTGAGCCCTGCTGACCCCTGTACGTTTTTTGTTTCTTTTTCCTTGCGTCTTTTTTCCTTCGTTCTTACAACATAGATTTTTCTTCGTAGCAATGAACGACAAAGCAATCTTGCGGGGAAGGGCTGAGTTGGAAAAAAATCTCACCCATCAGTCGAAACATAAGAAGAGGCCACCCCATGGCAGCTTGGAGGGAACTTTGGACCCGTAACCCAAAAAGGTTGTAATACCCTGATTTTCAAATTAATGAAAAATTATTTATTTTTGCACGTAGTGTGCACGTGTAATATTTTTGGTTAATATTTTCATTAAGAAGAGTAAAGATATTTCAATTTGTGCTTTTAATCATTTTGTACCAAGCTTTATTTTAATTAAATAAAAAGCCTTTTAAAGCCCAAAGTATACTTCATTTATTTTATTGTTTGGGCCATTTATTTTAAGCCCATGATTTAATCCCTTTTCTTATTTTTCTACAACTTGTAATGTGTAACATTTTTTTAAAGACTTTTATTTGTGTACAAGTTCTTGTTAGGGTGACTTGTGCATGCACGTGCATGTTGCATACACGTGCAAGAGCACACTTCTCTTGGCCGGATTGGGTTGGGAGTGGGTTTAAGTCATGGGTAGTTATTTAGGGTGTGGGTAGTTTTTACAACTCCCTAATCCATCCTAGCCCTTGATCCTATAACTATCTACTGAATCCTAGCCCTCCATCTCACCCAAATTGGTGTATAAATACCGCTCTCATTTATTTGTTTCTTTTACACTAAGATCATATTGTAAGAGAGATATATTGTGAGAAAGTTGTGTGTGACTATTCTGCGGAGGCCGGATATCACTTCTGAATGTTTCGGTGTGGAGCAAGGAGCAAAGAGCAAGGAGTCGTCCATTGCATTAAGGAGCTTTTCTGGATTTCGGTTATTTCGTCAATATGGTGGGTGTTTCTCAGGACTTCTAATGTAGAAATATGTCATGATTATGATGATTGTTACCATGCTTGTGAAAAGTAAATTCAAACGTATTAGATTGCCCTGTGTATGTTTATGATGATGGTTGAATAATGTAGTAATGACACGTTAAATAAGACTGGAATGGGCCGGTACAGTCGACTGCCACTTGGACAAGTCAACTGGTACGAGGCGTATGTTTTCTCATGATTTGTTAGAAAGTTTTATGATGTACATGTGTACAGACTAAAATGATATAAGGAAATTCGTATCCTCCATGTTGTACATGACTGAGGAGGCATGAACGTAAGAAAAGAAACTAGTGATAATTAGTAAAACTGAGAATAACCTGTACAGTCGACTGCTAAAATGAACAGCCGACCGATGTACTTTAACTATGAATATTCCAGAAATTCCCTGAAATGAGATATTACCATTGTGTTGTCCTAGTGTAATAAATTGAGATTAATATTTTATCTCTGCAAGAAAGTGATGAACAAATGTAAATGCATGTTTAACATTTCCTTAAGGAAAGAAAAATATTAGTTATGTGAAATTCCATGTTGTAATGTTAGTGAACAGTCAAGAAATTACATGTTTATGCAGCATGAATATATATATATATATATATATATATATGTTGTAATGTGACACAATGATGCATGTGCATGGAAGAACAAATGGAAAGATAATTCCAAAAATTTGAAATGTGAACCTGTTCAGTCGATTTAATGCGAGTAGCAAGTCGACTGGGCTGAGTATGAAAATGTACAGTTAAAACCCAGAACAGACGACTGATTTAATGACAGTCGACTGTCACGTGAATGATATTTGAACATAGAAAGTTGCGGAGCAGCCGACTGGCCATGTGAAGCAGTCGACTCTCCCGAATGGTTATGAAGAACTTGAATTGACTGAACAAGTCGACTGGACTTCTCCAGGTCGGCTGTCCAGAGTGTTTTGATATGTTAGAGAACCTTATTCTGTTTATGTTGAAGATTGTGAACATTATGGTTGATGTTAGTAAACTCTATTTGTTGCTGCTTGAATTTACATGAAATGAATCGTAGTTTTGAATTGAGAATTTACATGAAATGAATCGTAGTTTTGAATTGAGAGTTAAATGAATGTGAAAGCTAAGAACATGATATGTTGAGGCAATGAAAAATGAATTCATGAGTTGGAAATGCTCAAATTGGAAGTTGTGAATTGGAAATTGAAACAAAAGAGTAGCTAAGTCTCCCCCGGCAATGGAAATGAAATGAAATTTGAAAAGAAAGACCAAGGTTGGTCATGTGTGAATAAAATGAATAAGTCCGGTTTAGTGGAGAGGCTAACTCTAGAGCTTTGATTTTTATTCATGATTCTAATAATTAGTACATAGTGGAGACGTGATGAAAGTAGGAGAAAAACACGAGTGAGGGCCATCGGATTTGCGGCGGAGAGTATTTCACAGGTTCTTCACGATGAGTCGTGACATGACGTGAATACTGCTCCAGGGTACCATCCCGGTGGCGGCGCTTGTGGGATGTTTGGTGACTGCATGAGGACCGTGTGCCATGAAGGAGGCTGAATTGCCACAGGTTCTTCACGATGAGTCGTGACATGACGTGGGATTCCCCTCCAGGTTTTCTGTACACGTGCTTGCACTCATAGATAATCTAGGATACTTACCGTAGTTACAGTAGTAGATTAAGTCATAACGAGGGATTGAACCCTACCAAGATGAAGAACGATTAAGAGGCTTACCCTCGGACCTATGTAGTATGGGATGCATAAAATCCGAACAAGTGTGCATTAGTGTCATGTAAATTAAGTAATTGCATTAAGGATTAAGTGCACAATCACGACACGACATCATTAAGATTTCCCTTTACTTTATTTTGATTGTGAACAAGTTTGTGATCTGTTAAGAAATGAGAATCATTATACTGTTTCTGGCATAGAGAGGATGGCCATGTATAATTATCGTCGGTTGAATAAACTGACGTGCCCACAGTGTTGTATGCAGGATCAATGGCATGAAAAAGAGTAAAGAGGAACAAATGCTTAAAGATTATACCATGTCGTTGTACATTTATTTAATTGTTGTAAATCTTTACTTCCGCTGTGCAAATGAAAAGTGTAATATTGATGTAAACTCTGATGTAAAGTGAAAAGTTTAAATTTCCTTGTAAAATTGTACTAAGAAAAGCGAAAAGATCCTGTAAAACATCTCGAATTCAGTGTATTTGGGATTCGGGGCGTTACAAAGGTGAAGGTATCCAGGGTGCCGGGAACCCCCTCGTCGATGAAGTCGATACCGAGCTCTAGCAACCTTAAGGACGCGGAGTTGCTTTCGAAGGTTGCCCCGCCTCTAAAACCTTCGGTGCAAGAGATGGTCAACGATGCTGGGCTCTTACCATGGGCTCCCAACTAGTCGGTGAAGGTGGCAGACTCGCTGACTGAAGGGCCCATAGCGGTTGAATTGGTGACGCACCTTGCCACGCAATACAGCCGGGAGGGCTTTGCCACCGAGATGACTGAGTCATGCTACATTCAATGGGCCCAGGCCGACATGGTGGTAAGTACTAGTGAATTCCTTACCTTTTCATGTTGGTCCTTGAAATTTTTAAGTGTTGGTCCCTTGCTTGTAGGCAACAATTGATGGGGTCGAGTTGAGGAGACTTCATGCTCAGGAGCTCTAGAGTGGAGTAAAGAACGCTCAGCGTTATGAGCGGAAAATGAAGGACCTCAAGTTGCGGCTCGATGCCTCCGATACTTGGGAACGGGCTCTTCGTGTGGAGGTGACCTCCTTGACCGAACGTCAGGCTTGGAGGAAGAAGCAAATGGAGGCTGAGATCGAGAGGAAGCTCCAAGAGGTGAGGGTCATCACGATGGAAAAGGTGATCATGTCCTAAAATATGGCCTAGAATCGTGCCATCGAGCACGTGCTTTGCCGATACCCTTAGTGCAACCTCAAGGACTTCCATTACTCGAAGAAGTTTGACGAGGTCCCACTGACCACCGAGGGAAACGAAGAGGAGGAGGATGATGATCGCCCGCATGGCGAGGATGAGAACAACGAGCGGCCGACCATGAAGTCGAAGTCATGGAGAATGAAGAGGTGCCCCCCACCCCTCAACAACAGCTTTCTCCCCCTCTTTTTTAAAAAAAATTTTGTACTCGCCGAATGCAGATTGACCACCACGGTTTTTGTAATGATTGTAAATCAATGGAAAGAACTATTTAGACAAAAGGCTTTTCCTTTTTGTTGAAGGGACACTTTGTGATTTGGTCAAGTCTAGGGGACTCAGAATGATTTATTTTTTTTCTTTTATGCCTGTTTTTTTAGCTTTATTTGACCGACCCTCGTGTCGCCGAGCTTGATCGACTTAGGGATCGTGTGAGCTTCCTGGAGACCTATTCGGTGCGCTATCGAAAAGGAGTTAGAGACCGGGTGATAGCCCTTACCTACTTCATGAATTGGTCGAAAAGGCTAAGTTTTGAGTTGGCACATCTGAAGAAGACGATCCATGACAGAAGTGTGGCTGGTGCAGAGTCCGTGGTTGAGACTTTGGCTTCCATTCAACGCTCCTCTTCATAGTCGCTCCTTCACGAAGTTATTGTGGAGAAGGAGTTGGAAATTCAAAAATTGAAGGCGATGCAAGGAGTGGGAGGATCCTGAATTTGTTCTCCGACCTTGAATCTGGTGGCGCCACCGAGGCCAAGTGATGCTCAGAGTTCGGTGGCTGGGGCCTCCACCTTAGCATCTCCTAGGGATTTCGTGGGGTGTGCCGGAAAGCAAACACGCTTGTTTGGGCTCATGTTGGTTTGCGTCAGTCCTAAGGCCCCCCAAGAGGAAGGGTATGCCAAAATTGCAATAGTTGTAATCTTCGAGATTTTAACAGTTGTAATGCAGCATCACCGATTATCTCAATAAAATAACCTTTTTATGTTCTTCTGCCCTCTGATTGATGTGGGTCTTGACCGATGCTGAGGGGAGATTGCGAGGAACATATGCCGCGAGGTAAGGATGAGAGATTGAGAATTCTCTTGTTGTCGCTTGAAGTACAAGCTGAGCAGCGAGGATGTGAGACTGAAAAGTCCTGTTGTGGGTTGAGATTGAAGGCGAGAGTCAAGGACTTGAGAGATTGAGAATTCTCTCATTTTCGCTCGAAGTACAAACCAAGCGGTGAGCACGTGAGACTGAAAAGTCCCGTTGTGGCTCGAGATTGAAGTTGAGAGTCAAGAACTTGAGAGATTGAGAATCTCTCTTTGTTGCTTGAAGTACAAGCCGAGCAGCGAGAACATGAGACTGAAAAGTTCCTTTGTGGCTCGATATTGAAGCCGAGAGTCGAGGACTTGAGAGATTGAGAATTCTCTCGTTGTGGCTTGAAGTCCATGCCGAGCGGCGAGGACGTGAAACTGAAAAGTCCCATTGTGGCTTAAGATTCAAGCCGAGAGTCGAGGACTTGAGTGATTGAGAATACTTTCATTGTCACTCGAAGTACAAGACAAGTGCTGAGGACGTGAGACTGAAAAGTCCCAATTTGGCTTGAGATTAAAGCCGAGAGTCGAGGACTTCAAAGAATGAGAATTCTCTCGTTGTCGCTTGAAGTCCAAGCCGAGTGGCGAGAACGTGAGACTGAAAAGTTCCGTTATGGCTCGAAATTGATACCGAGAGATGAGAACTTGAGATATTGAGAACTCTCTTGTTGTCGCTCGAAGTCCAAGCCGAGCGGCGAGGATGTGAGACTGAAAAGTCCCGTTGTGGTTCGAGATTCAAGCCAAGAGTCGAGGACTTTGAGTGATTGTCGCTCATTGTCGCTCGAAGTCCAAGCCGAGTAGCAAGGAAGGGAGACTGAAAAGTTCCGTTGTGGCTCTAGATTGAAGCCGGGAGTCGAGGACTTGAGAGATTGAGAATTTTCTTTTTGTCGCTCGAAGTCAAAGGAGAGTGGCGAGGACGTGAGACTAAAAAGTCCCATTGTGGCTCGAGATTGATGTCGAGAGTCGAGGATTTGAGAGATTGAGAATTCTCTCATTGTCACTTGAAGTCCAAGCAGAGTGGCGAGGACGTGAGACTGAAAAGTCCCATTGTGGCTCGAGATTGAAGCTGAGAGTCGAGAATTTGAGAGAATGAGAATTCTCTCGTTGTCGCTCGAAGTCCAAACCGAGCGGCGAGGACGTGGGACTGAAAAGTCCCATTGTGGCAAGGTAAAAATCAAAACAAAAGGAAATTCATTGTTTTTACTTGCTAGGTTACAAAGGAATAGTAGCGCATAGTACTGATTACAACCAGAAGGGGCTCTTCATGAAACCTGGTAAGGTGCTCTGAGTTCCAGGGTCTCTTCATCATCTTGCCCCCCAGGTCTTCAAGTCAGTAAGTACCAGGGCATATCACTTGAGAGACCTTATACGGGCCCTCCAGTTTGGGGCGAGTTTGCCCTTCTTGTTGGGGTCTGAAATAGTGATCTTCCTGAGAACGAGGTCACCTTCTTTGATGTTAGCCAGGAAAACCTTCTTGTTGTAGTATCTCTCGACCCACTACTGATAGATGTTTCTCTTGATGGTGGAACTTTTGCGGATTTCGTCGACTAGGTCCAGATTGGCCCTGAGGTCGTTTGTGTTTGATTCCTCATTGAAACTCAGGATCCTCAGCGAAGGAATTCTGATTTCTATTGGGATGACCACCTCCATCCCATATACAGGTTGAAAGGAGACTCGCCCGTAGGGATCTTCTTAAGGACGCTGGGTAATCGTCGACCCATAGTCCCCTGGAAGATGTGTCCAACCATTTCTTGAGACCTTCTAAAATTTGGCAGTAGACATTTTTCGGCTTGGCCATTTGTCTGGAGATGTGATTTTGATGAGAACCGATATTGGATCCCGAGGTCTTCGCAGAACTTGTGATAACTTTTGCTAGCGAATTAAGTTCCGTTATCAGAGATAAGCACACGCGGTATTCCGAACTGATAGACGATATGCTTCCAGAAGAATTGTTAGGATTGATGTTCAGTGATCGTGGCTAGGGGTTATGCCTCGATCCACTCGGTGAAGTAGTCGATGGCCACCATGAGAAAGTGCCTTTGGCTCGTAGCCTTCGGAAATGGGCCGACCAGGTCCATTCACCACATGGCAAAAGGGGTCGGGCTGGAGAGTGACTTGAGTTCAGCTTGGGGCATGCACCTGACCTAGGAGAACCTCTGGCAGGGGCCGCACCTTTTCACAAGATTATGGGCATCTTGTAATATGGTTGGCCAATAGTAGCAGTGGTTGAGTATCATCCTTACGAGTGACCTGCTGCCCATATGGATCCCCCCAATTTCTTTATGCAGCTCCCGGAGCGCATACTTGGCTTCATTGTGGCTCAGGCATCGAAGATATGTTTTTTTGTCAACTTTTGTGTACGAGCGCTTGAAAAGTACATTATCGATAAGGGTAAATCTCTCTGATCGGATTCTTGTTTTCTGTGCTTCGGTTGGGTCTAGGGGGAGTTCGCCATCTGACAGAAATTTCCAGACGGGATTCATCCATGTGCCCATTTGATCGCCTGAGTTGATGCAAGAACCTCAGGGTTCTCGATGCTAGGCTTGAGGAGGATCTCAATGAGCACTGTGATCGAGGCCCTCGAAGGACGATGAGGCGAGCTTGGATAGGGCATCGACCTGACCATTGTGTTCCCTCGGGATGCACTCAACAACGGCCTCTTCGAAGACTTTTAAGAGTTCTATGATCCGTGCCAAGTATAGGATCATCCGGGCATCGCGGGCCTCGTACTCCCCGATGATCTGGTTGACTACGAGCTAGGAGTCGTTGAAGGTCCTTACCCGTCTTGCCCTTGCTTTGTGTGCTAGCATGAGCCCGGCGATCATCGCTTTGTATTCAGCCTCGTTGTTGGATGCCTAAAAGTTTAGGCATAGAAAATATTGGAGAACGAAGTTGTTGGGGCCCCTGAGTATGACACCAGCCTCGCTTCCACCTTTGCATGATGATCCTTCAACATAGAATTCCCATATTTATTCGTCCTATTGGACTTCAGAGGTTTCAAGAATGGTGCATCTCATGATAAATTCTGCAAGGGCCTGCCCTTTAATGACTGTCCGAGGTTGGTAGCTGATGTCATGCTAGCTGAGCACGATTGACCACTTGATCAGGTGGTCAGAGTTCTCCGATTTGTGGAGGAAGGTCTTGAGAGGTTGGTCTATTAGGACATGGATGGAATGCATCTGAAAGTACGGTCGGAGTTTTCGAGCGGCGATTGCCAAGGCATAGGCAATCTTTTCCATTCCGGTGTATCGGAGTTCAACGTCGCGCAAAACTTTGCTGACATAGTATATGAGCTTCTGGACCCCGTCTTCCTCCATGACTAATATGGCACGAGCGCGTGCTCTGATGCAGCCAGGTAAAGGGAGAGAGATTCACCCAGCCTTGGTTTGCTGAAGGGCAGGGAGTTGGCTAGGTATGACTTCAGTTGATCGAAGGCCTACTGCTGAGGGTTCCCCCACTCAAAGCTTTTTGCCCCCCAAAGGGCTTTGAAGAACGGGAGCAACTTTTCTCCAGACTTGGAGAGAAAACAGCTGATGGCTGCCAGTCAACCCGTAAGCCGTTGGACCTCTTTGACATTTCTTGAAGGATCCATGGCTAGTATGGCCCGGATCTTCTCAGGATTTGCCTCGGTGCCTCACTAGCTGATTATGAATTTGAGAAATTTCCCCGAAGCGACGCTGAAGGTGCATTTAGAGGGGTTGAGTTGCATATTGTGGGATCGTAGGACCCCAAAAGCCTCCTCTAGATCGTTGACATGATTGTCCTCTCCGGCTCTTGACGAGCATATCGTCATCATATACCTCCATCTTCTGTCTATCTGTTTCTTTAAGACCTGGTAGACAAGCCTTTGGTACGTGGCACTGGCATGTCCACTTCATCCTTCACGGCCTGTTGCCTATCGGAAGAGAACTTACGCCATTTCTGTTGGACTGGTTTGGAGTCCGGGTGGACGCTCAGTTTATGCATAATGAGTTCGTCCGAAATCCCTGGCATGTCTGAGGGTGTCCAAGCGAAGAGGTCGGTATTCTGATGGATGCAGTCTATAATAAGCTTTAGGTTCGAGCGAGAGACTTGCTTATTCAAAACCGTTTGGATTAGTCCCCTTTGTAGAAGGGGATCTCTTCCAACTTGTCGACGAGCTTTGTGTGTAAGTGGCTTCTCTCAGATGGGAGTTCCACCGCGTCAAGGGGGAAGACCCTGCCCCCTAGGCGGCCATATAGCATGCACGAGCGGACTCCTAATTACCTTGGACATTGCCGACCTCGTAGTCAATAGGAAACTTAAGCTTCAGTTGATAGGCGGAGGGTACTACCTGTAGGGAGAAGAGGTCGAGTCTACCCAAGATATAGGCGGTCTTGACGTTGACCACCATGAAGTCCATCTCTTCTATTCGGATGGTTGGTGTCATTTCGGTTGTCACGTTGAGAGTGACAATTCCCTCAATTTGGACAGGATGCTCGACAATTCCCTCGTTCACTCACGAGTGTGTTTGAGCTTTTTGAATGTCTTCTAAAATAGGATATTGATGAAACTTTCGTTGTCAACTAGGATTCGGTGGACATCGTGATTTGCCATGCTGAGGTTGATTACTAGAGCATCACAGTGAGGGAGCTGGACACCTTCCAAATCTTCGTTGGAGAATGAGACCGATGCCCCTTGGTCCCTGGGGGGCATGTAGTTGTGAATGGAGTTAACCTTGCAAACAAAGGCCTTGCGTGAGGTACTGGATTCTCCCCCCATGTGTCCTCCGTGGACACAGTGAAGAATGGTTGGTCTCTCGGCCCCTTCTGGTTCGAGCTCTGCTTCCGGGCACCTGCTGAGCGCCCGAGGAGGGGGCGATGTTCTCTGGTCCCTTGGGTCATTTCGAGTGAACTCCCTTAGATACCCTCTCTGGATGAGTGCCTCAATCTCGTCTTTGAGAGCACGACAACTATCAGTTTCGTGTCCATGGTCCCGGTGGAACCGACAATAGAACCTCCTTTCCATCTTCTTATTGTTGTTCACTCGGAGTGGATGGCAGACCATTCCCTTGTCCTCAATCTCCATGAGGATGGTGGATATGCTCTGAGTTAGGGGAGTGAATCTCTCAAAGTGGGGGATAGGTGGAGGTCATTTTTGACCGAAGGTGTCTTTCTGAGCCTAGTTCAGTGGCTCGAAGTCATCGGCTTTTCTCTTACCCTTGGCGGGGACTTCTTTCTGCCCTCTTAGGTGTAGAGCCTCCTCGGCTCAGATATTTTTTGACCCTGTTGAGGAGGTCGGGAAAGTCAAGTGGCGGCTTCTTTGCCAGGGATGCCTCAGCTGGCCATGACGAACATTGTGTCGGAAGGTTACGGATGCAATGCTAGCATCGAGAGAAGAAACTGCCCTGGCCTCGGTAGTGAACCTTCGCACAAAGTGCCGAAGGGACTCTCCTTCCTTCTGTTTGAGGTTCAGGAGGGATGCGCTCGTCTTCTCGACCTTCCGGCTGGTCACGAAGTGGGCGAGGAAGCTTGCCTCGAGCTGGTCGAATGAGAAGATCGAGCTGGGACAGAGTTTTGAGAACTATTCCCACGCTGGGCCACGTAAAGTGGTTGGGAATGCACGGCAGAGAAGGGAATCCGATGCGCTGCGAATCATCATGATGGTTTTGAATCCTTCCATGTGATCAGCAGGATTAGACTCTCCGTTGTACGTCTCGAACTGAGGGGGTCTGAAGTTCTTCGGGATTTTAGCATCGAGTATTATTGCGGAGAACAAGGGTCGGTTAGGCTAAAACCCTCGGTTCAATTGTGGCCCTCCCTCGCTGATCCGAGCAAGGTGAGTCACCATTTCTCAGAGGGACTCATGCCTCGTCGGCCACATTGAGTTGTGGGATTCACTGCCATAGGCTTCCTCTTGGCGAGGGTCGTTGTTTGGATGTTTGACTTTGGGGTCGCCTCGGAGAGCCTGAAGTACCTTGTTCCGGAATTCCCGGAACTCGATTCTTGAAACCGAGGCCTATTTTCCTTGACCACGAGGGGGTGGGTAATCCCTCGGAGAGTGGGTGTGCCTGTGTTCTCGGCCTTGGGGCGGACAGGTGCTATGGGTCGGAGCCTGGTTAGAGGGTGTAGCCCCTCTCCTTGATCGGCTGAGCTGATGCCAGAGGACATTTGCAATTGTCGATTATTGAGGACGTATCGAAGGTCGGCGGCGACCGAGCGTGAAGCGCTCGGACCGGGCTCCGACTGACCCTCGGCTCGTTGCCTTCGGGACCCCTGCGTGATTAGATGACTGCGTGAGTGATGAGAAGCGTCGGCTTGACGTCCCGCCGTCGGCGCTTTCTTGGCCTTTGGTGCCATGGAAGGGTACGGTCTCGGGTTCGGATTCGAGTCTGGGATCAAATCTGTTTGTTTGTTTTCCACAGACAGTGTCAACCTGATGCTGCTATTTTAAGTGTGGGAGCACCAGATGTGAGTTCTTGTTATTTATTGTGGAAGAGACAGATCTGAGACAGATCTCAGCCACAGATCTGGATCTGAGATGAGGATTTGGTGAGGAGCAGGAGAGTGGGGCGCTGCTGGTAGCTGGTCACCCTGAGTACCTGCAAAATGCCTAGAGACACCGGGGGTGATCCTGGTGACAGGCCCTCCAAAAATCTAGTCAGTCACGGGAAGAAATGAAAGGGGGTTCAGGTGGAAAAAGTTGATTACTTGTAAAGAGAAGGCGGGGCCTGCTATTTTTAAGCAGAGAGAGTGGGTGCTCTAACCCCAATGGGCCGGGTTGACCTGTTTCTCTGTGGGCTTGAGCTAATGGAATGCTCATTGGATCCACAGACCTGATCATCAGGGATAAGAAAATTTAGAGGGAATCAGACAGCTCTGCTTATGCTGAATTATTTACCTACATCAGTATTCATCCGATGATTAAACATTGAATATATCATAGTTATTGAGTACTTTTCAAGGAATAATTGAAATACTTCA
The DNA here is from genome assembly GCA_017893485.1 of Hemerocallis citrina. Lineage (NCBI taxonomy): Eukaryota > Viridiplantae > Streptophyta > Magnoliopsida > Asparagales > Asphodelaceae > Hemerocallis > Hemerocallis citrina. The sequence continues at coordinate 12,596,973 of CM030365.1, read as the reverse complement.
CAAAAGAAATGATACAGCTAGAAAAGTCGTCAATATATGGCCATAATTATTAGCCTTTTTTTTAAAATTGAATTTTCTAAATGAAGGATCGATGCATAGGATTCCATTACATAAGTCATATACATTAATATCTGATCCAAATGCAATACAATTAGTGACATAAAAAAGTACATTCCAATTGAAGGCAAATAAAAAAGTTGAGCAAATTAATTAAATTGCAGGTTGTCTTCAGTACTTGCGAAAAGTTCTATTGACATCAACCCTTAAAGGGAAAGCAGTGTACTAGTTAACGACCAATATTAATATACCTTGGCAATTAGCGGGACAAAAAAAAGAAGAAGAAAGAAATCGTCACCAATTCATGGAAAACACGATTAAGTACATGAAGATTTGAAAACAAGATTTGAACCCTGAGCATATATATACTCTGATGAGATTATGCCGTAATTAGTATGTCTTTACTATTAGTGTATAAGTAGAAAGATGATGTTGTGGCTGTGTATGTTGGAAAATAATCTATGTGAGCTCACATATGTGACTAAATATATAATTGCTATTCTAAAGTCTAATCCAAATCAAAGTGATCTAAATAAGATTAAGTGATGGGTTAAAAGCATATAATATAAAGTGTGATATATTACGTGTAGAAACCGTAAAGTAAAATTTTAATTTTTTGAAGGGCGAAATTGGAAATCACTAATTATCTATTAGGGTTGTGGTCTCCTATAAATACGTATCTTCCTATTCTATCTGTCATCACATTAACAAAAAAGAAAAGAGAGACGGCCTCTCATAGAAGTATGTATCATATAGGAAGATCCAAATCCACTATGCAATCTCCATCAATTACTTCAGATTAGTGGTTCTGCTTTTATATTCTTCTTCTTTTGATTTAGCAAAGGATTTATAGAAGCATGACTTATGATATTTTATTAAAACACTTTCAGTAACATGATTAAGATCTGGATCTGTAGAAATATGATATAGGATGACATCAATATTTTATGCATGTTGCTTAAGTGTTACATATAAAATTTCATCAATTGGTATCAGAGTCATCTTTACTAAATTAACTGAAGATCTGATGTTTTTGTTTAAGAAATTTAGGGTTTTCTAAGCTTCAAAAGTTAGATCCTCAGATTCAAATTGTGGAATTTGATAGATTCAAAAGGTAAGAAAACTCTAATCTAGAAAATTCGAAGTTAATTTTTAGATCAATTCTGTTGTTATAGATCTGTTGTTGCTTTTTCTTACTTTAAATCTAGATTAATTTGTTGTTTAATACAAATCTATTGTTATAGATCAATTCTTATTTTATCTCACTGTAGATCTATAATAATTTGTCTAATATAGATCAATTGATGAGAGTTATCTAAAATTCAATTTTTTTTTTTAAAGAAAAAGAAAAAAGAAAAACACCGTAGGTAATGATTTGATGTGGTTTTGGATTTTGATTAAGTTTTTTTTTTTAAAGATATGGTTAGGATTTTGGATTCTGTTATGGATATTTTCCCTATAGAAGATTCTATAAAGGAGGTAGTGTGGATTTGTTGGGATAAGGGGCCCACGGGATGGCAGGCAGAGTGCACAGCTGCGGCTGACGTCTGCTTATGTCACGTGGGACCCGCCCAGGTAGAAATAGCAGAATGCTGCTGCACTGCGGTGATGTGAGCAGTGGGACCCGCTGAAGGGGATGCTGCCACGTGCAGAGGGGCCCGGGATTTGGGCTGTGGTTGCTCTCTGTTTCTCTCCTAGCTGACGTCAGGACTTCTCGGGGAGTGGGATTTATTTGTTTTTCTCTTTTTTTTTATATTAACAGTAGAGTTATCAACAAACAGAAGCATATGAGATTAACTAATTTTGTTTTCTGTTATCAATTTCTGTTAATATTCTGTTTAAACCTACTAATTGTGATTATCAAAACAGTAAAGATATTTGTCGTATAATCTGATAAATAATAATCAATTTGACATTATCAAGATATTCACAATTTTTTTAAAGAAAACAATTAAATTCACATTTTGGTTTTGGATTTTCTTATGAATATCTAATATTTTGAATATATTAATTAAAATAGAATGTTGCCAAAGTGACTTCTTTTGTGTAGATTAATTTATTTAAAATATCAAGATGATTGTGTATTTGTAATTCATGCGTTTATTAACTGACCCAAAGGTTAGTTGATATTTTGCCGAATTTCATACACATCTGTGGTAATAAATATGTGATAATTATAAGGTATTCCATGTGAACAATATGTCAGTCTAAAAAATGACTTATTATTTGACAGGATTTATTGTCAATATTTGATTGCTACAACAAGAGCAGTTCTTATAGTTAATGTTACTGTCCAAAGACTGGATATTAATGTCGTGTCTGGTATCTTGAGATGGGATTAACCATTATTTGAATTTATTGTTTTATATGGATTCTTATGTGAGCTTATTTTTGTTTATTTTGTTCTATATTTAGCTAGCTTATCTTCTGCTGTCTCAATAACTATTAATATCAACTCCATTCTCATGCTTAATGAATCAATTTCAAGGATTGGAAAGGGACCATGCATTAAGACTCAATAACTGCTAATAACTGATAACTCTTGGCTGTATGGAATTAAAGCAAACATTAAGGGAAGAATAACCTCCACCTCTCACTGCGGAAAACACTCCTGATAATAAAAGGGATTTTGAGAGGTGAGATCGTTCAAATCGCATGAGTCTAATGATTATAAACTACAGCATTCCAGAAGCCTTTAGGGGCACAGAATCCGATGGGATTACTAAGACCAAGGATTTCCTTAAACAAATTAAGAAACATTTTGCCAAAAATGATAAGTTTGAAATGACTACACTTCTGAATTCTTTGATGTCTATGAAGTATAAGGGTCGAGGAAATGTGAGGGAATACATTATAGAGATGTACCATATTATTTCAAAACTTAAGGCACTTCAGCTTGAGTTTCCTGAGGAATTGCTTGTGCTTATGGTTTTGGTATCGCTTCTTGCACAGTTCAATCAATTCAAGATCAGTTACAACTGTCAAAAGAAAAAATGGACTCTAAATGAGCTCATTTCTCACTGTGTGCAAGAGGAAGAAAGGTTGAAACAAGATAAGACTGAAAGTACTCACTTGGCCAATGCTTCTAAGGATAAGGGAAAGAAAAGAAAATCTGAGAATGGAAAAGCTAAGGGTCCGGCTTAAAAGAAACAACAGAAGGATACAAAGAGTTGTTTCTTTTGTAACAAACCTAGACATATGAAGAAGGAACGTACCAAACATCACGCATGGCGTGCAAAGAAAGATATGTTTCTTACTCTGGTCTATTCTGAGGTTAATTTATCTTCAGTACCTAGAAACACTTGGTGGATAGATTCTGGTGCTACTATTCACATAAGTGTTTCTATGTAGAGTTGCATGAGCTGCCGAAAGCCAAATAATGGTAAAAGGCACATCTTCATGGACGATGGAATATCGGTAGAAGTGGAAGTAGTTGGGTATTTTAGGTTGTTGTTAGGAACTGGTTTTTATTTGGATTTGAAAGACACTTTTGTTATACGGTCTTTTAAAAGAAATTTGATTTCTGTTTCTTTGTTGGACAAATTTGAATATTATTGTTCATTCGGAAACAATCAGTTTAGTTTGTCTTTAAATTCGAATGTTGTTGGAACTGGTTATTTGAATGCTTATTACAACCTTTATTTACTCGAAACTGTTGCATCCTATAATGAAACCTTCAATGTAGAGTCACGTAGTACTAAACATAAATTAAATACGAAAAATTCGGCACCATTATGAAATAAGCGCTTAGGTCATATCTCAAAAGGTAGAGTTGAGCGTCTTGTGTCTGATGGCATTTTGGAGTTCCTGGACTTCACAGACTTTGATGTCTGTGTAGACTGCATAAAGGGAAAACAGACAAAAACTAAGAGATTAGGTACCAATAGATCTTCAGGCATCTTAGAATTGATTCATACAGATATTTGTGGGCAATTCCCTTCGGCATCTTGGAATGGTCAACAATATTTTTTATCATTCATAGACGATTACTCATATTATGGATACTTATATCTCATTCATGAAAAATCACAGTCTCTGGACGTGTTCAAAGCTTATAAAGCTGAAGTTGAGAATCAACTCAACAAAATGATTAAAAATGTCAGATCTGATCGTGGTTGTAAGTACTACGGTAGATATGATGGCTCAGGTGAACAACGTCTAGGACCGTTTGCTAAATTCCTAGAGGAATGTGGTATTGTCCCATAGTACACCATGTCAGGATCACCAAGCATGAATGGTATTGCTGAAAGATGAAATATGACTCTTAAGGATATGGTAAGGAGTATGATTGCTCATTTCACCTTACCTGAGTCCTTCTGGAGAGAAGCATTAAAGACGGCAGCTTACATTCTCAATAGAGTACCAACTAAAGCAGCTACAAAAATACCTTATGAGCTTTGGACAGCTCCAAAGCCTAGTCTAAAAAACTTTCACATTTGAGGATGTCCAGCTAAGACAAGACCTTACAAGCTACATGAAAAGAAATTGGAATCCAAAACAGTGAGAAGCTACTTTATTGGTTATTCTGACCTATCTAGGGGCTATAAGTTTTATGATCCCATACTTAGGAATATTTTTGAGACGGGAACTGCAATATTTTTTGAGAAAGTTGAGTTTGATAGGAGAAATAATGTTAGGGACATTGCTTTTGAGGAGGAATTGGATTCAATTACAAACCCAATTCATACTATCACTTTTGACAATATTCAGGTTCCCACACCTATCATTGATCAAGAAGTGAATCCGGAACCTCAACAAGACAATGTTGAACAACCCCCTATTCAAAATGAGGTAATTATTCCAGAAAAATAAATTCAACAACCTCAAGAACCAGTGCCATTAAGGAGATCCACAAGAGAAAAAAGGAATGCTATTCCGGATGATTATATTGTATTTCTCCAAGAACATGAGGATGACAATGGAATGATGGAAGATGATCCAATCACATTTCATCAGGCCATGAAAAGTTATAACTCTCAAAAGTGGATGAGTGCCATGAATGAGGAGTATAAGTTTATGCAAGACAACAAAGTTTGGGAACTTGTCCCATTACCAGAAGGTGCAAAACCAATTGGTTGTAAATGGATATTTAAGACCAAGAGGGATGCAAATGGTAATGTGGATAGGTATAAGCCACGTCTTGTAGTTAAAGGATATACTCAGAAAGAAGGTATCGATTTTACAGAGACCTTCTCTCCAGTTTTGTCGAAAGACTCATTCAGGACAATTATGGCACTTGTTGCTCATCTTGACCTTGAGCTACATCAGATGGGTGTCAAGACGGCGTTTCTCAATGGCGACATTGACGAGAAAATTTATATGGTGCAACCAAAAAATTTTGTGTCAGGAAATCCAAAGAATATGGTTTACAAATTGACGAAATCCATCTATGGACTCAAGCAGGCTTCTCGTCAATGGTACCATAAGTTTCAATAAGTAATTATCTCATTCGGTTTTGAGATGAATATTATTGATGATTGTGTGTATCACAAGTTCAGTGGGAGTAAGCATGTATTTCTAGTTCTGTATGTCGATGACATATTGCTTGTCACTAATGATATAGACTTATTGCACAAAACCAAAAGGTTTCCGTCCAAGCATTTTTAGATGAAAGATCTTGGGGATGCCTCTTTTGAATTAGGAATTCAGATACACCGAGATCGTTCTCCAGGTATTCTTGGATTATCACAAAAGGGATATATCGATAAAGTACTTAAAAGGTTTAGCATGCAAGATTGTAGACCAAGAGATACTCTTGTTGCTAAAGGAGACAAATTTAGTCTTAGTTAGTGCCCTAAAAGTAACCTTGAAATTCAGGAAATGCAAAAGATTCCATATGCATCAGCTGTTGGGAGTCTAATGTATGCTCAAATATGTACGCGTCCGGATATTGCGTATATTGTTAGAATGTTAGACATGTATTTAAGCAAACCTGATATGAAACATTGGATAGTAGTTAAGAGGGTTATGAGGTATCTTCAGAGAACAAAAGATTACATGCTCACATATAGAAAATCAGATCATTTGGAGGTCGTATGATATTTTGATTCTGATTTTGCTGGGTGCCAAGATAGCAGAAAGTTTACATCGGGTTATATTTACCTGTTAGCTGGAGGAGCTATATCCTGGAAATGTGTCAAAAAGACACTTGTAGCTTCTTCCACTATGGCAACAGAGTATGTAGCATGCTATGAGGCATCAAATCATGGAATATGGCTGCGAAACTTTGTCACTGGGCTGCACATTTTGGAGAATGTAGAAAGACCACTCAAGTTATTTTGTGACAATAAGTCAGCAGTGATGTATTCCAACAATAACAAGAGTTCATCAAAGTCGAAGGATATTGACATAAAGTTCCTAGTTGTGAAAGAAAGAGTGCACAGTAGACAGATATCCATAGAAGACACTGGGACAAACTCCATGATAGTGGATCCGCTCATAAAGGAATTACCACCCAAGGTCTTTCATGAGTACACTGCTTATATGGGTGTTATATTGTTTGAGGATATCATGATTTAGTGGGAGTTTGTATTTTATTTGCTTTATGTTTGTCTGAGACATTTATACATTTGGTTATTTTCTGATCAGAAATAAAATGTTCAGTTTTCTCACTCTTTTGTTATGTTTAATTCTGACCTCACTTAAGTTTAAGTGGACCAGTTGGAAATAGACATGTATATAAATCACATTGCATAAAATTTTCATGCTACACATTCACTCTTGATCTATGTCGTTTGATTATGTTGATATATGTGACCATTGATGAATTTATTTACGATAAATGTAACGAAAATTGTTTTGATCATATATTTTCATGATTAATGGACGAGATTGTTTAGCTATACTTTTGGTTATGATAGCAAAGTTTTGAGCTCATGAAGTATGTATATTTATAAAGTGTAACATATGTGGCCCAAGTTGGAGATTGTTGGAAAATAATCTATATGGGCTCACATACGTGACTAAATGTATAATTGCTATTTTAAAGTCTAACCCAAATTAAAGTGATCTAACCAAGATTAAGTGATGGGTTAAAAGCATATAATATAAAGTGTGATATATTACGTGTAGAAACCGTACAGTAAATTTTTAATTTTGTGATGGGCAAAATTGGAAATCACTAATTATCTATTAGGGTTGTGGTCCCCTCTATATACGTATCTTCCTATTCTATCTGTCATCCCATTAGCAGAAAAGAAAAGAGAGACGGCCTCTCATAGAAGTACGTATCATATAGGAAGATCCAAATTCTCTGTGCAATCTCCATCAATGGCTTCATCTTAGTGCTTCCGCTTTTATATTCTTCTTCTTTTGATTTAGCAAAGGATCTATAGAAACATGACATAGGATATTTTATTAAAGCACTTTTAGTAATATGATTAAGATATGGATCTGTAGAAATATGAATTAGGATGACATCAATATTTTATGCATGTTGCTCAAGTGTTGCATATAAAATTCCATCAGTGTGTGGACAATTCTCACCTTATATGAGAGTATCACATGTTCTTTCATAAATGCTCAAAACTAAGCATCTATGTATGCAGAAACGATGTTTCATATTCGTCTATTGGTAGTTCACTGTTTAATGTTTATATATACTGCAGTGAGCTAATTAATACTCATTCCATTAATCAATTTATCATATTAGTTTAGCCGTAGGTTAACTGAAATTTACCCATTGATAAATCACATGGGTATTATAATAATACACGTAGATTATTGCTTAACGTAGAAGATTTGTAAATTAAAGAAGATATTAAAGTACTAATTAGTCAACATATCGAAGACCTCAAGTGATACTCAAGTGACAAGTCTGCAGTTATATATATGTTGTGTTGGTCCGTCCAAGCACTGCTGAATTGTAGAAAGTCTTACAATAAGATGATTTGTTAATTGATTTAGTGAGATAAGACACAGTTTGGCTTGACTGTGACTCAATTGACATGGCTTTTGGCTATATGCAATGCATGCATATATCGATCTACAGGAATATTAATGTTTATGAGTTACCAAGTCATTTTCGTAATTTGTTCAAGAAATTAGGCTTCCTACGTATATAATTCTGATTGTAATTATTTGGTGGGCCACACTGAGGGTGATCATTGATGTGTTTTGCAATCTTCGATCATAATCTTAGTATATTCAAATAGAAGTTAAGTGGATTGGGGCCCTTCCACAGTTCATCAAATAGGTCACTCCTTTTGCAGCAAGAACATGTCGAACAAGCGATTCACAAACCATCTGAATTTTTTGCCCAGGACATATTTTAGGCTGCATGCGTATCGAAATTGATTAAGAGGGGTGTCCATGGAGTATTAATCTTGGGCAGTAGGGAATCTACATAAAGTTTATATTAGCGGAAGGCCTCTGACTTCTCAACCTTCACTTTTAACTTCCTGCAACTTTCAAATACAATACATCTTGGACTATAAACAAAGCTTCCCATTTGGACAAAAAATAATAAATTTTGAAGATAAATATAGATGTAATTTTATTCTTTTAGTACTGTTTTTCTTCCAATTGGACTACTGTTTAACTATATACGGAATGTGATTTTTATCTCCGCATTTTTTCAGTTCACATGTGTTAGATGTGAGATATTAGTTTAGTCTCATATTGAATAATGTATAAGTTTAGTTTCTGCTTCTCTTCTATATATAAGAGATAATGTACTCTGTTATAGTCAACCAATAATTTCAATCAATAAGAATCCAATGAAGTATTCAAATCTATCCCTAAATCCTATATGGCCTATACTAATTACTAATTTTCTCCTCGTCATCGAGGTGGAGTGGTTCTCGCCTTTATCGGAATCACTTCACCTCCCGACATCCCTCTTCCTCTCTCGATCAAATCCCAAAACCCCAATCTCCCTAATCTGTCTTTCCTAATCCTAATCTCTCTTCCCTAACGCTAATTACATCATAATCCCAAATTCCTACCATCCAACAAGAACCAGCAAAGAGCAGCAACAACACGAGCGGCAAAAACAGCCAGCACGAGCAGCAACAACAATAGAAAAAGACTACAGCACCCGACATCCCTCAATCTCCCAACCTTGACTCGTCGCTGCAACATCCTCAACCTCGACTCCTCCCCGCTACAACATCTCTGAACATCCACCGCAACTGCATCCATCCTCCCGCTGTCAAATTCCCCAAACGCCGACGCCTTCCCTTCCCCCTCCACATTTCTTGGCACCCAAAAACCCCAAATCTAAACACTAATTCCAAAACCTTAGCCGCCTCCCTCGAGACCCAACTCCTATACGAAAACCCTAGCTGTCCACTCTTCTCCTCTTCCAAATCCCTAGTCACCCACTCTTCAAAACCCTAATCCCTTACAATCATTATACCTACCCGACCCGAAACCCGAATCCCCCCCCCACCAAAGAAAAAAAAAATCTTGCGGGTTCTTCAGCTTCTACATTCGTTGTCACGATCCCAAGAGATTCCGATACTTTGTCAGCAAACTCACACTGGTTGATCCATCGTGAGTTTGAGAGGGAGAGATATTGACATCATCCCAGTTCATCGTCTCCCTCATCCCACCTCCCACCTCCCACATCCCATCAACCTCCTCCAACTTCTGCATCCAGATACCGATACAAACTCACATTGGTCAATCCATCGTGAGTTTGAGAGGGAGAGATCCTAACATCATCCTAGTTCCTGACGTCATCTTAGATCCCGATGTCCATCCCATCTGTCCATGGCCATTCCAAACTACTACCACAACTACTTTTACTACCTCTCGCCGAATAATACTACTTCTACTACTTCTCTCCGAAGAGCACTACTTCTACTACTACAACTGAAAAACACTACTTATACACTTCCTAGATCCAAGAGTCGGATTCTCTATTGTGCCATCTACCATGCACCGTCCCTTCTGCCAAAGAGCACTACTCCCACACTTTCAAGATTCAAGAGCCGGATCATCCCTTGCGCTGCTACCATGTGTCGTCCCTTGCGGCATCTACTGTGCGTCGTCCCTTGCGTCATCTATCGAGCACCGTTCTAGCATCACCGTGCACCATCCCACGCATCGCTATCATGCGCCTTCCCTTGCGCCACTACCGATCGCCGTCCCTGAGCTGCTACCGCGCGCCTTACATGCACCACCGAGCGCCATCCCATGCTCCGTCACCAAGCGCTATCCCTGCAACACCATGCGCTACCCTGTGTTGTCCTTGCCACATGAGCATCGTCAATATTACAAACTCATGTTGCTTGAACCAACTTGAGTTTGAGAGGGGGTGTTAGATGTGAGATATTAGTTTGGTCTTTTCTTCTCTCCTATATATAGAAGATATTTTACTCAGTTATAATCAACCAATAATTTCAATAAATAAGAATCCAATAAAGTATTCCTTTTTATCCCTAAATCTAACAACATGCACTATTCATTTTCAATACGTATTGTTTATTTTCTGAATTAATGCTTATCCAAATAGCCCCGAGAGTGAGAAACAATTACTATAGTCCATAAAATCTATCTAAATAGTAAAATATGAAATTTCATGAAAACATCCAAAAATTGTGGACACCCCACAAAATATGGCCAAAATAGTGAAATACAGAATTTTATAAAAAATGACCGAAAATTGTGAACTATGTAACCCACAAAATAGGGGTAAAATATTGGAATACGGATTTTCGTGAAAACGGCTGAAAACTGTGACTATAACACACAAAACTTCACCAAACTGTGTTCGACCGTAAACTGTAGCCCACAAAACTTGGCCATAACTGTGCAATACAGAATTTCATTAAAAGAACAAAAAAATGTGGATCTCAGCCAACAAAACATAGTCAAAACAGTGAAATATAGAATTTCACGAAAGCAACTAAATACTATAGCCCAAAAAATCTGGCCAAAACACTAAAAATATGAAATTTCGCAACAAAAAAAAAAGCTGAATATTGTGAACTATAACTCACAAAACTTTGGCAAAACAGTGATAAATGAAATTTTGTGAAAATGTTGAAAACTATGGACTATGGCTAAAAAATTATGACCAAAACAATGAAATATAGTATTTCGCAAAAAATGTCGAAAACCGTGAACGGCTCACTTGGCCAAAGAAGTGAAATACATAATTTCATAAAAATGGCTGAATACCATGGTCAGTAGTCCACAAAGCTTGTCAAAACAGTAAAATACAAAATTTCACGAAAATGGCCGAGAACTATGGACTAAGCTCACAAAACTTTGCTAAAAAAGTAAAATAAGGAATTTCATGAAAACGGCCGAAAACATTGCACTATAGCCAACATAATATGTCAAAATCAGTAAAATTCAAAATTTCATGAAAACAACCCAAAGTTGTGGACTTCAGCCTACAAAACTAAGCCAAAATAGTGAAATATAGAATTTCACAAAAGTTGTCGAATACTGTGGATTATAACTCATGAAATCTTACCAAAACAATGAAATACATAATTTCAAGAAAACTACCAAACTATAAACTAAAACTTGGCCAAACAGTGAAATATGAAATTTTGTGAAAAATGTTGAAAACTATGGACTATGACTCACAAAATCTGGCCAGAATAATGAAGTACAGAATTTTACAAAAATGGTACAGCTCACAAAACTTGTTCAGACCAATGAAATACGGAATTCCATAAAAGCGACCGAATACCATGGAATATAAAACTTGTCAGAATAGTAAAATATGAAATTCCACGAAAATTGTGAAAAAAATATGGACTATAGCTCACAAAACTTTGCCAAAAAAGTAAAATAAGGAATTTCATGAAAACAGTCAAAAACTTTGCACTATAGCCGCATAATCTATCCAAAATAGTGAAATATGAGATTTCACAAAAACGGCTGCGAATTGTGGACTGTATATCCAACAAAAATTGGCCAAAACAGTAAAATACAGATTTCTTGAAAACCGCCAAAAACTGTGGACTATAGCCGACAAAACATGGCCAAAATAGTGAAATATAGAATTTCACGAAAACGAACAAAAATTGGTCAAAACAGTGAAATACAAAATTTCGCAAAATGGCCGAAAACTGTGGACTAACAGAATAGTTGGCCAAATTAGTGAAATACAAAATTTTACAAAAAAATGACTGAAAACTTTAGACAAGTCTACAAAATTTGACCCAAACTGTGAAATACAAAATTTCACAAAAAATATCGAAAATTTAGGGATAGCCCACAAAATCTGGCTAAAACCATACAACAACAACAACAAAAATAACAACAACAACAACAAAGCCTTTTTTTAAACTAGTTGGGGTCGGCTATATGAATCCTGCTTTTCCATTCTACTCGGTTTAGCGCAATATCTTCTGTAAGGTCACAAGCTGTCATATATTTTTTCACTGTTTCCACCCAAATAAGTTTATATCTTCTCCTACCCCTAACTCTACATTCAATACTTATCAGATCACTCTTTCTAATGGATGTACTACTAGATCTACGTGTGACATGTCCAAACCACCTGAGGCCAAAACCATGAAATACGAAATTTTACAAAATTGGTCAAAATTGTGGACTAGCTCAGAAAACTTGGTCAAAATTATAGCGCCCCAAATTTTCAATAAATAAAATTAGATCTAAGTGGCACAATTTCCAGAATCAACTTCAATTGCAATCATAAACACAGTATCAAATACAGGAAAAATTAAAACTTTTTATTACATCTTTTCTTCTTACAAAACACAGCGGAATGAAATACATTAATTACAAATCTTTACAACACATAGAATCTTCAATTTGCATTTATACTCAAAGCTTTATTTGTATCATTGCGTTCCATAACTGAAAACCTTCAAAAGTCTTTGGAAAAGTGGTTACGTCAGTTAAAAGCAACTAACGTCAACTATAGTAATAGCGATACTTCTAAATCTCACAATCACAAACTTGATGCACATTAATAAAATAATAATAAATGATGCATAAAAAAATATAAATAGAACATAGAACAACAAGTGAAGCTAGGCTAAGTGTTAAGTGTATGAGATGAAAATAGAAAGCAAGCATGCATAAAACAAGTCAAGAAATACAAATGCCTATGATAATTTCTAATGCATACTTGTCGGATTCTATGCATCCCAAACTACATAGGTCTGGTGCTAGCCCTTATCGTTCTACACTTTATAGGGTTCAATCCCTCGTTATGCAACTAACCTATTACGGTTTATATGTTAAGATTTAGATTATTCTGTGACTAGTGCCATGCCCCGATCATTCTTGAGAATCAACTTTCCACCGTCCGTGATTTTGTGGTACACTTCCTCACACCCCGATAATTCTGAAAATTGAAAGCCACACCGCAAGCCAAATGGTACCTCATCACACGAATATTCCATGAGCGTCGCTCCGATCCCCGGTAATTCTGAAGATACATCCCTCACCGTCCGTGATTACACCCTGGTAATTCTTGGGATAATCTTCCACCGTCCGATCATATGAGGCACCCCTACCCATGTTTGCTCTTATTTCATCACAACTCCAACTAGTGCCTGTCCTTATGTTTGTTATGTTTAATTAGAATCACACTCCCTAGAGTTGGTGTATGCTACCGGACTTAGCTTTACTGAATCAAAATAAAAGCTCCATTGGCCAAATTCCAACCAAATCTCATTTGCCGGCATGCTAGGGTCCCGCTCAACCTCTGGAGTTTTATAACTCAAAATATTATCAATAGTCTTTCTAGGTTCCACATCATAACCGTAAGCCTCAAATTAAAATCCGGCTTAGTTCAATTATGCAAAATACTCTTCATTAATCACATTCATTTAAATCAACTAATACTGTCAAAACTCTCTCTTTCATATATGGAAACATATCCAATTTATGAAAATTCTTTAAAATCAACTTTTAAATACCACTATCCATTCATTCATAAAGTCCAATCAATTCTACATGAAATTCTTTCAACTCAACTGAAACAAGCATCTTAATCACGTGGGAACTTGTCCCAAGAATCTGAAATTTACCTATTTTAGAAACCGAAAATATCCCCTTTAGAACTCAAAGTTTTCATCCTTAAAAACTGAATATATAATCCCGCAAAACTGAGAATTTACTTTCTAAAAACATAGATTTACTTCCTCAAAATATTAGTTGAATATATTAGAAATTTGCAACTAGATTTCGATAAAATCCGAAATTTAACAACTTCGAAACTTCATCAAAACTCAATCAAATCTCTCATGAATATTAGTTTAAACACATATACATACACTTCTATATGTATACTAGGGTTCCCCACCCATAGCACACCATGCCTTACACACAAAACCACTCGAAGACAACACAAAACAGCTAAACAAACCCAATAGCGGCAGCTACAGTGGCTCGGGTTGAACAGTAACCCTTGGGTTACTGTTCACCCGAGACCAAAACAACCCTAACCTAGGGTTTTTGACCTCCAACCTTAGCCCCCAATATATTTTATGTATTTTCCATATAAATCTCTTTCCATATTCACATTTCATGCATAAAAATTAGGGTTTGTCATCAAAATTTCTATTTGCATTAAAATAGTGAAATAAACATTACAAATTCCATCTTTTTATACTTTAAAACATACTTCTCGAATTAAACACCAAGATCCAATATCTACAATCACATATGTTCTCATTAGATTTATTTCTTCAAACAAAATATAAATCTTTCATGCATAAACAACTTCTCTGTTCAAGAAAAAATAATTTCGATCCAAACAACAATTATTCAAACCCTAGTATTAAGCTTGGATTTTTAATAATTAAAAACAACGAATAAACATAGAAAAATCTCAACTTTGAAATCAATCAAGCATGGATTTAAGAGCATACAACAAGTTCTAATTATCTCGACAAATCTTCATCATTTACAATTAAATCTATGGTCATCCAATCAATTCTATAGATAAAAATTTAGGTTCATCATACATCATTAATATCTAACATTCAAGATTAATAAAACATGATCATCTCTCATAAAGATTGCATCTTTATTTCATATAAATGTCAAAAAGTTCATTCATCATGCATAGCAACAATCAACTCATTTTTTAAATCATGATCAAACTATTAAAAATAGATCTACAAATTCACAACAAGCCATAGCATGATCTCTACTAAATTCATCATAATAATATAATAAAAAGACATCGAGAGACAAGAAGTACCACCCATCACTAAGAAGATCAATTGAAGAATAATAATAATAGAAAGAAAGGTCCTCTTCCCCCTTGCAAAAATTCAAAGATCCAAGCTCCAAACTCCAAGAAATAATAATAAAAATAATATTATTTTGTTGTGAACAGAGGAGGGTGGCTGCTATTGCTGCTAATATAGACCGGGGCTCTATTCTAGGGTTTTGCAAAGATTTTACAAAATCTCCCTCCAAAATCAAATATTTACTATGTATATTAATCTTCCAAATCACCTAGTTAATTAAATCAATTAGGGTAAAATTTAATCTCCCCTAACAATTCCTAGTTGATCGCCCCCATGTGCAGCCCAGAAATTTGAAGTTTCAAAAATTTGCCTCTGAGTGGCAATTTTACACAAAAGTCATTCACTTTGAAATTTTGCAAACATGCCATAAATCATCCATAAAATTTCAGAAAATTTAGAATTATTATCTACTAATAAAGATTAGATTTTCCTAATAAATTTTCTGACTTTTTATTTCTCCAAGAAAAATATTTCCACGTGTTTTGCACGTGCAAAAATGATAAATTTCAGAAAGTGCTAAATAAATCACAAAAATATAGAAAATATATGGGTAGCCATAAATCCTCTATTCATGCTCTTTGTTATATAGTTAGGTTCTGGGAAATTATAGTTTTCATCGTAGTTTTGCAATTTAGTCTCCCAACAATTCCAAAATTGCATAATTATATATTTACTCAATAAAATCAAATCAAATCAAATTAGAGGGATAAAATATCTCCCCCCAAACTCTCCACTGCCAGATCGGCCTACCAAAATAGTACAACAAAAATTTGAATTCGAATTTTTTCTTGCAAACGACATTTTGCACAAAAATCCTTTTCTTTCAAAGTTTTTACAAAAATAGTTTCTTTATTCAGAAAAATCCCAAAATTTAGAATATACTCAATTATAAATAGGAGAATTTATTCAGCAATTCAAAAGTAAAAAATTGCACCTCAAAAATATTTGCACGTGTTTTTCACGTGCAACGACAATTTCATAAAATAGCTAAATTAATCAAAAATTAATTTATATATCATTAATAGAAAATACTTTTGATTTAATTTTTAGCACTTTTACGGCCGGAATGTAATTCTTTCACAAAAAATTAATTATATCAACATAGAGTCAAAAAATGAGTTTCTTTAATCAAGTAATCTGAAAAATAAAATATATCATACCTAAATGAGGGACATCAATTATTGACAACCAACTTTTGGGAAATCCAAAATTTTTTAACTAAGCACGTGCTTTGCACGCACAACAACAATTTCAAGGAAATGGTTAAAATAGTCAATTTCACTAATTCAAATTAATATTCAATAATTCTAAAAATAATTTAATTTTAAGGGGTGTTACAAAAACAGTGAAATACAAAATTTCATGAAAACTGCCAAAAATTGTGGACTATACTACTGTACCTCACAAAATGCATGATAATACAATAAAATATAGAATTTCACCAAAACGGTCGAAAACTATGGATTAATAGATCACAAAATTTGGTTAAAACAATGAAATACAGAATTCACGAAAACAACCGAAATTTGTACATGAAAACAACTGAAAATTGTGGACTATAGTTCATAAAATTTGGCAGGAATTGAGAAATACAGAATGTCGCGAAAATGATTGAAAGTTGTGGACAACGCATAAAATCTGGTCAAAACAGTGAAATAAAAAATTTCCCGAAAACGACTGAAAACTTCGCAAAAACTGACAAAATCCGACGAAAACAGTGAAATACGAAATTTTACGAAAACGGAAAAAATTGATGGGTTTTTCCTCATGAATCCCTCACAAATATAGCATTTCCATATTTATCTCACAGAAATAGCTATTTTCATGTAAGTCTCCGACAATGGTGGTGCCCAACCTGAGTGAACTCCCTAGTTATAAAGCTTATATATAAGGAATACTTCCCACCCATCAAAATGGTTGAATTCTACAACCAGTTTTCAATAAATAATAGATGTAGGATAGGGTGAAGGGGAAGCTAATAAGGAGTTATGAAATTGAGAAATGAGTTGAGGGGATGGTCGAGTGGAGAGAGGATGTGAGGTAGAGACAAGGCGGAAGCTTGCATATTTTCCGAATCAGAGGATGCATAGGGAAGAAGGGAGAATGGAGGAGTTAATGACCTAGTTGACCTCTTTTATGGAAATAACTAGATTTTCCCGTCGGCACGTACCTACGGCACGTCTTCAGAACGACACAGCATATGAAAAGCCTTGTAAACAGTAAATCAACAATTATATAGCTCAAGTTTGAATAGTATGACAATAATTGGTTGCAAATAAAAGTCCATGTTTTCATTAGTATATGTTGAAAAATAATTATAAATTGGGATATAAAATCCATGTTTCCATAAGTGTGTGTGTGTGTGTGTAGAGAGAGAGTGTGTTAAATAAATAAAGGAGTTTTTTCTTTTCTTTTATTTTGGCGGGGGAGGGAGGAATGTATTTTGTGAGGTTAGATTTGGCCCTTTGATTTTAGGGGAATTAAAGGAGAGCCACTTTATAGCTTTCTTTGTATTTTATTATATAGATTATTGACATAGTTCCTAAATTATTTACTAATATGACGTGCTCAATTAAATTTTGGTAATAAATTTTCTATAACATTTTCCATAGGATGTGTAATATTTTATTAAATATTTTAAGTTTTTGGGTTTTAGAATAATTTCCACTTTTTATATTGAACATTATCACACTCAGTGTTTTTTATTACATTATATAAATTGTGTAAAAATTAAGTGAGGATTACTTACTCTTAAACCAGACTCTGATACCAGCTGTTGGTGGAAGCATGTGCTTGAATGTCTGCAAGAATAAAAAGAGTATCAAATAATTTTATTACTAATTTCTTTCTCAAAGTAATTATTAGTCTTCTGAAATAAACCAAACATTATCATTCTCAACAATTTCTAAGTAATTAAGCGTATTTTGAAATTTTCTAAAAAAATCTAATTCTGAATCATGACTATCACTATCATATGGAGGTTTAATATATATTCATTCTCTTCAAGATATTGTCTTCTTGTCGTTGTAGGGCTACTTATATATCTACGAAATTCTCCATTTTAAAATAATAATAAAGATCTTCCTTGAAAAGCTGGTTTATCAATTATTTGAACATTTATATTATTGGTTTGGTAATTAACTTGATTTATTGTTATGATTAATACTCTTTCTATACTAAACAAAAATAAGTTAAACTCGTAATTATCTTCTGGGCTTGTTAAGCTCTGGGTATAATAAACATCAAATACTATCATTCTATCATTTCCGTGATAATTAATTATCAATTCTTGGATTAAATTATGATTGGAACTATTATTTTTATTACTATCCATTGATTTTATCTTAACCGATAATCTTAGGGTGTGAAACAATAAGCAGAAAAATCAAGAGTAAGGATAAAATTTTAAAGATACCATGAAAAATTAAGAAAAAAGGTCCAACATGTTTCTGACTTAGCTGAGACTCTTTGAGCTATTCTGTACCGGTTACTACCAGTGGATAAAATACCATTGGTATGCACCCCAATTTTTGTACTCCTTTTACATTCCTCCCATCTCAGAATTACTGTGCTCTTCAAAAGTGCTTCATCCAAGAGATACGTCTGGAATAACTAAGTTGCACTTCAGTACAGACAATCACAACCTAGCTCGTTTTCTACCACTATGTGTATGGCTCAACTATTAAGGTAGTAAATTTTTCTTTTGCAAGATCTTTTAAGTAGAGCCTTACAAAGCTTTTCCTGAGGGGAAGAGATTAGTAAGTCATACCTTATGTTGAACAAGAAATGATCGAAAGATAACCTTTATTGATTGCAGACTTCTTACAAATCAACTCTTCTTACAGAATTATATGAAATTTCTCATATTGATTGTCTGCCTTCTCCCTTGTTAAGCTTGCCCTTTTATAGAGGAAGGGATGACTTTACAATATGAGTTCTTACATCATCTCTTAATATGGGTTCTTACATCATCTCTTAAATCAATTGAGATACATTATTTTTCTGGTTACATCTTGACTTATATCACGGGGTCAATAATTGAGGTAAATACGTCACTGCTTACGTCAATGTAGACTATTCTAAAAAATGAGATTCCTCCTGGTCGACATCTTCACATGCTCCACATTTATGTTGGTGCGCTGTCTTCATCATGCTACTGTAGTATCCAACTGTTTTGTTCAGTTATTTTTTGGGTTCACCTCAGTTACTTGACATAATTTCTCAATATATTGTAAAAATAATTTTTTTTTCTTCTACTTTGGCAGGAAATTTCTCAGTGAGTAATGTCTCCTTATATGTAGTTTTATTAGAAGATATATTTGCTTCTTCTTTTTGGGAATGGGTAGGTTCACCCATTTCACACTTTTTTTCGCTAACATTGTCCGCCATATTTTTTGTAGTTGCATGCTGATTTATGTGCTGGTAGAATAGATTTTGGAGTCCGTTGTAATTGATTAAATGCTGTCTTTATCTGTTCTACATTTTCCTTGAGGAAAACTATATATTTTTTCTATTTGCTGGACTTTATTCTCCATTCTACAAAAAAAACTGTCATGATAGAAAATATGCTAAAATATTATATTTTTCTTTTATATGTTCTATTGTAAAATCATAATTTGCCATCTTATCAATCATTTATTTGCTATTGTTGGTTCTATTATTTTGTTAATCAAAGTTTTTTCTTGAGTATTATCCGTTCTTACTATGAGTTTTGTATGTATTATGAATAACTCAAACTTTTTAATGGCTATTAAGATTGCTAATAATTCTTTCTCATTTATGTGATAATTATGTTGTGTTTGTATGCATGATCCACTAGTGTATGACTTGTCTTTCTTCTTTTTCATCTTTCTCTATGAATTTTAATACTGCTCCTCAATTATTTTTACTTGCATCTGTTTCTATTATACATGTAAATTCTTTAATAGGTGGTCTTAATTTATTTAATTATGAAGTTTATTGTTTTAAGTTTTTCTTCATCTTCTGTAGTCCATTCCCATTTCTTGAATTTTTTTAGTTTTTGCTGTAGCCAACTAGTTTTTGCTGATAAGTTTGGTATATATCATCTTATTTGATTTGGTAGTCCAATTATGGCTTGTACTTCTCTTTTTACTTTTAAAATATTTGAAAATATTTTTATTTCTGCTATATGTGGTTGTATTTCTATTCCTTCGTGTGAAAATTTTGTTCCTAAGAATTCTATCTCTATTTTAACTCTATTTTCTTTTTTGATAATATAATTCCTGCATTTCTTATTATTTATGTGAATTTTACTAAATGTTCTTTATGTTGTTCTTCATTTTTGAATCCTATTAAAATATCATCAACATATATTAATATAAAATTATTGTATTTTTAAATATCTTATCTATATATTCTTGAAATGCTCCTGGACTATTTTTATATCTGAAAGGTAATACGTTCCATTCATAAAATCATTGTGGTGTACTGAATACTTTTAATTGTTTTAATTCATCTATTAGTTTTACGTGGTAAAATCCTGATTTGCAATCAAATTTTGAGTATATTTTTCTTGTTCTTAATGTGTTTAGTAGTATCTGCATGATAGCCGATATCCAAATCTTTTAGTATTTTTATTTAAATCCTTATAATTTACTTCCATTATATATTTACCTCTTTTTTCTTCCAAGTGTTTTCTTACTATGAATGCTCATGATGAATGTGGACTTTGTGATTTTCTTATGTAATAGTTTTTTATTAGTTCTTTTATATGTATTTTGAATTATTTTAATTATATTGGAGTATGTCATATATGATTAACCATTATTATTTTGTTTTTATCTATTAGTTCTATATGAGCTATGAGTTTACATAAGTGCCATTTTGCTAAATGGTCTTCTCCACATAGGTTTTCTAATTCTTGTTGCAACGCTCCTGTCCCTAGCTCAGACAGTTTATACAATTTAGATGACAAATTAGATACTATGTAGTACAACTGCCCACCACAGGCTGCCTCTCAAAAAGTGATTAACCGATTAGGTGACTCTTGATCATAGGCTATTATATTTTATATATTATTTTATTCCTTTTCAAATCCGATATCTCTCATCCGAAGAAGACAGCAGATCAAAGGATGGCCACGTCACCACAGAGGTGACGTCATCCTTTTCAAAGTCACAACAAGCCAATGCTGTTTCTTAATTTACGTGGGCCCCTCCACCATTATTAATACCATTCTTTTTTATTCGTTTCACCATTTTTACCAAATCAGCCAACACTTTATCACTTTACCGTTTTTCAACATATATAGATTTATATTTTTTAACACGGGGTGTTACCGACACCCCCCTTCAGAAATCAGCGTCCTCGCTGTGCACGAACTTGCATAATCTAGTGCAGTATCTTCTTTCTAGCCGTTGTGAAGCATCTGTTTTCTATCTGCCCGATTATTCATGATCTCGGAATCCACCGCCCGATCAATCATAATCCCAGATTTAAGCCCGATCAATAACAGTCTCGGATTTAATTGAGGGCACACCACAGTCTTGGAGTACACCGCCCGACTGGGTCTATAGTTCTGAAATCCTCTGCCCGACTATATAGACATGCCCCACACCCGGTGTCGAAAGTCGGCTCTGATACCATTTGTAACGACAATTTATACAATTTAAAAGATAAATTAGATACTATGTAGTACAACCGCCCACCACATACTGCCTCTCAAAAGGTGGTTAACCGATTAGGTGACTCTTGATCATAGGCTATTATATTTTATATATTATTTTATTGCTTTTCAAATCCGATATGGGACATTTCCTACACTCTACCCCGTTCTCTCTCTCATCCGAAGAAGACAACAACTCTAAGGATGGCCACGTCACCACAGAGGTGACATCATCCTTCTCAAAGTCATAGCAAGCCAATGATGTTTCTTAATTTACGTAGGCCCCTCCACCACTATTAATACCATTCTTTTTTATTCATATCACCATTTTTACCAAATCAGCCAACACTTTATCACTTTACCTTTTTTCAACATATATAGATTTATATTTTTTAACACGGGGTGTTACACGTGTACTTGTTGTATTCTGGTTTTATTTGGTAAATATTGATTTTCACCATGCTGAGCTAAAGAAAATATGATGTGTGGTAAGCCTGTTCTAGTATAAGGTTGTGTTATTCTAATGTGATTGCTAAGTATTTACAAGGTGTTGTAAATATAACAGTTCTGTGTGATATAGTCATATGATAGTATTATTGTAAAAAGTCATTTCCTGATAATACATCATTATTCATGTCAACAAATTGGTATTTTATTGGCATTTTTAGGATGTAGTTTCCTATATGTATTGTATTTTGTTGATATTTGTCAAGTATAATGCTTCTTTTTGTCAATCCTGTTATTGTTTTTTTATTATTTCCATACTGTTTCTATTTTGGTAATATATTTTCACGGCATAAGCTGGTTCCTACTCCAATGTCTATCAAACTGTGGTAGTTTCTTGATTTTTATCCTTCGTAAGCAACTTCTGTTATTGTATATACTGTATTCTTTGTTGCTCGTAATGGATTCATTTGGGCAATATTCTATTTATAACTGTACTTTCATTATTTAATTTTATTGTTATTTTTTCTTCTTATATTGAGTATGCTTGTACTGATGTAAGGAAGTCATTACTGATGTAAGGAAGTTAGCTCCTAATAATATTTTATTGACATTGTATTCTGGGTCTACTTGTAGATGTAATAGTATTTCATTTTTACTGTTTATTCTTAGTTGTAATACTATTTTATGGACAATTGGATATTTATTGTTATAGTAGTCCAAATAGTAATATGAGTTTTCTAATGGTATTAATTCCGTGGTTTTTGTATTTGTTTGTTTAATATGTGAATTAGTAGCTGTTGTATCTACAAGGA
Source organism: Hemerocallis citrina (assembly GCA_017893485.1). Classification (NCBI taxonomy): domain Eukaryota; kingdom Viridiplantae; phylum Streptophyta; class Magnoliopsida; order Asparagales; family Asphodelaceae; genus Hemerocallis; species Hemerocallis citrina. Next base: position 12,573,835 of record CM030365.1, on the reverse strand, counting down.
CTATTTGTTTGTTTCATTTACCATTGTCATAGTATTCTATTTCTATCATAATTTAATTATTGTTTTGGTTATCTAATGTATTTATTATTGATATTAATTTCAATGTCTGTTGTTTGTTTTTTATTGATAGTGATCTTTTCGAAGCATTATTTGTGGTGTTTTTTCCCTTTGCAATATCATTTGCTTTGTTAAAGTCAAATTCTTTATAATTTGGTATGGTCATTTCAGGGTTTTCTCTAGGTAGTTTGTATCTTATAATTTTCTGGATTAGTTGTTCTATTTTAATTCGTATTCCCTTTTTTACTTCATGCTTACTTATAAAATAATTGATAATTTTTATTTGTATACTCATAACCTTACCATTCTCTATCATTTCTATTCTTGAGAACCTGTGATACATGACTAAGCTTTTATCTTTATTATTCTCTGCCATGCTTATAGAGAAATTAGGTTTTATCATAAATTTTATTTTTTTGTACATTAAGTTCCCTTATACTATTCCTATTAAAGCATTTTGTGTACTTTATTTTATTCTATCATCCATTAATTATATTTCTAAGGGCGTATTTATTCATTCCTTAAAATAAGCTTTTATTATTATTTGTACTGCCTCTAAAATGTAAATGCCTTAATTTTTTTTCTTTTGGTTTTCTCACTTATTGTTTCTATTTGTTGTCTTATTATTCTTTCTGTTAGCAATGAAATTATAATTTTTCGTTGAGCTTGTTCAATATCTATAGGTTGTTCATTATTTTTAACTATTATTATGGTATTCCTTTTTGTTTCAAATATTGAAAGTTTAAATATTTCTTTCGGGTTTATGTTTAATTTGGTTAATCTTATTTTATCGTATTTTTACATATCAAAACTTAATCTGTAACGTGACTCTTGATAAACGATATAACTCATTTCTCCCGTTTTTTCTCATAAACGATGCCCCTAGCTAAGATAACTTATACGATTTATAAGACAAATTAGATACTATGTAGTACAACTGTCTACCACAAGCTGCCTTTCAAAAGTTGGTTAACCAATTAGGTGACTCTTGATCCTTGGTTATTATTATTTAATATTATTTTATTCAATCATTTTACCGATATGGGATAAATCTAACACATTTCTCCCGTTTTTTCTCATAATCGAAAGTGGCCCCCACCTTTTTGGCCTCCATGTCAGCAACCAGCTGACCGAAGTCAACAACCAAATATCAACAACACTTTACTTTGCTGTTAACAACATGTGGGCCCCCACCTCCAACACCATACACTATATTTCAAGTTATTATTATACCCATGCCAACTTTCAAATCCATTATACTTTTCATACGGCCAACAATTTATCTAATACATTTATATTTATATTTTTATTATTTTTGAAAATCACCGGGTGTTACAAATATTTTCTCAACTTCACTTATTTCTGACAATTCTTCATTCTATGAGTTCATAATTTATGTTATACATTTCTTCAATTTTTTCTATGTATTTCACATTTTTTTAATTCTTTTAGGACAATTTTGTAATATATGTCATACTTCTTCGCATGTATAACAATTACATTTTCTTGTGTTTTTTTTTATATTGTTTGTTTTTATTTATTTTTCTGAAGTATTATTTATAATTTTTTTGTATATCTTAAAAGTTTTTCTATATTTTGGTTTATATTTTTGCATTTTGTTTTTACGTCATTTTGTATTATTATATCTATTTTTACATCTCGAATGATTTGGTTTTGCTTTTTCACAACACATGCTTGTTTATATGTTCTATAGTATTTTATGGTTGAACTAGCTTTTTGGCATACTTTATCTCTATAATATTTTACAGATTGTGTTCTATATCCTAAAATATCTATTTTTGGTTTCACTTTTTCATTTATATATGCACTATATATGCCAACCGATCACAAGCCCCTGCGAAAGCTCGCAAATCAGGAAAGAGACGTCGCAGAACAATTACACAACATGCCTACCACTGCAGCAAGGACCGCAAAAGAGGATCGGAGCTGAAAAAGAAACAAACCAATACGCAGGGTGGTGCTAAAGGAAAACAGAAACAATAGATAAAGCACCCATCAAACACAACCAAAACAGAAGCAAATCCACCAGCAATCTCAATCAAAACAGGAGCAAAGAAACCTTGTCTGAGAACAGTTCACCCAAAACCAAAGACTGCTACGAAAGCAGAAGAACAGCCAGAAAACCAACGCAACAAAAAGTTGGACACTCTAGCAAAAATAACATCCATCAGCCATAAACATCCATCAGCCAGAACATCCAACAACCATAAGCAACCTCAGAGCATTACACATAAGGAATAAGGGAAAGAGAAGAAGTAAAACATCCAACTGAGCCGAAGCCTAGAATTACAAAAAGATAAAGCAGCCAAAAAGACAAAACCAAAAGGCATAGACACCTGCTGCTACCCCTGGGACGATCAGACCTACAAGAAAATGATGAAGAAAAAATGGTGAGAACAGGAGAACGGGGTTATAAAGCATGAAGAATGGTAAGACAATGCACAGAGTTGTTTAATCTTTTAACCAAAGGAGAAACACTGCCATCGGTGTTCAGACCCGAGGCCCAGAGCTTAAAAAGAAATAAGAAATCATCAATCATAGAGGCTAAGGGGGAACTGCACCTCTTGTTCCTTTCCTTCCAAATGATCCAGATAATGGTCTGAACCGACAGGATCCACGCACTTCGAAACGAGACGTTCGAAGGCGTAGCGAACCAACAAGCTACTAAAGAAGGGGGGATTGGGCCAGTGTCCCACGCAAGAGAGACAATCTTCCACATCGGGAGAATGACGGGGCATTGAACAAAAAGATGGTCAACATCCTCCGAGAGATTAGCGCAAAACGGGCAAACTTGCCCCCATGCTAAATTTCTTTTGTTAAGAACTTCCACAGTGAGTAATTTGTTATAAAAAGCTAGCCACGACGTGATCTTCACCTTCAGAGGGGTGCTAGTGACCCAGAGGAGATTAGCGACCGGCGATTTAACGCCCCTAGTATTAAGGAAGCGATAAAAAGATCTAACCGAAAAGATGCCAGCTGAATTCCAGCGCCAAGCAATACCTTTAATTGGCCTCCACTCGTAGTTATTGAGAGAAGAGATGAGATCATTAAAATCGTCAGACAGAGAGTGGGGAAGGTCAGTCGAGAATGGTATGAACCAATGTCTACTATCATTAATCCAAGTGAACGATTCCGCAACTGTTGCCGAAGGATTGGCAGCCAGCTGGAATAAGGAAGGATACGCAGAAGAGAGTTTGGTATTGCCAATCCAGAGATCCGTCCAAAATTTAGCTCTAGACCCATCAGAGCAAGATCTAGAGATGCCACACTGAAAAGCAGCGGACGCCTTCCAGACACCTTTCCAAAATGGGGAAGCATCGCGATTAACCGTTGTAGGGAAGTCCCACCAGGGGCAAGAAGGGGACCGATAACCCTTGATGCACCGAATCCAAGGTAAATGTTCAAAATAATGAAGCTTTCACAACCATTTTCCTAAGTGGGCAATGTTATGATCACTGAGATCCAAAACACCCAGACCCCCTTCCACTTTTGAGGAGCAGATAAGTTTCCAATGGCTAAGATGAGAGCTCGGTTTAAAAGAGGATGACCCAGACTAGAAGAAATTACTTCTGATTTGATCAATCCTCTTTATCACTCAGGAGGGGATAAAGAAGAAAGACGTCAAGTAAAGAGGCATAGCAGAAAGGACTGAATTAAGCAGGACCAGTCTACCCCCCCAGGAAAGAAGTTTACCAGACCAAACATTGAGTCTGGCTTCCACCTTATCAATAAGAGGGAACCAGTCAGACCTGTGCAGCTTGCCCTATCGCAGGGGGATGCCTAAGTAAGAGATTGGAAAGGAAGCAACGGGGCAACTAAAGAAATTGGAGACCTCGACCTGGCGATTGGGGGATCCCCCCAGCCAGAGAACAGAAGATTTTTGGAAATTGATAGATAATCCCGAGGCCATCTCGAAACAGTAAAGGAGAAGTTTAAGGTTACACAGGGAATGGACATTTGGTTTGGTGAAGATTATGGTGTCATCTGCGTATTGTAGGTTAAGCACCCCCTCAAAAAGGTGAGAATTACCAAGACCCTCAATCATTTGCAAGTTCCAAGCATTCCTAAGAAGCTTGCTAAAGACGTCGGCCACAAGGGAGAAAAAAAGGGAGGAAAGGGGGTCCCCTTATCGGAGACCACATTTGATTTTGAATTTGCGACCTTCCGACCCATTAATAATGATCGAGGAAGTTCCTGAGAACAAGCTGGATTTAATCCAAGCGATCCATTTGGGACCGAACCCACGGTTAATGAGAATGTCAAGAAAGAACTCCCAATATACATTGTCGTAAGCTTTTTGGAAGTCAAGCTTAAGTAAGATACCCTCAGAGTTAGATCTATGACAGTGGGAAATGATCTCTTGGGCCGAGGCCACACTATCGAGGATAAACCGATCCTTGATGAAGCCCGATTGGGCCGAATCGATCATGGGAGATATGATCGCACTCAGTCTAGCTGAAAGGACTTTCATAATGATTTTGAAAGAAGTGTTGATCAAGATGATAGGCCTGAAATTGGATAACACGTGTGCTCCCGCTACCTTGGGGATGAGCACAATGTGTGCATAATTGATGCGGTCAAAAGAAAAGCATCCCTGGTGGAGATTCTGAAACATTTAGAGAAGATCAACCTTAAGCCACTCCCAGAATTTTTGGAAGAAGAGGCAGGGAATCCATCGGGCCCCGGTGCCGAATCGCTTTTTAAAGCGAAGACGGCCGACTTAATTTCTTCCAGAGAGAAAGGGGCCTCGAGAGAAGAGAGGTCATGAGATTGGTTACCGTACAGTTGGAACCAATCGAGCTCTATCAAGCGATGTTTATACGAGCCAATAAGGTTTTTATAGAAAGAAAGGAACTCCCGGTGGATCTCTCCATCGAAAGTAAAATCCACCCCTTGCACGGTGATAGAAGAGATCCGATTGCTACGTTGCCTATGGGAAGCGAAGTTGTCAAAGAAGGCCGTATTGGCATCACCCTCCTTCAGCCATTTAACTCTAGTTCTTTGAGCCTATTTAATATGGTCTTGATGGAGGATTTCAGCATAGTCTTGCTTGCAAGAACGACACTCCGAGCGAAAAGAATCCGATAAGGGACCCAGTTCCTCTTTCTTATCGATGGAGTCGATGGAAGAAAGGAGGAGGTTTTTAAGAAAGTTAGTGTTGGACTGTCGCTCGGAACGCCAAATTTTGCAACCATGCTTGATAGCGTGGAGTTTAAGAAGAATGTTGCCCAACCCGGAAGATCCGGTAATTGAGGCCAGACATTCCACAACCAGATTGACGAATAGCTAATCTTGAAGCCAGAGTTTTTCAAATAGAAATTTGTGATGGTAATTGAAATGAAAGTTGGAGAAAAGAGCAATCAGGACGTGATCGAAAGATGGATTGGGGAGAGCCTCGGAGGAGGATCGATGTAACCTAGAAATCCAGGATTGCGAAACCAGGAAACGGTCAAGTTTGGCCAACGTTGGGGGATTGCGTTGGTTGGACCAGGTGAATGACCTACCGGATATGGGTAAATCGGTCAAAAGAAAATCCCGGATGCAATCGTTAAACAGGCAAGATTGGGAATTAGAGAAAACCGGATTCGACCTTTCGGCCACAAATCTGGTGACGTTGAAGTCCCCACAAAGAAAGCAGAGGCCGCTAGTATGTTGTTGTAATGAGAGGAATTCGTTCCAGAATAGGGACCGCCTTTCAGGAGAAGAGGGGCCATAAACTGATATCACGGTGAGGGTACAATTGAAGGTTGTCCATTGGAGTTGAACAATGAGAAAGAAGTTAAGACGTTGAACTGCCATAAGTGAGAAGATCGCCTCTTTGAAGCCCAGAAGGATCCCTCCCCTCGAACCTATAGCATCGAGAGAGATCCACTTGGTGATCAAAGATCCTCCTAAGGCGTTCAAGATGGGGTGGGAGGGCGACTCCAATTTGGATTCTTGTATAGAAATCAGGTCGAAGCGAGAAGAAGAAATTAAATCCAGAATTGCCCGTTGCTTAGAAGGGCAATTCAGGCCACGGATGTTCCAAGATACACTAATCATGAGGATGAAGGTGCTCCAGGACTCTAAGACGTTCCTTCCTTCTAAGGGAAAGAATTCGAGGGGAATCAGAGGGATCTATCAAAAATCCCATGTCTTGCGCTAAAGCGGCCAATTCGCAATTGGAGAGCGAATAAAAATTGGGGCAGTAAATGGAACCTAACGCGTTGTGGATAGTCAGAGGAGATTAAGACGAAGACCGAGCTATCGAGGAGTCCTTAGTAGGGCTGAAACAAGCCGAGGGACTAGGCGGATTGGAGGCCAAAAGTTTTTTGGCCTTAAGACGCGCACTATATCTGATGAGGCGATGAGGCGACCTTAAGGGTAGCCCTTTCCCCGAGTCGGAGCACCACGCCTCCAGAAAAGGAAAGGCTGGGGAGACGAGGCGCCCGAGGAGAAAGAAATGGTAGGGGAGGACAGAGCCTCCACCGGCCCGGAAATAACATTGAATAAATGGCCAGAAAACTTAGGAGGAGAGAGGGAAGAGGGCTCCAATATACCCTGGGCCTTCGTCGCAAGCGTTGGGGAAGTCCAATCGCGAAACGAAGACCCAATCGGGGAGACCCTTAGACAATTAGGGACATGGAAGGTAGGATAAAATGCTTGAACCAGTAATCCCAAATGACAAAGCTTAAAGAAACATGCGGCAATGAGATAAAAACTAACAGGGGAATACACAGAGAGAGGGAGAGAGAGTACCTGTTTGGATCGCCTAACACTGTCATGCTCCGCTTCCTCTTCCATCAGAAGTGGATCCTGATCAATCCAACCCGATCTTTTGGAAGGTGAGGACTGCTTGAGCTTGGAGGGAGAGAAAGCAGGGTCGGACTTGGACGGGGTGGGAAAGTGAGCAATCTATTGGAATTGTTCCCAATCTGACGCGAAATTCGGGTTGACTTCCCAAGCTGGCCATTAAGAAGATGATTCCTTACACTTAGCAGAAGGGGAGGACGCATCCACAGCAGAAGCAGGGGTGTTCAAAACCGACGACGGAGCCTTGGGGGGAAGAGAAGGAACAGAAGAGGGAGGCAGGGATATAGCCGATGGAGCTGGAGATGGGCCCTTAGCAGCATGCAGCTCCGGATTGATCCAAACTAGGTTGGGCGCTTTGGATGGAGAGATCTTTGGGATGGAAGGGGAGGTAACCGGCTTGTTGTGAAAAGAATACTTGCTGCGGACTGCCCCAATCCTACCCCCTGTCATCGCAGAGCTCAGAGACTTAGAGGAAGAGGAATCCCCGGGATGAAATGGGGAGGAAAGGTCAGAGCCAAATTTCGACACAGCAGTCCCAGGGGGAGGAAGAGGAGGGTTCCCACTGACGGAGATAGACTCATGGTAATGAACCGAGACGGAGAAGGAGGAGATACCATCAGATAAGCAGAATGCCTGAACACGAGCTAGGGGATTGGGGCATCTAAAAAGAGCTTCAACTTGTAAGCTGCCAGAAGCCAGCCTGGCTTTGGAAGAGATACTAACAATATCTCCTATGCATTTGGCCATATCCCCTACTAAACGCAGGGAATCACAAAATGGAGGAAGGCCAACGAGGGAGACCTTAGTGTCGGATGGTCCAAGAATCTGAGGAGCGGCAGTGATCTACACCCATTGCCTAACAGAAAGAGAGATGGTACCAATGGCAAGGGTCGATGCCGCCATAAGGACCTCCAAAATTTTAGGAGAAGGACAATGGATCACCATGTCTCCATTAGAACAATTGTAGAGAACCCAATCCCAGTCTTTGACGTTACAGTAATTACTTAAAAAGGAGTTCAAGGTGTAGAAGGGCACAGTACCTCCGGTGAAAGAGATAGCACCGTAGGTACAAAAAAACTGCAATCGATCCGTCAAATCAGCTTTCGAGAGAAACACTTGAGTGACGGACTGCTTGTTGAGGCGTTTGGTGGAAGCCACAGAGGCAGAAGGAGGGGGGAGGGGGCTATCGAGGATTCTACGATCCGGAGGGGGGGTAGGAAGAAGAAGGGTGTTAGAAGGCAAAAGCTGCTTCGGAGATTTCGAAGCTTTAGAGGCTGGAAGCTTATTATGGAGAGAAGGGAGATCCACCGCCGCTAAAACTTGATCCGAAATAGGAGCCCCCAAAGGGAGCCCTAGAATTTTTTGGAGAGCATAAAAGCGATGCTTAGCATGACCAGATTTAAGACAGAATAAGCATTTCATCCTGTTAGCGCAAGCGAGTTTGAGGTGGCCTCGTTGAAGGCAACGAAAACAGTAGGGCAGAAGACGAAGAGGGTGAGAAGTAAAGTGAGGAGAGTGAGATAGAGTAGAAGAGGAATAAGGGCGGGAATAAGAAGACAACGAGCCTTTAGGAAGGTTCGTGAGTGCGGGTCTAAAAGAGGCCGAGGCCGTATACCCATTGCTGTAAATGGACCCTTTGGGCCAAACAAGGGAAGCTGCTATAATATTTTTTTTTCTTTTCTTCACAACCTCAACCCAAGACAAGTCCATGGGCCAATGCACCGAAGGCCCACCAAAAGAGGGGATTCGCAAAAGAGAGAAAGAGACAGGTAGGGAAACCTGCTCGAGTCGGAGATTAATGGCTCAGATCCGCCGACGGCAGCAGAGAGGAGGGGAGAGATAAGAGTAACGCTTCCGGGAGCGCAATAAAAGATAAACCGCCGAGAGAGGGATACTCTCTAGATAAAGCTCGCCCGGAGATCAAAATTCTTTTATGTTCTTATATATGATTTTTAAGCCTTTTCTTATATCTCTTACAATTTTTGGGCCATTTGTAATTTTCTTCTAATTCTTGGATATTTATCATATTAATTCCTAATTTTACTGATACTCTTGAAATGTTGGATTTTCTTGTAGAATATTATCCATTGTAATACCAACTTAACAACTTTTATGCTAATAGGCATTGATAATACCAACTTGCTTCTTCGTTTCTATGATATAATATCTTGTGTGCTATTATCTTATGTAATTCAGTTTGTATAATGTTGAATTTTCTTGTGGAATATTATCCATTGTAATATCAACTTAACATCTTGTATGCTAATAGGTATTGATAATACCAACTTGCTTCTTCGTTTCTATAATATAATATCTTGTGTGCTATTATCTTCTGTATTTTTTAAAGTAACTTGTTAGTTATCATTACAAGTACTATATTATTTCTTTATCAGTTATGTGTTTTCTTTCTATCAAACCTCTATCAATGTATTTTATTTTAAATTTTGAAAGGTATTTTAATCTTAACTCCTTTAGTTTTTGTGAAGTATCTAGTTTTTATAAGGTTTGAGGGCTATTAAAGTTTATAATTTCTAAAGTAGGGCTATATCAAAATTTTGTTTTTAGATTTTTATTATAAATTCGGTCAATTGGGTAAATATATTTGAAAAGGAGTTCGGTTGGTATATATTTTTAAAAAGTGGGTTAGGTTGGGTCAATTTCTCAGAGTGGAGATTTTTTTATATGCCACTTTTCGAAACTATCTACAGAAAGAGGACAGTTGTCAAATTATTTACATTCGTGGACTCAACAACTCAACTCGCCTTTCCTATTGGCGAGTTTAGTTATTTCATGCTCACCGTTGGAAACGACGAGTTTAGCGTTAATTTTTTTTTTTGATAAACTCGCCATTTCCAACGACGAGTTCAGTTTAAAATGTTCAATGAAGACTCGCCGTTTCCAACGGCGAGAATATTTATACTTGACTCGCTATTGGGAACAACGAGTTTAGTTCAAAATTTTCAAAGAAGACTCGCAGTTCGCAACGGCGAGGACATTTATACTAGACTCACTGTTGGGAATGGAGAGGATATAGCAAATTTCACAGAGAGTGAAACATTCTGTTGGACTTAGTGAATTTTCGGAAAAAAAATTCCATAGAATTTTTTTTTGAACTAAACTCGCCGTTTCCAACAGCAAGTTTAGTGTAAATGTCCTCATCGTTGGGAACAACGAGTCTGCATTGAAAATTTTGAACTAAACTCGTTGTTCCCATAGTGAGTCTAGTATAAATATTCTCGCCGTTGGGAAAGACGAGTTTTTATTGAAAATTTTGAACCGAACTTTTCGTTGAGAACGGTGAGTTTCTCAAAAAATTAACACTAAAGTCGCTGTGTCCCAACAGCGAGCATGAAACAACTAAACTCGTCATTGGGAACGGCGAGTTTAGTTGTTCAGTCCACGAACGTAAATACTTTGACAACTATCCTATAAGTGCAAATAATTTTGAAAGATTGCATATAAAAGAAATTCTAGGGTGGAGAGGATAAATAAGCGGAAAAGTCATTTACTAACATTGGTAAAGTAATATTTACTAACCTATGTTAAAATTTCAAAAACTAATAGGAGGAACATTATTACTTTAGCGGGGAGTTATATGAAAATAGAGATTGGTTGGGAACAAAATTGGAAATGTAATATTTATAATCAACTTATGTAGACAAAGGTCAAACAAGAAGAAAATTTTGCCGAAATGCCTTCTTTTTTAAAAATAGTTAGTGACCTACCCTACTTTCCAAAACAATTAGCGAGATGCCCTTGTCTGTGACACGTCAGCAACAAACGTTATTGGGAAAAACGGCATCAGCTATTTCTATGCCGTTCTTCCCAATAACGACATCTCTTTTTGAAAAAATTTTCATGCCGTTATTCCCAATAACGGCATAAGTTATTTTTTGTCTATAGATCTCTACAGTATCAATTGTGGTTCGAGAGAGAATTGCAAATTGAAAGCAACTGATGTCGTTCTCTATGAGAACGGCATAGATAATACTGATGCCGTTTTTCACAATAACGGCATCAGTTTTTATCGTTTTGCACAGGTTCCTATAATCGAAAAACCCCTCTTCTTCCCCTTTTCACTTGCGATTCTTTCCTTCCCCACTTCGACTCCGAAAACCCTAAACCCTTAAAAAAAAAATCCTAAAATCTTCGGCTGTGTAATCGATTTGAATTTGGGAGTCTACTCTTCAATCTTTCATTAAGAGTGCCAAATCATTCCGAATCTGAAATTATTGTAAGCATCCAAAAACCCTAATTTGTATTTTGTAAAGTTGATTTTGATAGTATGATAGATGTGTGCATTGGTAGTATAGTACAAGTAATGTACATATGTTGTTATTGAAGTAGTAATTTTGGGAATAACTTTATATATTGTTAGTGATGTAGGGTTTACAAAATATTGAATTGTTGAGAAAGGTGGAATTGTTCATTTTGTTAGGAAAACAATGAATTTGGAGGGATATTTTGTTGGGGGGGGGGGGGTGGGGGGTTACGTTGTCATTATGATGATTGCAAGTAGTTCAAAATTCATACTTAGGTTATAAAAGAAACATTTTTTTACAATCTTATGAACGATTCGGATATGAGGAATAACGCGTTTGTGATGAATTATACTTAGTTTATTTTGAAAATTCTTTTACTAAAATTGTTGTTGATTACTGTTTGTTATTGTTGACAGGCCAATGGATCCTACACAACCATCTTCTTCGCATGGTACTGGTGCTTCTTCTACTTCTTCATTTGGACCACAGGGACATCCGGGTCCATTAGATCCTACCGTTCTATATCTGCAACCAGACCATAGATCACAGGCCGTTTGGACCGGGGATGTAGAGAAGATGAGTTTCCGGATGCACAACATCATGCCGGTGATCCCCGGTATTGAAAATTACTTGGTCAGCAGCGGATTCTACGGGATGTCGAAGCTGGCGAAAATCAAGTGTGACCACGCTCTACTTACCACTCTTGTGGAGCGATGGAGGCCGGAGACACACACGTTTCACTTGTTGGTTGGAGAGATGACGGTCACCCTACAAGATGTAGCCGTGATTGCGGGTCTTCCAATTGACGGGGTGGCCGTTACCGGCAACTTGATGTTCAATAAGGTAGCTTTGGTACAAGATTATCTTGGGCTGGACGTGCCTGAAGTGGATCACAGAATATGGGTTTGGGAATCAATTAGACGTGTTTTTCTTGATGAGGAGTTCACTAATCGGATGCCAGCAGTACCGACGGACATCCAACTCCAGAACTATACCCATGCTTACCTACTGTCGATGATTGGAGGGATTCTATTCCCTAACTCTTCAGGTGATGTAGTCCACCTCATGTACCTTCCACTCATAGCTGACCTGCAGACGGCCGACCGACATAGTTGGGGAAGTGCGGCTCTAGCCTCCCTCTACCATGCACTCTGTAACTGTTCAATGGGGTCGATTTAAATGACCGGGCCGATGTCCATCTTGCAAATATGGTGTTGGGAAAGAATACACCTCGGCCGACCCCGTGTCACGGTACTATCAGAGAGTTGGAGAGTACTACAGGATAATCCTGTGCTGAGAGCTCCTCTCGGTGCCTACTGGGCGGGGAAGCGTACATGGAGGGATAACCCACGTGGTGTCCTCACCTATTACAGGGACGAACTCGATCATTTGAGGGAAGAGTTCGTCAATTGGACCCCGTACACAGACGATAGGCTGCAACATCTACGACCCATTTGCACCGCCAACAATCAGTTGTGGTTGACCTTAGCTCCACTTGTGAACTTCTCAGTTGTGAAGTTTTATTACCCCAGACGTGTTCTTCGCCAATTCAATGCACAAAAACCCGTCCCCGTAAACTCATTGTACGATCGTAGGCTACACAACATCACGGGTCAATGTCGTTTACCAAACATGGATTGGGCCGATCACCACCGTGCTTATGTTGGAGCTTGGAATGAGCGGAGGTACGAGTTGGTAGTTGAGGGTATTGTACGGCCGTATGACGGATCGATGCACACAGCTTATATGGCATGGTACCGACGCATCACAAGATTGTATGTCGCGCCAAAAACGGATCTTCCCGCGGGTATCCAACAACTAATACCCGTGCACCAGGTTGAACCACCACCTGCACATTCATCATCACAACCCATGTATCAACCAAAAGCATCATCATACCGTCTAATGGTAAATAAGATTGTTTGTTCAATTTCAATTATTTCGATTAATTTTACTTATACTTATTTAATTATGTCATATATGGTTTACTATTATAGATCGACAACACATGGGCCATGGCGAGAAAATGTGCGGGTGTCTTGAAGAGCAACACCAATAAGGCATGCAAAGAATTGGCAAGAGACCTCCTTCTAGGTCCACCGTATGCCAATGGCCACCCTTTTGATATCCACCGTCCATTCTAATGCCCGTTTTCACCCCAAAAACACCATCGCAATTATTAAACATTATGGCCTCATGTAAAATGGATTTTTCACGGCGGACATCAATAAGGTCCTGAATCCGGGGTGCCCATAGTTTGCCTTCAGCGATAAGTGTCTGCGCGGCCTTACGGTGGTCGGTGAAGTACATGTTGAGACGAAAAAATATTTGTTCTACAATTGCGGTGACAGGTAAGCTACGAACACCTTTTAGAACCGAGTTGAAAACTTTGGACAGATTTGTTGTCATAATACCATATCTACGCCCACCATCAGCAGTAAGTGCCCACTTCTCAATTGCTTTTTCCTTTACCCAATTAGCTGCATCAGCATTGCTAGCTTCAAGTTGTTCCATCTTTTCCTCATACTTTTTCCACTGATTTTGACACGCAATTACCTTCAATTTATTCATTAAAAATTTCGAACCAAATTTTTTATGAAAATTGCTTGCAAAATGCCGCATACAGTACCGATGATATGCAAATGGTTCCCTCCACGTGCCAAACTCATTTCCCATTGCTGATAAAATACCGGCATGTCGGTCAGAAATGACACAAAGACCTTCACGATCTGTAACAAAGCACCGAATACAGTTCATGAACCATGCCCACGTTTCTATGCTTTCACCTTCAACCAGTGCAAACGCAAACGGAAACAACCTCCCGTTTGCGTCTGGTGAAACCGCAATCAACAAACAGCCTTTGTATTTTCCGTACAAGTGAGTACCGTCTATACTTATAACTGGTCTACATGATTTAAATCCTTCGATGGAAGGACCGAATGCCCAAAAAACACCCTTAAATGTTTCTAAACCCCGGCCCGATCGTAGTCTTCGCCCAATGTACAGCCGTACCCGGATTTGAAGCTTGAATTGTATTGAGTAGATATGGTAATTTAGTGTACGCTATTTCAAAAGAACCATATAGTTTCTCAATTGCTTTATGTTTTGCCTTCCACGCTTTCCAATATGATATTGTGTATTGGAGCCTACCCTTCACCTGCCCAATTATGGCTCTTGGTGTTATTGAGAGTTGTTCCTTCAGAGTATCCATTATCATCATCGATACGACCGCCGAGTCAATTTTGCTGTGATCCTGAGTCAATGTAGGATTCACACATGTGTGTACACCTTCAAGCTTTTTCACCACAAAATAATCACGACCTTTGGGAACAATTGCACGCAAGCGCCATGGACAACCAACTTCAATTTGAAGTGATGGATTTTCTGTAATCTGCTTGGCTGAATGGTGGATGGGCGCGTATTTACATTTCACATGGTATAGACAACGATCTGATTTTACCGTCACGAATTCTCTGTGGTTCTTCACGGTGTACATCTTCACTTGATGTTGTAGAGCATCTTTGGATGAAAATCTTTGACCAATGAAGAGTTCATCCAAGTTGGAAGAACCAATGGAAGACTGGCTATGTTCATGTACGGTGGCACGGTACATCCATTCGCTTGATTGCGATCCACACATAGCTGCACTTGTGTCCTGACTTGGCAACACGCAGGCATTGTTAACCGGCACATCAACATTGGCATCAATAACTGGAGCTTCAACGGCAATCTCCTCATCATCATCCTCGAGACCACGTACCTCATCTTCTTCCTCTTCTACCAAGTCGTTATTTACAACGGCGTTGTCAAAGTCTTCCAGAGCATTGCCAGCTACCAAAAAATTTTGTGGCAATGGGGTCGAATGTACCTGCTCGTATTCGGAGGAAACAGGTTCCGTTGGAGTTGTGCTAGTATCTCCAATTGTACTTGAAATCCTTGCGTGTGACTCTGCAGATGGTTTCAAAGTCCTTGTGGGCCTTGGACTTTCAATAACAACTCTTGTAGTATTTGGAAGCCTCGTTTGATCAATATATAAATCAACTATATTCCAACCACAACTTGGATGAAGTGTCCTAAGCAAGACAGACCTCAAAGAACTGTCACTGTCTATGGGTACCAACATGAAGTACTGCCCATCCCCTTTACCAGCAGAATAACGGGCTCTCAGTTTTAGACTCATTTCACTTCTATCCCAATTGGTGACTTCATATATCTTATCTATTAATTCTGCGTAACCAAAATTGGGGGTAGCCCAAATAATTACCGGATCAACATCACTATAAGAATATCCAATTTTTGGATCCTTAATTACGTCACCCCCATAATATAACCAAATAGGGATATCAAATTCCATACCTATGCATAAAAATTAAAACATATTCAAGTCATTCACTACTCACAATAAACAAAACATTGAAATAAAAATCAAACATAAGGTTAAGATGATAATACCTTCAAATTAAACCAAAAAAACCACTAGCAAAAATTTCGTTGTGGATGAAGGCTGAAAATGAGAGTGGGAGTGAGGAGGTAGGATGTATGGAATTTTACAGGACTCAAATGCTTGGAATTTTTTATTTTCAGATCTAGGGTTTGTGGGTAACAGGAGCAATGCGAGAGAGAGATGTTTACGAATCAGAAGGGGAGGAAATGGGAAGAAGAGGGGTTTTTCGATTATAGGAACCTGTGCAAAACGATAATAACTGATGCCGTTATTGTAAAAAACGGCATCAGTATTATCTATGTCGTTCTCTTAGAGAACGACATCAGTTGCTTTCAATTTGCAATTCTCTCTCGAGCCACAATTGATACTGTAGAGATCTATAGACAAAAAATAACTTATGCCGTTATTGGGAATAACGGCATGAAATTTTTTTCAAAAAGAGATGCAGTTATTGGGAAGAACGGCATAGAAATAGCTGATGCCGTTTTTCCCAATAACGTTTGTTGCTGACGTGTCACAGACAAGGGCATATCGCTAATTGTTTTGGAAAGTAGGGCAGGTCACTAATTATTTTTAAAAAAGAGGGCATTTCGGCAAAATTTTCAAACAAGAATGGTGAGGGTCATCAATGAGTATCTATACTCCGAATTTAAAGAGATAAATATAGCTGGATGTTCGCTAAAAATTTTGTGCGCGAGAAAGAGGCCGCTGTTTGAAAGAAAATAAAAATAAAAATAAAAATAAAATAAAAATAAAAAACCATTTGTGGTTTTTATCAAATGTGTACAAAAATAAGATGCAACAGCAAAATGACAAAATGAATATTTATCGGGGGAGAGTTGAATTATTTCTTTGCAAATGAACTCTATTCTTAACTTTTAATAGCGACATGCACATATCTGATCTTTCTCCAACTCCTTCTCTCTTGCTTCCTAAGCTGCCTTCTCCTTCTCCAGCTTTTCCCGGACCGAGGCCATCCGCCTTCATCGCCTTCTCTCCCTTCTAGAGCTTCTCAAGCATCAACTTGACCTCCTTGTATTCTTTCTCCACCCTGGCCGCCCTCCGGTAGGCACACTTGGGCTCATGCTCATGCTGTCGCTTCATCTCCGCTCCTGAACGGTAAAACATTTAGAGAAATTCAAAACAAAAGACACAGAAATGAGCTTTGTTCTATGACCACTTTTGTGTGAGCCGTGACGGAAGCATCGAATCATAGGTTGGAATCTGAACATCCCCCCTCCCCCCCCCCCCCCCCCCCCCCCAAGCCTCTAAAACCAAAGATATGAGTTTGGGACACATTTGAAGTGTGAGGAACAATAAAATGGTGAAGATAGGAGGATGAAGAAGGAGATATGTAAATTTAGTATAGTTGGGTGCATATCTACAAATATCTTTTAGTAAAAATAGTGACCAGCGAGGATTATTATATCCGCAAAAACAAAACAAAAAATCTGTGTTAGGTGAAACGATCACTTTTGAAAATTAGAAGAATTACCTACCAAACGGTAGACGCTGTTACGGTAGGCACACTTTGGCTCATGCTCATGCTGTCGCTTCATCTCCGCTCCTGAACGGTAAAACATTTAGAGAAATTCAAAACAAAAGACACAGAAATGAGCTTTGTTCTATGACCACTTTTGTGTGAGCCGTGACGGAAGCATCGAATCATAGGTTGGAATCTGAACATCCCCCCCCCAAGCCTCTAAAACCAAAGATATGAGTTTGGGACACATTTGAAGTGTGAGGAACAATAAAATGGTGAAGATAGGAGGATGAAGAAGGAGATATGTAAATTTAGTATAGTTGGGTGCATATCTACAAATATCTTTTAGTAAAAATAGTGACCATCGAGGATTATTATATTCGCAAAAACAAAACAAGAAATCTGTGTTAGGTGAAACGATCACTTTTGAAAATTAGAAGAATTACCTACCAAACGGTAGACGCTATTACGGAGCCATGTGGGGGGGGGGGGGGGGGGGGGGGGAGGAGGAGGTGGTGTGGTGCAATATATCCAAAATAGCATCCACCTTCCTCTAAATATACAAGTTATTACTAAGTCCCACCTTTAATTTATGTAGAAAACCCCCAACTTTTTTAAAATTTCACTCTTTTAACCCCCCTCAATATTTCGACAAAACCCATATTATATCCAAAATAGCATCACCGCCCTCCAAATCTACAATTTAGTACTTGGTCTCACTCCCACCTTTAATTTGTAGATGATCAATGCAAAATGATATCCTTTTTTTTAGGCCAATATAATAATTTATGAATTTGTTGTCAGCTACGCCCCCTACGAAAAGTTTCTGGCTTCGTCCCTGCATAGATGGCAAGTGACATTACCTTTCATTAGTCATGCCTACCAGTCATGTCGTCCTGTTTGTTTGTTTGTCTTTTCCCCCTCTCTTTAGCGTTGCGTTGCAGCTAGTTTTCTTACTTAAGATGAGTGATCATTTACACAACTAAGCACCTCTTTAAGGAACCCAAAAAATTTAAAATGAAGACAATATCCTACAAGGTCATGCTGAACTTTCTACACTGTGATGCTGCTGATTTAGAGGTGGGAGCAACAGATGTGAGTTCTTGTTATTTGAAGAGGGAGAGACAGATCTCAACCACAGATCTGGATCTGAGATGAAGATTTTGTGAGGAGCAGGAGAGGAAGTGCTGCTAGTAGCCGGCCGTCTTGAACACTAGCAAGATGCCTAGAAACACCGGGAGAGATCTCGACGACAGGCCCTCTGACGGTCTAGTCAGTCACTCAAGGAAAAATGTGAAACTAGGGTTTCAGAAGAGAAAATGAAATTACCTTTAGAGTGGCAAGGGGACTAGTATTTATAGGAAGAGAAAGGCGACCCTAATTGGCCAGGTTGACCCTCTCTTTGTGGGCCTGACTCGTAGAAGGCCCGCAGGATCAACATAGCTGATGATCGGGAAGTTGCAGATCTTGAGGGGTTCAAACAGCTCAGATTGAATTGAATTTTACCCACATCATAGGCCCCCCATTCCTGGAAGGTTTTATGTACCAGCCATCGAGGAGTAAACCAATTTTGTAAGAAGATCAACCGACAGTGCGCTCAAGGATACAGCGAAAGATTCTTACAAGGAGTGAAATGTGGTTGAGGCCGAGCGATGTGACGCCAAGCTATGACCCTCCGACCTTCAGCGCTGGGAGATAGGGCCTTGAGTGTCAATCATGGCGTGCTGGTGAGTAAGCAAGTAGGTGGCTTGAGGTTAATGCTAGGCATCGAGCGTGATGGATTTTGTAAGAAAAATAGTAGGTGGCTCGAAGTTCATGCCGAGCGTCGAGCGCGATAGAATTTGTGAGAAAGCAAGTACGTGGCTCGAAGTTCATGCCGAGCATCAAGCACGATGGACTTTGTGAGAAAGCTAGTAGCCAGCTCAGAGTTCATGTCGAGCGTTGAGCATGAAAGACTGAGAAAGCTAGTAGCCATCTCGAACTTCATGTTAAGCATCGAGCGCGATAGACTTTTTGAGAAAGTCAGTAGCCAGCTCGGAGTTCATGCCGAGCATCGAGCGTGATAGACTAAGAAAGCCAGTAGCTCGCTCAAAGGTCATGCCCAGTGTCGAGCGCGATGGACTTTATGAGAAAGCCAGTAGCCAGCTCGAAGTTCATGTTGAGCGTTGAGTGTGATAGACTAAGAAAGTGAGTAACCAGCTCGAAGTTCAAGCTGAGCATCAAGCACGATGGACTTTGTGAGAAAGTTAGTAGTCAGATCAAAGTTCATGCTGAGCGTCGAGCACGTTTGAATTTGTGAGAAAGCCAGTAATCAGCTTAAAGTTCATGTCAAGCGTCGAGCATGACAGACTTTGTGAGAAATCTAGTAGCCAGCTCGAACTTCATACCGAGCATCGAGTGTGATAGACTGAGAAACCCAGTAGTCAGTAGCTAGCCCGAAGTCCATACTGAGTCTCGAGCATGATAGACTAAGAAAGTAGCCAGCTCGAAGTACTAAGCATCAAAACGCGGTGGACTTTATGAGAAAGTCAGTAGCCATCTCGAAGTTCATACCGAGCATCAAGCATGACAGACTTTGTGAGAAAGCCAGTAGCCAGCTTGGAGTTCATACCAAGCGTCGAGCGTGATTGAGAAAGCCAGGCCAGTAGCCAGCTCGAAGTTCATGCCGAGCATCGAGCGCAATGGACATTGTGAGAAAGCCAGTAGCCAGATCGAAGTTCATGTCATGCGTCGAGCGCGATAGACTTTGTGAGAAAGGAAGTAGGTGGCTCAAAGTTCATGCTGAGTGTCGAGCGCGAAGGACTTTGTGAGATCTTGAGTGTACACTTGTTGTGGCTGTAATGGACACATGTACTGCTTGTGTGATGCTGACGTCACGGTTGTGAAAATTGAGGCATCAAAGTTACATCCACGGTTGGATCAAGATCAGAAGGTTGAGATGTCTTTGTTGACTTCGAGGCATTTTTCCTTTGCCTATATATGCCTCTACCCCCATCTCCTTTTCCCCCTAGCACTCTCTCTCTAACTTCTAGAGTTTCTCTTTCTATGCACTGTTCAGTCACTGGTGGTAGGCTCTTCAGCGTATTCTCTGACACCAGCAAATATGTTAGTACATTTAACATTATGTCAAGGGCTCAGTCTAATTCTTCAGCCTTTACGTCTGAGCGGGGTGATGCCGATCGTCTAGCGACTCCTCAGACTGGGCGATATTTGAAGAAAGTAAGAAAGTGTACAATCCCGAGCCACTCTGAACTCGCAAGCTCTTCGTCGTGAAGTCGAGTGACTCGGAGGATGGTGTCGAGGAGGTGGAAGTGATTGGTTGGGTAGAAGTAGATGATGAAGGCGACAAAGACGGAGGGAAGGGGGATGAAGGTGTTATGGGAGAGGGAGAGGCTTCCGATAAAACTTCTTCACCGGGGCCTCAAACCGAGCCGTTCTCTCTAAAGGTCATTCGAAGGAATAATCTAAAGTAGACCCTTCCAGACAGTCCTAAGGACCCACTCGAATTCTTCCCGAAACATGGGCTGGACGTTCCCTATCTTCTGCAACCGAGTTCGGTTAGCATGTATCCTGACGACCTTGCGGACAAATTTCAATATGAAGTGCAGCCCTCTTCTCCGAGCCGGTCGAAGTTGAAGATTGATGAGGAAAAGAGCATAGTGGCAAGAACTGATCTTCCTCTGATATAGGTGAGATACTTCATTCCTCTGGAGTACGAGTTAAAGGTGCTGAACCCTGGGATTCGACCTGTCAATACCCTGTCCGAATGGTTTTGCATGTTTCTGATAGATTCATTCGATTCAGGGTTGAGGCTCCCCTTGCACCTTTTCACAAAGGAGGTGTTAAACTGGTCCGGTCTAAGCCCCATGTAGTACGGCCCTAATTCTTGGAACCAGATGGTGTGTTACATCCTGCTTAGTGAAAAGAGAGGGGTGCCACTGAAGTTGAAGTATTTCTGAGACACTCTTAATATGAGTTCGTCGTCGACGCATGATACTACATCTCTCCGAGGCCCCATAACCGAGTTGTTCATGGTCACCCAGATTCCATCAAGGGGTGGAAGAACATGTACTTTATTATTCGTAGTCCGACTGCATGGGATATTCCGACCGCGTGGGCCTTCTACAAACCAAACCTCAAGCCTCCTAAGGGGAAGGAGCTTTCGGAAGAGGAGTGGGGCAAAGTGAAACAAGACGCCAGGGGTAAGAGCATTCACTGGAAGACTGTGCAAGAGAGGCACCTAGCCCGGATTGAACTGAGCCCTGCAGATCTCTGTATGTTTTTTGTTTCTTTTTTCTTTGTATCTTTTTTCTTCGTTCTTACAACTTCGAGTTTCTTTTGTAGCAATGGACAATGTTGAGATTGAACAGAGGAGGGACCAATTGGAGAAGAAGGCTGTCCAGCAGTCGAAGCACAAGAAGATGCTACCTCAGGAAGGCTCTGAAGGGACTTCTGATCTAAAGTCCAAGAAGTCAAGTGTTTCCACGGTACCAGGGACTCCGAGGTCAACAAAGATGGTACTTAGATCTAGCAACCTTAAGGTTGCTGAGCTGCTGATGGAGGGTGTCTCTCCCCTTAAGCCCTCGGCCCATGAGATCGTCGGAGAAGACGGGCTCCTACCATGGGCCCTTGACTGGTCGGTGAAGGTAGCAGACTCATTGATCGAGGGACTCATTGCAGTCGAGGCGGTGGAGCACCTTGCCATGCCCCATGACTGGGAGGGCTTTGCCACCAATTCGACCGAGTCCTGCTACATGAGGTGGGCTAAGGCTGATATGGTGGTAAGTGTGAAACGACTTTCGCAACTTCAATTTTTTTTTTAATAAAAAAAGTTTCTAAGTTTTGGCCGTTCGTTTATAAGCGACAATTGCCGAGGCCCATCTGAGGAGACTGCACGCTCAGGAGCTTCACTGGGAAGTAATGAACACTCAGCGTTATGAGTGTGAAATGAAGGAGAAAAAAATATAGGCCAATGACGTCGAGGCTCGTGAGAGGGCTCTTCGGGCGAAACTGACCTCCCTTGCCGAAAGCCAAGCTTGGAGGAAGAAGGATATGGAGGCCAAGATTATGTGGAAGCTCAAGGAGGTGAAAACCGCCGCCATGGATAAGGTCATTGCGTCCAAGAACAAGGCCTACCATCGAGCCATCGAGCACGTGACCGCAAGTACCCCCAGAGTGACCCCGAGGATTTTCATTATTCGATGAAGTTTGACGAGCCTCCGCCAAACCCTAAGGGGGACGAAGAGGAGGAATAAGGTCGTCAGCCTAGCAAAGGGGAGGAACAACCAGAGGTCGACCCCGAGGCCGAAGTCATAGGAAACGATAAGGTGCTCCACTCCACTCAGCAGTAGCTTTCTCTTATTTTATTTTGTTTTCTGTATTTGCCGAGCGCGGATTGGCCACCGTACTTTTGTACCATTTTTTAAATGAATGAAAGAAACTTTTTAGGCCAAACCTTTTTGATGGAGAATTCTTGTGATTTGGCCATGTCTATAAGGCTCGGAATAATTTTATTTTTTTAATATCAGATGGCCGACCTTGTTTTGTCCGACCCTCGTAATGCTGAGCTTGATCGCCCTAGGGATCGTGTGAAATCCCTGGAGGCCAATTTGGTGCGCTATTGGAAAAAAGCTAGGGACCGGGGAGCGGCCCTTACATACATCATGAACAGGTCAAAAGAGCTGAGTTTGGAATCTACCCATCTGAGGATTTCTGACTTAGGCCTAGCTAATGCTGACTTAGGCCTGGCTAATGCTGACTCTGGGTGGTCGAGATCTCTCGCTTCCATTCAACCCCCCTCTTCATAGTCGTTCCTTTGTGAGGTGATAGTTGAGAAGGAATTGAAGATCCAAAGATTGAAGGTGATGCTCGGAGTGGGAGGATCCCAAACCCGTTCATTCGGGAGTGATTATCCCTCTGAGTGGGGACCATCTCCGACCCTGAGGCTAGAGCCGCCGCTGAGGCCAGGTGATGCTCAGAGTTCGGTTCCTGGAGCGTCCACCTTAGCATCTCCTTGGGATCTTGATGTGCTCATCGGCGAGCAAATGCACTCGGTTGGGCTCGAGCTGGTTTGTGTCATCTTAAGGCCCCCCCAAGCAGAGTTGTAGGCCAAGTTTGTATTATTTGTAATCACATCACCTACGGCCCTGCCGATTGCATAGATGAACTCTTGTAAGTTGTAATAAACTGATCTTTCTACTTTTTGAGCTCGACTTTGATTTGGATGTGCTGAAGTGTGATGTTTCGTCTTTCGATGATATTGAATGATTGGAATAGAAGACGTTTCATCTTCCACCATCATAAATGCGCCTCGTTGGGAGGCGGAACATTTGGGCCTTGGGAGATGTACAGACAACTTTTCAGGCCATTGGATGTGGGCAAATGGTTGAGATTCGTCTACATTAGCATTATGGCTTTCGGGTTCCCACCTCCCCTTGGGCTATATAACCTCTCTCCCGTCCCCTTCTCATTTCTCACCTTACTGAGAGCTCTCATGACTGGTGGTTATTCTACTACCCACTGACAGTTAGGGTTAGTAGCGATGAAGGCTGCTTTATCCCTGACTGTCAGCGGGTGGAAGAAAGACCACCTTCGGGCATGGAGCCGGAGGTCCTTGCCGTAAATAAAATTAAAACTTTTGCAAGGGCTGAGGTCTGATTTTGACACTGAAAGGCGGGGACTTGAGAGGTTAAGAAATTCTTCACTAGTGTAGAGAGTCGGCACCGAGCGGCGAGGACTTGAGAGAGTGAGGAGTCTCTCGTTAAGGTAGGCAGTCGATGCCGAACGGTGAGGACTTGGGAGAGTGAGGAATCTCTCGTTAGGTTAGGGAGTCAATGTCGAGCGGCGAGGACTTGAGAGATTGAGAAATCTCTTGTTAGTGAGGAGAGTCAACACCGAGCGGTGAGGACTTGAGAGATTGAGGAATCTTTTGTTAGTGTAGAGAGTCGAGCACCGAGCGGCGAGGAGTTGAAAGATTGAGTTATCTCTCGTTAGTGTAGAAAGTCAAGCACCGAGCAGCGAGGACTTGAGAGATTGAGGAATCTCTCGTTAGTGTAGAGAGTCGATACTGAGCGGTGAGGACTTAAGAGATTGAGGAATCTCTTGTTAGTGTAGAGAGTCGACACCGAGCGATGAGGACTTGAGAGATTGAGGAATCTCTCGTTAGTGTAGAGAGTCACGCGCTGAGTGGCGAGGACTTGAGAGATCCAAGTGCTGGCTCGAGGTTAACGTCGAGAACCGATCGCCGAGCTTAGCGCGAAGGCCAGGAGCTTGCTTAAGGTTAATGTTGAGTGCCGAGCTTATGCGAAAGCTAGGAGCTTACTCGAGGTTAATGTCGAGCGCCGAACTTATGCGAAAGCCAAGAGCATGTTTGAGGTTAATGTCGAGTGTCGAGCTTATGCGAAAACTAGGAGCTTGCTCGAGGTTAATGTCAAGCACCGAGCTTATGCGAAAGCGGCGAGGACCTAAGAGATCGAGAAATCCCTCGTTTGGAGGAGTAAAGCCGAGACATTTTGACATTTTGACCTGTTTCGAAAAGAAATTTTATTGATTTTATTCAATGCTTGGGTACAAAAGAAAAGAGGCGTAGCACCTATTACAATCACAGACGTCTCTGTTAGTCCTCATGGAACTTAATAAGATGCTCTGCGTTCTAAGGTTTCTTGACTACCCAGCCCCCCCAGGTCTTTGAGTTGGTATATACCTGGACGCACCACTTGGGAGACCTTATACGGGCCTTCCCAGTTTGAGCCAACTTGCATTTCTTGGTAGGGTCGAAAATAGCATGCTTCTTGAGCACGAGGTTGCCCTCCCTGATGTCGGTCAGATGAACTTTCTTGTTGTAAAACCTTTCAATGCGCCGCTGATAGATATTTCTTCTGATGACAGACTTTTCACGGATCTCGTCGATTAGTTCCAAGTTTTCCCTGAGGTCGCCCGAGTTTGACTCCTCGTTGAAGCCCATGATCCTAGGCGAGAGGAGCCCAATTTCCAGGGGAGTGACATCCTCTGTCTCATAAGTTAGATTGAATGGGGACTCGCTCGTGGGTATTCTCTTGGTTGTTCGATATGACCAAGGGCCGCTCGGCAGTTCATCGGCCTACAACCCCTTAGGAGATTTTTCCAATAATTTTTTGAGACCTTCAAGAATTTGGCGGTTGGCATTTTTAGCTTGTCCGTTCGACTGTGAATGTTGCTAAGAACCGTTCTGGACCCCGAGGTCTTTGCAGAACTTTCAAATTTACAGGCAAATTGAATTCCCATATCGGTGATGAGCACCCGTGGGATCCCGAACTGAAAAAGGTTGTACTTCCCAAAGAATAGTTGGACTTGATGCTCAGTGATTGTGGCCAAGGGTTCTGTCTCAACCTATTTAGTGAAATAGTCAATGGCCACTATGCAGAAGCTCCTTTGGCTCGTGGCCTTTGGGAAGGGGCCAACTAGATCCATCCCTCACACATCGAAGGGAGCCGGACTGGTGAATGATTAGAGTTCGGCTTGTGGCATGCACCTGATCGAAGAGAATCTCTGGCAGGGCCCACACCTTTTCACAAGCTCGTGGGCGTCTTGCACTACAAATAAATGACTACTGGAATCGGGGTTACAATGTATTTGGAAGTCCTCGGCCAAACAAGTATTTCACAGAGATTCGACAAGGGATTCCATTAATAATCGGTTGTTTTGATTCTTTGGAACAACTCGATGAATTTAGTAGATCCAACTTATTGCTTCGTATTATCGAGATCCCAGGAAACTTTTCTCACGAGCGACCTGCTACCCATATGTCAACCACCAATTCTCTCATGCAACTCCTCCAACGCGTACTTAGCTTCCTCGGGACTCAGATAGCGAAGATATGCGCTTCCGTCCACTTTAGTGTATAAGCATTAAAGAGTACATCATTAATCATGGTGAATCTCTCTGATCGGACTCTTATCTTCTTGGCTTTGGTTGGGCCTTATGGGAGTTCCCCCTCTGTCAAGAACTTTCGGATGAGATCCATCCATGTTTCTATTTGTATGCTCGGGTTGAGGCAAAAGACCTCAGGGTTCTCGATGCTAGGCTTGAGGAGGACCTCGACCAGGACGGTGTGATCTAGGCCCTCGAAGGATGGCGAGGCGAGCTTGGACAGGGAATCGACCTAGCAGTTATGTTCTCTCGGGATACGCACGACATTGGTGCCTTCGAAGACACCTAAGAGGAGTCTGATGCGCGCCAAGTATTGGATCATCCGAGCATCACAGGCCTAATAATCTCCCGAGATCTGGTTGAACACGAGCTGAGAATCGCTGAAGGCCCTTACTCGTCTTGCCCCTGCCTTGTGAGCTAGCATGAGCCCGGCGATCCTCGCTTCGTGTTCCGTCTCGTTGTTGGATGCCTGGAATTGAGACGTAGGGAATACTGAAGGACAAAGTCATCGGGGCCCCTGAGTATGATTCCAGCTCCGCTTCCACCCTCGCAGGATGATCCGTCAACATAGATCTCTCAGAATGGTTCATCCTCTCGGATTTTAGAGGCTTCAGAATGGTGCATTCCATGATGATTCTGCAAGCACTTGCCCTTTGATGGCTGTCCGAGGTTGGTAGCTAATGTCATGCTAGCTCAGCTTGATAGACCACTTAATCAAGGGGCCATAATTCTCCAGTTTATTGAGGACTATCTTGAGAGGTTGATTTGTAAGGACTTGGATGGAGTGGGCTTGAAAGTATGGTCAGAGTTTCTGAGAGGCCATTACCAATGCATATGCGACATTTTCCATCTTGGTGTATCGGAGTTCAGCGTCGTTGGCTTCTGGACCCCGTCTTAGTCTCCTACTAGCACGACGCTGAGCACGTATTCCGAAGCAGCCAGATAGATAAAGAGGGACTTGCTCAGCTTTGGCTTGCTGAGGAGTTGTGGTTGGTGCAACTCCCATTTTCGATTATACGGAAATCTTCTGTATTCTTGTATTTTGTTTCTATAAATCATTTTGTTCCTGATTGTATGGATTTTATTCCTTCTTGCTCCGCTTTCTTGTATTTCAATTTCCTTGTAAATTCTTTCTTTCATTTGAATTCATTTTCTTGTACATCTCCTATTGTAATCCATCCTAATATTTATTTAAAACCAAAATTCATATTCCAGACTATAATCTTGTTTTCTCTCATTTATTTATTTATTTTGAAGCCCAAACCAAGTCTTGTTTCCCTCATCTTATAAATATTACTTTGATTTATTGAAGCCCAATTTTAATCTATATAATCATATTATTTTATGGATTATTTTAATTTCATGTGAAGCCCAATTCTTCAGCCCAATATTATTATAATTATTTTATTTAATCTTGAGCCCAACTATTGAAGCCCAACCTTTAACCATCCTATTGTTGGATCTCTTTTGCATACCCAAACAAACCCATTAACTCAAACCCAATTCCCCTACTACCTGCCTGTTGACCAAATCAAACCCCCACTCCACGTTCCCCCTCAAATCTCTTACGTTCCCCCACTAATCCTAACTGCCTTATTAATCCCCTGATTCTCTTTCTCCTTCTTCTTAATCTCCACAGTTTAGACCCCAAACCCTTCACCTTCTCCATACTGTGCAACCCTAACCCTCTACTGTGCAAACCCCAACCCTCCAACCCTCAATCTTCTTCCTCCCGACCTCAGTCCCGACTGCCTCCACCTTGACCACCCACAGTGGTTGCCAACCACCACCGTATCCCCCTCGTCACCCTCGCGACTGCGCTCCATCCCCGCCGCCTTCACCTTCCACCTCGTGCCCCGTCGACCGCACCACTGCCACCATCGTTGCCATCTCCAGCACCCATCGAAGCCCCTCCTCGACTCTGCAACCCCCGCATCTCCTCGTCGACCTCCCCGATGTTCATCCCTCGACATTACTCCTCCATCATCCTCTCCATCACCCCTGACCTTCCCCTTTCATCTTCCTCATCGAGCACCCTGTCGACCGCACTCCACCATCAACCTCATCCTCAACCACCTCATCCCGATGTTGTCCCTCCATCGCCAACCACCACCCCCTCAGTCCCGACCGTTTCCACCTGTACCCCGACTTCCTGCCGTCTTTGCCAAGCCTCCCTTGGCCGCCATTACCACTGTCGACCTCCACCCATATCCCCACTATTGCGCCGTAAATTTTCAATAAGATATCTCAGAAATATGTGGCACAATTTCTAGCATCAACCTCAATTGTAATAGTAAACATAGCCAAAACACAGATAAATTTTTCAAACTTTTATTACATTAATCTTTACAAAACATAGCGGAAAAACAAAATACCTTGAATTACAATCTTTTCTTTTACAACACATTCTTTTACAATTTACATAAGCCATAACATCATTCTATCTCATGCATCCAAATCCCAAGCTATACGCTCCTACCAGCAAAACGAGGCTAGAGATAACCCTAACTTCCAAAACTACAAGGGTAAGCCATAATGGTGTAAGTGACATCAAAAGTAAACAACATAAATAAAACATAAGGCATGAGTCATAAACAACATGTATTAACAGCAAGAATAAGTGAAATAAAAAATAACAATAAATAAAACATGAAAACATCAAGTGAAGCTAAACTAAGTGTCAATGTGTAGAAAAATATGAAACAACATACATAAAACCAAGTCAAGAAAACACAAATGCTATATGCTGACTCTCTAATGCATACTTGTCGGATTCTATGCATCCCACAATACATAGGTCTGGTGCAAGCCGTTATCGTTCTCCACTTTATAGGTTAAGTCCCTTGTTATGCAACTAATCCTACTACGGTGATGGAAATAAGATCCAGAATACTCTGCGAATAGGTATTACAACCCTCAACACGCAAGCATCATGTAAGAATAGCTCAAAAACCGGAGAATCACCTCCATGCCGTGTACCCCACGAATAGGCTTGCGAGGCCCTCGACGTGCAGATACACCAGGTACATTCCGTGAATAGGCCCGATGTAATACCCCGATTTTCATTTATGAAAATTATTATTTTATTTTTTGCATGTATTGTGCACGTGCAATTTTTTGTAGTATAAAATCTTATAATCATTTTCATCATGGATAATGTGTGTGTATATATATATATATGTGTGTGTGTGTGTGTGTTCTATAATTGTTTTTATAAAGGCCCATTTTCTTCAAATAAGCATAAGTCTTTTTAGCCCAAATCTAATTTATTTTGTAAACCATTATTTGGCCCATTAAATAAGGCCCATGAATTTATTTTCCATTTTAATTACAACTTGTAATGTAGACTACTTTTATAAGAGTATTTTTATAAAAATAAAATGTACAACTTTTTATATGGAGAACTAATGAATACACGTGCATTGCACGTACACATGCATGAAGCACACTATGGGCCGGTTTTGAATGGAGGGAAAAGGAAAAAGAAAAGTGGAGTTGTGAGTGGTAGTTGTTTGGATCATGGTTGGTTACTACAACTTCCCCTTAAATCCTAGCCTTTTATCTTTAACTCCTAAATTAATCCTGGCCCCTCATTTGCTCCAAATTTTAGTATAAATACCCCCCTAGCCTAGTTATTCTTGCACTCTTCATTCTCCAAAAACCTATAGTAGAAAATACATTTGTTAGTACTACATTATTAGAAGGAAGTGAGATAAAAGATTGAGAGATTGTGGGTGAGTTGTGCTTGCAACCAAGGAAGGCCGGCATCACATAGGAGCTCACGGGATTACATCTTTTGAGGCTCGGTTTTGCACATAAAGAAGGAGGAGGAACACTCTTTTGGCAAGCTCGCGAAGGACTCTTTTGTTTAGGAGGTGTTGCAAAATTTGTTCTCTTCAAATAAGGTGGGTTATTTTCTATATTTCTAATTAGATATCATGCTAAGGTTGATTAAAACGATGATGCATGAAAGAAACTAAGAAGAGTACACTTAATTGAGAAAATGGCTTATTAGTTGATTGAATTGATGCTAAATAGATTGCATGTTATTCCGTCATGAATCTTAAGTTGTATGTGAATTGTGTGTAGCCATGGAATGCGTGAATTAAAATTTGTTGTTAGTATCAAACTAAGTACAAATGCTAGTAGATGAAATTGCTGATTTATATGCCTAGATGGACTTTCGTGATAATGTTTAGAATGAGTAACTTAAAATATGTTTTTGAGTTTATAAAAGGAAGATAAACAAGGAATTAATATAGGAAGTATTAATATTAAGTCATATGAGAAATGTCAAATGAGCCATGGTAGTAGTAGTATACAATTTAAATTAATTGTATGAAAAATGTGTTTAATTACTGAAAAATTATTTTTAAAATTACTGGAGTATCAAATATTGTTTAAATTGATATTCTGGAGATTTATAGAAATTTTAGTGAAAGCAAAACTAAAATAAGAGCTTTGAACATCGAAATGTTCTAATTGAACAGAGAATTGATTGAAATAAAAGTCGAGTTGTAGTTGAGACAACTTGAACCTATAGCTGAAGTGGTCGGTAGGCTCTTTAGCGCTACAGTGGTGCGGTGTAAGTTTTCGAGGTCGCTGGTTCGATTCTATTGAACACCAATCTTTTTATGTGCGTTTAAAATTTAATCGATTTTCAGTCCGAGAGCATTTAAGTCTCTGACCTTTCCTTATATCGATGAGCACAAGTAGCCCAGTGGCTAGTGTGTGTGGTTGGTTTCCCTTCGGTTGTTGGTTCGAATCCTAGCTTGGCCAGAATATTACATTTTTTGAAAAAAAATGATTTTTTGGGTTTCTTGAGGTGTAAAAATTATGAAAAAAAAAATACTACTAATATTCTAAATTCATGTGTGACCTATGAAAATTAATTAGGAGTTATTGGAAGGAAATAAAGTATATTTTGGGAATAAAAGTATAGTTAGAACCATAGCTTTACACTCTTATATTTCATGAAAAATGGGTTTTGCAAAGAAAATTGAGATAAGTGCTAGAAAAGAAAAATTTGACGGAAAGAAAGTATTTGTTGTGAAGTTTGTATGAGTTATTCTTATTAAAGAATAGTGTGACAATAGTGAGTGGTGAATATTCACTTTGACTAGATATTTTGTGATATGATTTTTAATGTGGAAATACATGTGGATTAAGAAATGTGTGATGTATAATTGGACTTCAAGTATGATTATTGACTCATGAAAAGATTGGAAATCATGTGATTGAAAAATAGAAATGTTCTTGGGTTTGACAACTCAAACATATGAATTTGTGAAATGAAATTGAAAATTAGGGTGTAGCCAAAACTCACACCGGCAAGTGAAAAGTGATGAACTATGATTATTGACATTGAAAAGACCAAGTTTGGGTTATTGTGAAATGAAAGAAATAAGACCGGTAGTAGTGAGAGGGCTAACTCTAAGAGATTGATTTTGTTCATGATTTCATTAGAATTAAGGATTAGTTACATAGTGAAGATGTGATGAAAGTAAGAGAAAAACATTGAGTATGAGGGCCATTGGATTGGCGGCGAGAGAGTATCCCAGGATGTCCCATGATGAGTCATGATAGAGCGTGGCACTGCTCCAGAGTACCATCCCGGTGGCGATGCTCGTGGGGTGTTTGACGACTGCGGGTGGTGTCATGTCTATGGTATGAGCTGAATTACCACAGGATGCCTGCATGATGAGTCATGTGTCAGTGCGTTGGGATTCCCTCTAGGGCGCCTAGACATGAGTTCGTATGTCAGAAAACTTCTAGGATACTTACCGTAGTTACAGTAGTAGATTAAGTCATGACGAGGGATTGAACCCGACAAGATGAAGAACGATTAAGAGGCTTTCCTTCGGACCTATGTAGTATGGGATGCATAGAATCCGAACAAATGCGCATTAGTGTCATGTAATATAAATAACTGCATTAAGGACTAAGTGCACAATCACAACACGACATCAATAGGGTATTCCCTTTAGTTTGATATGTGACAAGTTTGTGTTTGTTAAATATGGAAAATCAGTTATGCTGTTCCCGGCATAGAGAGGATGGCCGTGTATAATGTTCGTCGGTTGAATAAACTGACGTACCCACAGTTTTGTATGCAGGGTAAATGAAATGATAAAGATTAAAGGAGAAATGACGCTTAGCGATTATTCAAATGTGGATGTACCTTTATATAAATGTTGTAAATTTGCTTCCGCTGTAAAAAGTAAAGTGTAAAGATTTCTATGTAACTCTGATGTAAAGTGAAAAGTTTTAAATTCCTTGTGAAATTGTACAAAAAAAGTGTAAAGATCCTGTGGAATCTCGAATTCAGTGTATTTTGGAATTCGGGACCTTACAGAGTGGTATCAGAGCCACGCTTCACACTAGTACAAATTTATAATGAACGACACCCTAGAATTGGACATTAGGGTGTGTGTTGAGTCTAGATATTTAAATGTAAGTTACTTACATTTGTGTTGCTCTATGACTTATGCTTCTTCCTCCTTATTTCTAAGATGACTGATCACTTCGACCCTGCTGGAGACGACAATTGGCATATCATAGAGGAAGATTATTATCTTGGACAAGCAGATTCTGAGGAAGAGTACTACCCAGGGCAAGCAGACTCCGACAGAGAGGAATGGCCTGAGTCCCAAGAGATCACTCCACCTCCGGATTCATCTGATGACTCTTCTGACGAAGAAGAGGAACCAGTTCCAAGTAGTCTTGTGATCTCTCTTCAGAGGCAGGTAGAAACACTGCGGGAGAGAGTCGGACTATTGGAGGCTCAATTGGCAAAGTGCAAGGATGATTTCGCGGTTCTCAGTCATCGTGTATGGGAACTCGAGAAGAGGAAAAATATGACTGATGTGCTGAAGGAAGAAATTGAAGAACTACGGGGAGAGCTTCGTGAAGCCAAGAGGAACCGTAGGAGTTAGAACATTGTATCATTTACTGCTTTCATTTTGATGTCAAAAAATATTTTAAATTCGAGTGTATAAAGTTTGAAATTCAATGAAATGGAAATATTGACTTAAAAGTTCATGTTTCACACTTCGAATTTAATGGATCTTTTGCATCAGAACATGGCTGGACAAAGAGCAAGAAATGGTGAAGGTCTAGACTTGGAAACGGAACTCGCGGGGGTCTATCAGACACTCAATGCCGTGGCCATGAATCAGAACCAAGGAAGGGTACCTGCGAATCCGGTGCCCGAAGCAATCAAACTCGTGGAATCATTCAAACGGATGAAACCACCGGTGTTTGAAGGGAAGTCAGACCCTGATACGGCTGAAAACTGGATCAGGCAGGTAGAGACTATTTTCGAAGTCTTGGAGACCCCTGAAAGTAGTAAGGTGAAGTTGGCGACTCTGCAATTTGAGAAGGATGCGGCTGTGTGGTGGCAGTCGATGAAGCGGACAATGGGAGGTATTGTTCTTGGCTGGGATGAATTTTGGAGGAATTCTGCAGTCATTACTTTCCTTCAGACGTCCAGGAGAAGAAGGCCATGGAGTTTCTATCACTGCAACAAGGTGGCATGTCAGTTAGGGAGTATGAGACTAAATTTACTCAGCTCTCAAGGTATGCTCCCGAACTGGTAATGGATGAGGCGAAGAAGGCTCGTAAGTTCGAGCATGGATTGAGGCCGAGCTTGAGGTCCCGGATGATACCTCTTGGTATCATAAGGTTTGACAAACTGGTCAAGCGCGCGGCAGCCACGGAAGCAGACATGGAGCAGTTTCATGTTGTTCAAAGTCGGAGGAACAACTGGCAGTCTGGAAAGAGGCCCGCAAATTCTGGGAATTTCAAGGGTCAACCATCGGCACAAAGGTTCAAACCGACAGGGGCGAACGCTATCAATGTGGTTGGAAGATCCGGGAACAATGTTGTGAGACCTCCTGCGGTAAATTGCTACAACTGTGGTGAGACAGGACATTACAAATCTTAATGCCCCAAACCATGGAATGTTAATCGCAATGCACCAATGCAGCAGACTGGGAAGAGACTGTACCAACAAGGGCGAGTATTTGCCTTGACTGAAGCTGATGCTGATGAGGTGGATCATGTCGTCACTGGTACGGGGGCAGATGTTTAGAGGTTCATGTTGTTTCTTTTTCCCGTTTATTTAGTGAACTATTACGTAATGAGTGTGTATTATGTAACAGGAGAACTTTATTTGAATGGAATGAAAGCTGTTGTTTTGTTCGATACTGGATCCTCTCATACTTTTGTGTCTCCTAAATTTGCTAAAGTGTTGGGAGTTGAACCGAAGATTTTTCCAGGCAAGATCTTAGCAGTAGCTACTCCATCAGGGGAGACTTTAACCACTGATCGGTATTATGCGGATTGCGAGATTGTGATTGGAGACAGAATCTTCGGAATTGATCTAATCGAGCTGACTATCTTGGGAGTCGATGTTATCATTGGCATTTATTGGATGTCGGTGTACAGTGCAAGCATCGAGTGTAAGACCAAGACGGTAACAGTGAAGGCTCCAGGTGGACCTGAAGTCACTTTCCAAGGGAAGAAGAAGTGTTCTAGGTTGGTGGCAGCTATTCGCAAGGAAGAGATTCCTATGGAAGTGCAAAGGATTCATGTGGTTAGGGACTATCCGACTGTGTTCTTGGATGATTTTCCTGGGTTACCCTTACAACATGATGTAAAGTTCAGCATCACCTTTCAACCGGGAAGTGCACCCATTTCTAAGGCACCGTATAGGATGGCTCCAGTGGAACAGGATGAGGTGAAATGGCAGATTGAGGAACTGTTGGAGAAAGACTTTATTCAACTTAGGTTATCACCTTGGGGAGCACCAGTGCTTTTGGTAAAGAAGAATGATGGATCGATGAGAATGTGTATCGATTACCAAGAGCTGAATAAGATCACTGTTCAGAATAAGTATCCTATTCCCCGAATTGATGACTTGTTCGATCGTCTACAAGGAGCTGCTGTTTTCTCCAAAATAGATCTTCGATCAGGATATCACCAAGTTCGAGTGAAAGCTGAGGATGTGCACAAAACTACATTTAGAACATGACATGGGCATTACGAATTCTTAGTTATGCCATTTGGAGTGAGGAATGCACCCGCAATCTTCATGGATTTGATGAACAGAGTTCTGAGGCCGTTCATTGATTTTTTCATCGTGGTGTTTATCGACGATATTCTCGTGTACTCCAAGTCAGAAGAGGAGCACACCAAGCATCTGGCAGCAGTTTTGAGGAAGCTGGAAGAGCAGGAGTTGTATGCCAAGCTGTCCAAGTGCAATTTCTAGAAATCTGAAGTGGCATTCCTAGGTCACATCCTTTCTAAGGAGAGAGTGGCAACTGATCCTCAGAAGATAGAGGCAGTGAAAGATCGGGCTAGGCCTACTACAGTGAAGGAAGTCAGAAGTTTTCTTGGATTAACTGGATACTATAGGAGATTCATTCAGGGTTATGCTTAGTTAACTGTACCGCTCACTGGTTTGACCAAGAAGAATGTGAACTTCAAGTGGACTGAGCAATGTGAGGCAAGCTTTCAGGAGTTGAAAGAGAAACTGACTACTGCCCCTATTTTGGCTTTGCCTAGGGCAGGTGTTGAGTATGATGTTTACAGCGATGCTTCACATCGTGGGCTTGGTTGTGTCTTAATGCAAGAAGGAAGAGTAATCACTTATGGGTCTAGGCAACTACGACCGCATGAGAAGAATTACCCGACTCATGATCTGGAGTTGGCTGCGATTATCTTTGCTTTGAAGCAATGGAGACACTACATGTACGGTGAGAAATTGAACATGTACACGGACCACAAGAGTTTGAAGTACATATACCAGCAGAAGGATCTGAATCTGAGGCAGCGGAGATGGTTAGAAGTGCTTGAGGACATGCGACCTGAGATCAAGTATCATCCTGGGAAGGCTAATGTTGTTGCTGATGCACTTAGCCGCAAGAGCAATTTATCCAGTTTGACTATAACTCAGAAGCATCTGATGGAAGAATTGAAGGAGCAGGTTGGTGCTGGCAGGTTGCCCGGATTTCAAATCAGGGATGGAGTGCTGTGGTTCGGAGATAGACTGTGTATTCCAAATTAGGCGGACCTAAAAGAGAGTATTCTTCAGGAGGCACATGCTACTCTTTTGTCAGTACATCCTGGGAGTACTAAGATTTACAGAGACATCAAACCGCATTTCTGGTGGTCAGGTTTGAAGCGGGATGTGGTTGAATTTGTGGCAAAGTGTGAGTTTTGTCAGCAAGTCAAAGCCGAAAATCAGAGACCCGGAGGTCTATTACAGCCGTTACCTATTCCGGAATGGAAGTGGGATAACATCAGTATGGATTTCATTACGGGATTGCCCAAGAGTCCTAAAGGAAATGATGTGATTTGGGTTATAGTCGATCGACTAACCAAGTCCGCTCACTTCTTGGCGATGAAACTCACTGCTTCGATGGACAAGTTAACTGAGTTGTATGTTGGCGAGATCGTCAGGCTTCATGGTGTTCCATCAAATATTATGTCTGATCGAGATGCGCGGTTTACTTCGCATTTCTGGAGGAGTCTTCAGACAGCTTTGGGTACCAAGACAGATTTCAGCACTGCTTTTCATCCGCAAACTGATGGGCAGACCGAGAGAGTCAACCGTATTCTTGAGGATATGCTTTGGTGTTGTGTACTAGATTTTGGAGGCAGTTGGGAAAGGCATTTACCTTTGGTAGAGTTTGCCTACAACAACAATTTTCAGACTAGCATCGAGATGGCACCGTACGAAGCTTTGTATGGCAGGAAGTGCAGAACGCCTGTTTGTTGGTTTGAAGTTGGGGAGCGTCAGTTGTTTGGGCCTGAGCTTGTACAGCAAACCTCTGAAAAAATTGATCTGATCAGGAAAAGGTTGGTAGAGGCTCAGAGCAGGCAGAAGAGCTATGCAGACAACCGGAGAAGGGACCTTGAGTTTGAGGAAGGTGACTTCGTATTTCTGAAAGTATCGCCCAGTAAAGGTGTGATTCGATTTGGCAAAGGCGGGAAGTTAGCCCCGAGGTTTGTAGGCACGTACAAGATATTGAAAAGGATCGGAAAAACTGCTTACCAGCTTGAGTTACCGGAAGAGTTATCTCAGGTGCACAATGTCTTTCATATGTCTATGCTGAGAGGTTACATTCCAGATCCGAGTCATCATTTGCCTGAAGTGCCGGAAGGTTTGCAATTGGATCTCAATTACATCGAGTCTCCTGTCAAGATTGTTGATCGTCGAGAGAAAGTCTTGAAGAATAAGACAATACCGATGGTCAAGGTAGTTTGGAAAAACCATCTGGTTGAAGAGGCTACTTGGGAGTCTGAGGAGAGGATATTGAGGGATTATCCTGAGCTTTTTGCTTGATTTGTATTTTGTATTTTCTTGCACTTGTTGTAAGTGTTTTGTTTCTCGCTCTTGCCTGTAGTTCCGGGGACGGAACTATTCTAAGGAGGGAGTGTTGTAATACCCCGATTTTCATTTATGAAAATTATTATTTTATTTTTTGCACGTATTGTGCACGTGCAATTTTTTGTAGTATAAAATCTTATAATCATTTTCATTATGGATAATGTGTGTATATATATATATATCTGTGTGTGTGTGTGTGTGTGTGTGTGTGTGTGTTCTCTAATTGTTTTTATAAAGGCTCATTTTCTTCAAATAAGCATAAGTCTTTTTAGCCCAAATCTAATTTATTTTGTAAACCATTATTTGTCCCATTAAATAAGGCCCATGAATTTATTTTCCATTTTAATTACAACTTGTAATATAGACTACTTTTATAAGAGTATTTTTATAAAAATAAAATGTACAACTTTTTATATGGAGAACTAATGAATGCACGTGCATTGCACGTACACGTGCATGAAGCACACACTATGGGCCGGTTTTGAATGGAGGGAAAAGGAAAATGAAAAGTGGAGTTGTGGGAGGTAGTTGTTTGGATCATGGTTGGTTACTACAACTTCCCCTTAAATCCTAGCCTTTTATCTTTAACTCCTAGATTAATCCTTGCCCCTCATTTGCTCTCCAAATTTTAGTATAAATACCCCCCCCCCCCTAGCCTAGTTATTCTTGCACTCTTCATTCTCCAAAAACCTATAGTAGAAAATACATTTGTTAGTAGTACATTATTAGAAGGAAGTGAGATAAAAGATTGAGAGATTGTGGGTGAGTTGTGCTTGCAACTAAGGAAGGTCGGCATCACATAGGAGCTCACGGGATTGCATCTTTTGAGGCTCGGTTTTGCACATCAAGGAGGAGGAGGAACACTCTTTTGGCAAGCTCGCGAAGGATTCTTTTGTTTAGGAGGTGTTGCAAAATTTGTTCTCTTCAAATAAGGTGGGTTATTTTCTATATTTCTAATTAGATATCATGCTAAGGTTGATTAAAATGATGATGCATGAAAGAAACTAAGAAGAGTACACTTAATTGGAAAAAGGGCTTATTAGTTGATTGAATTGATGCTAAATAGATTGCATGTTATTCCGTCATGAATCTTAAGTTGTATGAGAATTGTGTGTAGCCATGGAATGCGTGAATTAAAATTTGTTGTTAGTATCAAACTAAGTACAAATGCTAGTAGATGAAATTGCTGATTTATATGCTTAGATGGACTTTCGTGATAATGTTTAGAATGAGTAACTTAAAATATGTTTTTGATTTTATAAAAGGAAGATAAACAGGGAATTAATATAGGAAGTATTAATATTAAGTCGTATGAGAAATGTCAAATGAGACATGGTAGTAGTAGTATACAATTTAAATTAATTGTATGAAAAATATGTGTTTAATTACTGAAAAAAATATTTTTTAAATTACTGGAGTATCAAATATTGTTTAAATGGATATTCTGGAGATTTACATAAATTTTAGTGAAAGCAAAACTAAAATAAGAGCTTTGAACATCGGAATGTTCTAATTGAACAGAGAATTGATTGAAATAAAAGTCGAGTTTTAGTTGAGACAACTTGAGCCTATAGCTCAAGTGGTCGGTAGGCTCTTTAGCGCTACAGTGGCGCGGTGTAAGTGGTCGAGGTCGCTGGTTCGATTCTTGAGAACACCAATCTTTTTATGTGCGTTTAAAATTTAATCGATTTTCAGTTCGAGAGCATTTAAGTCTCTGACCTTTCCTTATAAAGATGAGCACAAGTAGCCCAGTGGCTAGTGTATGCGGTTGGTTTCCCTCGGGTCATTGGTTCGAATCCTGGCTTGGCCAGAATATTACATTTTTTGAAAAAAAAAAGATTTTGTGGGTTTCTTGAGGTGTAAAAATTATGAAAAAAAATACTACTATTATTCTAAATTCATGTGTGACCTATGAAAATTAATTAGGAGTAATTGGAAGGAAATAAAGTATATTTTGGGAATAAAAGTATATTTAGAACCATAGCTTTACACTCTTATGTTTCATGAAAAATGTGTTTTGCAAAGAAAATTGAGATAAGTGCCTGAAAAGAAAAATTTGAAGGAAAGAAAGTATTTGTTGTGAAGTTTGTATGAGTTATTCTTATTAAACAATAGTGTGACAATAGTGAGTGGTGAATATTCACTTTGACTAGATATTTTGTGATATTATTTTTAATGTGGAAATACATGTGGATTAAGAAATGTGTGATGTATAATTGGACTTCAAGTATGATTATTGACTCATGAAAAGATTGGAAATCATGTGATTGAAAAATAGAAATGTTCTTGGGTTTGACAACTCAAACATATGAATTTGTGAAATGAAATTGAAAATTAGGGTGTAGCCAAAACTCACACCGGCAAGTGAAAAGTGATGAACTATGATTATTGACATTGAAAAGACCAAGTTTGGGTCATTGTGAAATGAAAGAAATAAGACCGGTAGTAGTGAGAGGGCTAACTCTAAGAGATTGATTTTGTTCATGATTTCATTAGAACTAAGGATTAGTTACATAGTGAAGATGTGATGAAAGTAAGAGAAAAACATTGAGTATGAGGGCCATTGGATTGGCGGCGAGAGAGTATCCCAGGATGTCCCATGATGAGTCATGATAGGGCGTGGATACTGCTCCAGAGTACTGCCCCGGTGGCGATGCTCGTGGGGTGTTTGACGACTGCGGGTGGTGTCATGTCTATGGTAGGAGCTGAATTACCACAGGATGCCTGCATGATGAGTCATGTGTCAGTGCATTGGGATTTCCTCCAGAGCGCCTAGACATGAGTTCGTATGTCAGAAAATATCTAGGATACTTACCGTAGTTACAGTAGTAGATTAAGTCATGACGAGGGATTGAACCCTACAAGATGAAGAACGATTAAGAGGCTTGCCCTCGGACCTATGTAGTATGGGATGCATAGAATCCGAACAAGTGTGCATTAGTGTTATGTAATATAAATAACTGCATTAATGACTAAGTGCACAATCAGAACACGACATCAATAGGATATGTGACAAGTTTGTGTTTGTTAAATATGGAAAATCAGTTATACTGTTCCCAGCATAGAGAGGATGGCCGTGTATAATGTTGGTCGGTTGAATAAACTGACGTACCCACAGTTTTGTATGCAGGGAAAATAACATGAT
Source organism: Hemerocallis citrina (assembly GCA_017893485.1). Lineage (NCBI taxonomy): Eukaryota > Viridiplantae > Streptophyta > Magnoliopsida > Asparagales > Asphodelaceae > Hemerocallis > Hemerocallis citrina. The sequence continues at coordinate 12,533,329 of CM030365.1, read as the reverse complement.
AAAGATTAAAGGAGAAATGACGCTTAGCGATTATTCAAATGTGGATGTATCTTTATATAAATGTTGTAAATTTGCTTCCTGTGTAAAATGTAAAGTGTAAAAAATTCTATGTAACTCTGATGTAAAGTGAAAAGTTTTAAATTCCTTGTAAAATTGTACGAAAGAAGTGTAAAGATCTGTGAGATCTCGAATTCAGTGTATTTTGGAATTTGGGGCGTTACACCCGCCGACCCTTAACATGCGAATGCACCCTGCATGCTCTGTGAATAGGCTTGCAGACCCTCGACATGCGAACATACAAATGTCCTCTCGAGACAGAACAACACACAAGTCCTGAAATGCATCCGTTGGACCTAAACCAAGAGCATATACTTACGTTTCTCAAGTTCCATCACATCTCCACTAGTGCCTGTCCTTAAGTTGGTTAATATTAAAAACACAAAAATTCTCCTTCTCTAAAGTTAGTGCATCCTGTCGAACTTAATTCCACAGCAACAAACCCAAGACCCTACTAGTCTAAATCCACAAAATCTCATCTGCCGGTTCACAGGACTCCCACTCAACTCCTAGAGATTCACAACTCGACCATCAAAACTAAAACTTTCAATAAAACTCACAAATCCATCATCAAAACGTTTATAATAAGAAAACCCTTTAAATCAACAAAAATCAAATTCATTTAATGTGCTCATAAAATCTAGAATTCAAATAAAATATTAAATCCATTAAATAACAGAAAACCATATTTTGAAGTCGTAGAAAATCACAAAAACATCAATTCTTTTGAAAACACATATAACTCACTTAAAAGGGTCATAAGAATACATTTAAAACTCTATTATAAATAAAATATAACTGTCTATAAAATACTGTAATCTGTAGTAAAAGCATCATCTAAAACGGTAGAGTAACAATCCATAATATCGAGAAAATAATCATTTAAAAGAAACGAAAAAAATTCAACCAAAACAGCCCAAAAGCAATTGACGGTCGACTGCTCAAACAGAGCAGTCGACTGGAAATTGAGAATTATTAAAATAGGAACATGATGGTCGACCGTGACCTGCCATACAGACAAGTTGGGTTTTGTGCATGTTTCGACTGATAAACGATTAAATCTTTGTAAAATCAAAATCTAACTTCCTGAGATGATCAAACATATCTTGTATAACATGTAGGAGTTTATAAAACAATCAAAAACACATCGAGATCTCAAAAGAGTGAATTTTCCCCAAAATCTTCAAAATAGCAATATATATATATATATATATATATATATATATATATATATATATATATATATATATATTCAAATACGAATTTAAGCATTAGTTTTGGTATTAGAATTCACCAAATAAGAGTAGTATATAGTTCAAAACCAATTTAGTATAAAAAAACTCAGATCCAATCGAAGATTTCATGAAAACATCAAAATCAATTTAAGTAATTCATCCACAGTGGGATATATTCATGTGTGTATATGCGTGTTATATATATATATATATATAGAGAGAGAGAGAGGAAAGTTAAGCATCATCAAACCATCAAAATCTCGTCAATTAAAAGTAGTATAATGTTCAAATCAAACCCAATACTAAAACAAATCAATTCTCAATTGAAAACTTCATAAAGAACATTAAAATCAGTTTCGGTCATTCATCAAAATAGAAACATAAGGTTTATGTGCATATGTGTGTATATATATATATGTTTAAGCATCAAGAATTAGTATATAGGAGTGGTGTAAGGTTTAATTTAATCTCTGTACCAAAAACAACTTAAGAATCAATCGAAAAACTTCACAAAGAGCACAAAACCAAGTTCGGTCATTCACCACTAGACCCAAAAATAATTACTCAACCCCAAACCTTAAGACTTGATTCTTTTAGTTCAAAACTCTTCTACAACTTGTTATAAGCATATCTCACTAATTACAATTGTTTACTTGTGAATATATGGGAATAATACATACATATAATCAAGTTCCACTCATCCAAACTTCATAACAGATCATATATATATATATACATAGAGTAAAGATCAAGTCTTGTTCACATTTTTATCAATTTGTGCATTCTCACCACATACATGTTCATTATACTTTATCAAATCACTAAGCATATGGAAGAAACAACTTGTTCATGAGTTCTATTGGATTCTTAACAATTCTCAAGTCATCTATACATAATGTTAATCATCAAAGCATAGGTTTCATGAAAAAGGTTCAATTTTTAATTCATCTATTCATCAAAACTTCATTATATCTTCATACCATCATCTAACATGCTTTCTAATAGATAAACCATCACATACATCATGCCTAGAACAATAAGAAAACAACATATGTCACTCATCTTATTGAAGAATCAACCGAAGATAATAAAGAAATAAGAAAAATCTCTCCTTTTGCAAGAAAACCAAGATCCTCGCTTTAAAACCCCAAGAAAATAATAATAATAAAATCTCTGTGTTTTGCATCAAAGAGACGGCTGCACACCACCTTAAATAGGCCGGAATTTAGGGTATCTAGGGGTATTGAATAGATTTGCAAATATCTCTTTTAAATATACCTTTACATATATAGAACCTTATACTTGAAAATTAAATAAAACCAAATTAATTGAGATTTAAAAATAATAATAATCCCTCTATTATCAGCCGGCACTGTTGTTGCCGCTAAATCTGGTGTGGGGGCAAACAGATAGAATTTGTGGATTCTCTGGGATGTTGAATAGTCAAACCTGAAATCTTTTTGCCGGAGTTTGACTGTGATCTCCCGCCGTTTACCTGCAAAAAGTGCGAAACACCAGGGTTGATCCCGGCGACGCACCCTCCGACGCTCAAGTCAGTAATCAGAAAGATTATGAATGAGCTTTGATTGGCAAAAGATTGATTACCTGTTAACAGTGGGGGATGGGGGGTATTTATAACCGCCTTAGGGACCAGTTTCGGGATAAGATCAAATCCCTACTTCCCAGTGGATGGATAGAGCGAATCAGGGTTGTTGATTAATTATAATCATAAACCCTAATTCTATCCAGCTGGACTGGGTTCCTTGTGGGTTAGAACCCGCACCCAATTGAGGTGGATCCGTTCGTGGGTTATTGGGTCTTTGGAAAAAGGACTCAGTACCCATTTCAGACCCGTTTGTAGGTGAAATTACCATTTTACCCCTGCTCTTTAAGATCTATGCCCGATTTGGATGGTTCCGATTTAACCCTATTTTTAGCCATATCACGAGCCCCCCACTCCCGAAGACTGAGTTTAACCAGCCTTTGAGGAGTAGTTAAACTGTTTTGATGGCTTGCGGAGTTGTATCGGAATCCAAATGAGCGGTGTCGAATCTTTGTATGAGGTATTATGGTGATTTTCAGAGCTAGTTGCGCGCTCAAGGTTATTCCTGAGCTCTCTTGAACTTTTGGTGATTTTTCTTAATTTTTATCTATTCTTCGGACCATTTATTTAATTTTGCGAAGCGGTGATTCATTATTCGGGGACCTTAATTAATTATTCTAAAAAATAATTATTAACCCAGGGGTTCAAAAAAATTTCTCCAAATTCGTAATTATTTTTTAGAATTTTTAATTAATTTTTCTGAATTTTTAATCATTTTTCATAACTTTTAAATGAATAATTTGAATTTAATAAATAAAAAATTAATTTTTATTCCGATTTATGACGTGGCATGATCTGGGCCTTCCATCGGGCAGAGGCACGAATTTCTAAAGGATCGGATGATCGGAGTAGCTCGGTGGCATTTTTCTCCGCTTGTAGAGGTCGGTGCCTCGGCAGCTCGGCCAGTCCTCCTCGGCAGCTTGGTAGCTCGGCACGTTGCAAGCTGCCGAGCTACGTAGTAAGATCTGGAGCGTCCATCATGGCACGAATCACGAGGATGGGGGTTCAGATCACGAGAAACCGCTATCTTGTCTTTTTTGTGGGCGTGGCATGATCTGAACCGTTCATCATGTTCCAGTGCGATTTGAAAAACGATCCAACGGTTGGGGTAGTTTGCTAGTCGTTTTTCTTCAAATGTGAGGGTCGGTGCATCGGTAGCTCGGCAGCTCGGCCTTAACTCCTTGGTAACTTGGTAGCTCTGCTACAGTTGCTCAGCTTAGCCTTAACTCCTTGGTAGCCTGGTAGCTCGGCTACAGTTGCTTGGTAGATCGATAGCCCGGCCTTTCTTCCGTGATTGCTCGGCAGCTTGGCCTTAGCTGTTCGATAGCTCGGCAGAGTGCCCCAGTGGCTCGGCAGCTCGGGACGATCTGTTCAGCCATGTGGCAGGATCCGGTGCATTGATCACAGTGCGGATCACGAAGTTGGAGGTTCAGATAACGAGAAAATGTTATCTTATCATTTTGTGGGTGTGGCGTGATCTGTGCCGCTCATCATGTTTCGACACGAATTTTGAGACAATCTGATGGTAGGAGTGGCTCGGCGGCATTTTTCTCCAAATGTGGAGGTCGGTGCCCCAGTAGCTTGGCAGAATGTCTCGGTGGCTCGACTCGGTTTGGCCCGTTGAGCCACGTGGCTGGATCCGGAGCATTTATCATGGTGTGGATCACGAGGTTGGAAGTTTAGATCACGAAAAAACGTTATCTTGTCGTTTTGTAGGCGTGGCGTGATCTGAGCCGCTTATCATGTTTCGACACGAATTTTGAGACAATCTGACGGTAGGAGTGCTCAGCAGCATTTTTCCCCAAATGTGGAGGTCGGTGCCCCGATAGCTCGGCAGAGTGTCTCAATGGCTCGGCTCGGTACGGCCCCGTTGAGCCACGTGGCTGGATCCGAAGCGTTCATCATGGCACGGATCACGAGGTTGGAGGTTCTGATCACGAGAAAACGTTATCTTGTCATTTTGTGGGCATGGCATGATTTGAGCCGCTCATCATGTTTCGACACGAATTTTGAGACAATCTGACGGTAGGAGTGGCTCGGCGGCATTTTTCCCCAAATGTGGAGGTCGGTGCCCCAGTAGCTCGGCAGAGTGTCTCGGTGGCTCGGTGCTCTACGAGTTGCCAAACTGCCATGCTAAGTGAACCGTTGCAGCTTTTCTCGAACCGTCACAGCTTCCTCTATTCTGTCATTTAGTCTTCCTTAATGGGCCCCCAAGCGTTACAATAGCCCAACAGTCACCTCTTTGGCTATAAGTTCCTACCCCCTCGCCCCTTACCTTATTCTTTCACTTTTCACTTTAAAATTTTACTTTCGCTCTTGAGTCGCTCTGCTAGCAGAGATTTGAGCTCAAGGGCGATTGTGCTAGCTGTCATGAAGGCCAGGTGATTTCCGGCAAACTTTTTCCGATCGTAAACGTCACATGAAGGTCAGTTCACTTAACCTTAGATATTTATTCTTTGAGATGTCACGGGTATCCTCAGGTAGTGAGGCATCCTCCTCGGGAGGTCGGAGTGCCGAGGAGGGGAGAGAAGTGGTGAGCCGAAGGAAAGGGAAGGAGATAGTAGGGTCGTCTGCGATCGAGGAAGAGGGGAAGGAAGTGGTTCGGTCTTCGGTCGTCGAGGCGGTGGTGGAGACTGTGAAACAGGCAGGCGAGCTGGGTCGGATGCCGATCGTGTTGTCCGGTCATGGGGGGATAAGGCAGTACAGCAGTGAGCTGCTGACCAAAGCTGTCTACGGTCGCGTGGAGACCTACGAGGAGAACAATCCGAGGGAGGTCACCGAGGTGGACGATATCCCCTCGGTTCTAACCGAGCGGGACCTACTCCGTACTCGCAAAGGTTTCGCCATTCCTCAGCAGTACACACTGATCCTCCCCGACCCCGGGGTATGAGCGAACACAGCCCTTTCGCCGGACACTTGCGTCTTCGCCTACGACGCGTTGAATGCCAGCCTGCGCTTTCCCCTTCACCCTTTCGTCACTGTCATGCTCCGGTGGTATGGGCTGTGTCCATTCAGTTCATGCCGAACACTTGGCATCATGTGCTCGGTTTTCTTCTTCAGTGCCGAACGACTAAGGTGGAGCCGCAGCTCGTCATCCTCCGGAGTCTGTCCCTGATCAACAAAATGAGCAAGCTCGAGCCTCGCTATTATCTATCTCCTCGGAAAGGCATCAAGCTGATAGAAAATCCCGACTCGATGAAGTCGTGGAAGGGGAAGTTTTTCCTGATCAAGGGCCCCTCGGCATGGGACTTCCCGACTCGGTGGAAGGACGAGGTGCCGAAGTACGCTAAGGCCGAACCAGTGTTGAACCCGACCGAGGCAGAGGTGGCGGCGAAGCTGATCGGTCTTCCGATATTGAGTTGGAGGGAAATGAAAGAGGAGGTGCTTCACGGGTCGGGCCTTAGTCCGATCGACCCGAGTACGCTCCTGACATCTCCTTGTGCTTTATTTTCCTTTAATGCCTTGTATGTTTTTTCTTCTTTTTTTTAAACTTGTTTTTTCCTTTCACTTTGACAGAGGCTTCGAACATGGACTTCAAGGCGATGATGGCCGAACAAAACAAGGCCGCTGACGCCAAGAAGAGGAAGAGGACGAGCATGGGTCCCTCGTCAGGCCGACCCACGAAGATTCCCTCAGCCGCAGCCGGGGCCGTCATCCCTGTCTCTCCTCGGCAAACGTCTACGGTCGTTGGTGTTGGCCAGCCGGCCCCCCTGCTCCTTCGGGTGAGGGCTTTTCCATCTCAGCGGCACTGGCACTCGAGGCCCCTCCCTTGACCGAGCATGCCGAGGTTATACTAACCGAGGCTCACAAGAAACTGTTCGTCCCCGATTGGCGGGTGAAGAACCATGACGGCTTCTTGGGGGACTCGAGGATGAGCATGCAGGCCGTTCGCCATCTCCCAACCCTGAAGGACAGAGCTGCGCTGAAGGCAGGGACGATGGGCGACGATGCCCTCGAAGTAGCCCGGTCACTCATGTCGGTAAGTTTTCTTTGCTGTTCCAAATTATTCTTGAAAATTTTCTAAGTCTTCAACTCGGCTTTTGTTGCTTTCTAACTATTTCTCCGTGCAGGCCATTTGCCATTTCAGCCATCTTCTCGAGGAGTATGCCGAGCAAGAGAGGGAGCTGAAGGCCCTCAGCGACAAAGACAGAGCAGAAAGGGCGATGGCCGTGAAGCAGTTGGAGGTGGAGCAGCGCCGCTCGGACGCTTTGGCAGCCCAAGTTGCCGACCTTGAAGTGGCTCTGGAGCAAGCGAGGGAGAAGCTTGCTTCGGAGGTCGCTAAGGCAGCCGAGGAGATGGCCTAAGTGGCAAGGGCTTTGGAGGCAGTGAAGCTGCAACAAGCCAAGGCCGTGGAGAAGGCGAGGGCAGAAATTGAGGCCGAGGCCAAGAAGCACATGGCAACCAACATGGAGCAGTCTTACGCCACCGCGCTCGAGCACGTCGAGGCTCGGGTCCCTGGCTTCGACCGGTCGGGGTACAGACTGTGGGGCCAGGTCGACGAGGAGGGCCCTAAAGGAGAGGAAGGAGCCGAAAGAGTGGAGGAAGAAGAGGAGGGGGACGAGCGACACGGTGACGACGCTCCTGCCGACCCTGAGACTGTGGCGGTGGAGGAAGGGGACGACGAGGTCGCGGCTGACCCCCGAGCCAGAGTAGCAGGGGACAAGGAGCTACCTTCCGAGCTACCCCTCAAGGTGGCCCCTTGACCTTCTTCGTTTTTGTAATTTTTTTAATTATTTTTATTATTTTATTTATTTTTTTATTTTTTTGATGTACTGCCTTGTAGCGGACTGGCCACCACTTTTTGGTATGAATAAAATTTTTGTTTTTGGCAAACTCGCTAAGTGTTGAAGTCTGTTTTGAATCTTTCCAAAAATAGTTTTGTCTTGAGATTTGGCTAAGTGTTGAGCACCGCCTCTTGTTCTTTGTGTTGATATGCTTCCACTTTTTAGGTTGTTGAGTCGAGTTCAGCAGCTGAAACCTCTCGTCTTCGCACTGACTTGAAAGCAGCGAAGCTGGCCCTCTCCCGCAGCCGAAAGTGTTTTCTCAAAAGCGAGTTGGAACTAGAGGATCTCAAGGCAACGTCGAGAGAGTATTTCTCTGAGTTGAAACAACTACGGAAGCAAGCTCGCGAGGTTCGTCTTGAAGGCGAGGTGGAGTTGCTTAGGAAGACGCTGTTCGACGTTGAGAAGGAGAAAGGTGAACTACTGGCAGAGGTTCATCACCTGAAGATAGCAGAAGAAGAACTTTCGGTGGAGGAAGAGGAGTTAGCTTCTGCGGTGGGTAAGTTGATGGTCGAGCGCGACGAGCTGACGGCGAGGGTTGACGAGTTGAGGACGGTTACGGTCGACAAAAGCATCGAAGTGACCCATCTTCGTCGAATTACAACCGATAGCTCTGGAGCCACAGGATCCGCTCAACTTCCTCGTTTCAAAATAGTTGTGAAGTACGCTACTCTGAAGGATCGAATCATTTAGCACGAGGAGGAAGTGGCTCGACTCAAACCTCAGCCTGAACGAATTAACATCAAAAGGACGTCGTGTACTCGTGAAGAAAGTGAGAGAAGGATCTCATTTTACGAGCTTGCGACTCGTTCGCCTGCCGTTAGGCGTAGCCCGGTTGATGTTCAAAGCGGGGTGGTTGCTTCGTCTGGTGGTGCTTCGGTTGGGGACACGGTCAGAGGCAGTGCTGAAGAGGCATCTCGGTTTGTTGGTCTAGAGACGAGCTCCGAGGTTAGGCGATGTCGTCCCCAGGTGTCTTTGAACCGAAATGTCCCTGTTCCGAAGAAGCATTGAATAAGTTATTGTATTTATGCCTCTTTGAGTCTTTGTAGTTCCTTGTAGTAGAGTAGTTTGGCCTGGTAACTTGTGTTCCTTTGAACTTTAATAGAAGTGAAGGCTTGTTTTACTCTCTAGCATTTATGTGTTGGCATGTTTTGTTGGTACTTGTCGTTTGTAACTTGCCAGGGGAGATTCCAACGGTTGTGAGAGCAACTCCGAATGACGAACAACTTCTAGCTTGCTTAAGAGCGGGCTTGCGAAGCAGAATCGAGCCGAGTTTTGGACTCTGAACTCGTTGTTTGAGAAGTTTCAATGGTTGTGGGAGCAATTCCGAATGGCGAGCCACTTCTAGCTCGCTTAAGAGCGAACTTGTGAAGCATAACCGAGCCAAGTTTTGGACTCCGAACACGTCGTTTGAGTAAGTTTCAACGGTTGTGGAAGCAATTCTGAATGGCGAACCACTTCTAGCACGCTTAAGAGCGAACTTGCGAAGCGGAATCGAGCCAAGTTTTGGACTCCAAACACGTCGTTTGAGTAAGTTTCAACGGTTGTGGGAGCAATTCCGAATGGCGAACCACTTCTAGCTCGCTTAAGAGTGAACTTGCGAAGCGGAATCGAGCCAAGTTTTGGACTTCGAACACATCGTTTGAGTAAGTTTCAATGGTTGTGGGAGCAATTCCGAATGGCGAACCACTTCTAGCTCGCTTAAGAGTGAACTTGCGAAGCGGAATCGAGCCAAGTTTTGGACTTCGAACACATCGTTTGAGTAAGTTTCAATGGTTGTGGGAGCAATTCCGAATGGCGAACCACTTCTAGCTCGCTTAAGAGCAAACTTGCGAAGCGGAATTGAGCCAAGTTTTGGACTCCGAACACGTCGTTTGAGTAAGAGCGATTAAAGGCCTTAAATAGAGAGTTACAAATATTCACAAGGAAAATATGGGAGGAAAGAAGTTCTTTATTGATAACTGCTAATCGACCGCTTCTAAGTTGCAAGCCGTTATTACAATGTGAAAATAAAGAAGCTAAGTACAAATAAAATGATAGGAATGGCTCGACATTTGAAGGTACTCGGAGAGGCGTTCAGGCACTCTCTTGGTACTTCAGTAAATGATCGGCATTGCAAGTTCTGGGTATATCTCTGCCTTCATGGTCCTATAGACGATACGCTCCGGGACGGACTACTTTAGAAACTTTGTATGGGACCTCCCAATTCGGAGCTAGCTTACTCTTCTGACTAGTGAACGAGATAGCTAGCTTATTGAGGACCAAGTCCCCTTCCTTAAGATCTGTGGGACGAACCCTTTTGTTGTAGGCCTGCTCAATCCTTCTCTGATAATTTTGCTGGCGAATAGAAGCTCTTTCATGGAGCTCATCAACCAAGTCCAAATTCGCCCGAAGCTCTCTTACATTCTGCTCTTCTTCATAGGCCATAAGGCGAGGAGATGGTAGACCAACTTCCAAGGGGATCACAGCCTCGGACCCATAGGTGAGATTGAATGGCGACTCTCTTGTGGGGGTCCGTTTCGTAGTGCGGTAGTTCCACAATACGTTGGAAAGCTGTTCCGTCCAAAAGCCTTTGGCCGACTTATCTAGCCTTTTCTTGATGCCGGAGAGAATCTGTCTATTGGCATTCTCCACTTGACCATTGGACTGAGAATGGGAGACGGAGGAGAAACGTTGCTGGATGCTGAGGTCTTCACATAAAGATCGAAAAGCTGCCCCTGTAAACTGTGTTCCGTTATCTGTTATGAGGACCCGAGGTACACCAAATTTGTAGATCACATTTTTCCAGAAGAACTGCAGCACTTTGTTCTCTGTAATTGTAGCCAATGGCTCGGCCTCTATCCACTTAGAGAAGTAGTCGACTGCCACGACTAGGAATTTGAGCTGACCCGGAGCTGGTGAAAATGGACCTAGCAGGTCCATCCCCCACATTGCAAAGGGAATCAGACTTGAAAGTGATGTGAGTTGTGCTTGGGGTAGACAACAAATGTTGGAGAACTGCTGACAAGGGCTGCATCGCCAAACATGTTGCTCGACATCTCGGAGTAGGGTAGGCCAAAAATATCCATAGTTCAACACTTTCTTGGCGAGGGACCTCGACCCTGAATGGGCTCCGCCTATACCTTCGTGAAGCTCTTGCAAGGCATAATCGGCATCTTCCGGGGAGAGGCATCTCAAGTAGGGTCTGCCGTCTACCTGGGTGTAGGAGCGTTTGTACAAGACTCCTTCAACAAGGGTGTACCGCTCCGCTCTCGTTCGGACTCGAAGAGCTTCTTTAGGGTCTTCAGGGAGGAGCCCATCCCTGAGGAATTCTATCAAAGGTTTCATCCAGTTGTCCCGAAGTTGGACGGACAGCGACTCCATCGAGTCAGGGGCTTCTTCTTCTATGCTCGGTCTTAGGAGCACTTCAATCAGGACTGTCTGCTCGAGACCTTGAAGGGAGGAGGAGGCCAATTTGGAGAAGGCATCTGCTTGAGAATTTTCTTCTCTAGGGATCTGCTGAATTTGTGCCTCTTCGAATGAAGCCATGAGACTTTGGACATTGGCTAGGTACTTAGCTATTCGGTCGTCTCGCACCTCGTACTCTCCTAAGACTTGATTCACGACCAGCTGCGAGTCACTGTATATCCGGAGACGTTGTGCCTTTGCCTTGCGAGCCATACCGAGGCTGGCTATAAGGGCTTCATACTCCGCTTAGTTGTTGGAGACCTTAAAGTTGATGCGAAGGGAGTATTGGAGAACGAAGTCATCTGGGCCTGCCAGAATGACCCCGGCTCCGTTCCCTTTGGTGCAAGAGGACCCATCTACATTAACTGCCCAAATAGGAGGACCGTTCGCTGCTTGACTAACCTCTGGGATGGTGCTCTCAACAATAAATTCAGCTAAGGCTTGAGCCTTGATTGCGGTCCGAGGCTGGTAAGATATGTCATGCTGACTCAGCTCGATCGACCACTTCATCAGACGGCCGGAGGTCTCGGGTTTGTGTAGGACTTGCTTAAGCGACTGGTCGATAAGACGATCACCGAGTGGGATTGAAAATAACGGCGGAGCTTTCTGGCTGCCATAACCAAGGCGTATGCTATCTTCTCCAATCTTGGATAGCGGAGCTCGGCATCCCGAAGTACCTTGCTCACGTAATTGATAGGCTTCTGAGCCTTGTCTTCTTCCCACACTAGAATAGCGCTGAGGGTTTCCTCGGAGGCAGCTAGGTAGAGGTAGAGTGTTTCCCCGGAGATAGGCTTGCTGAGGATAGGGGGATTGACCAGATAGGCCTTTAGCTGATCGAACGATTCTTACTGCTGTTGGCCCCACTCGAAGCCCTTAGCCCCCCTGAGGGCCTTGAAGAAAGGAAGACACTTTTCTCCCGACTTAGACAGGAAGCGCCCTATGGCCGCGAGGCGCCCCGTGAGCTTCTGAACCTCTTTCACACTTGTAGGAGGTGCCATGTCCATTATGGCTTTGATCTTCTCGGGGTTGGCTTCGATTCCGGTTTGGCTGACCATGAAGCCTAGGAACTTTCTCGACGAGACTCCGAACGCACACTTGTTCGGGTTGAGCCTCATATCATGCTTCCTCAGCACATCGAAAGCTTCTTGGAGATCGACAACATGGTCGGTCCCATGGATGCTTTTGACTAGCATATCATCAACATACACTTCCATATTTCGGCCGATTTGATTCTGGAAGACTTTATTGACGAGGCGCTGGTAGGTGGCACCGGCATTCTTCAGCCCGAACGGCATTACCCTGTAGCAATAGAGTCCTTGATCGGTGACAAAGGAGATCTTTGGGATATCCGGGGGAAACATTCTGATTTGATTATATTCGGAGAAGGCATCCATGAAGCTCAACATCTCATGGCCCGAAGTAGCGTCGATCAAGGTGTCAATGCTGGGGAGAGGGAAGGGATCCTTAGGGCATGCTTTGTTTAGGTCCATGAAGTCGATGCAAATTCTCCAACTTCCATTGGCCTTCTTTACCATAACAATATTAGAGAGCCATTCGGGATAGTTGACTTCTTGGATGAATTGGGCATTGAGGAGCTTGTCCACTTCTTCCCTTATAGCTAGCTGGCGCTCAGGGGCTAATTTGCACCTCTTCTGGTTGACCGGTTTTGACCCCGGAGCAACGCTTAGGTGGTGGACGAGGAGGTCCTCGGAAATTCCTGGCATGTCGGCGGCCGACCAGGGAAAGAGGTCATGGTTCTTTTTGATGCATTGGACTATGACGGAACAGAGGGCAGAGGGAAGGGTCTTGCTAACGAAGAACTTGTGGTTCGGGTCTTGCTCGGCAAAAATCACTTCCTCCAGCTCGTCTACCGGTTCGGACATAGGCTGGGTGTTCCCTTAGAGAATCTTAAGAGTCTCGAGGAAAAGGACAGGTCCCCCGGTGGAGGTCATGTAACACTTGCAGGCCATCTCTTGACTACCCCTTACCTCCCCTACACTTGCCTTGGTGGGGAACTTCATCTTAAGATGATAAGCCGATGGGACGGCCTCTAGGGAAGCTAGGCCAGGTCAGCCTAGAATCACATTATAAGCAGTGGGGATGTCGACGACCATGAAGTTCATCGGCACCATCTGGGTAGTAGGAGTTTTACCAGTAGTTACGTTGAGGGTTATCACCCCTTCGATAGTCACTGGCACTCCCGTGAACCCATGGAGCGTATAGTCAGTGGGCTTGAGCCTGTTCCGCGATAGTTTGAGTCCTCGAAAAGCCGTAAGGAAGAGGATGTTGACGGAGCTACCATTGTCCACCAGAATCCTTTCCACCTTATAATTAGCCATGTGGAGGTTGATTACTAGTGCATCGTAGTAGGGGATCCAGACACCCTCCAAATCTGCATCCGAGAAAGTGACCGAGACTCCGAGGCCCTTCGGGGGAGGTATGCCGTGAACCGAATTGACTTCTCGTACAAAAGCCTTCCGAGAAGAATTGGAGGTGCCTCCCATGGGGCCTCCATGAATGAGATGTAGGACGCGTTCCTCTTCAAACTCGGGAGTCTATTCGCGCCTCTCAGGGCACTTGTTAGCCCCCCTGGGGGGAGGAGGAAGATCGACTCGGTCCTTCCTCAAGAATTTAGACAATTGCCCCCTCTAGATAAGGGCTTCAATTTCCTTCTTCAGAGCCTGACAATCATTGGTGTTGTGGGCGTGGTCCCAGTGATACCGACACCATTTCTCTTTGTCCCTCTTCTTGCCAGGGGTATTCTTCTTCGGGGCAGGAGGTAGAACCCCTTTCTTCTCAACCTCCATGATAATAGTGGAAATATTGGCATTAAGAGGGGTAAACTTCTCGAATCTGGGAGGTGGGCAGCACTGGCCCCTGTTGTCCTTCTGGAGCTTCTTAGCTCCCTCTTCTTCAGCTGCCTTTCTCTTGGTCCTGGAGGAAGACCCCTCAAAAGTGGGGCGATGTTCAGCTTCCTCAGCCTGGATATACTTCTCGCTTCTGAGAAGAAGGTCGAAGAAGTTTTGCAGGGGCTTCTTGGCTAGGGAGGACCAAAGGCTTGAGTTGAGGATATTTGACTGGAAGGCTGCAGCGGCGACCGATTGGTCGAGGGAGGCAATGGACCTAGCTTCCGCAGTAAACCACTTCACATAATCTCTTAGCTTCTCATCCTTCTTCTGGCTGAGGTAGAGTAGCAAAATACTAGTCTTCTCGGTGCAGCGGCTACTCACGAAGTGGGTGACGAAGAGGGTCTCAAATTGTTCAAAGGAGAATATAGAGGATGGGGCAAGGCGAGAGTACCATTCTCGGGCCGGACCCTTGAGAGTAGCTGGGAAGGTCTTGTACAGTAGAGCATCGAAAGCTTGGTGGATCAACATGAGGGTCTTGAAGCTCTCGATGTGGTCCACGGGGTCTGACTCCTCAGAGTAACTCTCAAACTGTGGGGGCTTGAAGCCTATTGGAACGGGTGCCTCCATGATTGTTCGAAAGAAGGGAGGTCGGCTTGGACGGAGGGTCCTTCCTCTCAGCTCTTCTTCTTTATCCAATTGGCTGAGGCGCCTCTCCATCTCGTGGAAACGGCGGTAAACCGCATCGTCCCTTCGACGGTAGCCAAGCGAGTCTCTGGACTCGTCTTCGTAAGAAGGGGAGCGCGGAGTTCGGCGATGGTAGCTAGGGGAATGGCGAGGACTGTGATGGCGGTGACTCGGAGCTTGAGGAGGGGTTAGGGACTAATGGCGAGGACTTTGGATCGGAGGAGGAGTGGGGACCCTCTGAGCATTGTTGTTGTTCGGCCGGAGGTTGAGGGCCTGCAGGATTGTAACCTGGAACTCTTGGAATTGGCTCAGGTGATAGGTCTGTTATCGTCCCTCGGGGGCTGTCGACCAGCGGGAGAATGATGTCTTCTTCGATGGTACTCAGGGGACTCTCTCCGCCCCCAGCGAGGAGGGGACCTCCTGTGGTCGCAGCAATGAGGAGATGGCTCATTTGGACGTTCCGAGTGGGAGGCTCCCTCACGAGCCTGCCTTTCATCCAAACGGTTGCGAAGGTCCTCTTCTTTCTATAGGTTGAAGAGGGTATTGCAGAGGTTTTCGGAAGGCCGGGGGTTGTGAGATGCCATTGAATCGGTAGAAGGATTGTGTATGGAGATGCAGTCTCGATGAGGAGGGTGCCTCTAAGGGTTGGGATGAGAGGCCCCTGCGCTGGCATTCTGGGGCCCGAGCGGAGCCCTTTGGGATTGAAGGTTCTGATGAGGAGGTTGGTCCTGCTGCGGGGGCTGATCAGGTTGTGGTGGGAGTTGCCCCTGTGGCTAGACGGTTTGGAGGGGGACCTCCTGTTGCTGTTGAGGAGGAGTGGGTCCACGATTGGATCCCCTGGATCTCAGTTTTCGGGGAGGCATGGCTGGAGGTGATCTTAACCAAGGGAAGAGGAAGGATTGCTATTCGAAGATTCCCACAGACGGCGCCAATTTGTTGCCGCTAAATCTGGTGTGGTGGCAAATAGATAGAATTTATGGATTCTTTGGGATGTTGAATAGTCAAACCTGAAACCTTTTCGCCGGAGTTTGACCGTGATCTCCTGCTGTTTACCTACAAAAAGTGCGAAACCCGGGGGTTGATCCCGGCGACGCACCCTCTGACGCTCAAGTCAGTAATCAGAAAGATTATGAATGAGCTTTGATTGGAAAAAGATTGATTACCTGTTAACAGTGGGGGATGGGGGGTATTTATAGCCGCCTTAGGGACCAGTTTCGGGATAAGATCAAATCCCTACTTCCCAGTGGATGGATAGAGCGAATCAGGGCTGTTGATTAAGTATAATCATAAACCCTAATTCTATCCAGCTGGACTGGGTTCTTTGTGGGTTAGAACCCGCACCCAGTTAAGGTGGATCCGTTCGTGGGTTATTGGGTCTTTGGAAAAAGGACCCAGTACCCATTTCAGACCCGTTTGTAGGTGAAATTACCATTTTACCCTTGATCTTTAAGATTCGCGCCCAATTTGGATGGTTCCGATTTAACCCTATTTTTAGCCATATCAACTATTTTAAAAACCCAGAAAAACAAAATTGCAATTTTGCCCCTCCAAGTGGCAATTTTGCAAAAAGACCCTTCTTTATCAAAACTTGCAAAATAAACCAAATTTATTAAAACAAAAAGTAAAATATTTACCACTGAGTTTACTAGGCATTATTCCTAGCCCAAAAATCTAAAAATCTGGAGTTTTCACTCCAAGTGGTAATTTTGCACAAACGTTCCTCTTTTTGTAATATTTGCAAATAGGTCAAATAATTATAAAAAATTTAGAAAATTCAAAAAAATATCTAATAATAAATAATGAGTTTCCCCAAAATAATTTTTGACTTTGAACTTCCCAAGAAAATATTTGCACCTGTAAAAAGGTAATTTTCAGATTAATATTTATTAAATCACCAAAAATCATTTTAATTCATTTATCAATCTTAAAAGAATTATTTAAAAATATGGGGTATTACACCCGCCTACATCCTCATCGCCATCACACACCCCCTGCCTTGCTACCACACCTCGCCGTCGACTGCCTCCTTTCCTGCGCTTGACAACTCCGCCGACTGCCGTTGCCTCTTACTGTTGTTGTTGTCGTTGTGCTATCGCTGCCGCTCGCTATTTTTGTTGTAGATATTGTTGTTGCCTCTCTCACGTGTGTGCCGTTGATCTTGCCGTTCTCGCCATGTGTTGCACGTGCTGCCGTGTATGTTGTCATCGAAATGCTCGTCCCGTTATTCTCTTATTATTATCAGAATCGTCGTCATCTCTAAGCCAAGTACCTTTTACATATTTATCTTTCAGGCATTTCATTTGAATTCTCGCATGTAGTAATTAGATCATCGAGTTGAAATCCGTCATTTTTGTAATTCCATGCTTCGTGATATTTGATATCTAGTTTAGTCGAATCCATTTCTTTTGCCTCTATGATTCGACGTCGTCAAAAGCGTGGTTTTTTTCCCCGCATTCATTACACAAACACAAAATTTTAAATTATATGTTTGCAAGTAAGAATCATTTTAAATTGAACTGCAAGTTGTTGTCCTGTTGTCTACTGTAACTTTTAGCCAGGTTTTGACCAAGTTGCAGTTTAAATTGATTAGAACTTTGTAAATGAATGTCTTAGCTCGGTGAATCTAGTTTCCAGAACATTCGACGGATTTGGATTCGGAGTTACAGACAATGAGATATTATGTGTTTTGTACTGCTAGGTCTGGACATTCCAGATTGCTACTTATAGTGCATCATCATGTTTCACAATTTAAAATGTCATGTCAATAAGTGAATTAAGACTTGATACTTATCAGTACACTACTAGACATGATTAGGAGTCATAATATGATTTTTAAAAGATTTTTGAATAGGTTTTTCAGATCGTTTTATAGATGTGAACTTGACTCTAGAATGCTGTTCGTACACTAGACCAGTAGAGAACCCAAGTTTCGACCAATATAAGTTAAAACCAGCTAGAGACATCTAAATAGAAGTCATAGACCTCTATGTTAGGAATCTAGAACACTTGACAGTTTTGGAATCTTACTTATGGATTGCAAGTTATTTTAACTGTATTATCATAATTCTAAATTAACTGCTTAATTACACATCGTCATGTTCTAATAATTCAATCAGTAGATTTATTTAAGAATTTGAACTTGGGAACTATAGACACTATTGGGGGTTAAGCATAATTTTTTGTGAGAATTTAATAATGTTTCTAGTTGAATTTCACATAATGTAATCTCGTGCTGAGTTACTGCCTACGCAGTAAACCCAATAAGAACTGTCTGGTTGACCTAACTATTTTATTCATAATGTCGTGTAAATATGCACTGGAATTGGCAAGGAGTCTAGTTTCTAGAATCCTTGAAGGAACCAGATTTACTTTCCTATTGCAGCAGAAAAGTTGATCTTTGTACAGTGACGTCTGACTGTCCAGGCTTGTAACTTCATGCTTGTTATACATCAATATGTTATTCTTTGCACTTATGACTTGAAATACACTGCATGTGTTGCATAGCCCGTGATGTCTCCCTGATCATGTCCCGACACTGTTTCCGTTGTTGCACCATGTTTAATTATTATAAAAGAATCACAAGCCAGGGTATTGAGGAAAAGACCTAGTAGTGGATAATATAGAAGATTGTACTCGGGAATGGGCTCGTGTTTCCCGTGATGATGATACATGATTACAAGTTACATGGAACTAAGTACCACGTTATGGGTGATGGGGGACATCTCTAGCCTCTACGGGGGCCACCTTTAGACTCCATTACATGAACACATGATTACACATCGTATGGAACTAAGTGCCACATAGAGCTAAGTGCCACGTCATAGGTGACGGGGGCTATCTCTAGACTCCATTATATGAGTACATGATTCCCGAGTACCTGACCCTGTATAATTCACCACTAGAGTCTAAATGTTAACATGCTTGTATGCACCCGAACCTATGGTATAGGACGCAAGATTGCATATATTAGATAAGACTGATTAAATGAATAGACTAAAGATTCACACTTGAGCACATGCATATTCCTGTTTACACTTTACATGTCCCGTTTACAAGTATATGATTCCTGTTTACTAGTTTCATGATTCCTGTTTATATGTTACATGTTAGTATCAATTTCATGATTCCTGCTCATAAGACAAGTTACCTGATTATCGATTACATGTTTGTATGCCTTATTACATGATTTACTTCCTGTACACATGATCCTCTGTTCTTGTTATATTCTTGTTCTTGTACCTACTTGCTTGTACTACTTGCGGTCCGTTACTTTCTCTAACTGGTGTTCTCCTTCCCCAACTCGAAATGATGAGTTTACAGGAGTGAGAGAAGAATTGCCAGAAGGAATTAGTGTCCAGGTGTTCTGAAGAATGAAGATGGATTCCACCCTGCTTTTACTTGCTTTATGATTTTATTGTCAGTTCTATTTGTTTGCTGCAAACTTTGTATTCCGGTCATGATGTCCCGCAGTTTATCTATTTCTAGATGTTGATTATTTGTGGACTACTGCATGATTTATTTATGTCATCTATGTTTATGTGATTACAAGTTTGCCTGCATGGTTATTTTTGTTTTAATATTATTGAGTTGATTATAACAGCTTATGAATGGTGTGAATATATCATTCGTTGGGCCTCAGTCACGACCCCGTATCTTATTATATTCCGGGAAGCGGGGCGTGACAGTTGGCCAGGTAGGCCTTCAGCTGATCGAAAGCCCGCCATTGAGGATCTTCCCACTCTAAGCTTTTTGCCCCCCGGAGGGCTTTGAAGAAATTGAGCGACTTCTCTCCGGACTTGGAGAGGAAGCAGCCGATGGCTGCCAGTCGACCCGTGAGCCATTGGACTTCTTTGACATTTCTTAGAGGGGCCATGTTCAGTATGGCTTGAATCTTTTTGGGGTTTACCTTTATGCCTCGCTGGCTAATCTCGAATCACGCCGAAGGCACATTTGGAGGAGTTGAGTCTCATGTTATGGGATCGTAGGACTCCAAAGCCTCCTCTAGATCGCTGACATGATCTTGCCCTCTTCGGCTTTTGATGAGCATATCATCAACATACACCTACATGTTTTTTCCTATCTTCTCATTAAAGATCCGGTTGACAAGCCTTTGATACGTGGCACTGACGTTGTTCAGCCCGAAGGGCATGACCTTGTAACAGTAGAGGCCTTGGTCTGTCACAAAGGCGGTCTTGGGGATGTTTGGAAGGAACATTCTGATCTGGTTGTATCCTGAGAAGGCGTCCATGAAACTCAGCAGCTCGTGACCCGAGGTCGCATCTATTAGGGCGTCGATGCTCGGGAGGGGAAACAGATCTTAAGGACAGACCTTGTTGAGGTCTGTAAATTCTATACAGATCCTCCATTTGCCACTTGGTTTCACCATTACAACATTTTCCAACCACTGTGGGTAGTAGGCTTCTTGTATGAACCGCGCCGAGTGGATCTTATCCACTTCTTCCTTTACTATTGTTTTCTGTCGGAAGCAAACTTACGCCGCTTCTACTGGACTTGCTTCGAGTCTGGATGAACGCTTAGTTTGTGCATTATGAGGTCCTTCAAAATCCCTGGTATATCCGAGGGTGTCCATGCGAAGAGGTTGGCATTTTGACGGATACAGCCAATAATGGCCTGCTTCACGTCTGGAGCAAGAGACTAGCTCACTCGGAACCGTTTAGAATCATCCTCACCGGAGAAGGGGGCCTCCTCCAATTTGTCGACGGCTCCGAGTGCAACTGGCTCCTGTTAGATGTGAGTTCCACCGCATCAAGGGGGAAGACCCCGCCCCCCACTGCGGCCATATAGCATGCATGGGTTGATTCCTGATTGCCTCAGATAATGTCGACCCCATGGTCGGTATGAAATTTCAACTTCAGGTGGTAGGTGGATGGCACCGCTTAGAGGGAGCAGAGGTTGGGTTTACCGAGGATGACATTATAGGTAGCCTTGACGTTGACAACCATGAAGTCCATTGCCTCTGTTCGGATGGTCAGGTCCGTTCCGGCTGTTACATCGAGAGTGGCGATTCCCTCAATTTGGACAAGAATGCCCGGGAACCTGTGGAGTGTGTACCCGGCCGGCTTTAGCCTCTCGTAAGAGAGTTCGAGATTTTTGAATGCGTCTAGGAACATGATATTGACGGAGCTCCCATTGTCAAATAGTATACGGCGGACCTTATGATTAACCATACCGAGGCTGAATACTAAGGCATCGCAATGAGGAAGTCGGACGCCTTCCAGATCCTCGCTGGAGAACGAGATCGCCATTCCTTGATTCTTGGGGGGCAGATAGTTGTGGATTGCGTTAACCTCCTGTACGAAGGCCTTGCGGGAGGTGCTCGACTCTCCCCCAATGGGTCCGCTGTGGACACAGTGAAGAATGGCTTCCCCCTCGGCTTCTTCGGGCTCGGGTTCCGCCTCTGGACGCCGGTTGGCCGTTGGAGGAAGGGGCAAAGACCTCGGGTCCCTCGGATTAGTTCGGGTGAACTCCCTTAGGTACCCCCTTTGGATGAGGGCCTCAATCTCATCTTTGAGAGCCCGACAATTATCGGTCTCGTGACGTGGTCCCGATAGAACCGACAGTAGAACCTCATGTCTCTCTTCTTATTGTTGTTCGCTCGGGGAAGATGGCGAACCATCCCATTGTCCTCAATCTCCATGAGGATGGCTGACACACTCTGAGTTAGCGGAGTGAACCTCTAGAAGCGAGGGACAGAAGGCTGTCATTTCTGACCGAATGCATCTTTCTGAGCCTTCTTCAGAGGATCAGGGTCATCGATTTTTCTTTTCCCTTTAGATGGGGTTTCTTGGGGCTTTCAGGGTGTAGAGCTTCCTCGGATCGGTTGTATTTTTTGACCCTATTGAGGAGGTCAGAAAAATCGTGGGGGGCTGCTTCGCCAAGGAGGCCTTCAGCAGGCCGTGGCGAACATTGTGCTGGAAGGCGCGGACACGATGCCGGCGTCGAGAGTAGAGACCAACCTAGCCTCGACGGAGAACCTTCGTACGATGTCCTGAAGGGACTCTCCTTCCTTCTGCTTGAGATCCAGGAGGTGTTGGTGTATGCCCTAGAGGCCAGTTGTGTATTGACATTACTAGTTTACATTGTATCATGATATTTATTTCATATATGATTCATTTTATTTATTGTGTTGTTTATTGTGATTAAATGAACATAATAAATTCCTTAGAATAGTAGGTTCAATACCATAGGATATCAAGTACATGACTTGATTGTGAGATCATATTGGTTGTAATCAGAACACTATTCTTAATGCCCCTCGTCAAGTATTGTTGTGAATTAGGATAACAATAATACATAGAGACTAGTACATGCGTGAGCTGATGACCATATCTCATGTGTCATAGATATGAGATATCAAGTCTTATGGGTACATATTAGAGTAATAATGTACTGGACTGACCCACCATGAGAACGTTGCATGGATCGTTACGTGAGTGTCATAAATGGTTCTCATAGTGACCATGGTGTATGTAGTCCTTTGACTTGAAGTCACTATGGTTCCTTACATGAGAAGTTATATGTTTTAATGTCGTCAAACGTTGCCTATAATGAGGTGATTATAAAGTCGATTATTAGATGTACTACAATTCATGCGGAGGGATGTGAGTGACTTAGATATGATTTATCTCTCTTATATAACATGAGCGATATCTATGGGCACCTTGATTGAATGAGACAGCAAAATGCTTGGCCGTGCTCAAATGAGTCAATATGAGATATTGAGCTCATTTATTTTAGTAAGTCTACTCGGACATCAAGAAACCAAAAATTGAACTATATAAGGGTGACACGCTCTATGCCTTGTGGTCAATTACGATATCTAGATAAAGAGACTAGACTACATGGTAACATTGGTCACAGATAGGTTATGTCTAATCATTGACATTCTCGTTACTTGAGTAGCAGTGATGTATTGCAAGATACCGCTCACTATTTGTAATAACGTAACGGAAACCTACTGGGTCACACACTTAGAATGAATCAAAATTGGGATTTAAATTCATAAGCTGAATTTAATTGGGGATCCAAATAAGACTTGGACTCCTGATATTGGTTGGACATTTAATTAGATTAAATGAGCTGACTAAAGTTCAAAGACTCACACACGAATCTGAATCAGGTCAGACTGTGAGTCCAAAAGCCTCATTACTCTCTTAGGGTTAATTTTCTGTAGCTATATATATGATACGTATCTATGAAAGAAAGAGTCACATGAGAAAACCTTAACCGTCACAGAAATTGTGCGAGAGAGAGATCGTGAGGAACATCTCCATCTTGTAGCTAGCACCGCAGTGTGAGGGAGAGCTTGATTTGATTCGTTCATGTGGATACCGTAGAATCACAGCAACATTGCAGTGCTGTGATCGACATTAAATGGAGACAACAGATCCATCTTCAAGCTATAACACCTAAACATGATTTGTGGTTTTCGCATGAATCCATGACTAGGTTTCGATATTTCTTTATAATTTTTCCGCTATGTATATGATCTGAGACTACCATCAAAACCTAACAAGAGGGACACGCTCGTCTTCTCGAGCTTATGAATGGTCACGAAGTAAGTAAGGAAGCTCGCCTCGAGCTGGTTGATTGAAAAAATCGAGTTGGAGGTGATCTTGGAGAACCATTCCCGTGCTGGGCCACGCAGCGTGGCTGGGAACACGTGACAGAGGAGATGATCCAAGGTGCTATGAATCAACATGAGGGTTTTGAACCCTTCCATGTGATCAGCAGGATCACTCTCTCCATTCTACGTCTCAAACTGAGGTGGTCTGAAATTCCTTGGAATCTCAGCATCGAGGATTTCAGCAGGGAACGAGAGTCGGGTAGGCTGATACCCCCGGTAGGGTTGTAACCCTTCCTCGCCAATTCGTGCGAGGGGATTCTCCATTTCTTAGAGGCATTGAGAATGGCCTCATCTTGTCTTGCTGGATGAGTCGAGCCGTGAGACTCAATGCCTTGGGATTCCTCTTGGCGAGGGTTGGCGTGTCGACGCTCGATTCTAGGGCCACCCCAGAGGGCCAAGAGGACCTCGTTTCGAAAATCCCGGAACTCATCCCTCGTGACAAGGACCTGTTCACCTTGACTATTCGGAGGTGGCCTGTTTCTCGGGGAGCGGCTGCGCCTCTGCTCCCGACCCTGGGATGGGTGAATGCTGTGGGCCGAAGATTGGTTGGAGGGGGCAACCCCTCCCTTCTGGCGGCTGAGCTGGTGCCAGAGATCCTCCACCGATTACCGATTGTTGATGACGTACCGAAGGTCAATGATGGCCGAGCGTGAAGCACTCGGACCAAGTCCTGGCGGACCCTCGGCTTGCTGTGTTTGGGAATCCTGCGTGTTCACATGACTGCGAGAAGGATGAGGGTCGGCCTGACATCCCACCGTGGGCGCTCTCTTGGCCTTGGGTGCCATGAAGGGGGACGACTACTGGTGAGATCCGAGTCTGGAATCGAGTCAGTCTGTCACTTCCTATAGACGGTGCCAATATGATGCTGCAGATTTAGAGGTGGGAGCAACAGATGTGAGTTCTTGTTATTTATAAAGGGAGAGACATATCTCAACTACAGATCTGGATCCGAGATGAAGATTTTGTGCGGAGCAGGAGAGGAGTTATTGCTAGTAGCTGGCCGTTCTGAACACTTGCAAAATGCCTAGAAACACTGAGAGATTCTGGCGACAGGCCCTCCGACGGTCTAGTCAGTCACTGGAAAAAAAATGTGAAGCTAGGGTTTCAGAAGAGAAAATGACATTACCTTTAGAGTGGGGAGGGAGTCTGGTATTTATAGGCAGCGAGGGGGGACCCTAATGAGCCGGGTTCACCCTCTGCCTGATGATCGAGAGGGGACCCTAATGGGCTCACAGGATCAACAGACCTGATGATCGGGAAGTTGCGGAGCTCACATTGAATTAGATTTTACCCACTTCACATTGCATATTCGTCCACGGAGATGAAGGATGTGAGGCAAAACATTGAAGAATCGTGCCCGCCTTGCCTTCATTAATTTGGTGGGCTAGCTAGCTCCCGTAGTGGTTGTGGCAAGGAATTTGTGTTCATGAACCAGTTCACAGCTGTGCTCGAGTCGTGATCACCATCTCATGTCTAAGACTCAAAATTCCTAATGTGAGTTGTCTCACTAACCTATTATTGAGAGGTGGTAATTGGTGCATGGACTTGTCCCCTTAGTTACACCACCTTTGTTAGTTGTGGAACAGGGATGAATCCGTGATTCTTGACATCTCTATCTCTCTCTAATCCATGTATATTTCTTCGGGTCGGTTTCACCGACAGCTCGCATCAAATATTAAACTAAATGCATTCTTATCCCACCGCTCACTTCTTTCTTCAAAGATACTCACTCCATGCACAATATATATATGCAGAAATTGATATCATACCCTTATTTTGAAACATTTAATTCTATAGCCACTCACTTCAAATCTTTTGGATATATTACATAAACTCCCTTCTTCTTTCACTTTCTTTTATACCAAGTGTACATTGTAAGCATATACTGGTATTCTTATTGCAGATAAAATACGTAAGCCATATTTGGTCATTTATATGTTCAATGTTTAGAGTACATTAATAGTTTACACGTGCGATACACATTTTAATAAATATAGTTTTTTAAAATAAAAATTTAGACGTAATCTTGATTTGAACCTAGGATTTTCTTTATAATAGTTATGCACGTACGTTGCACGGGTTGGTAGAATGACAAAATATTTACAAATGACACTAAGGCCTTCTCCCATTATAATATTAGAGATAGGGCAATAGTTATGAAAACCCTCAATATTTACAACCCCCCCCCCCCCCCCCCCCCCCCCCCCCGTCATCTTAAAATACTCATATTATATTATTTTAACCGGTAAAACCCTGTACAATATATGACACATAATTTTTAAATATAACCCTGTGCAATAAATTGCACATAATTTTTTTAAAATGAGAAAATAACAAAACTATTTTTAAAAAAAATCTCTAATAACATCTATACAATATTGCATGTATGTTTTTTTATGGTTTGATTAAGAAATATGATTATACTTCAAAATTTGGATGGAAAAAAGTGAAAAGTTTTTTTTTTTTTTTTTTTTTTTTTTGAAGTAAAAGGTGGAATAAAGCCACCCTGTTTCATTAACAAGGAGTTAATAAAACAACCCCGGCGTACCGGGGGGGAGAACAAAAGTACAACATTGCAGTAAAAAAAGAAAACAACCAAACTCCCTCAACAAACCCTGAGGGGTGGGTCTAACTACCCAAACAACACACCACCAACTAGCACCGTAGGACCCGGCAGCATCTCTGGTATGACTGGAGTAGCCAGTCCCTCAGTCAAGCGTCGGCCCGAACTCAATCTCCTCGTCGTCAAACTCCTCAACCTGGCAAACCTTGGCGATCCTTCCTTGAGCTCCCGTTGCCGCAGCTGTGGCCCAAAAAGAGATTAGATGCATAATGTGAGTAAGATTACCAGAAATACTATTACATGAAGCACGAAAATAAAAATTATTTCTGTCAAGCCATAACACCCAAGTAGTTACCGCAATGGCAATGTACCAAGCATCCTTCATCTCATGGCGAATTGATGCAAATTTGGGGCCAATCCACAGATCCTCATATTCGCAGGGGTAGTCACTTGTTCCTAAGGCTCTGAGAACTTCAACCATAGTAGCCTTACTTCTCGGACAGTGAATGAATAGATGATTAAGATCTTCCACATGTACCTCACAAAAACCACAGTTAGTCGCCACCTGTGGTTACCTTTTGGCTAGGTTTTGCCTAGTAAGGATGGCATTATTCAGAACTAGCCATAGAAACACTCTGACTTTAAGTGGGATTTTTGCCTTCCACAACACCTGTGCCCAGCTGGGTCTGCATCCTCGAAAGTGGATCCGGTGATACAGAGATCTAACCGAGAAAGCACTCTTGCTCTCTAGTCCCTATCTCAGCTGGTCTGGTCCTTGGACACACCTTGCACCTGACCTAGTGATGTGTGCTTGCATGTCAAGCAACTGCTGGCGAAGGTCTGGGGGCAGCGTTCCTCGGAACGCCGGTCTCCAACTTCCCGTTTTCCACCCCTCAGCAACGGACATGTTCGGACGACTTGACCTCTCAAACAACTCTGGGAACGTGTCCTTCAGGATATGGTCATCACACCACCTATCCCACCAGAATCTGGTGGACCGTCCATTGCCGATACTAGACGTAACTGTTGAATTGAAGGGGCCACTTGCCTTGGCAATTCCTTTCCAGAGTCGCGACACTTTAGCTCCTACTCGGAAGCCCATGCTTCTCGTGCCTTTACCCCTTAGGTAGGGTTGAATGAAGTCCTGCCAACCTTCCCCGCTGTTGTGGAAGACCTTCCACCACCATTTTCCCAGCAGGACTAGGTTCATGTCTCTGAGGTCGATGATACCTAAACCACCGTGCCTCTTTTTTATGCAAGCGATACTCCATTTGATGTGGTAACCTCCTTTATTCGAGTCTGTCCCCTTCCAAAGGAATCGTTTTCGGATCCGGTCAATCCTTTGGATCACCCATCCTACATTTATTCTTCTTTTATTCTTCTTTTCTTGGTTTTAAAAGGAAAAAAATTAAAAAAATTCTTGAACCAAAAGTAGTTTAGCATATAGCGTATAGATTATAAAGCAGATTTTTCTTAATTTTTAAAGTTTTAATAGAAAGCTTGCATTTTTCATATCAATGATTCTTTTATTTTATCTGTAAAGAAATAAAACATCCTTCTACCTGCTCCTACCTACTCCAAAACCCAAAACTACCAAAACCCTAGATCTACCCCTGGGGGCGGCGGCGGCTAGCCATCAGCGCCGCCGCCCCCCCCTCCCCGTCGCCCCCCCCCCCCCCACCTCTTCTCCATGCCCTACCATGGCCACCAGCCCGCTACCCTTTTCCCGCCGTGGAACTTTCCCGAACGGTCATGGGGACCAAGCCTCGATTCTCCACTCCGACCAACCGGCGCTGCGCGGCCATCGGAATCAGGCGGAGCAAACGAAGGGGCGGCGCGTCCAACGGGAGAATCCAGCCGGCGAAGTTTGGGGGGCCAGGCAGCTGCGCCCCCCCCCCCCCCCCCCCACAGCGATCAGCTGTTGTGGTTGGGGTGCTTTTTTGCTGTGGTTGTGGTTGGGGTGCTTTTTTGCTGTGGTGGGACTTGTGGTTTTGTGCGATTGAGGGATGAGACTCGAAGTGGGGTCCCTCCATGATAGACGCCGGGAGTTAGATTGTCTCGCACATTTGAGGAGCTTGGGCCCAAAGATGGGGTCCCTCCGTGATGTGTGAAGTCGGTTTGTTGGGGGTGAGGAGATGTGGAGTTGGGATTGGGGGGGTGGTCGGGTGTGGCCTACGATGTCGTCGGTGCAGTCTCTACAGTGCCTACTATATGGCTATTGAGCTTCATCCAGCTTAGGCCACTGCCTCGTGACAGCGCCGCCTCGTCCCTCGTATTGGAAATTTGAGGTGAGATAAGTCTGTGTGGTGAGAAATCACCGGAGAGAGTTTGAACGTGAGAGAGGTAAGGTATCCTCTACACGGTTCTCTCCTAGAGGATGGTGCTAGGTGAGCTGAGCGAGATAGTTGCTTTGTGAGAAATCGCAGGAGAATAGCGCTAACATGTGAGAGGTTAAGGTATCCTCTTCACGGCTATCTCTTTGGTAGCGGTTGTAGAAGCGCCTGGCGTGTTTGTAGGATGAGTGGTGAAGTTGGTGGGAGGCTGCGAGTTTCGATCTACGGGGTTTGGGCCCAAAGATGGGGTCCCCCCAGCGAGGTGTACGCAGGATGCGGCGGGTGATAAAATCCTGTCAGACTTGTTTCAGGCGGGTGTGCATGTGCTGTGGAGGCACTGTACGAAGCTAAACTGACGTGCTCACATTTTGCTGGACCGAGCTGGTTTGTCGGCCCACCCTCCAGGGTTGTTGGAGGGGCTTATTTGTCTGTAGTCAAGTTGCTTCATGTATGTTTTATTTTATGTCTGTAGTTTGTATCTGGGCCCAGTACTCTGGGTTTGTTTCGTTATATTCTTATTAATGAAACAGGGTGGCCTTATTCCACCTTCTCCCTCAAAAAAAAAAATGATTCTTTTATTTTTTTCTTTTTGTTGTGGAAGGAGTTTCTGGTTTAAATTAATAAAGTAAAGATACTCATTTCATATAGTAAAAGATAAGTTAAACGTGGAGATGATGTCACTGAGGGGGTAAGTTCAGTAAATTTTGTCCGTACTGCCCCACTTTTTGAAAATATTTAACGGTCTGTCCTACTTTCCAAAACAATTAGCGATATGTCCTTGTTTAGGACACGTCAGCAAGAAACGTTATTGGAAAAAACGGCATACATTATTTCGATGCCGTTCTTCCCAATAATGGCATCTGTTTGGAAAAAAAATTGCATGCCGTTATTTGGAATAACGGCATCAATATATTTGTCTTACAAGTATGAATCTTCTAACTTTAAAAAGTTCTAAGTGTGAAAAAAACTTATAGACAATGTCGTTATCCTGAATAACGGCATTCGAATGACTGATGCCGTTATTGGAGATAACGGCATCAGTTATATATCAATATGCACTCTTGCCGTTGTTTGGAAACAGAAAGAATTAATAAAGAGTAAAAAAAAAATTATAACTAATGCCGTTATTTGGAATAACAACATCAGTTATAATATTATATATATATATATATATATATATATATATATATATATATATATATATTAACTTATTCATCAGAGATGATGAATAATAAGTTACTTTTTTATTAAAAAAATTTATAACTGATGCCGTTATTCCAAATAACGGCATCAGTATTGAGAATGCCGTTATTTGAATCAAATAACAGCATCTGTTATAAGGTTTTTCATACTTGCAATTTTTCTCCTAAGTGGAGACTACAAGCTCTCGAAAAACAAAACAACCTATGCCGTTATTCCAAATAACGGTATGCAATTTTTTTTTTAAACAGATGTCGTTATTGGGAAGAACGGCATGGAAATAACCTATGCCGTTTTTTTCAATAACGTTTCTTACTGACGTGTTCTAAACAAGCACATATCGTTAATTGTTTTGGAAAGTGAGGCAGAGCGCTAAACATTTTCAAAAAGTGGAGTAGTACGGCAAAATTTTCTTAAGTTGATCGATATAAAACATTTGGGATTTCTTAATTAAACTGCCAGAGGTTGTGGGGTTTCATAAGTTTGGCTGGTACCTATTATTATAATGTGGAGTATATTTTAAAGTTGGTGATATATTTACTATTGTGAACTATTTTAAAGTTGGTGATATATTTTTAGTCAAAATAGTCAATTTAAAGATAAAAATATACTCTAAAGGGGCACGCCAAATTACTGTCAAAAATAAATTTTTCAGATTCACTCGTCAGATCTATCGAAGTTGTATCGCACGCCAAATTTCCCCTCCATTCCCCCCCCCCCCCCCCCCCAAAACACAGACACACACACAAACACACAAAAGAAATTGCCGGGCTCCCAAATTCACGATCTCCCGAACTAGCGATCATCAAAAATCCAAACTCCAAAGAAATCGCTACGAGACCACAATTTCGTGAGCTTAAAAAAAAAAAACCCCGAGCTTCCGAACTCGCGATCGCAAAAAAAAATCTCGTGCTCCCAAATGCGTGATCTCCCGAACTCACGATCACAAAAAAAAATCCAAACTCCAAATAAAATAGGGACCCACAAGTCAATATTGCGAGCTACCAAAAAAAAAAAAAGGAAAAAAACCCTAACACACGATCGCGAATTGATCGCAATCACAAGCTCGCGATCAGTTCTCCAAAATTGCGATCTCAAATCGCGAAATCTGAAATCTCAGAAATCAATTCTCGATCTCAGAAATCAATTCTCGATCTTAGAAATGAGATTTTTTTTTCCATTTTTTTGGGTTTTAAAAAATGTGCTTGGTTTTTTTTGGCTTTAAAAAATAGGCTTGCTATTTTTTGGGATTTAAAAATTTGCTTGACTTTAAAAAATTTATTGCTAGCTTAAATAATTAGCATTTAAATAATTAGCATGGTTGGATTAGGAATTATTTTTGCTAGCCAAATTATCCAACTGCTCTCAATTTTGTCCATTCTAGCGATCCAAAATGGCTAGTATGGTTGGAGATGCTCTTATAATTTCAATACAGAATATATTTAAGCTTTCCCCTTGGAGTCGAATACTCTACGCTCACAAAATATGAGTAAACGTTGCACTTACTTAATATCAACCCTCGTAAATCAAATTTGATGAATGGTCAAAATACAGAATATATGTTGGAGATGCTCTTATAATCTCAATACAGAATATATTTAAGCTTTCCCCTTGGAGTCGAATCCTCTACACTCACAAAATATGAGTGAATGTTGCACTTACTTAATATCAACCATCCCTCGTAAATTAAATTTGATGAATGGTCAAAATTAATTACATTATTTATTATTAAAATCAAATATTCTTCAATCAAGCTAATTAGAATAGTTTCCATTTAAAAAAAAAATTAATAGCCTAAATGAGAGATCCTCTCATGTATTTTTGGGTAAATTTATTTTTATAAAAAACACCCCTTACAACAACTTATATTTTGGGTAAGTTTGTATTTATAAAAAGCACCCCTTTTCAAAATAATTAAAGAATAGTACAATGTTAAGATCAAACTTTAAATATGCTTTTAGGTCTGAATTTTAATTCTCACTAAGCTGAGTACTTCTCAGTCCTAATGCGATAGTATTTTTCATATATGCTCTGACCCATTTTTCTTTGATCTTATAAGAAGAAACAAACCAGAACATGTCCTAAAATTCATGTGTAACCAGCATTTGTTTCCATGCATAATCAAGAATCATTCTACCATCCGAAAATTCATCAGAGATGAAAAAAATTGTTGGAGGGAGTGCCTTTTATTAAAAAAATACAGAATGAATACATGTATGATGTGTACATGATGCATGCATTATGTATGCAGGTAGGAGAGAGAAGAAAATTTAAAGATTGGTCATATTAGGGTTAGGGTTTTAATTCAATTTTTGGTTTCATCTTAATTACCGGTTTTTTCTTTTCCCTCACCTTTCCGTGTCAGTGAAAAAGATGGTATGATGCTGAACTCATCATCTCTCTCTCCTCGCTTCGTCGGCGCCCTTTGGATGCCTCCTCATCCAAGTCTCTTCATTCAAGAATTATTGCATAGGTCAGTTATGTGCATCCAGACAATTCCACAACAAGAAGGTTAGGGTTATCCATTATTTCTTCCCAAATCAACGACTACTTTTAAGACGAGAAGCCCATAGAGAAGATATCGGTGTGTTTGTTGTGGTTGAAGAAGGTTATGGGAAGTAAGAGCTGTGAAAATTCGAGCAATCAGAAGGATGAGGAAGAAGAAGAAGAAGTAGAAGAAGAAGAAGAGAGAAGAAACCCTAGAAATATTGGAGAGAGCTCGAGCAATAGTACTGTGGATGAGAGCGAGAAGAAAGCGGGTTTAGGAGAACTGGGTCACGTGAGGCAGTATGTTCGATCCAAGAACCCGAGGCTTCGTTGGAGCCCAAATCTCCACCTCTGCTTTGTTCATGCCGTCGACAGGCTTGGGGGTGAAGAGAGTGAGTGGAATAATCAAATCCCCCTCTCCCTCTTTACCTCTTAATTTCTCAGCTAAATTAATATGTTTTTTTTCTGCTAATTAATTTAATTTATTTTTCAGTAGCAACACCTAAGCTTGTGCTTCAACTGATGAATGTTAAGGGCTTGAGCATCGCTCATGTCAAGAGCCACTTACAAGTAGTTTATCACCTTTTTTTTTTTCTGTTCTTTTTGTTTGGTTTACTCTGCCATATTTCGATCATATCTATTAACTGAGTATATATGTCTTTCTTTCTTTTCTTCGATTCATGTTGTCAGATGTATAGAAGCAAGAAGATTGATGGATCAGGCCAAGGTATAGAGTTTCATTTATATTATATTTTTCTTTTTGAGGAAGGTACATAGTTTTAATTTTTTTTCTAAAAATCCTCAAAGAATTAATGTTGTAAACTTAAAGCTTTCATTCTAAATGTAAATTATATGTAATTTATCATGAAATTAAACAGTTATAAGGGAACCAAGAAGCGGAAGAGAGAAATACGTTAGCAATTTATCCAAATTCCCAGTCCTTCATGGATATCAAAGGCCTTTCATCAATTCGAGGTAACAAATCTAAATTGACATGTACTCATCACATAAAATCATCATCTCAAGTTAATTATGTACATGTTTTTTTTTTAATATTAGATTCGGGGACTACTCGCCTTGGATGCAGTACAATAGGTATCTTGGTGGCTTAGCTAGCACTACGACTCCTACTACTATTGGCTCAAGTGTGTATAATTCAGCTGCCGAGATGATATTCAGAAGATGGAACTTGCTTGACTCATCTAAGGATTATTCTTCCCAATATTCCATCAAAGATCACAAATTTGGAGGATTAAGAAGCATGAGGCCAAGAGAAGAGGAAGAGCGAAGACTCTTAACCGAGAAAGTTCGAAGGAATGAAGAAGACGACAACCAAGGGCCGAACTTAGACCTAACGCTTGATATCGGATCAAAGAAGCTCAAACGACAAAGGGATTGCATGGAAGAACAAGAAGAAGAAGTGGATAGTAGTCTATCCCTCTCCTTGTTTTCTCCTACAAAGAAGGAGAATAATGGCTCAAAGCTTATGGATCATGGGAAAGTGATGACAAGCACTTTAGATCTGACCATGTGAGTGTAATGTGGTGATCAGATCTTGTTATTACTTGCCAAAGAAGGTAAACAGCTAAACAATATTAATTATATCTTATTTTCATTTCTCCCTTTCAGTTGTAGTTTCTACCTCTGTACTTATTATTATATTATACCCTAATAAGACATTGTAGTTATGTTTTTTTAATTTATATCTTCCATTAATGAAGAGATTGTCTTGATTAATGCAGTTCTTTGACTGCAGATCTGCAGTAGGATGTCGGTTTTTCCCTTATTTTTTCCTTCTTTCTCTCTCTCTTTCTTAATTGAAGTATGTACGTCTTCAATTGATGCCAAAGGGTTAGGTAGGCCATTGACAAGATTCCTACTTCGTTGTCTTTGGATTTACTAATTTTCCTGCCTAACAAGCTTAATCCTGCCATCTTATAATATGCATGGTTTGTTTTCATGGAAATTGTTAAAATAACATGATCGACAAGGCAAGCTAATTCAATCGAAACGCCAGAAAATTAATTAATTTTTTGTTCAAATGTGTGAAGGACCACATCTGAACCTGATCCCTTTTTTCAGCTCACAAGGTTCTGATCCTGAGATTCTTCTGAACATTTGGACTTTTCAGTAGTTTAAAAGATGAATATATGTGCGACAGTCCAAGGTGCATTTTGTTTATTTTTTCTTGTTCTTGCTATTTCCAAGGTGCATTTTGTTGAAATTAATTTTTACTCAACGTTCCTAATCGATCTTGCTATTTCTTTTGAGATAATTAATGGCTCGGACTAAATATTCTGAGGTGTGTTTGTTTGTATACAATTAGTATTGTATCGATTGGTCAATTGTATGAGAAAAAAATTGACAATTCACTAGTAAACATTATTCAGAATCTATAAAAATTTTTGAGGCATTTTACTTATCATATGCTACTTATTCTTATTTATGTAATCTATTTACTCTTATGATGAAGTCCATGAATTAATTAAATGTGTACAGGGCTATGAGATCATGTCAGGGAGACCTAAACTTAATATAATTATTCTAAAATGTTCCTAGTGGTAGAATTATCGAAATTGACATCAGTAATTCCAACAAAGCTAGTACACTCGTTATATGCTCTAAAATAGAGGATAACTGATCTCACAATTATTTATGTAGATACATTAATATAAGAGTGTAGGTCCTAAACCGTTTAGTTTACTGAACTGACTCATTAAAAGGGATATGTAATGGAAAGTCCAAATGAATGTCAATAGATAATTACTTGGGTGATAGTGGGTACAAGTAATCCTAAGACATGAGATTGTCATAGTATTTTGTGTCTGTAAATCTATATTTTGGTTTATTTTTTTGCAAGACTTTCTAAGATATGTACATGGTATTCTGGACATAGTGAGGCTTTTATGAAAGTGGGTGACCATTCCAATCAATAAGGAATCTATCACTTCTATTAGAAGAAGAGATCATGTCAATCGATCACTTCCATTATTGATTGGGTGACCATTCCAATTAATAAGGAATCAATCACTTATGTGATTCTATTAAGTGTTGACTCGAGAAGTCTACTACAGTAACAAAATAAATTTTAGAAAGGAGTTTCTAAATATTCATTTAAGTCAATCACTAACGTATCACACATATGATTAAGTAGTTATGGTTTGCCGTTAATCCGTACCCTAAGTTTTTTTGGGACATTAAATGATTGGATGACTTAATTGTACTATAACTAATCACTAAAGGGTACAACTAATTTCAATAATCAAACTCACATTATCTGGGTAGTCATGACACTTTGCTAGACATCACTCGAGACTTGTGGAGTTATAAAGAAGTTTAATATCTTCACTGCCGGCTTAATGTCACGCTCAATAGGTCATACGCAATTCAAACCTTTTTCTCGGAAAACTCAATTTGGAATTTTATTTCATAAAATTTGCAATCGAATAATTTGATATATGAAAATATATTAAATATGACAAATAGTTCTGCTAGCATGAAATGTTATATAATAATCAATTTATTTATAAGATAAATAAATTTTGTTCGCCATGATTAAATGATGAATATTCTCTTTCTAAAATATTTAATTAGTTGGAATATTAGAATCCATAACTAATAAATATTTGAGATGATATAATACCTTAAATAAGAGATATGAAGATATCTCATTATGGTCAATAATTATATCGACAAATTTTTGTGAATATATTTTGATATGAAAAGGATTACATACCATATAAAGATATGAGCACCAATCCTCTATAAATAGGGACAAAAAGTTCTTCCTTTAGGAAAAAGACTGAGACTCATCCTCATACTAATCAAAAGAGAGTTGGACAGAAAAGATGACAATATTCCAAGAAATGTTTGATGTGGATCTGTTTGGATTGGGGCGTCAACAAACGCCTTTGGTCGTAAGAAAATTAATCAGAGCAATGAGGAAGCTGAAGAGATGAGATGAATCAATTGAGCAAGTAAGTAGAACCACCAATCCTAACATAAACACAACGAGGATTTATCCCAGTTATCTTTTGCTTAATCCGTAGAGAAATATAAGGAGATTTGATATTCAACTAGAAGAAATTACAAGGAGTCACTGATTCACTTAATACAAGGAATTAAACTCACCCACCAAAAACTATCTCTCTCGGGCCTCTCTTTGCAATGGAGAAAAGAATCTATGAAGTATTCTACTCTCATATTGGAGGTGTAACCCCTGTTTTCCATTTTCTATATTTTTGGGATGTATTCCTTTCTTTTTGAGTATTTATTCATCTTGTATTTCTCCGACTTTTTTGAACCGTGTATTGGATCTTCATTTTCTATATATTCATCTATTTGATTTGTCGTCTTTTATTTGATCTTCGTGATTCAATTGTCTCCTATTATTTTATTTATGTTTGATCGAGCTTGCATTTTTTATCCTCATCATTTAAATTGTTCGTGCCTTATTTTGTTAATTCATTTTGTTACTATCTCATTTGTTGGATCATTCTATAATTCTCTTGAATCTTTTATTAAACCCAATAATACCCTACCCTAAACCCTTATTGGATCTTTTTGTACCCTAAAGCCCTACCCGTTACCCACACCTGTTACAATCCCTAACTTGTCACCCTTCTAAACTCTAATATCCCCACCTATATATATCTACCCTGTACATCTTTCCCCCACACAAACCCTAGCCGCTCTAACCCATACCTCCTGCTCTCACCCGACCTGTTCCCTGTGCCCCTCCGACTGCTCTGCCCTACAGCGCCACCCGAACACCTCGGCAGCCCCCTCCTTCCCTTCTCCTCTCTTGCAGCGACGCCAGCGAGCCACCACAGCTGCAGCATTGCGACGCCCACAGTCCTCGATGCCAGAGCCCTGCCTGTCGGCGATCCCCCTCCTATCACGACCTTCCCTACCTCCTCTTCTCCTCCTCGCGACGCAACAGCAACCAGTGCACCCCCGTTCTCCCTCTGCCGAATGCAGCAGCATCGCGACAGCAGCACCTCCACTACCTTCCCTTGTGTGTGGGTGTCAGTGGGTGGCTTTGTTCGTGGTTCGTGTTTTGGAGTTCATTCGTTGTGTTCGTGCTTGGGAATCCGTTCTCATTATTCTCTTGCATCGTCGTTTTCGTCGTCGACTATAAGGCAAGTAACTTGTATTAATTTCTGTTGCAAATACAAGTACTAAATACTGCCTGTAGTGTAGTTGTGTTCTAGACACAATTCTTGTGCAAAACCCCCTATTATATCTTGTCTCTATGTGTTGATCCGCCCGTAGTTGTCTCACTACACACACGACATGAAATAACTTAGAGACAATCACTTCTTGATGTATACATGCATATTGTTCGTATGATATCGTATGCTTGATTGTGTTAGTCATAGTATAACTTATTGTTGACTTGCTAAACACCCTATACCATATTTTTTGGACATCTAGCATACCCTATTTCATATTTGGTTATGATTTGGATATGTTTCATATGATCTAGTTGATTTTATGTTTGAAGAAGATTTTAGTTTTGTTGTTACCCCGTTTTTGTTCAGTATTTTAGACCCTATTAAGATCAGTATATGAAAATTATTTGTAAATATAAATTATAGAGAATTCTATCCACTTTTCAGATTTTTTAACAGATCTCAGTTTCGAGTTATGAGTTGCAAGTTATGGCTATTTTACTACATATGTGTTTAAAATTTCAGATTCTGTTTATATGAATTCTGTATGGTTAATTATTTTTCTACTGATGCTAAAAATAATATTTTTATCCAATATTTTGCGGAGTACAACTAGACTTATTTATGGCTATTTTACTACAGATGTGTTTAAAATTTCAGATTCTGTTTATATGAATTCTGTATGGTTAATTATTTTTCAACTGATGCTAAAAATAATATTTTTATCCAATATTTTGCGGAGTACAACTAGACTTGATGGGGATTAACCCATAATTGGATTAACCCATAATTTTTATGGATTTAATTGATGACTTTTACAAACTATTCTATGCTTGCAAACAACTACTTTACTTGCAGAATTTTCATACTGTTCAGTAAAGAACCTAAATTTCAACCTGATTCTCCTTACTGTCTATAAAAACTTTGTGAATATGAGTTTTAGCCTACTGTATCTATTTTATCAACCTTTTGACGGATCTGAATTTCGATATGTATTTTGTAATCTATTGCTGTTTTAGTACTGCTGTGTTTATGATTCCAGATTTACAAATTTACTGTATCTTGCTGTTTTCTGATTTTAATTGACTATTATATCTATATTGGAAAATTATGAAACATTATTTTCTGATACTAGATATACTAGGGAATACCCCAGATTTTTCTTGGATTTAATCAGTAAGTTTTGATGTCGTTTTTCTGTTTATGAATACAAACCTCTGATTTCTGGCTAAACATGTTTTCTAGATACAAATCTGTTTTGAGACTTATTTTTGTGAAATACCATGACTTATATATATTTGCTGGATTCGGTCAAGAGTTAACTTTTCAGATTCTCTGACGGATCTAGATTTGCATGTTTGTGGCAACGGAAATCCTAGATTTGGTGCAGTACTGTCATGCTATCCTGAACTAGAATTTTCGTTGTCCTAATCTTTTATGAGTTGTCTTTCATCTGTACATGTTTATCTTCCAACCTGAACATGTTACTTGATCATACCATGTATTTCTTGCCATGTTTTGTATACATACATACCTATTTGATAATAATAACAAATAACCAAGCCGGGTTAAGGGAAAGACCTTAGTAGTGGACAATATTGATATGTGTACTCCGAAGGGGGCCATGTTCCTGTTACTTGCTGCCATGTTTCATGATTATATGATTCATTCTTGTTATTACTGGATGCTGCCATATTTCATGATTCATGCTTGTTATTATTATATGCTGTCATGTTTCATGATTACATGATTCATGTTTATTATTATTATATGTTGCCATGTTTTATGACTACATGATTCATACTTGTTATTACTATATGATGTCGTGAGTTCATGATTACATAATTCGTGCTTGTTACTCGCTACTTGTTACTTGACGCCTGAGTACACGGTCCTATAGAAACCCACCACTAGATCTAAACGTAATTTGCATGTAAGTAGCAACTATATGGTAAAAATCTGGGACGCATGAAGTGCTATCTAGATAGATTTAACACAAGACTTGAATATGATCACTTGACACTTGCTACTTATTACTTGTATATGATACTTGATCACTTGACACTTGTTACTTGTTACCTATTTACATGATACTTGACACTCGTTACATGCCACTTGCACTCGTTCATCTTACCATACTAGTTGTTCTATTTTGTTGCCATGTCTATTCCATGCTATGTTTGCTTCTGCTGTTACTCTATATTTGTTTATTCTTTTCCTGTACTTGTGTCTGCACTACAAGCGGCCCGTAACTTGCATTGATGGACGTTTTGTTTCTCTTTCCTTTTTCCTGTAATTTATCAAATTGCAGATTATGGTGATCAGCTGCCTCATGGAGTAGGTGATCTAAGATTCTAGCTGTTGGAATTCTTGCTATAATTTATTTTCCTGCTATTCTTGAATAAATGTAATTTGCTACATGAATTTTATATTGGGCAATATGACACAGGATTATTGACTTGTTCATATCTGGTTTATTTGAGATTATCAAATTTTGTTTCAAGTAAATTCTGTTTGTATATTGATTCATTTATGCATGCGTCGTTGGTTTCTCCTTGCTATCTCTTGATTATTCCTGTAAAATGTTGTAAAGATCCTGACAGCTTATGGATGATGAAAATCATTTGCTGGACTTAGTCACGTATCCGTATTCAGTATCTCCTTTTTGGGAAGCGGGACGTGACCGAAGGAGTTTATAATATATATAGAAGAATAGAGAGAAACCTAAGTCTAATCATGATTCTCAGTCATCCAATAGAACCTGGAAAAGAAGTAACTGAATATGATCCGTACGATCTAACTTGGAGTTGAAGATTGGACTGAAACGACCTAACAAATTGAGGCCCAAAACGTACATAGCACCGCGGTCGATCGACCGTCCAACAAAACCGGTCGACCGTCCACCTCTCGGCCAAATCCATTGCAACTGCGGTAGGGTGTGCGGTCGGGTGTGTGTTCGGGGGTGCAGTCGACTGCAACTTGGGACAGTCGACCGCAACTATGCTTGCACTATTGTTGCTCTATTTTCGACGCTTCGACCTCCGTGCTTTATCTTACCCACTTCTAATCTGAACCACGAGTATTCAAGACACATTCCTAATAAACTCCACTTTGGATTGCATACGAGTGCTATCACATGATGTGTTATTCATCTATAAACTTTAATAAATTCCACTTGCAAAAAAACTTACAACAATAGTTTCTTCTTCTAGTTGAAATGATCTCTACCCAATCTCACCTGATCTAGTGTAGCCTCTCAAAGGCACACCTCCGTAGATGAACTCACGAAGTTGCCAAAATCCACACGAACTCCACCTGCCCTTAGGCTTTCTCCACCTCTCGACGATATTCGAACGTCATAGTCTCGTTTCGATGATTCTAGTTGCGGCAAACTAGCTGAGCTTGCGGGAATAACTGGAAAAGAACTAACAACCCCTGCGCAGGATTTTTGAATTCCCCAAAGCTTGTAAAAATTGTGTTGGCTTGGCCCAACCACTCTCATACCTATAATCACTTCAGACGACCTTGAAAAATAGACAGAACTCCACCTCAAGCTGTGTACCTATAGCCCCATGCATCCAGAGTTCCCAAAGAAATTAGATTTCGTTTCAGCAGAGGAATATGCAAAACATCTCTTAAAGTGAACAAATTTTGACCTGGCATCTTCAACTCATCTGTCCCCTCACCCACAACTTCACAAATCTCTCCAGTTTCCGTTGTCACACAACGCCCTGTAGTAGACTTATAAGTAGAAAACAACTCCCTCTCGGAGCAAATATGAGAATAACTCCCTAAGTCAAGAAGCCAACTAGAATCAACTTCTAAAGAATTTGAAACAAGAAGACACGAATCACCTGAATCAAAGACACTAACCACATTAGCGGATGAACTTCCGTTCTTTGCTCTCTCCTAATTCTGCATCTTCCAACAATCTTTCTTGATATGCCTTGGCCTCTTGCAATAACGGCAACAGATCGAATTCTTTTGCTAAGCACTTTTACTTCCCCCGAAGGACTTTCCACTGCTAGACAACTTGTAGGAATAAACAGTGATTTCTGAGTCTCCTTCCTAAGTTGATTTTTCTTCAATGCTTTGATTACCGTATCTACCGAAATACTCTCCTTGGCAGATCTACCGTATAGCATGACAGTTATCAAAAGCTCGTACGAATCCGGTAGTTGAAAGCTTTGTCTTCCTCACACACAACCACGTTAATCGCCTTAAGTTCAGATTATATCTTATTGAACTCAGTAATGTGGTCTTGGAGATTGGTACCTTCCTTCATAGATAAACAGAACAACTTCCTCTTCCAATGCATCCGATCTAATAACGACGAACCAGAGTAGTCAGCTATGAGTTTTTCCCACAAACTCGCCACATTTGTTTCTTCCAAAAATATGCACTTGACCTCGTCTGCCAAGGATAGTCAGATCAGACTTATGGCTCTTTCACGAATATGTTCCTAAACATCCTCCTTCACGTCGGATGACTTTTCTTTCTTCTTAACGGCTAACTACAAACGTTATTGAATAAGGACATCATACATGTCAACCTTCCAATGATTGAAATTGATCTTTCCATCGAACTGCTTAATCTTCAAATGACTGTGGCCTGTCATCTTAACTAAGGAACTCTGCAACCTGAAGCTCTGATACCAGTTGTTGAGATTGGGGCGTCAACAAATGTCTCTGGTCACAGAGGAACTAATTAGAGCAATGAGGAAGTCGAAGAGATGAGACGAATCAATTGAGCAAGCAAGTAGATCCACCAATCCAAACATAAACACAACGAGGATTTATCCAAGTTAGCTTTTGCTTAATCCGGGAGAAATATAAGGAGATCTGATATTCAACTAGAAGAGATTACAAGGAGTTACTAATTCACTCAATACAAGGAATTAAACTCACCCACCGAGAACTCTCTCTCTCGAGCATCTCTTTGCAATGGAGAAAAGAATCAACGAAGTACTCTACTCTCATATTAGAGGAGTTTACAATATATATAGAAGAATAGAGAGAAATCTAGGTCTAATATTGACTCTCAATCGTCTGATAAAACCTGAAAAAAAACTAACTGAATAGAAGCCGTACGATCTAACTTGGAGTTGAAGATTGGGCTGAAATGACCTAACAAATCGAGACCTAAAACGAATACAGCGCCGCGGTCGGTTGACAATCCAACAAGACCGGTTGACCGTCCACCTCTCGGCCAAACCCAGTGCAATTGCGGTCGGGTGTGCGGTCGGGGGTGCGGACGACCGCAACTTGGGACAGTCGACCGCAACTATGAATGCACTATTGTTGATCTGTTTTCTTCTACTCTCTTCGATGCTTCGACCTCCATACTTCATCATACCTTCTTCTAATCTGAACCACGAGTATTCCTCGCCCCTGCCATACCCATCACCAGTCTCAACCCCAGCACCTTCGCCAGCCACTCGTCGTTGCAACCACCTTCGCCATTACCCAAAACACCCCGTAGCCTCCCTCATTCTCATCGCTCCTTTGTTCGAACCCCAAAAATAGAGTCACTCCGTCGCGTCATCTCCTCGACGCCATCACCGCCACAGTCGCACCGCAGCATCGACAAAATCACCACTGCCATCGTCGCCGTCC
This sequence comes from Hemerocallis citrina, assembly GCA_017893485.1. Lineage (NCBI taxonomy): Eukaryota > Viridiplantae > Streptophyta > Magnoliopsida > Asparagales > Asphodelaceae > Hemerocallis > Hemerocallis citrina. The sequence continues at coordinate 12,490,654 of CM030365.1, read as the reverse complement.
GCCTGTCACCATCACAGTCATCGTGCCAGCCTGCGCTGCTCGCTCTCTCTCTCGCTGCCATAAGGAAGAAGACGAACAGCGAGTGGTGGGTTTTGCTGTTCGGTGTTCGGGCGCATCGAATCGCCGCTTCCTGTCCCCTGTTTGGATCAGATCCGCTGTGAGGGAGATCCCACATTGGCTGCGTTTGCTGTCCCGCATTGTGTGCACAGCGGATCGGCTTGCTGTTTGCTGTTCGGGGCGGGATCCGGTGTGGGGTTTTCTCAATTACTGTTGATTTCTTACACTAGGTTCGCGCGTGCTTTTGCGAGATTTTGCCTGGGATTTTTCGATCCCGTTTTCCTCAATTATCGGATCTAATCGTCGTCCTAAAGGCAAGTATTCCCCTTGTACAATTCATTGACCTAGTACAAGCATTTAATTGAAAATACCGCAAATAGGTTGTAGTTGTGACTCCTTGTCTTATCATTTGTTGATCTTGAATATTTAACCATCGATCCCAAAACCTTAAGAGTTGCAACACCTTCGTCGTTATATTTACAATTATTTGGACTTATTTTATCTCCTACTCACATGAACACATGAAATTAACAAATCCTAGATTTGTAGATGTGTGTTGTATCTTGGATGTGATGATCTTGCACCCATTTGAGATGAGAAATAGATGTTGCTTGCTAATTTGATAATCACTACACCCGTATTTGTATCACACATTAATCTAGACTCATAACAACCAATTATCATACAACTTATACAAGAAAGGCATTCACACTTGTTGCTGTCCTGAACTTTACTTGCTGTTTTGACCCCTTTAAAATCAGAATCTGAACCTGAGCCCTAAATAGTAAATGTATCCCTAGATGTCTAGATGTCGATAGCATCTAGAATTTTTTGAATTCGGAGTTACAATCTAGGAGATATCGCAGTTTTACTGCAGCTGTGTCAGTAGTCGCAGATTCACAAAACTGCTGCACATCTTTAGTTTACAAATTAATTTAACTATGTTAACAGTAAGTGTTGACTTGAAATTTTACATGTTGTTGCTGGATATCTTAGAGAACATCCCCAAATTATCTCAGAATTAATTAGTAATGTTTCAACCCTGTTCACATGTATAAACTTAGATTCACAAATTCTGCCTGAACACAATAGCTGCGTAGTTCACTATTTTGACACATGTTACCACAACTTTCTTGTACCTTAATTATATGCGTTGGAACCAGGCAGGAGTCGAGTTTCTAGATCTTCTGACGGATCCATATTTGCTATCGCGTAGCAACGGGAATCACAGTTTTGGTACAGCGACGTCGTGCTGTCCGATTTGAGATTTTCATTGTTCGTGATATTCTTATTCGTGTTGACCCTCGAATATACTATATGAATATCTCAAACTTATTCCATGTCCATGATTATGATTTCTTGACTTGTTTCGCACACTTTCATGCTGGGTTAATAATAATAATAAAAGTAACAAGCCGGGGTTTAAGGGAGAGACCATAGTAGTGGAAAATATAGGTAAGTGTACTCGGAAGGGGGCCCGTATTTTTCAGTACTCGGTTCATGAACTTGTTGCACCTTGACGTATTCATGGAGCCAGTTACTTGGCTCATGAACTTGTTGTATTAATGAACCCACTGTGTGGATCTTGAACTTGTTAGTATTCACGGACTCGCTTCGTGAACTTGTTATTTATTTTCGTATTCATGAACCGTGTTTGCTTGTTACCTGATGCCTGAGTACACGGCCCTATAGACTTCATTACTAGGTCTAAACGAAATTGCATTGACTGTAGCAACCATATAGTAAAAGATGGATGCATGAAGTGCTACCTAGATAGTAATAACTACAAGACTTGACACATAAAACTCGAACTTAATACATGCTTACTTGTTACTTGATGACATGATACATGATACTTGATACTTGAATATGATACTTGACACTTGCGACTTGATACTTGTACTTGACTACTTGATACTAGACTTGAGACTTGCTACTTGACACTAGACTTGAGACTTGCTACTTGACACTAGACTTGAGACTTATTACCTGACACTTTTACTTGATACCTGTCACTTGATGTTGGATACTCTTATATGTCACTAGTCATTTAATCTACTATTAGTATTTGTTACCCAACCTGATCTCTTAAGTTGTCCTTCTTGCTAGTTAGTTCTTGAGTTCCCACTACTTGTTGTATCCCTATTATATTCTTGATTCCAAATTTTATTTCATATTTCTTGTACTCGTTTTTACTATTTGTGGCCCTAACTTGCACTAAAGGCGTTTTCTCTTGTTTTCTCTATTTTTTCCCTTTTTACAATTATTAAATAAACTTTGGAGACGCATTGCCTGCTGGAATTGGTGAGCAGACGTTCTAGGCCTTGCTTGGGAAAAACTTTCTTTAATCATTTCATTTTGTATTTGAGTTATTTCATTTGATGTTACTTAAAACTTGTAACGGGCTTATGTTCCCGAGTTTTATCTTTGATCCAAACTTGAAAACTATTTGGATATTATTATTTGTTTCAATTGTTTTCTGTTGTTTAATAAATTATTCATGCATGCTTGGTTATAAATATATCTTGTTATATTCTTGTTATGATGCTGAGTCGATCCTACATCTTATGGATGACGTTAAAATCATTCGCTGGGCTTCGTCACGCGCTCGTATTCCATGTTTTTGGGAAGTGGGGCGTGACATTATAACATCATTAACATTCAGTAAATATGTTATACATTATCAATCATGCATTGTACCACTAGTTAGGGCAAAAATAATGGACTAAGAAAATCATATTAAACTAATTTTATGAATTGTGTTTGCTTAAAAATCTAATTTTTAGTTAAGGGATGGGGGTAGGTTTGGGAAGAGACTTGAGATTTTGTGAGATTGGGAAAGTGGGAGGGGAAGAAACTATTTTTAAGGGATTTGAGTTTTTTTATTTTGTTTTGTATTTTAAATAAAATCGTGCGTAGTGCACGTGTTAGTTAAATAGGAATCCCTACTTTTCCTCTCATTTCTCTGTTTCAAAATAAAGAAAGGAAAAAGGGGGTAGACTTTCTCCTTATTAGTATAAGATATAGACTAGTGTTACCCTGTGTAAATTGCACAGCCTAAAATAGTTTTGAGGGACTCATAAAATTATATAGATCTCCCCAAAAATGTGAGAGAATTATGAGAAACTTATGAATATCATTCATATCGTAATTAATGAAATCGTCATTATAATCATCACATAAGCAGATAATTTAGAGAATCACTGCCAAACCATAATGTTATATAATTGAATATTACTAAAGCTGCTGGGGGTTGCAGGAGTAGGGATAAGGGAGGGTTTGGGAAGAGCTGTGAGATTTTGTGAGATTGGGAAACGTGAAAGGAGAATATACTATGTTTGAGGGATTAGAGTTTTCATTTTGTTTTTGATATTTTAATAAAAATCATGCATAGTGCACGTGTTACTTAAATAGGAATCCCTACTTTCACTCTCATTTCTCTATTTCAAAATAGGGAAATGAGATAGGGGGTAAACTCTCTCTCCTATTAGTACTAGTGTACCCTTGTGCAATATTACACAAACTTATATAATATAATATAATATGTTGTAAAACTCGTGCAATACTCTACATATTTTTTTTAAAATAAGAAAAAAATAAAGCTTCTTTTGAAAAATTCATCTAATAAAATCTATATAATAATGAAGATTTCAATTCCAATTTGATGGAGTAAGAGTTTAGAGTTATCTCCTACATTTGCCCTTTTTTTATTTTAAAAAAAAATGAGAAATTTTTATAGACAAAGTGATTTAACATAATATATTGTACAGATTCCAAATTTTTAATTATTTTTCCAGAATTTCTAATTAAATTTCTTTATTTAATAATAATTTTTGGAATTTTAATTTAATTTTCTAATTTTAATCATTTTCTGTGATATTTTATTGATTTATCGAGCTGGCGCGATTTTCGGACTGATCTGGATCGCCCATCGAGCCTGTTCTCGCCCACTGAGTGGAATAAGGTGCTAGATGATGTGAACATGGCGCGACATGGGACGTTGATCACGTGATGAGCTCGCCCGCTGAGTGAATTGGACATGCGTGATTGGGTGGCGACGTGGCGCGATCGAAAGCCTCGATTACATACGTCTTCGCGCATCTGGACGATCGTACGGTCGAAAATGGAACGAAGATGGTTGCTGGGTGTGTGCACGTGTTAAAGTATGTACTTTTGCTGTAATATCCCGGACGGATATTAACTCATATAAATTATTATTTTTTATTATTATTTTATTATTATTTTATTTTAACTCCAAAATCGGACTATTTTGGCGATTTTTGCCGGGTTGCCCACAAACAGTGCCTACGCACGTCTATCGGTCGATGCGCATCCAAAGCGCATCAAATTGGTAGCACGACTCTCCGAAGTAATAAGAAAATTTATTTCACTATTACTTTCTAAATTAAATTATTTTTGGGAACTTTGTGAGGATTTTATAAAAAGATTTTTGTATACACATACATGTACACATACATATAGTTGTATGGTACTTAGTATATTATACCTAGCATATAGTATGTACTTTAGGACAATATACTTATGCTTGTCATGGCTACTTAATTAGAGAATTAAGGTTTGATTAGGAGGTTTTATTTAGGGGTTGTATGCATAAGAGATTAGGAGAAAGTCTTCTAGAAACACCCTCCCTCACATAACACCTCCCTCCACCTCACCACTCTAAACCTCACCCCCTACTCCCCTATACTTGGCCGGCCACCTCTTCTTGGGGTTTATTTTGTGCCATTTTGGTGCACTCACCACCTTCCATCTCCTTCTATAAATCCCCCCTCATTCACCTCCTTCTCTCATTTTAGAAAAAACAAAAGAAAGAAAGAAGGAAAGGAAAAGAAAGAGAGAACAATTAACATTGAGAGTTTTGTTTTGTAGGGTCTTAGAAGAGTTCAAAAAGAAAGCTAGGGGAAGGAGAAGGAATAGCTAGCTAGTTCTTCCAACAAGTTAGGGAAGGTGGGGGTTTCTTCATTTGATCCTTTGCTTGTTTGTTTGTTTGTTTGTTGATTGTTGTTTGACTTATTCTTCTTCTCACCTTCTTGTTTTGTTTCTTTTTTTGGGTGTGTTGTTGTGTTGTTATGTTGGATGAAAAGGAAAGAAAGGTAGTAGTAGTAACTACTAACTCATAGAGATCATACCTTTAGTATTGTAGTTTGTTGTTTGTATGATATTGGACCAAAGGACTCACATATTGCATATTGTTGAAATATACAACCATTGTTGGTTGTAGGACTTAGTGTAATAAATAAAAAGATCTTCTTTTGTTTTAATCACTAGTTGTAAATAACAAATAAAAAGATCTTCTTTTTATTTCTAATCACTAGTTGTAACTAATAAATAAAAAGATCTTCTTTTTATTTCTAATCACTAGTTGTAGCTAATAAATAAAAAGATCTTCTTTTTATTTCTAATCACTAGTTGTAGCTAATAAATAAAAAGATCTTCTTTTTATTTCTAATCACTAGTTGTAGCTAATAAATAAAAAGATCTTCTTTTTATTTCTAATCACTAGTTGTAGCTAATAAATAAAAAGATCTTTTTATTTCTAATCACTAGTTGTAGCTAATAAATAAAAAGATCTTCTTTTTATTTCTAATCACTAGTTGTAGCTAATAAATAAAAAGATCTTCTTTTTATTTCTAATCACTAGTTGTAGCTAATAAATAAAAAGATCTTCTTTTTATTTCTAATCACTAGTTGTAACTAATAAATAAAAAGATCTTCTTTTATTTCTAGTCACTAGTTGTAGCTAATAAGTAAAAAGATTTTCTTTTTATTTTAATCACTAGTTGTAATTAATTAAAAAGACATTTCTTTTATTTTAAATCACTAGTTGTAACTAATTAAAAAGATCTTTCTTTTTAAATCACTAGTTGTAATTAATTAAAAAGATCTTTCTTTTATTTTAAATCACTAGTTGTAATTAATTAAAAAAGAGCTTTCTTTTATTTTAAGTCACTAGTTGTAATTAATCAAATCTTTTCTTTAGTAAAGTAAAGTAAAATAAAATAATCTTTCTTTTATCACTAGTAATAAATAAGGTTAGTAAGCAACTAAGTAGTAGTATGCTAAATAATAAGTAGTAGTATGTAATAAATGAAGTAGTAGTAGCATGTATGTAATTAATAAAGTAGTAGTATGTTTATGTCCATAAAGTAGTAGTAGTAATGGATAGTTGTATGTGATGATTTTGTTGTGAATGAAGTAGTAGTAGTAGTAGATAATGGTGTGTTATGTTTTGATTAAAGTAGGGGTAGTAGTAGTAGTAGAATGTTGTAGGATTGCTTCTAAAAATAATTGGAAGCAATATTCATGCTACTAAGGTTGTAGGATTTCTTCTAAAAATATTTGGAAGCCATCTTCACACTACTAAGGTTGTAGGATTCCTTCTAAAAATAGTTAGAAGCCATTTTCATGCTACAAAGGTTGTAGGATTTCTTCTAAAAATAATTAGAAGCCATAATTATGCTTCAAGTGTTGTAGGATTTCTCCTAAAAATAATTAGAAGCCATATTTATGCTTAATTAGTTGTAGGATTGCATTTAAAAATATCCTACCATGCTTACCATGCTTAGTTAGTTGTAGCTTTGCTTCTAAAAATAATTGGAAGCCATATCTATGCTTAATTAGTTGTAGGATTGCATTTAAAAATATCCTATCATGCTTACCATGCTTAGTTAGTTGTAGCTTTGCTTCTAAAAATAATTAGAAGCCATATCTATGCTTAATTAGTTGTAGGATTGCATTTAAAAATATCCTACCATGCTTACCATGCTTAGTTAGTGGTAGCTTTGCTTCTAAAAATAATTAGAAGCCATAATTCATGCTTAGTTAGTTGTAGGATTACTTATAAAAATATCCTACCATGATTCTATGCTTAATTAGTTGTAGGATGTTTATAAAATTATCCCATCATGCTTTATGTTTAGGATGTTGTAGGATTTTCTCTAAAAATATCCTACCATGCTTAACGTTTAGAATGTTGTAGGATTCTTTTCCTATCATGCTTGGTAATGTTGTAGGATTCTTTTCCTATCATGTTTAGTAACTCACTTATACTAGAATTTTGTAGGATTCATTCCTAAAGTCTCCTATTATGTTTAGTGACTTAGTTATGCTTAGAATGTGTAGGATTCAATCCAAAAGTTTCCTACAATGTTTGGATAAATTCTATTGTGCCTAGAGTGTTGTAGGATCCATGATAAAATCATATACCATGCTAGTTTAATTGTTGGAAAGCGATATATCATGCTAGCTTAATTGTAAGTATTTGGCATATCATGCTAGTTTAAATTGTACGCAAATTGTATACCATGCTAGATAAATGGTAGAGAAGTGTATACTATGTTAGTGAATGACCATGATTCATGCTAAGTAAGTAGGGATCATGCAAATTATTGATCATATTAAGTTAAGGATACCCATACTAGGATGTTCATGCTTAGGGTAAAGAAACTACCCATGGCTAGTTGTAGTGATTTATGTTGGATTCTATGCCATGCTAGAGTAATACATGATTAGAACATTGTAGGAGTAATGTTAGAATATCTACTATACCTTGGAATGATTGTATGTTATATTAGTTATCTACTCATGCTTGTGTTATGGTGATTAGTCAAGATAAGTAGTAAGTTTTCATGCTCGCTTGACTATAGTAGACTCTATGTCTAGGTCGTAGTGATTTTTATGTTTAAGCTCGATGAAAACACAAGCATTAATCATATTCATACTTAGGAGTGTGATGGTGAGTAGTTCTATTTTGTAATTGGATTACTTTAGGAAGATGCCTACGAGTGTATGTCATGCCTAAGACATTATAGGTCGAAGTAGTAAGATCGGGAAGACCACTAGCGATAGTTAATTCGATAAAGGCAGTTATGTCGCCTTCGGATTCTTCCTTAGTAGAATACCGATCTTAGACTACCAGTAGATCCCTTTGTTGCTTCTAATAGTAGAAGATTAAGTTTGTTAGTAAGCACGCTTGGTTGCTTCTAGGATTGATTACCTGTATGGTTGTTTGCACACGGTCGTGCTCGTACGTGGCTCGACTGGCCCGTATGTAGCGGTGGGTCTCATACGTAGCTTAGTTGGCTCGTATGTAGGTTGTTGTCTCGTATGCGGCCCGACTGGCCCGTACGTAGCTGTTGGTCTCATACGCGGCTTATTTGGCTGGTATGTACGTGGTTATCTCCTACGAGGCCCGCCTGGCTCGTAGGTAGTTATTGTTTCATACGTAGCTTAGTTGGCTCGTATGTGGTTATTACTCGTGTACAGCTTGTTAGCTAGTACACAGTTAGTTGTGCTATCTAGGGTGATGTTACCACCCTAAGGGCTATCGACCATCAAGACATGTGTTTCTACCCTAAGGAACTGTGGAGGAGTCGCTCCTTGTGTACCGTCGAATCTTAACCAGGGTAGGTTGATCGAGGACCGGAGTATAGACAGAATCCAAGTCTAGGGTAGCGGCGTGCGTATATATTCGCGACGGCCAAAGTCTTGGATCGATGAGCCACGAACCGGGTCCCTGAAGGATTCTGGTAAATCTAGGTTGAGCGGCCTAGTAGAGTTGTTTTGCGAAGCCTAATTTAAGGCCTAGCATGTTGTGTTATAATATCGTCATCCCTAGGATTGTTCGAGTCAGGGACATCACTAGGATAGTGACTTATAAGGATCAGTTTACTTAAACCCTTTTGCCGGGAGAGAGGGGTCAGTTGTAGGGGGCCCCGACACTAACTCGTCTCTTGAGACAGATCATAGGTGGTGTACCGGGTTGTACCTTCCTGTCAAAGGGATACGTACGGTGCCGTCTCACAAGTTGAGGACACGGGTTGCGTATCTCGCGCTGTTAATTCCTGAAGTACCGTGGCTAGGGGTGCCACAGGATGCATTGTGCAGTCCTGCGCTTGCGATACCCCAGAGAGTGCCACAGGGTAGGCTTCGTGCTACCCTGCGCTTGCGAAACTCTATGGTTTGATTTTTGTGTAATGACACCCGATACGTCGGGATCGTCTAATATGAGTGAGGTCCGGTTAGCCGGGTCGCGGTGGCGAACATAGACACCACGGGCGAAATGCAACAGTGGCACATGACCACATCTGCAGCCTCGCGAGTCACGTGTAGGTGTCAGGAACAGGTTGTGTACAATTAGAATTCATAACGCGGGTTCAAATCCTATATATGGAGAAACGGCTTGAGATGGAGTCGCATGTATTTATGGGCTGCATGTTACTTTCGGAGACTTGCTGACATTAGAATAGGAAGCATCCTAGTTCTACCTTCCCGTCAAAGGGATACGTACGGTGCCGTCTCACAAGTTGAGGACACGGGTTGCGTATCTCGCGCTGTTAATTCCTGAACTGCCGTGGGTGGGTGTCAGGAACGGGTTGTGTACAGTTAGAATTCATAACGCGGGTTCAAATCCCGGATATTAGAATAGGAGTGTCCTAGTTCTACTTAAGTATCACATTAGAGTCTAGTCATAGCACTCACGTACACTTAAACTACACCGACACCATTGCTATGTTTGTATATTTTGTATATTGTTTGGAAGATTCGCTGCTATATGATCAGCCTTTAAGCGTCAGTGAATACTAACGTCCCCACTTCCATAGGTACTGGATCGCCCGAAGTACAAAGGCGATATTCAGGAGGACTCAAGGCGAGGAAAGCAAGGAGTCAGTATTAAGTTTAGTTCCGCTGCAAAATATGTATTGATTCTGTATTAGTTAAGAGGTACTCTGATGTAAGATGTTAAAGGTTGTAATACTTAGAAATGTAAAGGTAATATTGTAACTCTATTGTAAGGTATTACAGTTGTACAATATTCAGACTTGTAACACTTTGTGTATTGAATAAAAAGTTTTAAATTCTCCTGTTTTTTCTGTGTATTGTGACTAACTGAAGCAAAGATCTTGGCTTGTGTCTCGGTTTTCCAGTATCGGAAATCGGGGCGCTACAGAGTGGTATCAGAGCTAGCTTCAATTTACAGTCCAACACAGTGGGAAAATTTAAACTTAGATGCCTGTAGGAGATTGGGTTTTAGCTAGTTGTAGATAATTATAACTCATATTGTTGTTCTTTCAACTTATGTTTTATAATATTTCTATATCAATGCTAATTTCTGTATCCACTCCTTGCAGGATGACGGACAGCTCAGTTCCCACGGGGAGTGGGTGGGGACAGGGAGAGGTGATCGAGATAGACTCGGATACCGAGCCTGTCATGGAGGAGGCACAGCCACCGGTAGAGGCCGGACTGGCCCCCGGAGCCCCGCAGCTGCCACAGCAGGGGGCTTTCGCTTTTGGAGGTCAGGCCCCGGTACCGCCACCTCCCCAGCTTACTCCTGTCGAGGAGGCCTTCCAGCAGGTCTTCGACGACATCTCCGTACTGACGTGGTCGCACATCTACCTGGAGACCAAGATGGACTCCTCGGAGTTCGTCAACTACCACCACGCCAGGGAGATGGAGAGACTGAGGAGCGCCAATGCCAGGGCGCAGCGCCGTATGGTGATCCGGGACCGTGCCTACAGGGCACAGTTTGAGCGCTTGGAGCGCCGATGCGCGGACCTTCAGGTCCAGGTTGCGCAGTTGCTGGCACTGATCACCGGGCAGGACCCGCCTGAAGGAGCCAGCAGTACCGACTAGGCAGTCGGGTACCTAGAAGCTGTTTTTGTCATTTTTTGGATTTTGACCCCTACATGTATGATGTATAGATAGGGAGGATGTCACTAAGAAAAATGTGACACTTTGTAAACAGGTAGGTCTAGGAAGACTGTGTTGTTATTTTGACTCCTACTCTTGTAAAGTATAGGTAGGAAGGTTAGTACTTAGGAAAAAATGACATTTTGTAAACAAGGGGTTGATGTACATATGAATGTAACCCATTTGATGGATGATCAATGGAAAATTTCGGTTCATCTCTTGTTCTCCGACTATACTGTTTCATGTTTGTCGATTCATTCTCCTGACTTAAGGTAGTTCTGAGGACAGAACTACTCTAAGGAGGGAGTAATGTAATATCCCGGACGGATATTAACTCATATAAATTATTATTTTTTATTATTATTTTATTATTATTTTATTTTAACTCCAAAATCGGACTATTTTGGCGATTTTTTCCGGGTTGCCCACAAACAGTGCCTACGCACGTCTATCGGTCGATGCGCATCCAAAGCGCATCAAATTGGTAGCACGACTCTCCGAAGTAATAAGAAAATTTATTTCACTATTACTTTCTAAATTAAATTATTTTTGGGAACTTTGTGAGGATTTTATAAAAAGATTTTTGTATACACATACATATACACATACATATAGTTGTATGGTACTTAGTATATTATACCTAGCATATAGTATGTACTTTAGGACAATATACTTATGCTTGTCATGGCTACTTAATTAGAGAATTAAGGTTTGATTAGGAGGTTTTATTTAGGGGTTGTATGCATAAGAGATTAGGAGAAAGTCTTCTAGAAACACCCTCCCTCACATAACACCTCCCTCCACCTCACCACTCTAAACCTCACCCCCTACTCCCCTATACTTGGCCGGCCACCTCTTCTTGGGGTTTATTTTGTGCCATTTTGGTGCACTCACCACCTTCCATCTCCTTCTATAAATCCCCCCTCATTCACCTCCTTCTCTCATTTTAGAAAAAACAAAAGAAAGAAAGAAGGAAAGGAAAAGAAAGAGAGAACAATTAACATTGAGAGTTTTGTTTTGTAGGGTCTTAGAAGAGTTCAAAAAGAAAGCTAGGGGAAGGAGAAGGAATAGCTAGCTAGTTCTTCCAACAAGTTAGGGAAGGTGGGGGTTTCTTCATTTGATCCTTTGCTTGTTTGTTTGTTTGTTTGTTGATTGTTGTTTGACTTCTTCTTCTTCTCACCTTCTTGTTTTGTTTCTTTTTTTGGGTGTGTTGTTGTGTTGTTATGTTGGATGAAAAGGAAAGAAAGGTAGTAGTAGTAACTACTAACTCATAGAGATCATACCTTTAGTATTGTAGTTTGTTGTTTGTATGATATTGGACCAAAGGACTCACATATTGCATATTGTTGAAATATACAACAATTGTTGATTGTAGGACTTAGTGTAATAAATAAAAAGATCTTCTTTTGTTTTAATCACTAGTTGTAAATAATAAATAAAAAGATCTTCTTTTTATTTCTAATCACTAGTTGTAACTAATAAATAAAAAGATCTTCTTTTTATTTCTAATCACTAGTTGTAGCTAATAAATAAAAAGATCTTCTTTTTATTTCTAATCACTAGTTGTAGCTAATAAATAAAATGATCTTCTTTTTATTTCTAATCACTAGTTGTAGCTAATAAATAAAAAGATCTTCTTTTTATTTCTAATCACTAGTTGTAGCTAATAAATAAAAAGATCTTCTTTTTATTTCTAATCACTAGTTGTAACTAATAAATAAAAAGATCTTCTTTTATTTCTAGTCACTAGTTGTAGCTAATAAGTAAAAAGATTTTCTTTTTATTTTAATCACTAGTTGTAATTAATTAAAAAGACATTTCTTTTATTTTAAATCACTAGTTGTAACTAATTAAAAAGATCTTTCTTTTTAAATCACTAGTTGTAATTAATTAAAAAGATCTTTCTTTTATTTTGAATCACTAGTTGTAATTAATTAAAAAAGAGCTTTCTTTTATTTTAAGTCACTAGTTGTAATTAATCAAATCTTTTCTTTAGTAAAGTAAAGTAAAATAAAATAATCTTTCTTTTATCACTAGTAATAAATAAGGTTAGTAAGCAACTAAGTAGTAGTATGCTAAATAATAAGTAGTAGTATGTAATAAATGAAGTAGTAGTAGCATGTATGTAATTAATAAAGTAGTAGTATGTTTATGTCCATAAAGTAGTAGTAGTAATGGATAATTGTATGTGATGATTTTGTTGTGAATGAAGTAGTAGTAGTAGTAGATAATGGTGTGTTATGTTTTGATTAAAGTAGGGGTAGTAGTAGTAGTAGAATGTTGTAGGATTGCTTCTAAAAATAATTGGAAGCAATATTCATGCTACTAAGGTTGTAGGATTTCTTCTAAAAATATTTGGAAGCCATCTTCACACTACTAAGGTTGTAGGATTCCTTCTAAAAATAGTTAGAAGCCATTTTCATGCTACAAATGTTGTAGGATTTCTTCTAAAAATAATTAGAAGCCATAATTATGCTTCAAGTGTTGTAGGATTTCTCCTAAAAATAATTAGAAGCCATATTTATGCTTAATTAGTTGTAGGATTGCATTTAAAAATATCCTACCATGCTTACCATGCTTAGTTAGTTGTAGCTTTGCTTCTAAAAATAATTGGAAGCCATATCTATGCTTAATTAGTTGTAGGATTGCATTTAAAAATATCCTATCATGCTTACCATGCTTAGTTAGTTGTAGCTTTGCTTCTAAAAATAATTAGAAGCCATATCTATGCTTAATTAGTTGTAGGATTGCATTTAAAAATATCCTACCATGCTTACCATGCTTAGTTAGTGGTAGCTTTGCTTCTAAAAATAATTAGAAGCCATAATCCATGCTTAGTTAGTTGTAGGATTACTTATAAAAATATCCTACCATGATTCTATGCTTAATTAGTTGTAGGATGTTTATAAAATTATCCCATCATGCTTTATGTTTAGGATGTTGTAGGATTTTCTCTAAAAATATCCTACCATGCTTAACGTTTAGAATGTTGTAGGATTCTTTTCCTATCATGCTTGGTAATGTTGTAGGATTCTTTTCCTATCATGTTTAGTAACTCACTTATACTAGAATTTTGTAGGATTCATTCCTAAAGTCTCCTATTATGTTTAGTGACTTAGTTATGCTTAGAATGTGTAGGATTCAATCCAAAAGTTTCCTACAATGTTTGGATAAATTCTATTGTGCCTAGAGTGTTGTAGGATCCATGATAAAATCATATACCATGCTAGTTTAATTGTTGGAAAGCGATATATCATGCTAGCTTAATTGTAAGTATTTGGCATATCATGCTAGTTTAAATTGTACGCAAATTGTATACCATGCTAGATAAATGGTAGAGAAGTGTATACTATGTTAGTGAATGACCATGATTCATGCTAAGTAAGTAGGGATCATGCAAATTATTGATCATATTAAGTTAAGGATACCCATACTAGGATGTTCATGCTTAGGGTAAAGAAACTACCCATGGCTAGTTGTAGTGATTTATGTTGGATTCTATGCCATGCTAGAGTAATACATGATTAGAACATTGTAGGAGTAATGTTAGAATATCTACTATACCTTGGAATGATTGTATGTTATATTAGTTATCTACCCATGCTTGTGTTATGGTGATTAGTCAAGATAAGTAGTAAGTTTTCATGCTCGCTTGACTATAGTAGACTCTATGTCTAGGTCGTAGTGATTTTTATGTTTAAGCTCGATGAAAACACAAGCATTAATCATATTCATACTTAGGAGTGTGATGGTGAGTAGTTCTATTTTGTAATTGGATTACTTTAGGAAGATGCCTACGAGTGTATGTCATGCCTAAGACATTATAGGTCGAAGTAGTAAGATCGGGAAGACCACTAGCGATAGTTAATTCGATAAAGGCGGTTATGTCGCCTTCGGATTCTTCCTTAGTAGAATACCGATCTTAGACTACTAGTAGATCCCTTTGTTGCTTCTAATAGTAGAAGATTAAGTTTGTTAGTAAGCACGCTTGGTTGCTTCTAGGATTGATTACCTGTATGGTTGTTTGCACACGGTCGTGCTCGTACGTGGCTCGACTGGCCCGTATGTAGCGGTGGGTCTCATACGTAGCTTAGTTGGCTCGTATGTAGGTTGTTGTCTCGTACGCGGCCCGACTGGCCCGTACGTAGCTGTTGGTCTCATACGCGGCTTATTTGGCTGGTATGTACGTGGTTATCTCCTACGAGGCCCGCCTGGCTCGTAGGTAGTTATTGTTTCATACGTAGCTTAGTTGGCTCGTATGTGGTTATTACTCGTGTATAGCTTGTTAGCTAGTACACAGTTAGTTGTGCTATCTAGGGTGATGTTACCACCCTAAGGGCTATCGACCATCAAGACATGTGTTTCTACCCTAAGGAACTGTGGAGGAGTCGCTCCTTGTGTACCGTCGAATCTTAACCAGGGTAGGTTGATCGAGGACCGGAGTATAGACAGAATCCAAGTCTAGGGTAGCGGCGTGCGTATATATTCGCGACGGCCAAAGTCTTGGATCGATGAGCCACGAACCGGGTCCTGAAGGATTCTGGTAAATCTAGGTTGAGCGGCCTAGTAGAGTTGTTTTGCGAAGCCTAATTTAAGGCCTAGCATGTTGTGTTATAATATCGTCATCCCTAGGATTGTTCGAGTCAGGGACATCACTAGGATAGTGACTTATAAGGATCAGTTTACTTAAACCCTTTTGCCGGGAGAGAGGGGTCAGTTGTAGGGGGCCCCGACACTAACTCGTCTCTTGAGACAGATCATAGGTGGTGTACCGGGTTGTACCTTCCTGTCAAAGGGATACGTACGGTGCCGTCTCACAAGTTGAGGACACGGGTTGCGTATCTCGCGCTGTTAATTCCTGAAATACCGTGGCTGGGGTGCCACAGGATGCATGGTGCAGTCCTGCGTTTGCTAGACTCCAGAGAGTGCCACAGGGTAGGCTTCGCGCTGCCCTGCGCTTGCGAAACTCTATGGTTTGATTTTGGAACGATGCCCGATATACTGGGGTCGAGTGAGGTCCGGCATGCTGGGTAGTAGTGGAAAACGGAGACACCATAAGCAGACTGCATAAGGGGACTTGACCTCTTCTGCAACCTCACAGAGTCATGGAGTATTGTCAGGAACAGGTTGTGTACAATTAGAATTCATAACGCGGGTTCAAATCCCTATATATGGAGAAACGGCTTGAGATGGAGTCGCATGTATTTATGGGCTGCATGTTACTTTCGGAGACTTGCTGACATTAGAATAGGAAGCATCCTAGTTCTACCTTCCCGTCAAAGGGATACGTACGGTGCCGTCTCACAAGTTGAGGACACGGGTTGCGTATCTCGCGCTGTTAATTCCTGAACTGCCGTGGGTGGGTGTCAGGAACGGGTTGTGTACAGTTAGAATTCATAACGCGGGTTCAAATCCCGGATATTAGAATAGGAGTGTCCTAGTTCTACTTAAGTATCACATTAGAGTCTAGTCATAGCACTCACGTACACTTAAACTACACCGACACCATTGCTATGTTTGTATATTTTGTATATTGTTTGGAAGATTCGCTGCTATATGATCAGCCTTTAAGCGTCAGTGAATACTGACGTCCCCACTTCCATAGGTACTGGATCGCCCAAGTACAAAGGCGATATTCAGGAGGACTCAAGGCGAGGAAAGCAAGGAGTCAGTATTAAGTTTAGTTCCGCTGCAAAATATGTATTGATTCTGTATTAGTTAGAGGTACTCTGATGTAAGATGTTAAAGGTTGTAATACTTAGAAATGTAAAGGTAATATTGTAACTCTATTGTAAGGTATTACAGTTGTACAATATTCAGACTTGTAACACTTTGTGTATTGAATAAAAAGTTTTAAATTCTCCTGTTTTTTCTGTGTATTGTGACTAATTGAAGCAAAAATCTTGGCTTGTGTCTCGGTTTTCCATTATCGGAAATCGGGGCGCTACATTTGCTCTCCTTCCACTATTTCAAAATGGAGAAAGAAAAGAGAGGCTACATTCTCTTTTCTATTAGCATAATATATAGATATAATAAGATATAGATGTAATATAATATAATAATTGGCAGATACCTGTTAGGGATGTCAAAGGTCATGAAGAGAGAAATAAATTAGACATCTGATGACAAAATTGTCTATTGCAATCCTAATTATTTATTTTGAGATTGAGGATTATTTTGCACAGAAATTTGGAACTGGAGTTGGTGGATTTAAATTCTTTTATAGTAAAAATTATAAATCACGGAATTAAGTCATCAATGGTTACAAATGTGTATCATCTCTAATAATCAGGGTTTTGCAAGTACGATGTCCTTTTGTTAAGAGTAACTTTATTTTTCCAATTTGTTTCTGTTGCCGCTAATTTTGGTGTGGGGGCAAACAGATAGTATTTGTGGATTCTTAGGGAAACTGAATAGAAAACCTGTATACCTGTTCCGCCGGAGTTCCGATCGTTGACTCCCGCCGTTCACCTGCAAAAAGTGCGAGACACCGGGGTTGTTCCCCGCGACGCACCCTCCGACGCTCAAGTCAGTGATCTGGAAGACTATGAAATAGCGCAAAAACTGGTGAAAGATTGATTACCTCTTAATGGAGATGGGTGGGGGGTATTTATAGGCGTCTTAGGGAACAGATTAGGCATGTAATTCCTGTGTATATAGATAAGGAATGTAATCCCTAATCCCTAGTGAAAGGATAGATATGAATCAGGGCCGTTGATTAATATTAATCAGAAACCCTAATTCTATCTCGCTAGACCGGGTTTGTTGCGGGTTGAAATCCGCACCCAGTTGAGGTGGATCTATTCGCGGGGTATTGGATCTGCGAGAAGGAGACCCAGTACTCGTTTCAGACCCGTTTTGTAGGTAAAATTACCGTTTTACCCCTGAACTTCAGGATTCGTGCCCAATTCGGACGGTCTTGATTAAACCCCTATTTTTAGCCATATCACGAGCCCCCCACTCCTAAAGGCTGAGGACAATCAGTCTTTGAGGAGTAGTTTGACTGTTTTAGTGGCTAGTGGGGTTGTATCGAAGCCCGAATGGGTGTTTTTGAATCCCGAAGTGGATGGTAAGGTAATTCCTTCTTCTTTCTTGAAGCCCTGTGGTATATTAAGTTTTTATCTATCTTTTCAGGCTATTTATCTAATTTTGCGATGCGTTATCTAGTCGTTCGGGGGTTTTAACCGTACATTCTAGGCAATAATTGTTCGTTCGGAGGCTCAAAAATATCCCCCGAATTTTCAATTATTTCCTAGAATTTTTAGCTAATTTTCCCGAATTTTTAGCAATTTTTCGCAATTTTTAGATAAATAAAATGATTTAAATAAATAAAAATCGATTTTTTAATAATTATTTATGACGTGGCGTCATCTGAGCCCTCGATCAGGGCGGAGCGCGAGTTTCGGAGTGATCAGACGGTCCCTGTTCCTCGGCAAGTTTTTTCGCCATATACGAGGGTCGGTACCTCGGTACCTCGGCTCGGCTTGGTACCTCGAGAACCATCGCCTCGGCTCGGAGGGTCAGCGCTTCGGCTCGATGAATCCGAGGTACGTGGCATCATCTGGGCCGTCTATTTCAGCATGGATCTCCATAAAATGCTATCTTGTCGTTTAGTGGACGTGGCCAAATCTGGGCCGTTCATCATGACGAGCGCGCTTTTTCACAAGATCCAACGGCTGATATGGGTCGGCGTGATTTTTTGCCATATACGAGGATCGGTACCTCGGCTCGGAGGGTCAGCGCTTCGGCTCGACGAATCCGAGGTACGTGGCATCATCTGGGCCGTCTATTTCAGCGTGGATCTCCATAAAATGCTATCTTGTCTTTTAGTGGACGTGGCCAAATCTGGGCCGTTCATCATGACGAGCGTGCTTTTTCACAAGATCCAACGGCTGATATGGGTCGGCGTGATTTTTTGCCATATACGAGGGTCGGTACCTCGGCACCTCGGCTCGGAGGGTCAGTGCCTCGGCTCGGAGAATCCGAGGTACGTGGCATCATCTGGGCCGTTGGTCATGGCGCGCATCACGAGGACGGGGTTCAGATCACGAGAAAACGTTATCTTGTCGTTTTGTGGGCGTGGCACGATCTGAACCGTCCATCAGATTCTGTCGCGAATTTTGGAGAGATCTGACGGTGACTGCGCCTTGGCATGATTTTTCTCTATATACGAGGGTCGGTACCTCGTCATCTCGGCTCGGCACATCAGGGCTGTTTGGCCGAGGTGCTGAGTTGTCTGTTTTGGGGGAAATGCCTTGAGGGTTCCACCTTTAAGTGCCTAGTGGCTCGGCTGCTCGGCTGAGCTGTTCGGTAGCTTGGTTGGGCAAGCCGATGGCAGGCAGCTCGGAGGATACGCGTGGCTGGATCTGGGCGGTCCATCATGGCGCGCATCACTAGGATGGGGTTCAGATCACGAGAAAACGTTATCTTGTCGTTTTGTGGGCGTGGCACGATCTGAACCGTCCATCAGATTCTGTCGCGAATTTTGGAGAGATCCGACGGTGACTTCGCCTCGGGACGATTTTTCTCCATATACGAGGGTCGGTACCTCGTCATCTCGGCTCGACACATCAGGGCTGTTTGGCCGAGGTGCTGAGTTGTCTGTTTTGGGGGAAACGCCTTGAGGGTTCCACCTTCAAGTGCCTAGTGGCTCGGCTACTCGGCTGAGCTGTTCGGTAGCTTGGCTGGGCAAGCCGATGGCAGGCAGCTCGGAGGATATGCGTGGCTGGATCTGGGCGGTCCATCATGGCACGCATCACTAGGATGGGGTTCAGATCACGAGAAAACGTTATCTTGTCGTTTTGTGGGCGTGGCACGATCTGAACCGTCCATCAGATTCTGTCGCGAATTTTGGAGAGATCTGACGGTGACTTCGCCTCGGCATGATTTTTCTCCATATACGAGGGTCGGTACCTCGTCATCTCGGCTCGACACATCAGGGCTGTTTGGCCGAGGTGCTGAGTTGTTTGTTTTGGGGGA
This sequence comes from Hemerocallis citrina, assembly GCA_017893485.1. Taxonomy (NCBI): domain Eukaryota; kingdom Viridiplantae; phylum Streptophyta; class Magnoliopsida; order Asparagales; family Asphodelaceae; genus Hemerocallis; species Hemerocallis citrina. The sequence continues at coordinate 12,470,905 of CM030365.1, read as the reverse complement.
AACGCCTTGAGGGTTCCACCTTTAAGTGCCTAGTGGCTCGGCTGCTCGGCTGAGCTGTTCGGTAGCTTGGCTGGGCAAGCCGATGGCAGGCAGCTCGGAGGATACGCGTGGCTGGATCTGGGCGGTCCATCATGGCGCGCATCACTAGGACGGGGTTCAGATCACGAGAAAATGTTATCTTGTCGTTTTGTGGGCGTGGCACGATCTGAACCGTCCATCAGATTCTGTCGCGAATTTTGGAGAGATCCGACGGTGACTTCGCCTCGGGACGATTTTTCTCCATATACGAGGGTCGGTACCTCGTCATCTCGGCTCGGCGCATCAGGGCTGTTTGGCCGAGTTGCTGAGTTGGATGTTTTGAAGGTGGGCAGTAGCTCGGCTGCCCAGCCGGGCTGTTCGATAGCTCGGTTCGGCAGACCGGTGGCCGAGTTGTTGACTTAGTGTTTTGGAGAGTTTTTTGGTTCTCGTAACGTTGCTGTTCTCCACTTGTCGCTTTGGCTTCTTGGTGGGCTTTTTACGTTTCCCAAGGAGGCCCAAGTTGTTAGGGGTTATAAGCTTTCACCCTCACTCTCAAGCTCATTTCTTACTTTTTACTCTCAAGTTTTCACTTTTGATCTCTAAGTTCTCTGCTAGCGGCGATTTTCTCTCCAAGGCGTTGCTGTTAGCTGTCGCGTGGGCCAGGCAATTTCCGGCGAGAGCACTCCGACCGTGAACGTCACTTCAAAAGGTCAGTTCACTTAGTCTAAAACAATTTTTCTAGAGATGTCTCGAGTGAACTTGGGGAGTGGGGCCTCGTCTTCGGGCAACGATGTTGCCGAGGAGAGGAGGAGGTTGGAGATCCGGAGAAAGGGTAAACAGGTCGCCGAACCGTCTGTAGCCGAGATGAGGCAGGAGAAGAAGAAGAGGAGGGTGGATACCCAATCTTCCGTAGTGGCGGTGATTGTGGAGAATCCGAAGCAAGCCCCCGAGATGGGACGATATCCTTCTGTCCTGTCCGGGCATTCGGGGATCAGGCAGTACGAGGGCGACCTGTTGGAGAAGGCGATCTATGGGAAGTCGAAGATCATCGAGGAACCTAATCCGGCTCTTCCCACCGAAGCTGATGAGCTCATTTCGGTGTTGGCCGAGAAGGACCTACTTCGGATTAGAAAGGCCTTCGCCATCCCTCCGGAGTACAAACTGATTCTCCCTGGTCCCGGGATACGAGCGAATTCCAAGCTGCCGTCGTTGGATATGTGCATGTTCGACGTCGACTCCTTGAATGCCGGGCTACGTTTCCCGCTGCATCCCTTCATTCTTCAGATCCTCGGCTGGTTCTACCTCGCGCCGACCCAATTCATGCCGAACACATGGCGCCACGTGAACGCCTTTTTGCTTCAGTGCCACAGAGCCGAAGTAGAGCCGGATCTCACGGTCTTCCGAGGAATGTATCGTGTAAACCGTCAGCACAAGACGGAGTATCGATACTACTTGGGGCCGAGGAAGGGTGTTAGGATTATAGAAAACCCCGACTCGATTAAGGGTTGGAAGGAAAAATATTTTATAATAAGGGGCGAGGCGATTCGGCCTATTCCGACCCGGTGGAAAGTGGAGGTACCGAAATTCGCACGAGCCGACCCGGTTTTGTCAGAGGCCGAGGAGGAGGTGGCGAGGAGGATAATGGCCCTTCCGATGTTGAGTTGGAGGGAGTTGACGGAGGAGGTGTTGTTCGGGTCCGGCCTAAGCCCCATCGACCCGAGTATGCTCCTGACATCTCACTTATTTTCGTTTTTCTTTCAAGTCTTTAGTTCGACTCGCTAACTCGTCTTTTTTTTTGTGGCTCGACGCAGAAGCAATGAAGATCGACTTCAACTCCATGATGGCCGACAGGTCCAAGTTGGCCGGGGGTAGAAAGAGGAAGAGGGCGGCCGCAACTGCCTCGTCGACTCCGCCACCCACGGTCGCCTCGACCATCACCCCGCCCCCTCCGACTGTTGAGGCACCCTCGGAGGTTGCCGTTGTTGAGGAGCCCTCATCCCCTGTGGCCCCTGGCGTGATCGAGGGGGCCTTCGACGTAAACGCGGCGCTGTCGATCGAGGCACCACCGCTGACCAAGGCTGCCGAGGAGATGCTGACCGAGCAGCACAAGCAGCTGTTCGTGCCGAATTGGCGAGTGAAGAACCATGACGGGTTCCTCGGCAATTCACAAATGTCAGTGCAGGTCGTCAAGCACTTGGCGACCCCGAAGGATCGAGCCGCGCTAAGGGCAGGGACGGTGGGCGACGACACCTACGAGGTGGCTCGGTCACTCGTCTCGGTATGTTTCTCGTTGCTAAGTTTTTTTTTTTTTTTTAAGTTTACCGCCCAGTTTGTTTAGTGCGCTCACTGTTGTCTTCGCAAGCTACTTGTCACTTCGGCCATCTTCTCGAGACGTTTGCCGAGCAGGAGAAGGAGTTGAGGGCCGCTAGCGACAAAGACCGGTTGGCGAAGGTTAGGGCGGTCAAGGAACTCGAGGCCGAGCAGAGGAGAGCCGAGGCCTTGGAAGTCCGGGTGGCCGACCTTGTTGCTGACCTGGAGAAAGTCAAGGGGACCCTCAAGGCGGAGTCTGCCAAGGCCGCCGAGGAGCTGGCTGCGGCGACGAAGTCCTTGGCCGAAAAGAAGGCGGAGAAGGAGGCCTTGGCGACGAAGATCAGGGCCGAGGTGGAGAAGGAGGTCGAGGCCGAGGCAAAGAAGCACATGGCCGAGAACATGGAGCGGTCTTATCAAACGGCGCTCGATCATGTCCAAGAACGGATCCCTGGCTTCGAACGGGTCGGCTACCGACTGTGGCCAGGGTCGCCTTCAGGCGACGAGGGGGAGGAAGGCGAAGGCGACGAGGCCGAAGGCGAAGACGAGGAGGGGGAGACCGACCGACCGGTGGTGGACGGCCAGGTCGAGGGGAGGATCGAGGGGCCATCTGTTAATGCGCCCGTGGTCGAGGCGGCGACGCAGGTGGACCCTTGATCCCCTTGTTAAATTTCTTGTAGTTTTCGTTTTGTTTTTTCTTCCGAGCATTGTAATGCCTTTTGCGGACTGGCCACCGCTTTTAATGAATGAAAAATATTTTGACTCCGAAATTTGTCCAAGTGTTTGGTTCGGTAGTGTAGTATTTCAATGCTATCCCTTTCTCATTTCAGATTGCCGAGCAGACTCCTATCACCTCGGCTGATCGGCGTCGAGCCGAGTTGTTTAAGCGATCTCGGGAGGATCGTCTCGAGGGTGAGGTTCACTTGACGAGGAGGATACTTCACAACTTAGAGATTAGGCATAGTGAGGCTTTGGCCGAGCTGCACCATCTACGGATAGTCGAGGCCGAGCTATCCGCTAAGGAAGAGGAACTGGCGCGAGTTTCGGCGGAACGAGATGTCTTTGCGAAGAAGGTGGAAGAGCTGCAAAGGGTGACGGTCGACAAGAGTATCGAGGTGACCCACTTGCGCCGCGTTATATCTGACAGTGCCGAGTACCCTGGTTCGGCAAAACTTCCTCGGTTTAAAGTGATAGTAAAGGATGACACACTGAAGGATCGGATCATCGAACTGGAGGAAGAGGTTGCTCGGCTCAAGCCTCAGCCGGTGAGGGCTAACGTCCGGAGCACCTCGTGCACTCGCGAAGAGATCGAGCGAGGGATCACGTTCTATCAAGCGGCGAGCCGGACTCCTATCATAGGCAAGTCAGCAGCCAACGCCCAGAGCGGTGTAGTGGTGTCCTCAAGCGGTGCTTCGGTTGGAGCAACTGTCAGGGTCAGCAGCGAGGAGGCGTCTCGGTTCGTTGGACTGGATTCGAGCTCGAAGGTCAAGAAGCGCCGACCCAAAGTGTCACTGAACCGGAGCATACCCCTTCCTCGGAGGTAGTAGACGGGTCGTGTCTTGTTGTTGTAACCCATTTGCAAGTTTTTGTTGTAATCCATTTTGTAATTTTGTCCAAGTTATTAATAGAATTGGAGTTGTTTTATCCGAACTGTTCTCTGTTGTCTTCTTATCTGTGCCCTAGTCGCGCTAACTAGGGTAGGCTCGAAATGAGCCGCGAGGCAGGTGTTCGCATCGCCGAGCACCTTGGCCTTGAAGCTCTCTCCTTCGCTGTGCTTCTGAACCTTGCCTGGTCCCTTCAGGTACGGCTCGGTTCGGCTGCTAAGGCGTAGTTGTTTCTCAACTGCGCCCACGTGGCCTGATCGTAGCTTGAAGACCGGGGTGACCTCTGCCGAGCGAAGTGAAGCGATCAGGGCCGTCTGATGTTTGCACGAATCTTGAGGCGGGTCCAGTTCCCAAGAAAACACTATCTTGTCATTTTGTGGACACGTGGCTGAATGAGATCCGCTCATCACGCCCTAGCACACTTTCTGAGATGATCTGACGGTGGTTTCGTCTCGGGCGGTTTTTTTGCCATATACGAGGGTCGGTACCTCGTCCGCTCGGCTCGACAGTCGCAGGGCAGGTTGTGATCGGCATCTAACTCCGGCCCGTTTGAGGACGAGCCGGTGAGATAGGGTCGAGCCATAGGAGAGATCCGATCGTTAGATCAGTTTAAGGGATGTGGGAGCAGTTCCGAATGGCGAGCTACCTCTAGTCCGCTTAAGAGCGAACTTGCGAAGTAGAATCGAGCCAAGTGTTGGACTCCGATCCATTCAACGGCTGCAGGAGCAATTTCGAACGACGATCTACTTCTGGCTCGTCTATGGACGAGCCGAGGAAGAAGAGTCGAGCCGAGTGCTGGACTCCGAACCATCGTGAGGTTAGTTTAAGGGATGCAGGAGCAGTTCCGAATGGCGAGCTACTTCTAGTCCGCTTAGGAGCGAACTTGCGAAGTAGAATCGAGCCAAGTGTTGGACTCCGATCCATTCAACGGCTGCAGGAGCAATTTCGAACGGCGATCTACTTCTGGCTCGTCTATGGACGAGCCGAGGAAGAAGAGTCGAGCCGAGTGCTGGACTCCGAACCATCGTGAGGTTAGTTTAAGGGATGCAGGAGCAGTTCCGAATGGCGAGCTACTTCTAGTCCGCTTAGGAGCGAACTTGCGAAGTAGAATCAAGCCAAGTGTTGGACTCTAATCCATTCAACGGCTGCAGGAGCAATTTCGAACGGCGATCTACTTCCGGCTCGCCTATGGGCGAGCCCAGGAAGAAGAGTCGAGCCGAGTGCTGGACTCCGAACCATTGTGAGATTAGTTTAAGGGATGCAGGAGCAGTTCCGAATGGCGAGCTACTTCTAGTCCGCTTAGGAGCGAACTTGCGAAGTAGAATCGAGCCAAGTGTTGGACTCCGATCCATTCAACGGCTGCAGGAGCAATTTCGAACGGCGATCTACTTCCGGCTCGTCTATGGACGAGCCGAGGAAGAAGAGTCGAGCCGAGTGCTGGACTCCGAACCATCGTGAGGTTAGTTTAAGGGATGCAGGAGCAGTTCCGAATGGCGAGCTACTTCTAGTCCGCTTAGGAGCGAACTTGCGAAGTAGAATCGAGCCAAGTGTTGGACTCCGATCCATTCAACGGCTGCAGGAGCAATTTCGAACGGCGATCTACTTCCGGCTCGTCTATGGACGAGCCGAGGAAGAAGAGTCGAGCCGAGTGCTGGACTCCGAACCATCGTGAGGTTAGTTTAAGGGATGCAGGAGCAGTTCCAAATGGCGAGCTACTTCTAGTCCGCTTAGGAGCGAACTTGCGAAGTAGAATCGAGCCAAGTGTTGGACTCCGATCCATTCAACGGCTGCAGGAGCAATTTCGAACGGCGATCTACTTCCGGCTCGTCTATGGACGAGCCGAGGAAGAAGAGTCGAGTCGAGTGCTGGACTCCGAACCATCGTGAGGTTAAAGAATTAAAGGCAGAGAGATGCGACAGTATCACAAATATGAAAAAATTTATTTATTATTATCCAATGATCGGCTGCTTCTAAAGTTGCTAGCCGTTATTACAATGAAAAAATAAAGGAAAAATCAATACTAGTAACAGGAAGGGAATGGTTCGACATCTCGAGTTGCTTAGAGAGGCATAGTCGCTTTCTCTTGGTATTTCAAAAGATGGTCGACATTCCAAGTCCTGGGAATTTCTCTGCCTTCGAGATCTTCTAGCTTGTATGCACCGGGGCGGATCACTTTTGAGATCTTGTATGGTCCCTCCCAATTCGGGGCCAGTTTGCTTTTCTGTCCGGGGAACGAGATGGCCAATTTTCGGAGGACTAGGTCCCCTTCTTTGAGGTCCATTGGGCGGACTCTCTGTTGTATGCTAGCTCAATCCTTCTTCGGTAACTCTGTTGCCGTATAGCAGCTCTTTCTCGGATTTCGTCTATCAAGTCTAGGCTTGCTCTGAGCTCTTTGGCATTTTGCTCTTCTTCAAAGGCTATCAAACGAGGAGAGGGTATCCCAACTTTTAGGGGAATGAGGGCCTCGGACCCATAGGTGAGATTAAACGGGCTCTCGCCTGTTGGGGTCCGCTTCGTGGTGCGGTAGTTCCATAGCACATTGGGCAGCTGATCGACCCACAAGCCCTTGGAGCACTTGTCTAGTCTTTTCTTGATGCCCGAGAGGATCTGTCGGTTGGCATTTTCGGCCTGGCCATTGGACTGGGGATGTGAGATGGAGGAGAAGCGATGTTGTATGGCGAGGTCCTCACATAAGGCTCGGAAGGCAGCCCCAGTGAACTGCGTTCCGTTATCTGTAACTATGACCTGGGGAACGCCGAATCGGCAGATCACACTTTTCCAGAAGAATTGGATGACCCTATGCTCGGTGATTGTAGCCAGGGGCTCGGCCTCTATCCATTTCGAGAAATAGTCGACTGCCACGACTAGGAACTTTAACTGTCCGGGAGCTGGCGGAAATGGCCCTAGTAAATCCATCCCCCACATTGCGAAGGGGATCAGACTTGATAGGGAGGTGCTTGGTGCTTGCGGAAGGCGTCGGATGTCTGAGTACTTCTGGCAGGAGCTGCATTGCCGAACGTGTCGTTCGGCGTCCCGTAGGAGAGTGGACCAGTAATACCCGTAGTTCAACACTTTGCGTGCTAGGGCTCTGGAGCCGGAATGGGCTCTGCCGATGCCCTCATGAAGTTCTTGCAGGGCGTAGTCGGCTTGCTCGGGGGAGAGGCACTTTAGGTAGGGCCGACCATCTACCTGGGTGAAGGAGCGTTTATACAGAGTACCTTCGATTAATACATAACGCTCGGCTCGGGCTCTTATCCTTCGTGCTTCCTTCGGATCCTGAGGGAGGAGTCCGTCTCTTAGAAACTCGACGAGGGGCTTCATCCAATTGTCTTCGAGGAGGATTGGCAGTGTTTCAATGGAGTCGAGCGCATCGTCCTCTATGCTCGGTTTCAGGAGGACTTCTATCAGAACAGTTTGTTCGAGGCCTTGAAGGGAAGAGGAGGCTAATTTGGATAGGGCGTCGGCCTGAGCATTTTTCTCTCTGGGGATTCTATGGATGAGGGCCTCCTCGAACAGTGCCATGAGGCTTTTGACTTTAGCCAGGTACTTAACCATCCTCTCATCACGGGCTTCATATTCGCCGAGGACCTGATTGACGACCAACTGAGAGTCGCTGAAGATCCGCAGGCGTTGTGCCCCTGCATTTCGGGCCATTCCAAGGCCGGCTATGAGCGCCTCGTATTCGGCCTCGTTGTTCGAGGCTTTGAAGTTTATACGGAGGGAGTATTGGAGGATAAAGTCATCTGGGCCAGCCAGGATGACCCCTGCCCTGCTTCCCTCGTTACAAGAGGACCCGTCGACATAGACCGACCAGACGGGTGGTCCCTTCATTGTTTGGCTTGAGTCGGGGATAGTTGTTTCAACTATGAACTCGGCCAGTGCCTAAGCCTTGATCGCGGTCCGAGGCTGATAAGTTATATCATGCTGACTCAGCTCGATCGACCACTTCATGAGGCGGCCGGAAGTCTCTGGCTTGTGAAGAACCTGTTTCAGCGGCTGGTCGGTAAGAACGACCACCGAATGGGACTGAAAGTAGGGCCGAAGTTTCCTCGCGGCCATTACCAGGGCATAGGCTATTTTCTCAATCTTCGGGTACCGGAGCTCGGCGTCCCGAAGCACTTTGCTGACGTAGTAAATGGGCTTCTGAGCCCTTTCTTCTTCTCTGACTAAGACCGCACTAAGCGTCTGTTCGGAAGCTGCCAGGTAGAGGTAGAGTGGTTCACCAGGTATAGGTTTGCTGAGAAGAGGTGGATTGACGAGGTATGCTTTAAGCTGGTCGAATGAGTCTTGTTGCTGCTGCCCCCACTCAAATCCTTTAGCCCCCCTGAGGGCTTTGAAGAACGGGAGGCACTTCTCCCCGGACTTCGACAGAAAGCGCCCTATGGCAGCTAGGCGACCAGTCAATCTCTAAACTTCTTTGACATTTCTAGGAGGGGCCATGTCCAAAATGGCCTTGATCTTCTCTGGATTTGCTTCTATTCCTCGTTGGCTAACCATGAAGCCGAGGAACTTTCCTGATGAGATGCCGAACGCACACTTGTTCGGGTTGAGTCTCATATTGTGCTTCCTCAAAACATCAAATGCTTCTTGGAGGTCAGCCACATGATCAACGCCTCGGATGCTTTTCACAAGCATGTCATCGACGTACACTTCCATGTTCCAGCCGATCTGGGCCTGGAAAACCTTGTTGACGAGGCGTTGGTACGTTGCTCCTGCATTCTTTAGGCCGAATGGCATGACTCTGTAGCAATAAAGGCCTTGGTCGGTCACAAAAGATGTCTTCGGGATATCCGGGGGGAACATTCTTATCTGATTGTAACCCGAGAAAGCGTCCATGAAGCTGAGGAGCTCATGTCCCGAGGTTGCGTCAATCAGAGTGTCGATGCTCGGCAGAGGGAAGGGATCTTTGGGGCAGGCCTTGTTGAGGTCGGTGAAATCAATACAAATTCTCCAAGTCCCATTGGACTTCTTCACCATTACTACGTTTGACAACCACTCAGGATAGTTTACCTCCTGTATGAATCGGGCCTTCAACAGTTTGTCCACCTCCTCTTTGATAGCGAGCTGGCTCTCGGGGGCGAACTTGCGCCTCTTCTGCTGAACCGGTTTGGACCCCGGATCAACACTCAGGCGGTGGACCAAGAGTTCTTCGGAGATACCGGGCATATCTGCTGCTGTCCATGCGAAGAGGTCTTGATTGGTTCGGATGCATTTTACAATATCTGAGTATAGGGCGGACGGGAGGGTCTTGCTGACAAAAAACTTATGAGTCGGCTCCTGCTCAGAGAAGAGTACCTCCTCCAACTCGTCCACCGGCTCGGAAGTCGGCCGAGCAGCATCTTGGGGGAGTTCCAATGTTTCTAAGGAGAGGAGGGGTCCGAGGGTAGAGGACATATAACACTTGCGGGCCTGCTCCTGGTTGCCCCTCGCTTCCCCTACTCCGGCCCGAGTGGGGAATTTCATCTTCAGATGATAGGCAGAGGGGACGGCTTCAAGGGCGACCAGACCGGGCCGACCCAAAATGACATTGTAGGCCGCCGGGACATCTACGACCATGAAGTCCATCAACTCCGTTCGGGTGGTAGGAGTCTTGCCAGCGGTTACGTCGAGGGTAATCACCCCTTCAATAGACACTGGCACCCCAGTGAACTCGTGGAGTGTGTAACCGGCGGGCTTGAGTCGGTCCCGCGAGAGCTTCAGGCCCTTAAAAGCGTCGAGGAAGAGGATGTTGACGGAGCTGCCGTTATCTACTAAGATCCTCTCCACTTTGAAATTGGCCATGTGGAGACTGATGACGAGTGCGTCACAATGAGGTGTGCGGACACCCTCGAGATCTTCGTCAGAGAAGGTGACGGGCACTCCGAGGCCTTCGGGAGGAGGGGTGGTTCGGACTGAGTTGACTTCTCTGATAAATGCTTTCCGAGAGGAGTTCGAGGAGCCCCCCATTGGACCCCCATGGATGAGGTGGAGGACTCGCTCTTCCTCAAAGTCTAGCGTCTCTTCTCGTTCTGGACGCTTGTTAGCCCCCCGAGGCTGGAGAGGAAGTTCGGCTCGGTCCTTTCTTACAAACTTCGTCAGCTGCCCCCTCTGGATGAGGGCTTCGATCTCATTTCTCAGAGCACGGCAGTCGTTGGTGTCATGCCCATGGTCCCGGTGATAGCGGCACCATTTCTCTCTATCTCTTCTCTTGGCGGGGGTGTTCATCCTCGGAGCTGGAGGCAAGACCCCTTCTTTTTCGACTTCCATGAAGATGGCGGAGATGTTAGTGGTGAGGGGAGTGAACTTCTCAAATCTAGGGGGAGGTCGGCGCTGGCCAGCATTATCCTTCTGGAGCTTCTTGGCTCCTTCTTCTTCCGTTTCCTTCCTCTTAAACCCGGAGGTAGACCCCTCCCAGTTGGGTTGTTGCTCGGCCTCTTCGGCTCGGATATACTTTTCAGTGCGAAGGAGGAGGTCGGAAAAGTCCTGTGGTGGTTTCTTGGCGAGGGAGGAGCGGAGGTTGGAATTGAGGACATTGGATTGGAATGCTGCGGTAGCAACTGACTGGTTGAAGGATGCGATGGTTCTGGCTTCAGCTGTGAACCTCTTCACGTAGTCCCTCAATTTCTCCCCCTTCTTCTGACGGAGGTGCAGTAATGAGATGCTGGTCTTCTCAGCCCTATGGCTGCTTACGAAATGTGTGACGAAGAGGGTCTCGAACTGCTCGAAGGAGAATATTGAGGAGGGGGCGAGGCGAGAGTACCATTCTCGAGCTGGTCCTTTGAGATTTGCGGGGAAGGTTTTGCATAGGAGGGCATCGGAAGCTTGATGGAGAAGCATCAGAGTCTTAAAGCTTTCGATGTGATCAACTGGATCGGTCTCCCCGGTGTAAGTCTCAAATTGGGAAGGTTTGAAGCCGAACGGGACAGGTGCATCCACTATGGTTCGGGAGAAAGGGGGTCGGCTAGGACGTAGGGTCTTCCCCCTGAGCTCCTCTTCTCGGTTTATCTGACCCAGGCACCTCTCTACTTCATGAAGGCGACGGTACATGGTGTTGTCCCTCCGACGGTAATCTGCCGAGCCTCGAGACTCGTCTTCGTATGAGGGAGAGCGAGGGCTGCGGCGATGGTAACTTCGGGAGCGACGAGGACTTGGGGTACGCCGGGAGTTGGTAGGAGCAGGACGAGGAGATGGGGACCGTCGGTGAGGGCTTCGGACTGGAGGAGAGGACGGGTCCTTCGGCTCATTAGGATTTTGACGGAGGTTGAGAGCCTGCAGGACGGTCGCTTGGAACTGCTGGAACTCGGCACGGGTGATTGGTGCCTCATTGTTCCTGGGTTGTTGCCGACCTGCGGGGGAGTGCCTTCTTCGGTAATGATCGGGGGACTCTTTCCTTCCTCTGCGGACGGGAGACCTGTAATACCGGCGGCGTGGAGACCGCTCGCCCGGATGGTGTTGGCGGGAGGTTCCCTCTCGGGCCCGTTTTTCATCCAGATGGCGGCGGAGGTCATCGTCTTTCTGGCGGTTGAAGGCTGTATTGCGGTGACCAGAGGCTCGGGGATGATGGGAGGCCATAGAGTCCGTAGAGGCGTTGTGGATGGAGAGGTGCTCTTGGTGAAGGGGTTGTTTCTGAGGGTTAAGACCCTATGGATCAGGAGGGGGAAGGTTCTGTTGGAGCGGGTCTTCCGCCGTAGGGGGAAGCTGCCCTTGTTGTTGAGCAGGATTGTTGGGAACTTCTTGCTGCTGATCAGGGTTGGGTCCTCGGTTGGACCCCCTTGATCTGACTTTCCGAGGTGGCATGGCTGGAGAAGACCTGTATTCGGGGAAGATGAGAGGTTTCTATTCGTTAGTTTCCCACAGACGGCGCCAATCTGTTGCCGCTAATTTTGGTGTGGGGGCAAACAGATAGTATTTGTGGATTCTTAGGGAAACTGAATAGGAAACCTGTATACCTGTTCCGCCGGAGTTCCGATCGTTGACTCCCGCCGTTCACCTGCAAAAAGTGCGAGACACCGGGGTTGTTCCCGGCGACGCACCCTCCGACACTCAAGTCAGTGATCTGGAAAACTATGAAAGAGCGCAAAAACTGGTGAAAGATTGATTACCTCTTAATGGAGATGGGTGGGGGGTATTTATAGGCGTCTTAGGGAACAGATTAAGCATGTAATTCCTGTGTATATAGATAAGGAATGTAATCCCTAATCCCCAGTGAAAGGATAGATATGAATCAGGGCCGTTGATTAATATTAATCAGAAACCCTAATTCTATCCCACTGGACCGGGTTTGTTGCGGGTTGAAACCCGCACCCAGTTGAGGTAGATCTGTTCGCGGGGTATTGGATCTGCGAGAAGGAGACCCAGTACCCGTTTCAGACCCGTTTTGTAGGTAAAATTACCGTTTTACCCCTGAACTTCAGGATTCGTGCCCAATTCGGACGGTCTTGATTAAACACCTATTTTTAGCCATATCAGTTTCCAAAACTTTTTTTTGTGTGTGTGTGTTTACCATTTTCATGAACATAACGTACATTGTATTTTATTGTCTAATCAGTTTCATCCATCAGATGGTATTTTGCCTACCGAATCTTCTGATGTGTTTGATAAATGACTGTTGAGATATGCAATCCTGGGCACTTGGTGGATACCGTGCCCTTAATATGTTGGTCTACAGTTTCAAACCTAAAATACCACTAGTCATGAAACAGTCAAAATTGCCTGAACTATGCTTAATTGGTAATCATAATCGAACTCGTACACTGTCCTTACGCTGCCTCCACTTGGCTATCTGTAAACTCAAGTAGGATAAACCCTGTGTAGCAAATTTGTTTGCCATTGCTCACAATTTCACAATTAGTTAAATGTTGGGAGTTTTGTCCTCATCACACTGTTTCTTCCACTTGGTAAATTATGAATGGCATGGTTCTGTATTTTGTAATTTTCACACAATGCTCCTCTAATAGATTTACTTATCAATTCGATACCAAATTGTGTACCAGTAATTTTTTTTGTTCTGGAGCCCTCTTCTAGAAGTTTTGCTCTTTTTCGCTATCTTTAAATATTGCAAGCAGGAAATTGTTAACTGAACTGCAGAAAGGAATAGTATGGCCTTTATGCTTACTATTTGCTTCACTGATGATTTTGATCATTTAAAATTGCCAGTCTTACCTTTTCATCTTAGACCTTTTCCCAGTCTAGTAGAATTTGGATGATTGCTCCTTAATTCATCTGCTTAAAGTTCATGACAAAAAAATGTAGAGGTAGTGCTTGCCAAGTGGCAGCATTATCATGTCAAAACCATCATCTGCTGCCGGTTGGTCACTGATCTTGCAAGACTTTCATCTACTTCGAATTCCCCTTTTCAGAAATCCGGTATGGACTTTTCTGGGATTTGTTGGAGGTTGACCGTTGGTTATTTAAACAAGAGGTCATTTCTTTGTTGGAGTTTCTCTTTGTTGGAGTTTCTCGACTTTCTAGTCATCTTGTATAACCATATCTAGTTTAATGGGGGAAAAGAAACTCAGATGTAGAGATGCATTCGGATCAGATACGGATTGGATATTGCCTATATCAACATCTGTATCCATATTTTCAGGATGGATTCGGATACGGATACGGATACGGGTATGACTAGGAAAAAAAATCATATTCATATCTGCAAAGTTCGGATACAGATGCGAATCGGATACGGTGTCTCGTATAACGAATACGAATTCAGATATCAAATATAGTATTCTTGCTATATTTGTTTTCCTTGACTAGTACTTAAATTTGTAAATAATGCAAGATTTTTAGTTTTACCATTTTATATTTTACCATTTTTATGATTTCCACGAGCATAATTACCAAAATTAAGAACATGATATCACATAGAAAGCAATCTGATCAATATACAGGTTCAATTGTTTTTGCTATATTACCTTAAAGCTCTCACAGCAGTAGCCCAACTACCCTCACTTGATGGCAGGACACCCAGGAAAACACAGTTAGCGATCCCCTAAATGATCAGAACACAGAAAAAAGTCAGACAGCAAAATGTATAGCTAAAATACAATTTTGTCTTTTGTACAATCAATAAGCAGTTTTGGTGCAACAATAATTGAACCTGATGTATAACAAATAGCAACTAAACCAGGTTGAGTTGTTTATAAGGTGAGAGTTCATGTTCTTAACTTGATTCTTCAATCATCGTTGTTACTTTCAGACGTTCCTGATTGAGATACATGCTTTTTCCTCTGCCATTTTATGCGATGCAATACAATACATTACTAAGATTGATAAAAAAACAACATATCGTATATGAACAGTCTTATGAAGATCAACTGAACTTGAAATTTTTTCCCAACAATTTTGAGTGCTTCAGCTTGCGATTTGAGTTCCCCATTCCTGACATTGTTTTCATGCATCACCTTGAAACAGTATTGCAAAAATAAGCAACGATATCTTTAAATGAAATTTGAAGAATTTGAAGGCCAAACTACATACCATTTGGCATACAATTGCTTCGGGATCGAAAGAGCAATTGTTTCAGCTTCTAATAGTCGGTTCCTACAAAAAGAACCAGTAAAATTAACAATCCTTTACCTACAGGAAACTATCATGAAGAGAATAAAGTTGGAAACAGTAATATGAACTTGTTGTGTACCTTATTATACTGCTCCTGGAGAGAGCTATTAGTGATGGAATTTTATATACACTTAAGAACATGCATAAAACATTAATAACAACCTAAAACATATTCTTATGAATCTAGATCTTAATTATGTTGCAAAAGTGCTTTATTATAAAATCCTAAATCATGAAACTATAGATCTTTGCTAAATCAAAAGAAGAAGAACATTAAAAGCAGAAACGCTAACCTGACACCATTGATGAAGATTGCGCAGAGGGTTTGGATCTTCCTATTGATACACACTTCTATGAGATGTCGTCTCTCTATTCTTCTATTGATGGGATTACAGATGGAATAAGAAGATACGTACATATAGGGGACCATAACCCTAATTGATAATTATTGATTTCCAATTTGCCCATCACAAAATGATAAATTTACTTTACAGACTCTACACGTGTTATATCACATTTTAAATTTTATGCTTTTAACCCATTACTTAATCTTGATTAGATCACTTTAATTTGGGTTAGACTTTAGAATAGAAATTATACATTTAGTCATATATGTGAGCCCACATAGATTATTTTCTAACAATCTCCCACTTGGGCCACATATGTTACTCCTGATAAATGTACATACTTGATGAGCTCAAAATTTTGATATCATAACCAAAAGCATAGCCAAACAATCTCGTCCATTAATCATGTAAATATAGGATCAAAGCAATTTTCGTTACATTTATCGTAACTAAATTCATCAATGGTCACATATATCAACATAATCAAACGACATAGATCAAGTGTGAATGTGTAGCATGGAAATTTCATGCAATGTGATATATACACATACCTATTTCCAACTGGTCCTCTTTAAAACTTAAGTGAGGTCAGAATCAAAACATGACAAATGAGTGAGAAAACTGAATTCTTTATTTCTGATCAGAAAATAACCAAATGTATAAATGTCTCACACAAACATAATGCAAATAAAATACAAACTCCCACTAAATCATGATATCCTCAAATAATACAACACCCATATGAGCTGTGTGATCATGAAAGACCTTGAGTGGTAATCCCTTTGTGAGTGGATCCGCTATCATGGAGTTTGTTCCAATGTGCTCTATGGATATCTGTCCACTCTGCACTATTTCTTTCACAACTAGGAACTTTATGTCAATATGCTTCGACTTTGTCGAACTCCTGTTGTTGTTGAAATACATCACTGCCGACTTATTGTCACAAAATAACTTCAGTGGACTTTCTACATTCTCCAAAATGCACAGCTCAGTGACAAAATTCTGTAACCATATTCCATGATTCGATGCTTCATAGTATGCTACATACTCTGCTGCCATAGTGGAAGAAGCTATAAGTGTCTGTTTGGAACTTTCCAGGATATAGCTCCTCCGGCTAACAGGTAAATATAGCCTGTTGTAGACTTTCTGCTATCTTGGCACCCAGCAAAATCAGAATCAGAATATCCTACGACCTCCAAATGATCTGATTTTCTATGTGTGAGCATGTAATCTTTTGTTCTCTGAAGATACCTCATAAACTTCTTGGCTGCTATCCAATGGTCCATACCAGGTTTGCTCAAATACCTGCCTAACATCCCAACAATGTACGCAATATTCGGACACATACATACTTGAGCATACATTAGACTCCCAATAGCTGATGCATAGGGGATCTTTTGCAATTTCTGAATTTTAAGGTTACTTTTAGGACACTGATTGAGACTAAATTTGTCTCCTTTAGCAATAAGGGTATCCCCTGGTCAACAATCTTGCATGCCAAACCTTTTGAGTACTTTATCGATGTATCCCTTTTGTCATAACCCTAGAATACCTCGAGAACGATCTCGGTGTATCTAAATTCCTAATACAAAGGAAGCATCCCCAAGATCCTTCATCTCAAAATGCTTGGACAGAAACTTTTTAGTTTCGTGCAATAAATCTATATCATTAATGGCAAGCAATATGTCATCGACATATAGAACTAGGAATATATCCTTACTCCCACTAAACTTGTGATACACACAATCATTAACTACATTCATCTCAAAACCAAATGAGATAATTACTTGATGAAACTTGTGGTACCATTGACGAGAAGCTTTCTTGAGTCCATAGATGGATTTTGTCAATTTGCAAACCATATTCTTTGGATCTCCCGACACAAAGTTTTCTGATTGCACCATATAAATTGTCTCGTCAATGTCGTCATTGAGAAATGCCGTACGTCTTGACATCCATCTGATGTAGCTCAAGATCAAGATGAGCAACAATTGCCATAATTGTCCTAAACGAGTCTTTCGATGAAACTGGAGAAAAGTCTGTGAAATCAATGCCTTCTTTCTGAGTTTAGCCTTTAGCTACAAGACGTGCCTTATACCTCTCCACATTACCATTTGCATCCCTCTTGGTCTTAAATGTCCATTTACAACCAATTGGTTTTGCACCTTCTGGTAATGGGACAAGTTTCCAAACTTTGTTGTCTTGCATAGACTTATACTCCTCATTCATGGCATTAATCCACTTTTGAGAGTTACAACCTTTCATGGCCTGATGAAATGTGATTGGATCATCTTTCATCATTCCATTGTCATCCTCATGTTCTTGGAGAAATACAATATAATTATCCAGAATAGCATTCCTCCTTTCTCTCGTGGATCTCCTTAATGGCACTGGTTCTTGAGGTTGTTGAGTTTGTTCTTCTAGAACAATTACCTCATTTTGAATGGGGGGTTGTTCAACATTGTCTTGTTGAGGTTCTGGATTCACTTCTTGATCAATAATAAGTGTAGGAACTTGAATATTGTCAAAAGTGATAGTAGGAATTAGGTTTGTAATTAAATCCAATTCCTCCTCAAAAGTAATGTCCCTAACTTTATTTCTCCCCCCAAACTCAACTTCCTCAAAAAATGTTGCAGTTTCCGTCTCAAAAATATTCCTAAGTGTGGGATCATAAAACTTATAGTCCCTAGATCGTTCAGAATAACCAATAAAGTAGCTGCTCACTGTTTTGGAGTCCAATTTCTTTTCATGTGGCTTGCAAGGCCTTACCTCAGCTGGACATCCCCAAATGTGAAAGTGCTTTAGACTAGGCTTTCGACCTGTCCAAAGCTTATAAGGTGTTTTTGCAGCTACTTTAGTTGGTACTCTATTGAGAATGTAAGTTGCTGTCTTTAATGCTTCTCCCCAGAGGGACTCAGGTAAGGTGGAATGAGGAATCATGCTCCTTACCATATCCTTAAGAGTCCTATTTCGTCTCTCAGCAACACCATTCATGCTAGGTGATCCTAGCATGGTGTACTGTTGAACAATACCGCATTCCTCTATGAATTTAGCAAACGGTCCTAAACGTTGTTCACCTGAGCCATCATATCTGCCGTAGTACATATCACCACGATCAGATCTGACAATTTTAAACCTTTTGTTGAGTTGATTCTCAACTTCAGCTTTATAAGCTTTGAACACGTCCATAGACTGTACTTTTTCATGAATGAGATATAGGTACCCATAACGTGAGTAATCGTCTATGAATGATATAAAATATTGTTGACCATTCCAAGATCCCGTAGGGAATGGCCCACAAATATCTGTACGAATCAATTCTAAGATGCCTAAAGATCTATTGACACCTAATCTCTTAGTTTTGGTTTGTTTTCCCTTTATGCAGTCTACACAGATATCAAAGTCTGTGAAGTCCAGGGACTCCAAAATGCCATTAGACACAAGGCGCTTAACTCTACCTTTTGAGATATGACCTAAGCGCTTATGCCATAATAATGCTGAATTTTATTTATTTAATTTACGTTTAGTACCATGTGACTCTACATGCAAGGTTTCATTATAGGATGCAATTGTTTCAAGCAAATAAAGGTTTTCATAAGCATTCAAATAACCAGTTCCATCAACATTTGAATTTAAAGATAAACTAAACTGATTGTTTCCAAATGAACAATAATAACCAGATTTGTCCAACAAGGAAACAGAAATTAAATTTCGTCTAAAAGACGGAATAACAAAAGTGTCTTTCAAATCCAAATAAAAACCGGTTCCGAATGACAACCTAAAATGCCCAAATATTTCCACTTCTACCGATTTTCCATCGCCCACAAAGATGTGTCTTTCACCATCATTTGGCTTTCGGCAGCTCCGGCAACCATGCATAGAAACACTTATGTGAGTAGTAGCACCAGAATCTATCCACCAAGTGTTTCTAGGTACTGAAGATAAATTAACTTCAGAACAGACCAAAGTCATTTCAACCTTATTATTTTTAGCAAAACATTTCTCAATTTGATCGAGAAAATCTTTGGCCTTAGTAATCCCATCGGATTCTGTGCCCCTAAAGGCTTCTGGAATGCTGTGTTTTATAATCATTAGACTCATGCGATTTGAACGATCCCACCTCTCAAAATCCCTTTTATCATCAGGTGTGCTTTCCGTAGTGAGAGGTGGAGATTGTTCTTCCTTTAATGCATGGTCTAATTTCATACAGCCAAGAGTTATCAGTAAGGTCCCTTTCCAATCCTTGAAATTTGTCCCATTAAGCATGGGAATAAAATTGATATTAGCAGTTATTGAGGCATCAGAAGATACACTAGCTGAATATAGAACAAAAATAAACAAAATAAGCTCACATGGGAATCCATATAAAACAATAAATTCAAATAATGGTTAATCCCATCTCAAGATACCAGGCACAACATTAATATCAAGTCTTTGGATAGTAACATTAACTGTAAGCGGTACTCTTGTTATAGCAATCAAATATTGACAATAAATCCTGTCAAATAATAAGTCATTCTTTGGACTGACATATTGTTCACATGGAATACCTTATAATTGTCATATATTTATTACCACAGATGTGAATGAAATTCGGCCAAATATCAACTTACCTTTGGATCAGTTAATAAACGCATGAATTACAAACACACAATCATCTTGATATTTTAAATAAATTAATCTACACAAAAGAGGTCACTTTGGCAACATTCTGTTTCAATTAATATATTCAAATATTAGACATTCATAAGAAAATCCAAAACCAAAATTTGAATTTAATTGTTTCCCAAAATTTTATCTTTTCCTTAATTTTTTGTAATTTTACTTTATTTTAGATAGATAATATCAAGATAATATCTATTCAAAAATATAACAAAACCATAACAGAAAATTAATATCAAGTGGGACCTATAGCATAATGTTATAGGAAGATTTATGTTAACAGATAGTTTTAACAGATAATGTTAACGGTGAGATAATTTTAACAGATAATCCTATAACATATTTTGTTAACAACCAAAACAAAACTAGATGCCCACCTGACATCATCAGGCAGCAGGATGCCCACCTGACATCAGAAGGCGTTTCTCAAGTAGTTTTGTTTTCTTTCATCATGTTAACAGTCAACGAGCAAGGATGTCTTTCCACAGTATTGAATGTTTACGAAAACATGCATTGATATTCAGGATATTATCTGAGAATCTAATACCAATTAATTAAAACCAGATCTTAAAACCAATGTTAATTAAATTACTTGATATTATTTATACACAACAGAATCAAAAAAACGACATCAAAACTGTACCAAAAAAAATTAAAAAATCCAGATCTGAAGCAATTGTTCCAATTACTTCTATGAATTAAAATTATTAATTGAATCTCTTAAACAGGAAGATCAAATAGAACCTTATATTTCTTAAGTTTCTTTAAATAAGAAACCCTAAATTTCTTCAATTAATTCAGCAAAGATGGCTCTGATACCAATTGATGGAATTTTATATACACTTAAGAACATGCATAAAACATTAATAACAACCTAAAACATGTTTCTATGAATTTAGATCTTAATCATGTTGCAAAAGTGCTTTAATATAAATCCTAAATCATGAAACTATAGATCTTTGCTAAATCAAAAGAAGAAGAACATTGAAAGCGGAAGCACTAACCTAAAGCCATTGATGGAGATTGTGCAGAGGGTTTGGATCTTCCTATATGATACGCACTTCTATGAGAGGCCATCTCTCCATTCTTTTGTTGATGGGATTACAGATGGAATAAGAAGATACGTATATATAGGGGATCATAACCCTAATTGATAATTATTGATTTTCAATTTTGCCCATCACAAAATGAGAAATTTACTTTATGGTCTCTACACGTGTTATATCACACTTTAAATTTTATGCTTTTAACCCATTACTTAATCTTGATTAGTTCGCTTTAATTTGGATTAGACTTTCACGACAACACAGAAGCTATTTGCCGGCATTTTTATAGACCTACACCGGCGGTTTTTTACGCCGGTGAAACATTCACCGGCATTTTTATAAATGCCGGTACAAATGCCGCCGAATCGAGCGTCGCAGAAAGATAGGTGTATTCACCGGCGTTTCTACTAGACGCTGGTATATCTTAAAAATACACCGGCAGCCAGACAAACTCCAGTATATGCCAATTTCTGAGTGTCGTTCTTTTCCCCAATATACATTCACCGGCGGTCACATACCGCCGGTATATATCTTTCACCGGCGATTGTAGAAACGCCGGTGTATGTCCAATATGTACCGGCGGTGATAGAACGCCGGTGTATGCTTGTTTCTGAGTGCCCTTCTTTCCCTAATTACAATCACCGACGAGTTATAAAACGCCGGTATACAGATATTCACCGGCATTTTATGCAATGCCGCTATAGATATATGAGTACACCGGCGTGCGTGGAAATGCCTCTCTAACGAAATTTTCAACTAAACAATTAGATATACCGGCATTCTATGAAACGCCGGTGTATGCCCGTTTGTTTTTCCTGCTCTAATATTCCATTCGATTTCAATTCAAAATTTCATTTAAAAAACCTGTAAACTAATTCACAACTGATTCAACCAATTTCAGGCATATTAATGCGCAAATCACAACCAAACACAAGAATTAAAGATAATAAAGTTTCACACATAGTCCATTAATCGTCCAAATTCACCGCATAATTAACACAGTGTCATAATTAACAAATACAGCAATTAACATCCCAAATATCTCAACAATTACTTAAAACAACAATCCAGAACATAACAACAACAAGGACAACATAACAACAACAACTAGAGTAGGCCGACCATAGATTCATACCCCTCGAGAAGCTTCAGTGCTGATCATCAGAATTTCCTTCATCTGGGTGACCACTCTATGAAAAAAAATAATAATTTAGTTCAGCCGTAGACCACAATACAGAATATACATATTTTTTGAACTTGCAAAAAGATCTACCCAACTCATAAATTCTAAGATCAAAGTGCCAATTGCAAATAGAATTGTTAATGATATATAGAGAGGTAAAATAATTATATTGCAGTGCTAAAAAACTAGTACTTAATTTTGTTTTTGAATATATCTAAAACAGCAAAACAAATGAAAATCAAGTATCTAACTTGAAACCTTTATATTCTCCTCTGATTGGGAATATCCAGTATCTAAAACAGTAAAACAAACGAAAATCCAGTATCTGAGCATGTCTTTCATGGATTGTTTAGACAATCCATGAAATTGTCATCGTGGAAGGAAACCAAATATAAGAAAAATAAGAAAAATAAGAAGGGGCTCATATCAAGTATAGTTTTAAATAACTGTCATCGTGGAAGGAAACCTAATATAGAAGCCAGAAATGGAAACAGAAAATGGTAGAGAATGAGAATACACCAGGCTAACATAGCGGCATTTTCCTCATCTCTCTCTCATCCCTTCTTTCCCTTCAGCACACGCACACAAAGAGACATCAGCAACAACAGCAAGAGCGACAAGAACAACAACAATAATAAATTATTATAAATGAGATGTCTCTATATGGGTTTCCAGATCTCCACTCTAGCCCTCTCTTTCTAATCACAGCCCAATTAAGAACATAGACGATAGCCACTAAACAATCCAATCACAGCCCAATCAAAATTTGCCATCATGGATCTTAAATCTTCAGATGCACGAATTCAGCTTCTTTAACAGTAAAAGAAAATGAAAATTTCCAGTATCCAAGCATATATGTTTGTCTATTAATTCTTCATCCCAACTAAATCATTGATGTTTGTGGCTCCAAAAGAAACCTGCACAAGGTTTGTTCAGCCCAATTCTTGTATAGATTTGGAGAATGTTGGTATACAGCTAGCATACTTAGATGACAGTCAACCCATTTTGGTAAAAAAATCATGCTAAGATGGCAATCAGATGCATGAATTCAGTTTCTTTAACAGTAAAAGAAAATGAAAATTTCCAGTATCTAAGCATATATGTTTCTCTATTAATTCTTCATCCCAACTAAATCATGATGTTTGTGGCTCCAAAAGAAACTTGCACAAGGTTTGTTCCGCCCAATTCTTGTACAGATTTAGAGGATTTTGGTATGCATACAGCATCCTCAGTTGACAGTTAACCCATTTTGGTTAAAAAATCATGCTAAGATGGCAATCAGATGCATGAATTCAGCTTCTTTAACAGTAAAAGAAAATGAAAATTTCCAGTATCTAAGCATATATGTTTCTCTATTAATTTTTCATCCCAACTAAACCATTGATGTTTGTGGCTCCAAAAATACCTACACAATGTTTGTTCAGCCCAATTCTTGTACAGATTTGGAGGATTTTGGTATACATACAACATCCTTAGTTGACAGTTAACCCATTTTGGTTAAAATATCATGCTAAGATGACAATCAGATGCATGAATTCAGCTTCTTTAACAGTAAAAGAAAATGAAAATTTTCAGTATCTAAGCATATATGTTTCTCTATTAATTCTTCATCCCAACTAAACCATTGATGTTTGTGGCTCCAAAAGAAACCTGCACACGGTTTGTTCAGCCCAATTCTTGTACAGATTTGGAGGATTTTGGTATACATACAGCTTCCTTAGTTGACAGTGAACCCATTTTGGTAAAAAAATCATGCTAAGAAGGCAATCAGATGTATGAATTCAGCATCTTTGACAGTGAAAAAGAATGAAAATTTCCAGTATCTAAGCATATATGTTTCTCTTTTAATTCTTCATCCCAACTAAACCATTGATGTTTGTGGCTCCAAAAGAAACCTGCACAAGGTTTGTTCAGCCCAATTCTTGTACAGATTTGGAGGATTTTGGTATACATACAGCATCCTTAGTTGACAGTGAACCCATTTTGGTAAAAAAATCATGCTAAGAAGGCAATCAGATGCATGAATTCAGCATCTTTGATAGTCAAAAGGAAATGAAAATTTCCAGTATCTAAGCATATATGTTTCTCTATTAATTCTTCATCCCAACTAAACCATTGATGTTTGTGGCTCCAAAAGAAACCTGCACAAGGTTTGTTCCGCCCAATTCTTGTACAGATTTGGAGGATTTTGGTATGCATACAGCATCCTTAGTTGACAGTGAACCCATTTTGGTAAAAAAATCATGCTAAGATGCAAATCAGATGCATGAATTCAGCTTCTTTAACAGTAAAAGAAAATAAAAATTTCCAGTATCTAAGCATATATGTTTCTCTATTAATTCTTCATCCCAACTAAACCATTGATGTTTGTGGCTCCAAAAGAAACCTGCACAAGGTTTGTTCCGCCCAATTCTTGTACAGATTTGGAGGATTTTGGTATGCATACAGCATCCTTAGTTGACAGTGAACCCATTTTGGTAAAAAAATCATGCTAAGATGCCAATCAGATGCATGAATTCAGCTTCTTTAACAGTAAAAGAAAATAAAAATTTCCAGTATCTAAGCATATATGTTTCTCTATTCATTCTTCATCCCAACTAAACCATTATATTTGTGGCTCCAAAAGAAACCTGCACAAGGTTTGTTCCGCCCAATTCTTGTACAGATTTGGAGGATTTTGGTATGCATACAGCATCCTTAGTTGACAGTGAACCCATTTTGGTAAAAAAATCATGCTAAGATGGCAATCAGATGCATGAATTCATCTTCCTTAATAGTAAAAGAAAATGAAAATTTCCAGTATCTAAGCATATATGTTTCTCTATTAATTCTTCATCCCAACTAATTCATGATGTTTGTGGTTCAAAGAAGATTTTAGATCCAGGATGACAAATTTTGATTGGGCTTTGAATGGAGATTCTAGTCATAGATCGATTCTTCGGGCTCATATCAAGTGTAGTTTTAAGGACCTGTCATCGTGGAAGGAAACCAAATATAGAAGCCAGAAAAAGGAATGGTAGAGAATGAGGATACACCAGGCTAACATAGCGGCATTTTCCTCATCTCTTTCTCATCCCTGATTTCTCTTCAGCAAATGCACATAAAGAGATATCAGCAACAACAGCAAGAGCGACAAGAACAACAATAATAATAAATTATTATGAACAAGATGTCTCTATATGGGTTTCCAGATCTCCACTCGAGCCCTCTCTTTCTAATCACAGCCCAATTAAGAACACTTGTTGACAGTCACTAAAAAATCCAATCACATCCCAATCAAAATTTGTGATCCTGGATCTAAAAACTTCAGAATTCCTAACATCTGTACAAGAATTGGTCAGAACAAACCTTGTGCATCTGATTGTCATTTTCTTTTACTGTTAAAGAAGCTGAATTCATGCATCTGATTGTCATCTTAGCATGATTTTTTACCAAAATGGGTTCACTATCAACTAAGGATGCTAGCTGTATACCAAAATCCTCCAAATCTGTACAAGAATTGGGCAGAACAAACATGTGTGCAGGTCATAGAATATCATCTAAGCATTCTATATGCCAAAGTGGGGTTGGTCATAGAATGCATGAACGACACGTATTAGTGTTTGTGACCATGCAGTGGGGTGCAGCTATGATCACTAGTTGGATCACCAAAACTCCCAATTTTATTGAAGAACAATAAGAACAGGGCTCATATCAAGTGTAGTTTTACGGAACAGTCATCGTGGAAGGAAACCAATTTAATATAGAAGCCATAAATGGAGCCAGAAAGAGGAATGGTAGAGAATGAGGATACACCAGGCTAACATAGCGGTATTTTCCTCAACTCTCTCTCATCCCTTCTTTCTCTTCAACACACGCACATAGCAAGAGGGGGTTGGTCCAACAATAATAATAGATTATAATAAACGAGATGTCTCTATATGGGTTTCCAGATCTCCACTCGAGCCATTTCCTTCTAATCACAGCCCAATTAAGAAACATAGACGACAGGCACTAGACGACAGCCACAATGCAGACTCACAAACACTAATACATCTCTTTCATGCATTAAAAATTATAAAATCTTCAAAATTACCAATTAAAGACTTACCGGTGGAATTATCCGTGGGTTCCTTGCTATTACCCCAATAAAGGATGAGAATTTGCTTGCATTATCACCAACTGGTTGCCTGACACCGTTTTCCTCCACCACAATCCTTTCGTCATTCTTAAGTTTCCATATGCCCGTCATCTTAGTTCGCCCTCGATGTTTTTGACAGTAGGCGGCGTGCTACCCTCCCCCTCCTCTGTTTGACTGCCACTATTATCTAAGATTAACAAACCAACATAATTACAAAAAACTAAAAAAGTGAGATTTGTAACAAATTCAACTACAATGATAGTTTGATGCAAATGACACTAAGCATAGTTTAATGTAAATGACACCAAGCAGTAGAAAATAGTAAGATAATTAAACTAATTATTAAATTCACATACAACATGTTCGGAATTACAAGATATAATATTACAACAAGATTTAAGACACGAAAATTACAGGACATATAATATTGAGCTATGAAAATCAAGTACACTACAATACGACATCTTCCAATACATCGCCCTCTTCTCCATCCTTGCAGAGCCAAGTCCCGTAAATTCCGCCGTCGGTTGTGTTTACATCAAACATAGGAAACTCAGAAGCAATGTAACTGTTCATGACTTCACTGTCTTCATCTTCTGAAGTATCGCCCAGTTGGAATACATCTCTTGGTTGCATAACGAGAGCCACATACGATTTTGACAGGGTTGGATCTTCAATGTAGAACACTTGTTGCACTTGGGATGGGAACACAAATGGTTCGTGGCTAATGTGTGTACCGATGTGAATCAATTTTGAGAAGTTTACAACTGTGAAGCCTAACTTATCCTTGTTATTAGCAAAATTCCTATCAAACTCAGCCCAATCCCCACGAAATCAGACAACACGAAAATGACCAAAATAGTTCAACTCAGTGATATCCGTGAGCACTCCATAGTAGTCGAGATCTCCATCTACCGGCCTCGTGTCCGACTTAGAAGCATAACTTCTAGTCTTTAGTAACTATTTTGAGACTTCAAATTACATTCACGATCTTTAGTACGAAATCTAAAGCCATTGAATATGTATCCTCCGTATCTTTTGGCCATCTTATAGGGACCTTTGGCAAGTACTTGTATTTCAGATGACACACCTTCAGGACCCAAAGAATGTACCTATTAATTTTGGGCAAATCGTATCAGCACCATGGATAATGTAGATATAATGAAGATTAACTTGCATTTTCTTAATTCACCTACATGAGATTCAAACCACTTATGAAATTTTTCATTCATCAACTTGTTTTGTTCACGTGGTGGTAGTCTTCTTGGTCTAGCCCTTCGTTTGATATCCCTGACAAATTCGCTAAAATACAAGCAATTGAAATAAGGAATAACAAAAGTAAGTTAATATCGAACTCTGCAGTTTTCGCTATATTCGATTTAAATTCAAAAGCAACTTACTTTCGAAATGGTTCCACTGATGCATGGTGGTCTAGCATATATCGATGTGCCTGTTCCCACGTTAAGTTATCTAGCTCAAATGCATCAACTTTACCAAAAGTAGTGACAGCGGTATCAAAAAGATATTTAGCACCATCAAGATTGGAAATGTCTGGATTTCTCCTTGGTCTAGTCAAAGATGTCTCTACACCCTGCAGATACCTTAGGGCCACAGGAAGGAGATCCTGCATTAGGACGTGATAGTCGTGTGACTTTAGACCCTGAAGCCTCTTCTATTTAAAGTTGACACATCTTGCTATGTTAGAAGAATAGCCATCAGGAACTTTAAGTTCTAGTAGAACTTTGCAAAACAATTCCAACTCCGATTTTGACATTGAATACATTGCAGGAGGTAGGACTACTTTCCCATTCGGTAATTTCTCTGGGTGCAACTCATGTCGGATGCCCATTGACTTCAAATCAAGTCGGCTCTTGAGATTGTCCTTTGTCTTCCGGTCATCTCCCATAACTGTTTCTATACAATTTTCACCAATATTTTTTCTGATATGCATCACATCTAAATTATGTCGCAATAAGTTGAATTCCCAATACGGCAACTTGAAGAAAATACTCTTCTTCTTCCATGCACCTAAACTCGTCATGTTCTGATCCTCATCTTCGCCACATAGATCGGTCTCCTCACCTTGCTCTGGCCTTGCCCTTTTCTTACCCTTTTTGTTGACTTGTGGTTCTTTTCCATATTTGAACTGATGACCATCTACCCGCCTCAAAATATCTGACCCAGAAGAAGCTCCAGGAGCATGTTTCCACTCGTCGGTACCATCAAATGTCGCTGTCTCTGCCCGAAATATATGTGTGTCAGGCAACCATCTCCTATGACCCATATAGCAAAACTTTCTGCCATTGTACAACCACCTTGAACTAGTTTGATCAACACAACAAGGACATGCATAACATCCTTTAGTGCTATATCCAGATAAATTTGCATATGCTGGAAAATCATTGATTGTCCAAGAAAACACGACCCGAAGAGAAAATGTTTCTTTAGCCACAGCATCATAGATTGGAACACCCACCCACAATTTCTGAAGTTCATCTATTAACGGCTGTAGGTACACATCTATATCATTTCCAGGACCTTTCGATCCAGGAACTATCATGGACAAAATAAATGAGGACTGCTTCATGCATTTCCAAGGCGGCAAATTGTATGGTATTAACACAACAGGCCATATGCTGTATGTACTACTCATTTGCCTAAAAGGGTTGAAACCATCACTAGCTCGTCCAAGTCTCACATTTCGAGGATCTTCCGCAAAATCGGGATATTTTTCATCAAATTTTTTCCAAGATTGAGAATCTGCAGGATGTCTTAGAATCTCATCATTAGTGCGACCTTCAGCATGCCATTTCATATCAGAAGAAGTTTTCGTAGACATAAACAACCTTTGTAGCCTAGAAATCAGAGGAAAGTAACACAGTATTTTGGCAGCCTTCTTTCTCCTACTTCACTTAGTAAATCCACTGGCTTGATCGTCTTGATTGGGTGTTTCTGTTCATTTTGAAGAACCACAGACTTCGCAATTCTCCAGACTTTCCTTACCTCCCGTGAAAAGCATACAGTCATTTGGACATGCTGCTATCTTCTCATATCCTAGATCGAAAGAACTTAGGAATTTTTTGATTTTATAGGCTGAGTTTGGAATACAGATTTCTGGAAATGCTTTATTCAACAGTTCAAGTAGCATACTGAAGGACTTAGCAGACCACCCATTTAAACATTTAATCTGAAATAGTCTGACAATGAATGAGAATTTAGAGAATTTGGTGCAATCGCGGTACAGCGGAGTACTAGCATCTTCAAGCAACTTAGCGAAGGATTCTTGCTGTTTATTATTTTCAGGGGCTGGGTCAGGCATTTCCTCGTTCACCCCACCACCAATGTGTGATGTTTCTGTTGACTCATTATGAACTTGGGTTGTTGGATTATTGGTGTGGAAAGAAACATTATGAATCCCCAAGGCGTCTTGCAACAAAGCATGCATCTCATCGGGAACACTTAAGTCTTCATTCACTAAGGGCTCATCTTCATTTTCTAATACAACCGGACGAACAGGAGCTGACGTATGATCCTCTCCATGATAAAACCACCGTGTGTACCCTTGAAGAAAACCGTTGACAACCAAATGTGTATGTACTACGTCACATGTCCTCAAATTACAATTTGTACACCGGAGGCATGGACAAAGGATTAGGTTGGGATCACGGGAATGTCGTTTGGCAAAGATAATAAAATCTTTAATACCATCATGGTACTCCTTGGATAATCGTGGTTTACTAATCCAACTTCTATCCATTATAACAATAGCACACAATCTGAAATTAAAATTTGGCATATTAAATAATATTGACAGTAAAAGGCATTTTGTATATTTAATTTCACCTTTTTTAAAACCATCCTTAGCTGCAAATAAATAAACGATATAACAATTAACTATAAAATAAAGAAATCATGGTTCCAAAAATATATAAAAAAAATTAAATCTTAATACAATCTACTCTATTCACATAACCCTAAACTACCTTTGTGGAAATTATCACAACCACCTTAGTGGCATTTTATTGCACACCTTGGTTTCGAGTCTAATATCGATTCGACTATAGTCTCCCCTGTATTTGGCTTTCTGTTCAAGGAGATGATGATGGTAAAGGGTATTTGCTGAGGAAGAGGAATCGGACGAATAACGAGGGCGTCGTGCTGTAAATACGGTAATAAGAAGATCTGATGACTCATGAACTATTCTGTTCATGGCTGCTAATAATCAGTTCTTATCCCAAAATAATAATAATAATAATAATAATAATAATAATAATAATAAACCTGCACAAAAGAAACTAATATGGCTACTAATATGTTTCTCTATTAATTCTTTATCCCAACTAAATCATTGATGTTTGTAGCTCCAAAAGAAACCTGCACAAGGTTTGTTTAGCCCAATTCTTGTACAGATTTGGAGGATTTTGGTATATAGCTAGCATCCTTAGATGACAATCAGATGCATGAATTCAGCTTCCTTAACAGTAAAAGAAAATAAAAATTTCCAGTATTTAAGCATATATGTTTCTCTATTAATTCTTCATCCCAACTAAATCATTGATGTTTGTGGCTCCAAAAGAAACCTACACAAGGTTTGTTCAGCCCAATTCTTGTACAGATTTGGAGGATTTTGGTATACAGTTAGCATACTTAGATGACAGTCAACCCATTTTGGTAAAAAATCATGCTAAGAAGGCAATCAGATGCACGAATTCAGCTTCTTTAACAGTAAAAGAAAATGAAAATTTTCAGTATCTAAGCATATATGTTTCTCTATTAATTCTTCATCCCAACTAAACCATGGATGTTTGTGGCTCCAAAATAAACCTGCACAAGGTTTGTTCCGCCCAATTCTTGTACAGATTTGGAGGATTTTGGTATACATACAACATCCTTAGTGACAGTGAACCCATTTTGGTAAAAAAATCATGCTAAGATGGCAATCAGATGCACGAATTCAGCTTCTTTAACAGTAAAAGAAAATGAAAATTTCCAGTATCTAAGCATATATGTTTCTCTATTAATTCTTCATCCCAACTAAATCATGATATTTGTGGCTCCAAAAGAAACCTGCACAAGGTTCGTTCCGCCCAATTCTTGTACAGATTTGGAGGATTTTGGTATACATACAGCATCCTTAGTTGACAGTGAACCCATTTTGGTAAAAAAATCATGCTAAGAAGGCAATCAGATGCATGAATTCAGCATCTTTGACAGTAAAAGAAAATGAAAATTTCCAGTATCTAAGCATATATGTTTCTCTATTAATTCTTCATCCCAACTAAACCATGGATATTTGTGGCTCCAAAATAAACCTGCACAAGGTTTGTTCCGCCCAATTCTTGTACAGATTTGGAGGATTTTGGTATACATACAACATCCTTAGTTGACAGTGAACCCATTTTGGTAAAAAAATCATGCTAAGATGGCAATCAGATGCACGAATTCAGCTTCTTTAACAGTTTAAGAAAATGAAAATTTCCAGTATCTAAGCATATATGTTTCTCTATTAATTCTTCATCCCAACTAAATCATGATGTTTGTGGCTCCAAAAGAAACCTGCACAAGGTTCGTTCCGCCCAATTCTTGTACAGATTTGGAGGATTTTGGTATACATACAGCATCCTTAGTTGACAGTGAACCCATTTTGGTAAAAAAATCATGCTAAGAAGGCAATCAGATGCATGAATTCAGCATCTTTGACAGTAAAAGAAAATGAAAATTTCCAGTATCTAAGCATATATGTTTCTCTATTAATTCTTCATCCCAACTAAACCATTGATGTTTGTGGCTCCAAAAGAAACCTGCACAAGGTTTGTTCCGCCCAATTCTTGCACAGATTTGGAAGATTTTGGTATACAGCTAGCATCCTTAGTTGACAGTTAACCCATTTTGGTAAACAAATCATGCTAAGATGACAATCAGATGCATGAATTTAGCATCTTTGACAGTGAAAAGGAGAGAAATCAAGAGAAAATACCAAAGAGAGAGGGGGCGACGAGCGGTGGCGTAGGAGATAGAGAGAGAGAGCGGGGCGACGAGCGGTGGTTTTCGATCGCAAATTCACCGCGAAATAGAGAGAGGGAGGAGGGAAAACGAAGGCGGCCAAATTGGGTTTGGAAAATTAGTGAGCGAAATGTTAGGGTTCGCGGGGATTTGTCTCAGTTAATTCACCGGCGTTTGAAATTACAAATGCCGGTGAATGTATCGATATATTCCCCGGCGTGTGTTATTAAAATGTCGGTGAATAATACCATTCACCGGCGTTTCTAAAGAAAACGCCGGTGAATATCATGATTCCCCGGTGTTTTATAGGGGCCGCCGGTGTATAACCATCCAATCTGATGCCCCATTCCTGGTCACTCCCTACCCCGGCGCGAATGGTAAAACGCCGGGGAATATACGCCGGTAAATCGCACATGTGATGTAGTGTTTAGAATAACAATTATACATTTAGTCACATATGTGAGCCCAAATAGATTATTTTCCAACAATTAGCACTATCAGAACCTAATTTCATCCAGAGTCCTGGTTTCTAGATCTCCAAAAGAACTTGCACAATACTACTACAACAGTAGCATAGAATTATCCCTTCATAATTCTCGAAATCTTACAAAAAACCAATATATATTTCTCAAATTGTTACCTTCACATATAAATTCACACTCCCCATTCTATTGCACATAATTAATTGTTGACTTGACAATGCAGCTACAAAATCTACCCATACAAAGACCTACAAACCTTACCGACCTTAACATTCAACAAATATCCAAATGAGAATAAAGCTGAAGCTTAAGCTACTTATTAAAAATTAAGCACAACAACCACGGGGATCAATAATACATAATTTCCAGCAATTTGCCACACTCTAAGCCTTATGCTGATATATAGACGCATACTCTCCTACCAAGAACGGTGAACGACACAAGCACAGTTATCTTTGGCTTTTGTCGGCGGCAAAGACAGCGAACAGCCGCAAGTCGATGTAGACGATAAGGATGGGTGAAGGAGAAAGTTAGAAAGGACAATAGGGTTTCTGACTTGGGATTATTTTATTTGAAATATAGGGTTTCTAATTTGGGATTTGGGGCAGCCACAACCCGCAGGTCGATGGGGATGGGTAGAGGAGAAGTTTAGAGAGGAGGTTGATAGAGATCTCGATGGCGAGGAGGTTGGAAACTGAAAAACAGTAACCGGGTTTGGGTTTTTTTCGATTTGGAAAATAGGGTTTCATATTTGGGATTTGGGGCAGCTGAAAGGAGTTGGGGATTTGGGGATGGGTGGAGGAGAAGGTTTAGAGAGGAGGACGGTCGGATATCTCGAGGTTGCTTGGAGTAATCGACAGCAAGGAGATCGAAAGGTGAGGGGCTTCAGAGAAACGGGAGATGGGGGTTGGCCGGTTGGGTTTGTTGTGTAAGAAATAGGAGATTAGTATTATAATTTAGAACTTATAAGTTAGAAGATTAGGGTGGGAAATGGCGATACTTTTCAGTATACAACTATATATATTTATTAAATAAATATATATTAAATTAAGTGATATTCATATTCGAATTAGCTTTTTTTTTAGGTATTCCAGCATCCGTATCTGTATCCAAATTGTTTTGGATTTGAATATCCGAATTCGTATCCATATCAATCCAAATACAAATTTTACATATCCGTATCCACAAAAAAAATTGAATTCGGATGCAGATCGAATTGAATATATTTTTAACTGAAAGCATCCCTATTTAGATGCGATGGCAGTGACGATGATGATTATGGAGCATCTTCCTCAATTCTGGATAGCTTGCTGAATTTGTCACTTTACTCTATGTTAAGGATTTCGAACATATAGAATGTATCTCTGTGAACTGTGTAGAGCTTACTGGCTGTAATGGATTACATCTAATTGAATTATGTAAGCTAGGAAATATGACAAACATAAAATCTTCTTATCTAAGATTCAACATCCTCTTAAAAAAAATTAAGTTCCTTCTTTCCTCGAGTTATAGCATTCTTCTTTAATGGAATTAAATGTAATGCTCCGAATTATAAACACATGTAATTCGTTGTAAAAAATGTTGATTTTTACATCAATTTCGTACAAAAATACAAGGATTTTAAACTTTTACAATTCAATAATGTCTATCACAATACACAGCAAAAATTACATAAATAAATACAATACAACATATGATAATGAAAGCTCTTCAATCATGAGACATTCTTCATAGCGACTTTAAGTCCATGCCAAATCCAATCCTGCAACTGCAACTAGGAAACTGCGGGCACGTCAGTTACATACAACTGACACAATTTTATAATACAACGATTTTACCATCTTACAAATCACAAACATGAATGCACAAAAATAGAAATATGGCTATCCTAATTATGTAAGTATATGATATGAACTTAATGTCTAATGCAATCATAATAAATAACACAAATGCACACTTGTTCGGATTCTATGCATCCCATACTATATAGGTCCGAGGGCAAGCCCTTATCGTACTCCTCATTATAGGATTCATTCTCTCATTATAAAATCTTATTATGGTGACTAATGTAAGGTTTAAATATCATGTGAGTATCTAGTACCGACTATAAAAATCGTTCTCCCACCGCAAGTGATTTTGGACATCCTGCCTCACACCCAGATAATTCTGGAGAGGAGACCCACACTGCGAGACATATGGTACCTCATCACACAAATACCCAATGAGGGTCACCTCAATACCGATAATTCTGAAAAAATATCTCCCATAGCAAGAAATTTTGGACATTATGTCTCACACCCCGATAATTCTGAAGATAATCACCCACTGCGAATCTTGATCCTGATAATTCTGAAGAAGTATCTCCCGCCACAAGTTATTTTGGACATCATGCCTCACACCCCGATAATTTTGAAGATAATCTCCCACCACAAATCAAATGAGACCCTCATACTCATGTTTGCCCGTACTTCATTACATTTCCCTCTAGTGCCAGTTCCTAGGTTTGATTATGATTATCACAACCTAGAACTAGCTTACCCTACCAGACTTAAATCAACACATGGAGAAATGTTAGCCTACACTGGCTACTTCTCAAATTTTATTCATCATAACTTGTCGGTCTCTACGGGTCTCGTTTAGCCTCTAGATTCCGACATCTCAAATTGAGATCATATGGGTTATCTAAACCTCAATTACACAATTTCTCATTCATAATTCACTTTGTTTGTTTGTTCATACATTCACATTGAATTGTCAATTTCAAAATATAGCTTCTCATTCCCTTACAATACATCTCAAGAAAGCATTTCAACTTAATAAAACTCCTTACAAATGTTATACGTTTATTCTCCCAAATGTATTATTTGTTAATCTCTTAATTTGTCATATAAATCATTTTTCATAAATTTTAGCGTGAAATTATCTTTCATATAATACGCAAATTATAGGATAAATTATCACATTTTAATCTTTCCTCACAAAATAAATCATTACCAGTTCACTTCTTAAAGTAAATATTGTACAATATAATTTTCATCGAAATGAATTTCCCACATTTATATTTATTTATCTCAACTATTCCAAAGCTAATTCATTTAAAATAAAACAATTATTCATTAAAGGATCCCAAATATAACCATCTAGGCATATTAATCAATTTGTAGTGGGATTTTATCCTCAAATAATTTCTAAATTTGTACATAATTATTCTCAAAATATTTTATTAATATTCTAGTAATTTAGTATTTATCTTTGACTGAATTCTATGCAAAATATGACTAATAGAATAAAAAAAGTCAAAAAAAAAGGAATGCCAATGCCCTGGCTCAAACCCAGAATTGGTAGCAACTCAACCCATAGCCCAAACCAATAGGCCAACTCACTGTTGTGAGTTAAAGGGTTACCACAATTCTTGTAAACCTGAATTACAGTAATTATATTAACTCAAAAATTTTGATAACTCAATTTCTATGCATTCCTTTACAATTTCATAATAAAATACTTCTAAGATTAGTGTCTCTGTATAAATAAAATATATGACAATTTATTCATGAAGAACATAGAAATTTTATTTAAATTGAATGAACCACTTATAGACTTATACCTTAAATTAAATGAATAATTGATCCCCACACCACTAGAATTTTTTAGAAGTATTTATTTTTATATTACTAAGATGCATACGAGAAATCAATCTATGTGGTTAGTGTGTGAAATTCCACTAACTCAACAAAAACTCCTACACATACACATATTAAATTCTTCATATACTACACAATCATAATTGAGCATGCATAAATTAAAGTTCTAGAGTAACTCGTTCACATGCATAAATCAATTCATCTCTATCTACGTATTTCTAGTTTAAACAAACTCAATTTCTACATACTGGAATATTATGAAAATACCCATACATTCACATACCAATTTAGTTATTCTCCACATATGTTATGGCGAAGCATGCACAATCTACTAAAATATTAGAAGATAGTGAGAACACCCATCTCAAAAAAGACCTCTTAATGGTTGAACCCCTTAGCCAAATGCTCCAAAAAACTCCACAAGCAATCCCACAAGCCTCTTCCTTGGTTTCCCGAAATCAAAATAGCACCTCCCTCTCTCTAGAGTCTCTTTTTTATTTGATTTCTTTTTTGTGTTCATTTGGGGTTAGGTTATGGGATATTCATATAAAAAATTAGGGAGTAGTTTTAGCAACCAACCATCCACTAACCCACTCACACACTCACCCTACTCTCCTATATGCAGCCGGTTTCTTAAAAGAGTGTACATTGCATGTGTGCACGTGTGGACGTGTTTTGTACAATTTTTATTTTACTCTTATATTATCATTTTATTTCATTTAAAACCCTCTTCTTTAATAGTTATATTATTTTTCTCAACAAAAATTTAGTATAATTTACTTAAATTAATCTTAATGAAATTTTAGTGCGCAACTTTTGTAATAAAAATAACGTAATTTGTACGTGTATAGGAGGAAAAGCACGTGCAAAACACGTGTAGCAAAAATATTTAAAAAGAAATATTTCACGTAAAACTAGTTTAAACTAATAAAAATAAAAATAAATATACACACTTCATAAATTTTTGTTTTGAAAAAGGATACAACCAACCCGTGCACTGCAAACACATGCGTCACACGTATCAATAAGTATTCAAATACAAAAAAATAGATTTGAGCGATGGATAAATTTTTATAAACAATCAAAATATAAAATACATAAAATATTTATATTGATAATGTTACTGATATTTAATGTAACGATAAAATATACGTAATCGACATGTGCATTGAAAATACATGTAATACACGTAAAAACACAAAGCTTAGGATTTATATTTGTCTTGGCTCAAAATAGGATAAGATGAACTTTGAGAGGAGAAAAAAAAATATAAATAATCGAAGTACAAAAATACGTAGGATAAAAGTACGTTACGGATATTATCCGTAACAGTATAAAATACATGTGCGTAACACACGTGAAGCAAAATTATCATAACTCAATTTTGCGGGGTGTTACACTCTCTCCCCCTAAGAATAGTTCAGTCCTCAGAACTTACTAAGGAAAATTTTGTATTTTGAACACACCGTACAAATCATTATTGTATATAGAATAGCTGTCAATACTACGAAAATAAATGTAGTATAAAAGTATATAACATAAAAACTAGCATTGGTATCGGGTCGGGTCGGGTCGGGTCATTCACTACCCGGACCCAGACCCAGTCCCCTACGGGTCCAAAAATTAGACCCAGACCCGGATCCATAAGGATCGGGTCCGGTTCTGGGTCCGGGTCCTATTAAAATATTCCTGCCCGTTCGGGTAGGAGCGGGAGTTTGAGCGGCGAGCGGAGGCGGCGAGTGAAGGATTTAGAATAGATGAGAGCAGAAAAAAGCACGAGTTTTGAGTTCAGAAGAGGAAAATTTATAATTGAGGAGGAAAGAGGGGAGGGATGAGGATAGAATATTTATTTTTATGTTGATTTTTTGGGGGTTTTTAACGGGTCCGGGTCGGGTCTCTTTTGAGCGGACCCGGACCCGGACCCGGACCAATAAGTACAACGGGTCCCATTTTAGGACCCGGACCCGGACCCGGATAGGCCGGATCGGTTCCGGTCCAATGCCGGGTCCGGGTCGGATCCGGGTTTTGGGTATTTATACCAATACTAATGGAAACCAAAGAAAACTTATATAAAGAAACTATGAGTATCAAGGTGAATGAGAACGAAACACGAAAGTATTAAACAAACAAGAAAAATTTAACAGAAAAAGAAACGTGACATTTATAGATTAAAAGTATTTTTCATACAAAATAATATTTGATAAAGTATTAGTTAATATAGTAAAGGAATGGCAAAATTTAAAAAAACGTCACAAAACTTTGGGCCAGTTTAAAAAAACGTCACTAAACCTTTTTTTTTATAAAAAAAACGACACAATGTTTAACTTTGAACTGACAGAGTTACCTACCGTTAACTTTCTTCTACGTGCACTGCACGTACTCTAAATACGTGACGAAAATACCCCTGTTCTCCTCCTTCTTCTTACCGTAAAAGAACCCCAAATCAATGAACCCTAATTCACCCCATAGATTCAATCAACAACGTACTCTAGCAAATCTTGGAGTGGAGCTCAACGAATGGTGTACCATTTATCTCCCAATCCTAAATCTGACGTAGAGTAGTAATATTTGGGGGATTGACTAATCGATTCGAAAATAGCTCCCAATCCTAAAGTGTATCGAAGCAATCGAACAAGGTTGGTTGTCAATTATTATATTTGTGTATGTTGGTTTCGGTATGGGTATTCTGATGTTGTTTGAACCAAATGAAAATGTGGTTTGGGTGGACCAATTTTGATAATTTTTTTGTTGTTAATGTGGTGTGGGACTAGAGTTTTACAATCAACCCATATATTCATCTTCCTTACCAGATCTGATGCTGTAATCGGAACCCAATATTCTTTCAAAAAGCTCCATGTCAGGTTGAATCTTTATTTCAACTTAAATCTATCATATAATTTTGATGTTTCCATGTCTCATATAATCCTTTTGTTGTACAATTTAAATCTTTGCATACTTCTCTTACAGATTCCACAATTTCGAAAGCTCCAATGAGGAGGTCCACAAAGAATTGTGATGGAGGTGGAACCCTATTGTGTCATCACAAGGAGCCTGCAGTAGTTAAGATAGCTAGTACCTCTACCAGTGCTGGAAGATATTTCGCTGGATGCCCAAATTGGAAAACTGATAATTGTCGTTTTTTTAGGTGGGTAGAAATTGTAGGAGACAACAAGAGGAAGAAAGCATACTCTGATTTGATGGCGAAGAATGTGAAGATGAGTTTGGTTGTTAAGGAAACAACCAAGAGGTTAAAAAAATTGGAAGTGGAGTGCGACTCACTGCGAAAGAAGGTGCTCGATTTGAAAGTGAAGGAGGGAACACTGAAGGGGTTTGCTGTGTCATTGTTTGTATTTGTTGTTTTCATATTGTATGTGTTCAAATAGCAGTATTGAACTGTTCAATGATTGTATTTTGATGACAATATAATCGATGTGTTTTGAAATGTGAAACATGCTTTCACTTGTGTGCTCGATGTTTATGAATGCTTGAGTTGTCTGCGGAGTTGTCATTTGGTGTTTGAAATGTTAATAGATCCAGTGCTTATGATAAAAAAAGCAAATCTTTTCATTTCAGAACAATTTAGGTTTTTGTATAAAATTGTTTAAAAAAACATCACAAAACTATTGTTTGGTTTAAAAAAACATCACAAAAGTATTCTTTTGTTTTAAAAAAACATCACAAAGATATGCCTTTGTTTAAAAGAACATCACAAAACTATTAGTTTAGTTTACAAAACATCCCTAAACTATTGATAATGTACAGTATATACACATGATCAGGTTTTCTTTCAACTTTGTTAGTGTGTATATTTCACATGATCAGGTTTTCTTTCAACTTTGTTAGTGTGTATATTTCACACATTCACTTATACTAACAACACACTTACAACACATTTAATCATTACACATTCGACAAAATCCAACACCTCAAACAAATCACATCTACAATTTGGAGCATCAAACATTGCAAATGAGATCAATCTCATCACCACAAATCCAGAAAAATGAGATCAAGACAGCTGAGATGTACATAACACTTTTACTTCAATTTTATAGTACATGTTCAATACATTGCATTTAACAATACATAAAATGGCCTAATAACTTGACTGCAAATAACCCAGTGTTCTGACTATATTGTTTTCCAAAACTGGGACAAAAAAATTGAGTAACCCCGGCACAAAAAATTCTTCTATCCTTCAGGGACAAAAAATTGAGTAACCCTGTACACAAAAGCATTGATTCTCCACTGACTCCTTACATTTCAATCTTCATATCCAAATTTCTGTGCAAAAAAGTGAAACATTCTCCACTGACTCCCTACTTTTCAAACAAACCATTGAAGTAAGATAAATTCAAATGTGAATTATGTAACCTGTAGCACGAAAAAGTTAAAAAAATGCACCAATTTTCACCTGGTTTGACCAGTAGCAAAAAATTAAACCCTGATGATATCTGCACAGATTGTTATATTCAATTAATCTGATACATTAACTATGTTACCAGATAATTTGATACCAGATAATCTGATACATTAACTATGATACTAAAAAAGTTAATCATAACCTCATACCTTACCTATGATACCCTAACTATGATACCAAATAATTTGATACATTCAAATCAAATTTGATACATTAATTATGACACCAGATGCAACTAATTTTGTTGTAAATTAGTACCACTTACCTTCATTCTTGATCAGGCTGACTCTGGTTTTGACTGTCTGTAGGCACATCTGCCCTCTTTGACACCTACAAGTTGTCATAAAAACATGAACAAGGACATGTACAGTCTGCCAATGTATGAACTAAATCTTGCAATATAAATTGCTTCTTAAAAATGTGACATTTGAGATGAATACTGTTGTGAGTGTAAGAAGCAAAAGGTAATTCTAAGAAACAATTTTATATTGCAAGATTTAGTTCATACATTGGCAGACTGTACATATCCTTGTTCATATTTTTGTGACAACTTGTAGGTGTCAAAGAGGGCAGATGTGCCCACAGACAGTCAAAATCAGAGTATGCTTTCTCCTTCTTGTTGTCTCCCATAATTTCTACCCACCTAAAAAAACGGCAATTATCAGTTTTCCAATTTGGGCATCCAGTGAAATATCTTCCAGCATTGGTAGAGGTACTAGCTATCTTAACTACTGCAGGCTCCTTGTGATGACACAATAGGGTTCCACCTCCATCGCAATTCTTTGTGGACCTCCTCATTGGAGCTTTCGAAATTGTGGAATCTGCAAGAGAAGTATGCAAAGATTTAAATTGTACAACAAAAAGATTATATGAGACATGGAAACATCAAAATTATATGATAGATTTAAGTTGAATTAAAGATTCAAACTGACATGGAGCTTTTTGAAAGAATATTGGGTTCCGATTACAGCATCAGATCTAGTAAGGAAAATGAATATATGGGTTGATTGTAAAACTCTAGTCCCACACCACATTAACAACAAAAAAATTATCAAAATTGGTCCAGCCAAACCACATTTTCATTTGGTTCAAACAACATCAGAATACCCATACCGAAACCAACATACAAAAATATAATAATTGACAACCAACCTTGTTCGATTGCTTCGATACACTTTAGGATTGGGAGCTATTTCCGAATTGATCAGTTAATCCCCCAAATATTACTACTCTACGTCAGATTTAGGATTGGGAGATAAATGGTACACCATTCACTGAGCTCCACTCCGAGATTTGCTAGAGTACATTGTTGATTGAATCTATGGGGTGAATTAGGGTTCATTGATTTGGGGTTTTTTACGGTAAGGAGAAGGAGGAGAACAGGGGTATTTTTGTCACGTATTTAGAATACGTGCAGTGCACATAGAAGAAAGTTAACGGTAGGTAACTCTATCAGTTCTGTGTCGTTTTTAAAATAAAAAAAAGTTTAGTGACGTTTTTTTAAACTGGCCCAAAGTTTTGTGATGTTTTTTTAAATTTTGCCTAAAGGAATATATTAATTAAGTCATCAATTGTGAAAGAAATTGGGAAAAAAAATAATTGGCAAGAAATAAGAAAATCATAGTAAAATGCTTTAAAAAAATAAGCAAATTAAGCAGAATAATGAAAGTAGTAAGAAATAGAATGAAAAGAGTAATGAAAATAAAAATCGAAGTATGGAAAAGGAAAAGAAATGTAAGTGCAAAAAATAAAAGCATTGAAATAGTATGGATAAATTATAATGCAATAGGAAAATAAAAAAATAGACTAAGAGCGTAAATAAATATTAGAAAGCTTAAAAAAATTATCTATGATAAGATGAGCAGTATTATGATAAAGAAATAAATAGTAAAAATGAATAAAATATCGAAATATAAACCAAACTAATGAATAATTGAGAAAAGTATAATAATTGAAAAGTAGTTAGCAATTACTAATAAGAATTTGAAAATAAAAAGAAAACAGAAGTTAACTAAAAGAAAATGTGAAGAATAAAACGATTAAATCGTAAACAACACTAGGATTACATATTACGAGACAGAAGAAGGTAGTAATTTAAGAGAGGACTGTTGGATAAAAATTTGAAAAATATATGAGTGTTAAATTTTGTTAACAAAAGTATAAATAATCTAATATAAGTATCTATATAATAAAATACAAAGAATGCTATCAAGTGGCTCTCCTTCAATCCTCCAAAAATCAAAGGCTTAGATCTAACCTCACAAAACACATTTTTTCCCCCAAAATTTCAAACCTCAAAATTCAAATTCAAATCCCCCTCCTAAAAAAAACTAATTTATATATTTAATTATATATTTCTCTCTCTCTCTCTCTCTCTCTCTCTCTCTCTCTCTCTCTATTTACTCAGAAGTTTAGATTTTCATATTTCAGGTTTGTAAATTTTCAGATTTTAATGTTTTTTTATTGTTCATGTTACATTGAAAATAGCAAATATATCTTCAATAGTTAAATTTCATCATTTTCCATCCTCAAAGTTCTAAGATGTTGGATTTTATATCCTCATTTATAATTATTTTTCAACATATACTAATGGAAACATGGACTTTCATTTATAACTAATTATTGTCATACTATTCAAACTTGAGCTACATAATTGTTGTTTTACTGTTTATAAGGCTTTTCATATGCTGTATCGTTCCGAAAACGTGCCAAAGGCACGTGCTCACGGGCAAATCTAGTAATAGTAAAAATTATAATGATGTGCATAAAATAATATCATAAAATATTCTTTTGTAAAAGTTAATAATAATTTATAGAATAATGATTTGTATATATCAAATATTTATAAGTTGTCAGATGTAGTACGAAAATCAACATATAATATTTTGTACATAAATACACATAAAAACTATATGACAAAACAACAATACTATAACATGAAAGTTATAAGAAATTGGAGAAACAAAATAAAATAGTAGTAAAAGTAGCAATATATAATTGAAATAATATATAATATTAATTGTGTAGAAATAAAATGTAGATAGTAAACGAAAGTATAAATAATAAAAGTCGTATTATATGAGTAGCAAACAAATCGGAGATAAGATAGGAAAAAAATATAAATAAAAATGGAATTTTATAAAAATAAAAAGTTAATAAAATAATTAATAGTGACCAATATTATAGATTGAAAATTAAATAAAATAATAATAACACACATATGATAGATGTAGAAGCAAATATAAATAATAAGGTAATTAATTAAATGTGTATAAGTATGACTGTATTATAAATAAAAGTTGAAGCAGTAAGTGATAAAACATTATAAAATGGTATGAACTAGTGCAAAAAAAGAATAGTGGTAAATAATATATATAGAAATAAAAGTGGGGGTTATTAAAGTAGAAAATCTCCTTTATTGTGGGTTCGCCTCATTCAACTGCAGGCTTGCCTCCTTGACATCAAGTTGCAGATTTGCCTCCATGAAATCCAGTTGCAGGTTGCCTTCTGGACACTCGGTTACATATTTTACCTCCCCGACATCCAG
Organism: Hemerocallis citrina; assembly: GCA_017893485.1. Classification (NCBI taxonomy): domain Eukaryota; kingdom Viridiplantae; phylum Streptophyta; class Magnoliopsida; order Asparagales; family Asphodelaceae; genus Hemerocallis; species Hemerocallis citrina. Next base: position 12,426,983 of record CM030365.1, on the reverse strand, counting down.
TTGCAGTTTTCCTCCATTGACGTCTATTTGCAGATTTACCCTCTCGACGTGAGGTTACACATAAATGGTGAATGGAATGATGTAATCTTCCATATGTACTTGGATATTGAAGGCTTAATTAAGTATGATGAACATTTCGAAATTTGTGATATAAAAATAAAAATAAAAGTAGGAGATGAAGTAGAAAATTACAACGATAAAATATTAAAAGATGTATAGATTATAGATGTCAAACATAAATATAGAAATTAGTACTAATGAAAATGACTTATAAAAGTGAGAGGAAAATGGAATGAAATACATGCATAGGCTTAAATGCCAATGTGAATGAGAAAATAAATATGTAATGTAGTAAGCTGACATAATAAACATATCTTATAAAATATATACACTAATGTAGTAATTAGATAAGTTTAAAATAGTATGTATAGTTGTATATAGTAATCAGTGGAAAGTATATGTAGTAACCAAGAATATAAAGATAATAAATATTGAAATAAGGAAAAAATACAAGTAGTGAGTGTATATAGTATATTTGAGAAGTATACAGCAACAAAATTAATAAGTAGCTATTAATAGTGAAAAGTAAATATAACAAAAGTAGTAAATAATAAGAAATAACAATAGAATGGAATATAAGATGCAAAAACAAAAATAGTAATAAATGAAGTTCTTAATGTGCAGAGGTATAAAAAATATTACAATCTTGTTAAAATATATTGAAATAAATGAGACAAGATAATATAGTATCGCAAAACCAAAGCATCTATAAAATGAAGGTACATATGCAAAAATATAAATTTAAAATATAATATAAATAATAAAGAAAGAAAATAATAGTCATAATAATAATTTAGTAAGTAGTAATTAAAACTAATAAAATATGTAAAAATAATAGCAAAATAAATGAGTATACATAAAGACATATAAAATATGGACAAAAGTTTAAGAATGAAAAATAAGTAAGAAAAAATTAAAAGATTAAAACTAAGGAATGTAGATAAAATAATAAGTATCGAAGTGAATTAATAGTAAAACAAAAGAATTCTTTGAAAATTATTAAGCGTTAAAGATGAAAAAGTACTACGAGGAAAATACACGAAGAGAAATAAAGCGAAAAGTTAGTCTACATATAATGTATCATGAATGTAGGTTCCAACCAACCATAACACTCATGACAAAAATAAAAACATGCTTGCATACAATATCACATCAATGTATAGGTGGAGAGTTTCATAAATGCAAGTTCAATTACTATAACATTCATGACTCCAAACTGACACTCACACATCTAATGCCCACCCCAATTTTGTTTAACTTATAATTTTTGTACTACTAATTGAAGTCGGCTCTGATACCACTCTGTAACGCCATGAATTCCAAACACAGGTAATTCGTAGCAAAAAAATAGGATCTTTACTTCAATTTCGTACAAAAATACAAGGATTTTAAACTTTTCCTTTCAATAATGTTTATCACAATACACAGCAGAAATTACATAAATAAATACAATACAACATATGATAATGAAAGCTCTTCAATCTTAAGACATCCCTCATAGCGACTTCAAGTCCATGCCAAATCCAATCCTGCAACTAGGAAACTGCGGGCACGTCAGTTGCATACAACTGACGCAATGCTATAATACAGCGATTTCACCATCTTACAAATCACAAACTACAATGCACAAAAATAGAAAGGTGACTATCCTAATTATGTCAGTGTATGATATGAACTTAATGCCTAATATTTACGAAGACACTAATGCACACTTGTTCAGATTCTATGCATTCCATACTACATAGTTCCGAGGGTAAGCCCTTATCGTACACCTCATTATAAGGTTGAATCCCTCATTATGAAATACTTCTATGGTGACTAATGTAAGGTTTATATATCCTGTGAGTATCTACTACCGCCCCGATAATTCTTGAGAATTGTTCTCCTACTGCAAGTGATTTTAGACATCCTGTCTCACAATCCCGATAATTCTGGAGATGAGACCCACACCGCGATCCATCTGGTACCTCATCACACAAATATTCCATGAGCGTCGCCTCAATCCCGATAATTCTGAAGAAATATCTCCCACCGCAAGCAATTTTGGGCATCATGGCTCACACCCTGATAATTCTGAAGATAATCTCCCACCGTGAATCTTGATCTCGATAATTCTGAAGAAGTATCTCCCACCGCAAGTTATTTTGGATATCATATCCACACCCCGATAATTCTGAAGATAATCTCCCACAGCGAATCAAATAAGGCCCTCATACTCATGTTTTCCCATACTTCGTCACATTTACCACCAGTGCTTGTTCCTAGGTTTAATAATGATTATCACAACCTAGAGCTAGCTTACCCTACCGGACTTAAATCAACACACAGAGAAATATTAGCCTACACTGGCTACTTCTCAAATTTCATTCATCATAACTTGCTGGTCTCCACGGGTCTCGCTCAGCCTCTAGATTCCAACATCTCAAACCGAGATCATATGAGTTATCTTAACCTCAATTACACAATTCTCATTCATAATTCATACGATTTGTTCATACATTCACTTTGAATTGTCAATTTCAAAATATAACTTCTCATTCCCTTATAATACATCACAAGAAAGCATTTCAACTTGATAAAATTCCATACAAATGTCAAACTTTTATTATCCCAAATTCATTCTTTGTTTATCTCTTAATTTTTCATATAAATCATTTTTATAAATTTTAGGGTGAAATTATCTTTCATATAATACACAAATTCTAGGATAAATTATCACATTTTAATCTTTCCTCACAAAATAAATCATTACCAATTCACTTCTTAAAGTAAATAATGTACAATATAATTTTCATCCAAATGAATTTCCCACATTAATTTTCCACATCCAAATGTACAATATAAGGAATGCAAATGCCATGGCTTGAACCCAGAACCGACAGCAACCCAACCTGCAACCCAAACTAACAGGCCAACTCACTATTGTGAGTTAAAGGGTTACCAAAATTCTTGTAAACCTGAATTACAGTAATTATATTAACTCGAAAATCTCGATAACTCAATTGCTATGCATTCCTTTATAATTTCAGAATAAAATACTTTTAAGATTAGTGTGTCGGTATAAATAAAATATATGACAATTTATTCATGAAGAAAATAGAAATTTTATTTAAATTGTATGAACCACTCATAGTTTTATACCTTAAATTAAATAAATAATTGATCCCCACACCACTAGAATTTTTGAGAAGTATTTATTTTTATATTACTAAGATTCATACGAGAAATCATTCCATGAGGTTAGTGTATGAAATTCCACTAAATAAAACCTCAATAAAAACTCCTATACATACAAACATTAAATTCTTCATATACTACACAATTATAATTGAGCATGCTTAAATTAAAGTTCTAGAGTAACTATTTCACATGCATAAATCAATTCATCTCTATCGACATTTCTAGTTTAAACAAACACAATTTCTACATACTAGAAGATTAAGAAAACACCCACACATTCACATACCAATTTAATTATTCTATACATATGTTATGGCTAAGTATGCACAATCTACTATAATATTAGAAGATAGTGAGAACACCCACCTCAAAAGAGACCTCTTAATGGTTGAAACCCTTGGCAAAATTCTCCAAATAGCTCCACAAGCAATCCCGCAAGCCTCTTGGTTTCTCGAAATCAAAAAAGCACCTCCCTCTCTCGAGCCTCTCTTTTGTTCGATTTCTTTATTGTGTTCATTTGGGTTAGATTAGGGGGTATTGTAATGCCCCGATTTGAAACACAAGTCATTCTTAGCACAAACAAGATCCTTTACTTCAAATTCGAACAAAAATACAGGAAATTTAAAACTTTTCCATTTATAACTTTGTTATTTACAATAACACAATGGAAATGAATAAGTACAATACAACGTATGATAATGGAAGCTCTTCAATCTTGTGACAACCCATCACAGCAACTTCAAGTCCATGCCAAATCTAATCCTTCAACTAGAAAACTATGGGCACGTTAGTTGCGTACAACTGATGCAATACTATAATACAGCGATTCTTCTATTTTAGCAAACACAAACTTGAATGTGAAACAAAATACGAAAGTTGACTATCATAAACAATATGATATGAACCTGATGCCTAATGCAGACACTTACACTTACAATGACACTAATGCAAACTTGTTCGGATTCTACGCATCCTATACTACATAGGTCTGAGGACAAACCCTTAACGTACTCCACAATTTAGGGTTTAATCCCTCGCTATGCAACCTACTACCATGACTACTATGAGATTTAGATACTTGGCATGTATTGTCTCTTGCCTCGGTATACTGGAGATCAATCCCACTCCGCAGATCATTCTGTGGCATATTTCATCCATCATCCCAGAATACTGGGGAACATCTCACTCCGCAAGTCATCCTGGAGCCCTCACTGCACAAATATCACATGAGCATCATTCTCGTCCCGGAATACTGGAAATCAATCCCACTATGCAGATCATTCTGGGGCCTATTTCATCCCTCGTCCCAGAATATTCGGGATCGTCTCACTCCACGATCATCCTGGAGCCCTCATACTCATGTTTGCTCTTGTTTCATCATATCTCCAACTAGTGCATGTTCTTAAGTTTAATTTGTAGTTATTAAGACTTAGAGCTAGCTTACCCACCGGACTTAAAACAAAACACTAATAATGTCAGTCCGCACTGGATACTTCTCGAAAAGAAAGTTAACTCACACTGGATATTTCTCAAATTTTCACATATTATAACCTGCCGGCACTCTAGGTCTCGCTCAGTCTCTCGAATCCACACATTCCAAAATATTCACAATATTTTCAGGTTATCCATAACCTTTTTTATAATCAATTAAAAATTTCATTCATTCATTCATATACTCAGTTCATCTCTTATTCATTTCACTACAACAGATATGCCATTTGATAGCATTTTGTAAATGCTATTAAAGATATATGACAGCATTTTGCAAACGCTGTCAATACCCCTGCTATAGTATGTTTATAGCATTTCCAAGAAACGCTATAAAAGGCACAGCGTTTCGAAAACGCTATAAATACAATAGCGTTTTCGAACGCTATCGTATTTATAAGGTTTCGAAAATGCTATATATAGCGTTCGAAAACACTATCGTATATATAGCATTTTCGAAATGCTATAAATACGATAGCGTTTCGACAAACGCTATCATATATGTAGTGTTTTCAAAATGCTATATATACCATAGCATTTCAACAAACGCTATCGTATTTTTAGTGTTTTCCAAACGTGTGCCTTTAATAACGTTTCGAAAATGCTATCGTTTGTAAGAGTGGTGTTTTTTTTTCACAGCATTTTAAAAAAAGATATTTATTTTGACCTGTATGCAAAAAAAAGTCTACAGATACATAGAAAAGTTTTGAAAATTCTCTAGATGCATATATATAAAACATCAATAACCCCATTCAACTTATACATGTTTTGAAAAGTTGTGTTTCAAAATCTAACATCATAAAACAATTCCATACAATGAACTTGAATCCAAAATTTTCAATTAAATTAACCAAATTTTTTTACTATTACTCTACTCCAACCCACTGTTTCTTCCAATTTGCTGCAAAGAACAAACACAAAACAAACTGTTAAAATAGTGTGACTACAATTTACTTTGATGGAATGATTTAGTAGAGAGACTTACCTGATAGGATAGTAATCTATTGGACCCATTGTGCTTCTCAGTACAATTCTAAATCTCCTTTGAGGACAATCAACTACCTGCTTAATGAAGTATACAAGAGCATTAGCATGGGTTGCCAGCAGCCAAACAATAACTGCAGGCAGCAGCTACAAAATTTAGTTTAAGCCCATCGCACCAAATGAACCAAAAATACCTGAAAGCATGGAAGGGACTTGATGTCTTCTTCAGTTATATATAACCACCTAAGACGGTGGACAGAAATAACAAAACGAAAATGAGGGGATCAAGTTTATTTTTAAAATAAATAAATCCTTCTCAAACTATGAGAGGAAATTTACTTATTGGTGGTTTCATCTTCACTTAGTTCCCTTAGCCTTTCCCGCATTTCACTGCAAACAGCATCAAATTTCAGACTAGCTACTAACAAAAGCTCTCCTACAAAAAGATATGGAAAATTCAAGACCTTATACTGTCATCTAAGTTGCGCTCTTCAGTAGAAAGTCTTTCAACTTCTGCCTGGAAAGAGGGAGGAGAGGGATTAATCTTGGGAACTCTTCATGTAAAAAAAAACACAAGCAGAAAATGAGTACTACACATATTATCAAGTTTCCAGGGGTGCAGGTTCAATTGGGACTAAAGTGACAGCTCCTCTTTCTTACCTGTATAATTGGAATACCATCATCAACCCCTCTTGGTCTTGAGTCATCAAATCCCCTGCCATAAAAATTCTAATTAGTTAATGAATCTTTTAGCGTCTGGAGAAAACGTAGTAGAAAAATCAGACTGTAAAGTGATTCTTGATGCATTACTTCCAACATATTCGGTTCTTGACTTTCTTCTCATTCAGTCCAATACCTTCAAGTACATTTGTGATGTCATAAATCCTCCTTTTTTGCACCTGAGCAGACAAAAGCCTTCATCAGTATGTAAGAAAACTGAAATATTTCAAAAAAAGTGTGGTTCGCAATAATTTTGTAGTCCTGAGCATAGTGAGAAAGTTCCTCTTGTATGAATCAGTGGATTATTTAAATCAGATAGATAGCATATCTAACAATTTTGAAAGGTCTTCAACTAATGCTTTCTCAGGTTTAGACTTGTGGTAACTTAAACTACTCATCCAGCTGGGAACAAGTCACCATAAGTTGAAGAGAAATAATTATTGCTCACCTCCAAAGTTTTTACAGCATTATTCAAATCAAGGATACCATCTTGTGCATCTTTAAGAAAATTGATAAACTTTTTTGTCAGAAGACCTGAAGATGTAATCAGACAACATACATTACTCACATCAACTAACCAACCATTCCACATTCTAGGCAATTCAATAGTTTTGAAAATTTTGATATTCATGAAAGCCATAGAAATTTAATAAGAATTGTCTCAATTAGATTATCAGTTCACTCACTTAAAGAGTTGTCATAATGGTAAGAACCAAGTGGTGTGAGAGCATTACTAGGAGACCCTGCAAATAGAACAAACCTGTTATTACCATTTATTTTTAAATTTGAAGAATTATATAACCATATCAAGGAGTTTGGTGATGTGCTAGACATCAAACCAGGTACCAGATTCACCCAACCAACATAGTAAGACCTACTAACATAAGTACAAGTAACAGAAAAATACGCTCTTACAGTTATCTCATATTCTGCCCTCCATTTCCAAGAACAAGCTTTAAGTCTGACATAGGTGTTCCAATCGCCTTCCATATGATTAGAGAAGAGGCTTTTGTGCATTTAAATGAAGACTACATTTCTATTTACTAACAAAGAAAAGTTGATTGTATGTTTACCACAAGAACAAGTAACAGCAATAACACTGACCAAAAATCATGTAACGCCCCGAATCCCAAATACACTGAATTCGAGATGTTCTACAGGATCTTTTCACTTTCTTTAGTACAATTTTACAAGGAAAGTTAAACTTTTCACTTTACATCAGAGTTTACATCAATATTACACTTTTCATTTGCACAGCGGAAGTAAAATTTACAACAATTAAATAAATGTACAACAACATGGTATAATCTTTAAGCATCCATCCCTCTTTAACCTTTAACATGTCATTTACCTGCATATAAAACTGTGGGTACGTCAGTTTATTCAACCGACGATCATTATACACGGCCATCCTCTCTATGCCGGAAGTAGTATAACTTAATTTTCCATATTTAGCAAACACAAACTTGTCACATTACAATTAAAGGGACTACCCTATTGATGTCGTGTTGTGATCGTGCACTTAGTCCTTAATGCATTTTGATGAACGCATTATTATTCACATTTATAGGCAATAATCTTAATGAAATTAGACAATTAAAAGCTCTATATGTGGTATTTAACTCTTATTTTCTCTTTTCCATAGGAAACAGCTCAAGACAGCGAAACGAAGCAAATTCAGGATCTTAAGGATGAACTCAGGAGATTACAGAAGCATCAGTCGACTGGTTCTCCAAAACAGGCGACTGGACAGAGAACTCAAGCTTACACAGATGTCTCATCACAGTCGACTTACTCTCAAGGACAGTCGACTAGTCTGATCAATTATGAAATGTTCAGAAGTCTCGACTCAGTCGACTGGTTCGAAGATAAGTCGACTAGTCTGCGACGGAGTAAACAGATAAGATATTCAAAGATACACCTGCATCTAATTTCGAATCTATGTGGATCCAGATTTTATACGAAGAATCAAATCTAAAGACAGGGTATTTCCAAGAGCACGTGGTTAACAGATAAGGAAGGAAAGAAGAAAAGAGAAAGATATAAATCACCAAATCAAATAAAGAAGGACTCTCCGGAAAAAAGGGCAAAACCCTAATTCTCAGCCGTGCTATATAAATATCAGAAGAGAAGCATTATTCAAGGGGGCTTAATCTTTTCTCTGGGAAGCGACTTAATCACAAGAGTTTCTGCGCGTTCAAGTCATCAACTAGGGCATTATTCTATCAGCATCGAGGAAGGAGAGAGGAGATCCAGTATTCGAAGGCAGTCAACTGTGTGATAGCCAGTCGACCTCATTGCCGGACTTCATTAGTTTATTTCTTCTCCTTTTATTCTCTTATGTTGATCATGTATTCAAACTTGTTGATTAATAAAAGTATTATTATGTGGAACTAATTTCATAGTTGGGTAGATTGAAGCCGTAGTTATGTAGTGCTATATTCTTCTGAACTCTTCTACTTTACTTATTGATTGAATCCGTTTGTATTGGTATAGATTGACGGTAATCAAACTTGTTCTCAAAAGTCTGAGAGCAGTCGACTGAGGTGAGAGCCAGTCGACTGACAAACAGAGCTAGAGAATATCAAGTTTGCATTACTATCTATCTGAATCTGTTATATGAGCATATTGAGACGACCCGTATCTCGTGCCCATAATTGTAACAAAGGAATCTTTAGGGGTTCCTGGTTCAATCAACTTAAGGGATCTAGATCCGATACCAATTTCTAGAACCTTGAGTGTTTGTTCGTTTCCACTGATCTTATGTTTTCTTTAAGCACCACTTAGTAGATACCATGCTAAACACTTAATGAAAGAAACGAATTAGAGTAGATACCATGCCTAATTCTTGGCCTAGGGAAACAATACTTTAAGGAGTAGATACCATGCCCTTGAAGTGAACAAACATGAGTAATAAGAAGAAGTTCAGAAGGTGACTAGCATTACTGACTATTGGTGACAATCTAAACCCAACTACTTCATAAATATTTGTGATTCAACACTCCTTCATTCAGTTTTAATCTTTTTATTTCTTTTAGACCTTTAGAACAACTCTTTATGATTTTTATTCTTTTTATTGATTAGTAAGTTAAAGTCTACAATCTCTGTGGGATCGACCCTTGCTATTGCTACGCTTTGTCAAACGATTCGTGCACTTGCGAGGTTTTTATAATTTGTGTCTAGTTTAGTCTGTTTATTTAGGGAACTAGAAACCAACAACACATTTATTTATGTTACATGACACTAATGCACACTTGTTCGGATTCTATGCATCCCATACTACATAGGTCCGAGGGCAAGCCCTTAGTCGTTCTTCATCTTTGTAGGGTTCAATCCCTCGTCATGACTTAATCTACTACTGTAACTACGGTAGTGTCTTAGATGATCTATGAGTGCAAGCACGTGTACAGAAACTGGAGGGGAATCCCACGTCATGTCACGACGCATCGTGAAGAACCTATGGACAATTCAGCCTCCTTCATGGCACACGATCCTCATGCAGTCACCAAACATCCCACAAGTGTCACCACAGGGACGGTACCCTGGAGCAGTATCCACGTCATGTTACGACGCATCGTGAAGAACCTGTGAAATACTCTCCGCCGCCACGGCACCCTGGAACCGTATCCACGTCATGTCACGACTCATCGTGAAGAACCTGTGAAATACTCTCCGCCGCAATCCGATGGCTCTCACTCGTGTTTTTCTCCTACTTTCATCACATCTCCACTATGTACTAATCATTAGTTTTTATTAGAATCATGAACAAAATCAAAGCTCTAGAGTTAGCCTCTCCACTAAACCAGACTTATTCATTCATTTCAACATGACCAACCTTGGTCTTTCTTTTCAATATTCATTTCATTTCTTTCCAAATGCCGGGGGAGACTTAGCTACTCTTTCATTTCAATTCCAATTCACAAATTCTAACATAATCTGAGCATTCCCAGCTCATGAGTTCATTTTTCATTGTCTCAGCATATCATGATCTTAGCTTTCATATTCATGTAATTCTCAATTCAAATCTATGATTCATTTCATATAAATTCTCAATTCAAAACTATGATTCATTTCATGTAAATTCATGCAGCAATAAATAGAGTTTATCAACACCCACCATAAGGTTCACAATCTTCAAAATAAATGGAATAATGTCCTCTGACATATCAAAACACTCTGGACAATCGACTTGGATCCCTTCCAGTCGACTTGTTCAGTCAATTCAAGTTCTTCATAACCACTCGGGAGAGTCGACTGCTGCACACGGCAGTCGGCTGTTCCGCAGTGTTCCAATTCAATTATCAATCACAGGACAGTCGACTGTCGTTCAACACAGTCGGCTGTTTTGCCGAGTTCAATTATGTAATTTCTCAAGTTCTATACAGTCGACTACTACACATATTCGGTCGACTGAACAGTTTAAAAATCTCAAATTAAGGAATCACACATCATATTTTGTCACGCTATTCTTCAACAAGAATAATTCACATTTCATGGTTATCACATTGTTCTCAAAATGAGAAGTACTAACAAATATTCATAATTCAAGTTTTCATGCATCTATAATGTCACTTCAATCTTTACTCTATTAATGTTCTTCATTTCTAGTTCTTTTGCAAGGTATAATTTCCCAAAAATACCCATATCAAAATCATAGTTCTGATCACACCTTTTATCCTCAAATCACATTTTATTCCATGCAACAATTCTCGAATTATCTTTATAAAGTCTCATGTATTTCAAAAGAGTAGAACATTCGAGTTTATAAAAATGCATCAGTACCAGTCGACTTATACTATAGTAAGTCGGCTGTCCAGGGGAAAACATCCATGATTTTAAGTAAATAGTTGACTTATAACAGCACCAGTCGACTTAAATGAGCGTATAAGTCGATTTACAAGGTCCTAAGTCGACTTACCCGAAAGATTCCTTCTCGACAATTCTCAACAACTAAAGCCACTAATCTCTTTATTAGCCAAGTTCACATTCATGGTTATAATTTATCCATATCAACTTAGATCTTTACTAATCAAATCACATACAATTTCATACTCACATTCCAATCCATTCATAGGTCAATTTTCCAATTAGAAGTGTACTCTTATTAGTATTTTTCATGCATCATTCTCAATATAATACTAGCATCATTTCTAATTAGAAATAAGGAAAATCAAACCCACTATCATTCATTCATTCTAACAAGCAGCTCTACTTTAGAAATACGGAGAATTTTACCCACCTTCTATGGAGAGAAAACAACACAATAGCAACGAAGGTCCTTTGCGAATGAAATGCACCTCCTCCTAGATGATGCGCGCACAAGTCCAAGCCCAAGCAAAACCGAAAGCTTCCCCTTTTGATGCCGGCCTTCTTCTCCTTGTTGAAGCAATACAATCCCACACAATTCTCTCAATCTTTTTAACTCTCAAACTACTACTAATTAGACTATAGATTTGGAAGGGATAATAAGCACAAAATAACTAGCCATGGGAGGGGGTATTTATACTAAAAATCAACTAGAATGGAGGGCTAGGATTAGTTGGTTGGTTGTAGGATGGAAGGCTAGGATGAGAGTAGGAGTTACCACAACTACCCACATTCACATAACTACCACACCATGACCACCACTAAACTTTTGAATCTCCCTCCAAAACAAAAGTCCACAACCGGCCATGAAGAGGGTGTGCTCTTGCACGTGTACGTGTAGTGCACGTGCAAGCAACTAGGCCCAAAATTGTGCATTTGATTTTTACAAAAAAATAAAATAGACTTTTTAAATAAATTAATCCATGGACTTTAGTTTTGGGCCAAAATAGTTATTTAAAAATAAAATGAATAAAATACATTCTGGGCTTTAAGAAAAAGGCTTTAAAATAAGGCTTTCTATTTCTTTAATGAAAGGCTTTTGTATAAAAATAATTTAAAAACATATATTTAAATATTCATACACATCACAATAAAACAATTATAAGATTTAATTCAATCAAAATGTTGCACGTGCACACTACGTGCGAAATAAAATAATTTTTCATATATTGAAAAATCAGGGTATTACAAATCAGAAACCAATGAGCCTAAGCAATCACTAGTCTACAGATTATGGTTTCCATAAATTACCATGATTCTTTGGGTCAAGTTGTATGTTTGTGAATATAGGAGGTGTGCAGCCAAATGAGAACATTCCTTCTATGTTGTGCTAGAACCTCTATCCTACTAAAAAATATATGATTTACACCACGTAAAGTGGATGCTCATGTCTAAAAATATTGAGGCTGGTGAAACATCATAATGTTGTATATGTTTCCTCAGCCATTAAGTGGTTGAAACGTGAAGGATTTTCACAACAAAACAAGTGAAACGATTTAATGTATGGAATAAAGCAATTTCAAAGCGCCATAAGAGGACATCGCCATTCATTCACTACCTCTACAGTTGAATTTGCTTTGAAATTTGTAAGGGGTGGACTTGAAAATGCAATAAATGAAAAAAAACATGAACAAAACTCAATGGACATCTAATGGATTAAAAGCATTACATTTACCTTTCAAACTTTCATAGGGAGTTCGCAGTCCAGCTTAGTGTGATGTGATATTTGAGTGATCAGCGAGAAGCATTATTTGGAGGAGGTGATAAGAAGAAGCATAAAACTGTTGATTTTTTTAAGAAAAAAGCATGAAACTATTGGAATCTGAGAAGCATGGACACTGAATTAAGAGGTTAGAAGAGTACCAACCAAGAAGACGAGCGAAGGGGAGAAATCGATGGGCACAGGAGGTCGATGGCGGCGCAGTGCGAGCGGCGGCGCAAGGGGGTCGATGGTGCAGGGGTAGGGGACGACATGATTGGGGATTCAGACTTCGACGGGTACAGGGGGAGGACGACGTGGCCCAGTGGTAAACAGCGCACAAAGGGGTCGACGGTGCGAGGGTGGGGACGTTGTGGTTGGTGGGATTTGTACTAGGGTTTGTGGAGGAAGGCGGAAGGGTATTAAGTTTGGATCGGGGGGATTTGATTTGAGAATTGAGATGAAATTGGATTAGTTGGAATTTTCCATTTTACCCCTATCTATTCAATTTATTTTTGGATACTACACCGTTTTTAAAACGCTGTAAAAAGTATAGCATTTCAAAAATGTTGTCGTAGCTAACAGTAAATTTTAAAATTACTAAAAGATAGCATTTTATTTAGAAATGCTATTATTGATCACTTTCAACAGCATTAACACTTAAATGCTATAATAAATCCGCTGTAGAATGCCATATATGTTGTAGTATTTATTCCAATTAATCATCATTTAAAATAATTAAATCACATTTCTCAATCAATATAAATTCCATTCAACTAGTCATCCTCAAAGAACTAGACAAAAATTTCCAAATTGTTATAATAGGCCTTCAATAGTCTCAATTCAATGATCATCATCTCTGTTCTAATATCTCAAATCTAATTATCAATTATATACTAAAATTGTTAATTCAAATATGGAGTTTAAAACAAAAATATTTGTACCAATTTCCGTCAAATCTTACTTCTCCAATTTACTAATATCCTTTAAAATCATCTCTATTCAAATCCTTCAAATCCAGTCACCAAATATGTGTTCAATCCTTATCGAAGTGGGAAAATTAACCCAAAAATATTTGTTCAAATTACCATCAAAATATTTCTCCAGAAACCAATTTATATTTCCAATATACTCAAAAACAGTAAATACAACCAAATTCGAGCTCATCAAGACTCAAACATACAATCTTAAAGATCCTAGGCCACAGACACTAACTAATACTCCAAGCCTACTTCTCTATAACCTTCTTTTCAAGGTAACAACATATATATTAAAGGTAACAATATATATATATATATATATATATATATATATATATATATATATATATAATACATTATTTAAATGTTCAACTTGAGACATCAACCCAATGGTATTGTAAAAATCATATAAATTTCAGTACTACTCCAAAAATAGATTTCTTAGTGTCATACAAAACTTGATTGTGTCTACTAAAACATTGTAGTTAAGATCATCTAAATTCATCTTCATTTTTTTCGTCTAAATTCATTTGCAAAACATTAGGTTCAAAATCCTGAAAACTGCAGCTCATGCAACTTGTAAAAATCATAGAAAATTCTATGCTTCATGAAAATTTGTGTTCTTTAGCTTAAATGAAAGGTACACGAGTCTAATATAACTTTGTAGTTATAAGTTTCTCTAACATATTGTGTATACAATCCTGAATTCTTCAAAATCTACAGAAGGGTCGAAATGTTATACAGAGTCAACTACAGCTAAAGTACAGCCACTTATTCAATCTTGTAAATTCATTATAAATTTCATTCTTCATGGAAAATTAATTTATTAGACTCTAAAGAAAGGTTAATGAGTCTACTTCAAATTATTAGTTGTGACCTTCCTCAAAATACTTCATCTCAGATGTTGAAATGATCAAAATGCGAAATGTGTACAAATTTCCAGCAACGAGCCAAATTGCCAACCAGTCCTAAGTTCAAAATAGTAAACGGCGTCCAAATATTATGAAATTTTAATGGGATGTTCTTGACATATACGAGATGCTTATATAAAAAATTTAGCTCTAGATTCCATATAGCTTAATAGATATGATTTTCTGAAGTGCAACTAAAACTTTAAACAGAAACTTATAAAAATATCCCCAATCAATCATATCATAATTTTACACCTTTAATCAACAAAACATTATCTAAACATAAATACTCGATCTATATAAATTATCATGCATTTAACAGTTCACACATATATATTCTACAATATAGCATTCTACTAATAAAATTATATTAGAAAGTTAGAGAAACACCCACCTCAAAAGAGACCTCCTAGTAGTTGAAACCCTTAACAAAAAGCTCCAAAACTCCACCACAAGAAACCGCAAGCTCCCTCCTAGCAAATCCCGAAAGTAAACAACACACAAGCACCTTTTGATTCTTTTTTTTTGTTCATACGAGGCAAGATTATGGGGTATTTATATGAAAAATTAGAGAGTAATTTTAGCAAACAACCACTCACACACCCACTCACACACTCACCCCACTCACTCACCCCACTCTCTCCTATATGCAGCCATTTGAAAGAGTGCACATTGCACGTGTGCAGGTGTGCACGGGTTCTGTACACTTTCTCATTTTATTTTCACTTTTATTATTTGATTCTATTTTTCTTACTTTTAATTAATACTCATATTAAATTTAGTATAATTAGCCTAGTGAAATTTTTAGTGCACTACTTTGTAATAAACTAGGACAATTTGCACGTGCATAAAAAGAAACACGTGTAAAGCACGTGCTAATAAATATTCATATATAAAATAAATTCAAGAAAACAAAAAATGTCTATAACAATCAAAATACAAAATATGTAAAATATGTTTCATTAATTCTATATATGTATACAACAATATAATCAATGCGTGCATAGAAAATATGTGCACCGCACGTGTAAAAATATATTTGAGTCAAAATAGAATAAAAATGAATTTCAATTTATGAAACGAATTCGAACAATTTATAAAATAAATAATTGAATACGTAGGAAATTTTATAATATTACACGTAATGGTAGAATATACGTAATCAACACGTGTATTGGAAGCACGTGCAATGCACGTAAAAATACAAAGATTAAAATAAATATTTAAGTTGGCTCAGAATAGGATAAAAATGAATTTTTAGAAGACGAAAAATGTATAAATAATTGAAATGTAGAAATATGTAGGACATTTATATTAAAATACGTTACGGATATTACTCGTAACAGTACAAAATACATTTGCATAACACACGTGGGAAAAAACTGTCATAACTCTATTTTGCGGGGTGTTACAGTCTTCCCCCCTTAAAAAAGTTCTGTCCTCAGAACTTCCTAGGGTAAAAGTTGTATCTTGTACACACCAAAAGAAAAATCATTATTGTAAATAGAAAAACTACCAATACCAAAAAAAAGAAATGTAGTATGTAATGAGGAAAACAAAGTAAACTTATATAAGGAAACTATGAGTATCAAATTTAATAAGGACGAAACAAGAAAAACTAGAAAAGTAGTAGAAAAGAAACATGACCATGAAAGGTAATATAGATTGAACGAATATTTCATACAACATAATATTAGATGAAACATCAGATAATATAGTTTAAAGAAAATACAAATTAAGTTATCAATTATGAAAGAAATTGGAAAGAATAATGAGAAGTGTAGTCAAATAGATACTTCAATAGACTATTAATAGGCTTAGTAAGCAAAATTTATTAAAGTAATAAGCGGTAGAATGATTAAAATTACAAACTGAACTGGTACTATATATTACAAGATAAAAATGGAATTAGCAATTTAAAAGAATAATGTTGGATAAAAAATATGAAAATATATGACTGTTAAATTTTAGTTGAAAGAATAAACAATATAATATAAGTATAATAATAAAAATTATAATAATTTGTATATCGTAAAACATTCATTTGTAAAAGTTACATAATAATTTTATAGAATAATGATTAGTATATAGCAAATTATTTATAAATTGTCAATTGTAACAGAAAATCCATATATAATATTTTATACGCAAATAAGAATAAAAGCTGTATAACGAAACAATAATACTATAAATCATAATCAATCGGAGAAACAAAAAGTAAAAGTAAGAAGACATTATTGAAATAATATATAATATTAATTTCATAGAAATAAAATGTAAATAGTAAATAAAAGTATAAATAATAGAAGCCGTATTACATGAGTAGCCACCGAATATAAGATGAGTTAGCAATAAAATAAAAATAAGGCAGTGGTATAAAAATACAAGAATGCTAACATATGTAAAGATAAAGTATATATACATAATAATAAGAAGAAGATAGCAAAATAGTTAACAGTAAGTTGTAGTAATTTATGATGAAAAATAAAATAACGCATATAGGATAGATATAGAAACAAGTATAAGTAATAAGGTAATTAATTAAATGTATATATAAGTACAACTGTATTATAAATAATAAAGTTGAAGCAGTATAGGCTAAGTTTTAAAACATTTTAAAATAATACAAAGTAGTACTAAAGAATGGAATAGTGGTAAGTAATATATATGAAACTAAAAGTGAGCGTTATTAAAGTAGAAAAATCTCTTTTGTTGTGGGTTTGCCTCATTGAAGTCTAGCTGCAGGCTTGCCTCCTTGACATCAAGTTGCAGATTTGGCTCCACGACATCAGGTTGCAGATTGTCATCTAGACATTCGATTGCATATTTTGTCACCCCGAAATCCAGTTGCAAATTTGCCTCCATTGACGTCTAGTTGCATATTTGCCCTCTCGACATCCGATTGCAAAAGAAAATGGTGAATGGAATGATGTAATCTTCCATATGTACTTGGATATTGAATGCTTAATCAAGTATGATGTTACGTTTTGAATTTGTGATATAAAAATAGATGTAAAAGTTGGGATAGTAAAAGGAGGAAATAAAGTAAAAAATTACAATGATAAAATATTAAAACAGAATTATAGATTTTAAATATCGAATATATAAAATTAGTAGTAATGAAAAGGATTTATAACATTAAGACAAAAATAGAATAAAATATATGCATGAGCTTAAATACAAATGAGAATGAGAACAATAATTATGTAGTGTAGTAAATTAGGAAAATAAACATAAATAATTATATATAAAAAATATACAGTAATGTAGTAATTGGATAAGGATAAAATGATATGTATAGTAAGTATGTTGAAATGCATGATATATATAGAAATCAGTGGAAAGTATATATAGTAACCAAGAATGTAAAAATATAAATAGTGAGTATACATAGTACGTTAGAGAAATATAAAGCGACAAAATTAATAAGTAGCTATTAATAATGAAAAGTATACAAAACAAACTAGCAAATAATATGTAATAACAATAATATCCAATATAGGCTATAAAACAAAAATAGTAGGAAAAGAATATTTATAATGTGTAAAAGTATGTCATATTTATATAAGTAAAATATTACAATCTTGTTAAAAATACACTGAAATGATTAAGACAATGTAAAATAATGGAAAATTTATAGCATCGTAAAATCAAAGCATATTTAAAATGAAAGTAAATATGCAAAATTCAAATTTTATAGAAATAATAATGAAAGAAAATAGTAGTAGCAATAATAACTTAATACGTAGTAATTTAAAACTTAATGTAATACGTAAAAATAATAGTAAAATAAATGAGTAACGTAAAAGCGCATGAAAGTAAGAAGAATAAAAACATCGAGGAAGAAAACCACGACAACGATAGAATAATAAATATCTAAGTTAATTAATAGTATAAGAAAATAATTCTTTCAAAAAAAATATTAAACATTAAAGATGAAAAGTACTACGAGGAAAATCCACGACGAAAAGTTAAAAATAAAAGTTAGTCTATGTATTAGGTATCATAAATGTAGATTCAAATCAACCATAGGACTCGTGATACAAAGAAAAATTTGCTTGCATACAATATCACATCAATGTATACGAGGAGAGTATCATAAACACAAGTTCAATAACTATAACATTCAACGGCGAGTGGAACAACCGTGGGGTCCGGCCCCAAGCGCCTCGGCCCGGTGATTCCCGACCTCCGAATTGTCATCAATAATCGAATGAATGAGGACGAGCTCCGAAATCGTCTTGGTCGCTTTCGAGGAGAGAGGGAACCCTCTAACCAAGGTACGGGCCGAATCCGCCACTCCTCTCATAGGGAAGAGAGGGACGCAAACTCTCCCCGAGGGATCCCCGACCCCCAAATGGCCACGGAGATGGAGGCCACGTGACGAGTGCTGAATTCCAAGAGTTCCAAGATGAGGCCATCCAGAACCTCCGGGGCGAAGTCCTAAGCGAGCGCACTCAGAGCCACCGAGCAGGAGCCGAGAACCACGAGTCCCATTGGTCGACCCGATCCGAGGGACACAAAAACACAATCCTCAAATGGCTACAGAAGATGGAGGATCGCCTCGCTCGGATCGTGGAAGGCGAAAGGCAACCAAACCGGGGGTATCGCCCGATTCACCCCCTTCTGCTCCTAGATCCTGGAGGCCCCGATCCCGAGGAATTTCAAGCCTCCCCCCCTTTGAGACATAAAACGGAGAGTCGGATCCGACTGATCACATGGAGGGCTTCAAAACCCTCATGATGATTCACAGCACATTGGATGCCTCTTTTGTCGCACATTCCCCGCCACGTTACAGGGATCGGCTCGGGAATGGTTCATCCGACTTGCTCCAAATTCCATTTTCTCATTCAACCAGCTCGATGAAAACTTCTTCGCTCACTTCGTGACCAACCGTAAGGCTGATAAAACGAGCACTTCTCTGCTCAACCTTAAGTAGAAGGACGGTAAGTCCCTTCGGGACTACGTTTAATGTTTCATAGCCGAAGCCAGGTCGATATCCTCCCTCGATGTCGGGGTTGCTGCCACTGGCTTCTGACACAATGTCCGGCATGACCTGTTCAAGACTTCCCTGGCCAAAAATCCACCCACTGATTTCTCCGACCATTTTCTCCGAAGCGAGAAGTATATAAGGGCAAAAAGGCCTTGCACCCGGGTGGTCGGAGAGAGTGCCCCGGCAAGGGGAAGAGAAAGGCGGACAACTTTGAAGCTCAGAAGATTGCTCAGAAGGACGCCTCCAGGCAGAGGCATCCCCCCTCTAGTGCCCCGGTTCGATAAATTCACTCCGCTCAATGTGAGTGTTTCTGCCAGCCTCATGGAGATCAAGGGCGATTGCGTACTTCGACACCCCCCTCGTTTCAACAACGGAAACAAGAAAAGAGACTAGAGGTTCTACTGCTGGTTCTATCGGGATCACGGCCACAAAACTGACAACTGTCGAGCCCTGAAAGACAAGATCAAGGCCCTCATTCGGTGATGGTATCTTACTAACTTTACTCAGGATGGCCCAAGGACCACTCCACCCCCCTCGGGGTGCGAACAAGCATCCAGAGATGGAGCCCGAAACTCAGGACACCGAAAACACGGCTATTCTCCACTGCATCCACGACGGACCCATGGGGGGAGACTCACACTCCTCCTATAAAACATCCATCGGGAGGTCAATTCAATCCACAACTGTCTACCTCCTCGAAGCCACGGACTGTCAATCTCCTTCTCGGAAGAAGACCTCAAAGGCATCTGGGTCCTATACTGTGATGCCCTTGTCATCAGTCTTAGTCTGGCCAATCACGAGGTCCGATGTAGCCTCGTTGACAATTGGAGTTCATTGAACATCTTGTTCCTTGTAGCCTTTCAAGGTTTGAAGCTCTCTCGAAAGAGACTGAAACTGGCAGGCTATACCCTTCACGAGTTCTCTGGTGCTTCCGTACAGATCGAGGGAATCATCACCCTCGATGTCACGGCTGGAAAATCTTCGACCTCCCGGACCAAGGCCATGGATTTCATGGTGATAAATGTCAAGGCTACCTATAACACAATCCACGGACCCCCCGGCCTCGCCACTCTTCAAGTCGTCCCCTTGGCTTACTACATGAGGATGAAATTCCAGACCAAGTCAATAGTCAGGGTTGTCAAAGGCAACCAGGAGTCAGCCTGAGCCTGCTATACGGCCACAGTGGGGGGCTCAATTCTCCCACTCGATGTGGTTGAGCTCCCTTTCGATCGGAGCTCAATCAATTCCGGACCTGTGGATGAATTAGAGGATACTGCTTTCTTCGAGGCAGACCCAGTTAAATGCTTTCAAGTGAGCCAATCCCTCCCCCTCGACCTCAAGGAGGAAGTCATCTGCTGTATCGGGCGGAATTGTGACTTATTCACCTAGACACCCTCAGATATGCTCGGAATATCTAAGGACCTCACCATGCAAAAGCTGAGTGTCCATCCAGACTCCATGCCAGTGCAACAAAGGAGTAAAAAAATTACCTCGGAGAGGCAATAGACGATGAAGGAGGAGGTCGAAAAGAACCTCTCTGCCTGGTTCATCTCGGAAATCAACTACCCGGAGTGGTTGGATAATTTTAGGCTGGTTAAAAGTCTAACAGCAAATGGAGAATGTGCATTGACTTTACCAACCTTAACAAAGCATGCCTGAAAGATCAGTTCCCGCTCCCGAGCATCGACACCTTCATTAATGCGACCTCCGGCCACGAATTGTTGAGCTTCATGGATGCCTACTCCGGTTATGTAGCACCCCGAATTTTTAATATGATATCTTAGAAATACATGGCTCAATTTTCAGCATCAATTTCAATTGTAATAGTAAACATAGCCAAAACACAGATAACATTTTTCAACTTTTATTACATTAATCTTTACAAAATACAGCAGAAAAACAAAACACCTTGAATTACAATCTTTTATTTTACAACACAATCTTTTACAATTTACATACGCCATAACACCATTCTATCTCATGCATCCAATCCTAAGCTATAGGCCCCTACCTGTAAAACATGAGGCTAGAAATAACCCTAACCCCCAAAACTACAGGGGTCAGCCATAAAGGTGTGAGTGACATCAAAAGAAATGCAACATAAATAAAACATAAGGCAAAGGGTCATAAACAACATGTATTAACAGCAAGAAAAAATAAGATACGAAATAACAATAAATAAACATGAAAACATCAAGTGAGACTAGACTAAGTGTCGAGTGTAGGAAAATAGAAAACAAACATGCATAAAACCAAGTCAAGAAAACAGCAATGCTATATGCTGACTCTCTAATGAATATTTGTCAGATTCTATGCATCCCACAATACATAGGTCCGGTGCAAGCCCTTATCGTTCTCCACTTTATTGGGTTAAATCCCGCGTTATGCAACGAATCCTACTACGGTGATGGAAACAAGATCCAGAATACTCTGCGAATAGGAATCACAACCCTCGATGCACAAGTATCATGTAAGAATAGCTCAAAAACCGTAGAATCACTTCCCTGCTGTGTACCCCATGAATAGGCTCGCGAGGCCCTCGATGTGCAGATACATAGGGTATATCCTGTGAATAGGCCCACCGACCATCAACACGCGAATGCACCCTGCATACTCCGTGAATAGGCCTGCAGACCCTCGACACGCGAACATACAAATGTCTTCTCGAGACAGAACAACACACAAGTCCTGGAACGCATCCGTTGGACCTAAACCAAGAGCATATACTTACATTTCCCAAGTTCCATCACATCTCCACTAGTGCCTGTCCTTAAGTTGGTTATTAAAAAAAATACAAATCCCCCCTTCTCTAGAGTTGCCGAACTTAATTCCAAAATCAACAAACCCAAGACCCCACTGGTCTAAATCCACAAAATCTTATCTGCCGGTTCATAGGACTCCTACTAAACTCCTAGAGATTCACAAAATGAAATCAACACCAAAACATCCAACAAAACTCTTAATATCATCATTAAAATGTTTATGTCAATAAAACTTCTTCAATCAATCAAAAATCCAAATTTATTTAATATACTCGTAAAATTCCATAATTGAAATAAAATATTAAATCCATTAAATAACTGGGAATCATATTTTGAAATCACAGAATACCACAAAACATCAATTACTTCAAAGAAAACATATTTATTTTACTATATGAAATTATAGAAATGCAAGTTTAAATTCTATTATAAACAAAATACAACTCTTTGTAAAATACTGTAATCTGTAGCAAAATATCATTTAAAATAGTAGGTTAATAATCTGTAAATGAAGATATAACCGTTTAATCAAAACATTAGAATACTCAAGAAATCCATCAACCAGAGCAATGACCATCGACAGTCGCAAATGGTCGGTCGACTGTCTTGCGAAAATCCAAAAACTAAAGAAAACCCATCAGTAGTGACAGTGACAGTCGACTATTGAGCATGGTCAGTCGACTGTCTTGTGAAAATCCAAAATTCAAGAAAATCGACAGTCGACTGTCGACTTCAGTTCAAAGAAGAAGCAGTCGACTGTAATTGCAAAAAAAATCCAAAATCCAGTAACTGACCAGTCGACTGTGGACTTTAGTTCGATCGACTGTCAACTATAGCAGGTTGCAGTTTGAAAATCTGTGCATGTTTTAAACTAATACGACGATAAAACTTTGTAAAATCAAAATTAAACTTCCTGAGATGATCAAATATAACTTGTATAACATATAGGAGTTCATAAAACAAATCAAAACCATATCAAATCCATAAAACAGCAAATTCCATTGAAATCTTCAAAATAGTGAATATATATATATGTATGTATGTATGTATGTATGTATGTATATGTGTGTGTTTTGCATCAGTTAAAGCACCAAATCTCATCAATAAGAGTGGTAATAGGTTCAAATCAACTCAGTATTGAACAAGTCAAATCCAATCAAGTCGACTGTCTTGAGTGGTAATAGGTTCAAGTCGACTATTGAGCATGGTCAGTCGACTGTCTTGTGAAAATCCAAAATTCAAGAAAATCGACAGTCGACTGTCGACTTCAGTTCAAAGAAGAAGCAGTCGACTGTAATTGCAAAAAAATTCCAAAATCCAGTAACTGACCAGTCGACTGTGGACTTTAGTTCGATCGACTGTCAACTATAGCAGGTTGCAGTTTGAAAATCTGTGCATGTTTTAAACTAATACGACGATAAAACTTTGTAAAATCAAAATTAAACTTCCTGAGATGATCAAATATAACTTGTATAACATATAGGAGTTCATAAAAAAAATCAAAACCAAATCAAATCCATAAAACAGCAAATTCCATTGAAATCTTCAAAATAGTGAATATATATATATATATGTATGTATGTATGTATGTATGTATGTATGTTTTGCATCAGTTAAAGCACCAAATCTCATCAATAAGAGTGGTAATAGGTTCAAATCAACTCAGTATTGAACAAGTCAAATCCAATCAAGTCGACTGTCTTGAGTGGTAATAGGTTCAAGTCGACTATTGAGCATGGTCAGTCGACTGTCTTGTGAAAATCCAAAATTCAAGAAAATCGACAGTCGACTGTCGACTTCAGTTCAAAGAAGAAGCAGTCGACTGTAATTGCAAAAAAATTCCAAAATCCAGTAACTGACCAGTCGACTGTGGACTTTAGTTCGATCGACTGTCAACTATAGCAGGTTGCAGTTTGAAAATCTGTGCATGTTTTAAACTAATACGACGATAAAACTTTGTAAAATCAAAATTAAACTTCCTGAGATGATCAAATATAACTTGTATAACATATAGGAGTTCATAAAAAAAATCAAAACCAAATCAAATCCATAAAACAGCAAATTCCATTGAAATCTTCAAAATAGTGAATATATATATATATATGTATGTATGTATGTATGTATGTATGTATGTTTTGCATCAGTTAAAGCACCAAATCTCATCAATAAGAGTGGTAATAGGTTCAAATCAACTCAGTATTGAACAAGTCAAATCCAATCAAAACTTCAAAAAAATAAACCCAGAAAAATCAATTTTCGACTGTGTGTATCACAGACCCGAAAATCACAACCCCTGTTCACTTCAACAATTTGTCTTTTGATCTAACATCCCTTCTTGCCACTCATCAACACATATACAACCCCTAGTCATCAATTTACCCATGAACAAAAGCAATCACAACATGTTTAAATCAATTTCCACTTCAAAAATATCAACAATAGAGCAACCATGTGCACACATAGTAAAAGTTCACTTTTTATCAATTATATGCAATTCACATCATACAACTCTACATATATGTTCAATTCAGCAAGTATAGGGATGAATACAACCTACTCATGATTTCTATTAGGTTCTTAACAATTCTCAAGCCATTAAATTAGGGTTTCAACATCAATAGTGTAGTTCATGAAAAAAATTCAATTTTTAATTCATCTACTCATCAAAATTCATCATATCTTCATACCATCTTCTAACAGACTTCATAATAAATAAATCATCACATACAAAATGCCTAGAACAAAAAGAAATCATATATATGTCACTCACCTTATTGAAGAATCAACCGAAAAAAAAATAAAGAGAATAAGAAAATCCTTCCTTTCGCAAGAAAACCAAGATTCTCGTTTTAAAACTCTAAGAAAATAGTAATAAGAAATCCCTTTATGTTGTGCAGCAAAGAGACGGTTGCACCCCACTTATAAATAGGCCAGAAAATAGGATTTTAGGGTTTGTGAATAGATTTGTAAAATACCTCTTATAAATATATCTTTACATATATAGATCCTTGTACTTGGAAATTAAATAAAACCAACTTAATTGAGATTAAAAAAAAAAGAAATACCCTAATAGTGGCCGGCACTGTTTTGAAAACTCCGAAAACCGAAATTGCACTTTTGTCCCTCTAAGTGGCAATTTTGCAAAAAGACCCTTCTTTATCAAAACTTGCAAAATAACCCAAATTTATTAAACCAAAAGGTAAACTCTTTACCTCTGAGTTGACTAGGCATCATGCCCATCATGCCCATCCCAAAAATCTGAAAATCTGGAGATTTTACTCCAAGTAGTAATTTTGCACAAAAGTCCCTCTTATCAGAAAATCCAGAAAATTCACAAATAATATCTAATAATAAATAATGAGTTTCCTCAAAATATTTTTTGACTTTGAACTTTCCAAGAAATATTTGCACGTGTTTTGTTTGTGTAAACAGGTAAATTTCAGAAAAATATTTATTAAATCACCAAAAAATCATTTTAATTCATTTATTAATCTTAAAAGCATTATTCTAAAAATCTGGGGTATTACATCACTCCCTCCATAGAATAGTTCTGTCCTCAGAACTACTACTAAGAGGGACCAAACAATATAAGCAAAAGGAAATGAAAACTCATAGATGGAAACATGGTTCAAGGAATACAACTACACAAGAGAATGTAATCTAACAAAAGAAATACAACATACAAAAGGAACATAATCATACAAAAAGTTTAGGAAAAACCTTTCGCATGCGATCCTCCGACACGACTCCCAAGTAGCTTCCGCTCCGCAACTCTGATATCTCGCATTCGGAAACCTACTGCAACTTCCTCTGAATCTCCTAACTTCCTTCACTGACATTGGCCCGGACCAATCCTTCACTGCTTCAACCTTCTGAGGATCAGTGGCCACTCCCTCCTTAGAAAGGATATAACTAAGAAAAGCTACCTCGAACTTCCAAAACTCACACTTTGACAGCTTGGCATACAATTTATGCTCCTGCAACTTCTGTAACATCTCTGTCAAGTGCATAGAATGCTCTCTTCCTCCGCCTTCGAGCCTGATGATGCCCCTTTACTCACCAATTCCTCAACCTGCTTCTGACTTCATCTGGAATCATCAACTTAGATAGCGGAACCACCTGGTGCTTTCACTAACACTTCTTCCTCTTGCATTAAATTGTGGCATCAAATATTGTCATCCAATCAATGCCCACAATCACATCCACACCCAGAACTTGCAGTTCAAAGAGATCAATGCCAAATAATCTCTCACCAATCTCGATATCACAGCCCTTGTAATATCGATCAGCAACCAATTCTTCTCCTGATGGTTTTGCCACCGTCAAGACCCTGCCTGGAAACACCTTAGGTTCCACACCTGACTTTAGCAAAAATTGGGCGATACAAATGTATGCAAGCACCAGTATCAAATAAAACTTTTACTTTTATTCCATTAACCAAAATAAATTCTATTACATGGAGAATGATACTCAAATATCCAATTTATTTCTAAACAAAGTTTTACTTAATATAGAAATGAATGAATTCAAAATTCTTGCACACCCCAAATCACATCCTCTGACTTACCTGCATCCTCCTCAGTCAATGCGAACACTCGCACCTGCCTCTGAACTTTGCCTCCACCTGCACCATCCTTCTTCAACTGCAGACAGATTGGTCTGAGATGCCCCTCATGACCACACTGATAACAAATCTGCGCCTTCCGAGGCTTGGTGCATGCTGCCTGATAATGACCTGTCTCTCCACAGTTGAAACAAGTTACGCCTTGAATTGCGGGTGCCTTCTGCACTGGCCTACTGATCTTGCCCTGCTTTGCTGGGAACTCCTTCTCACTCTGACTAACTGCTAGCCTCTTGTTCCTGTTCCAGGTCTCTTTATTCTTCTAGAACTGATCCATATCCTCTTCTATCATAGCTACTCTTCTGAATAGCTTATCAAACCTTCTGATGCCCAATGGAATCATCCTTGACCTCAAATTCGCCCTAAGCCCTGCTCGAATTTCTTGGCCTTCTTCGCTTCATCCACAATCAGCTCCGGAGCATACCTTGACAACTGAGCAAACTTAGTCTCATATTCGTGCACTGTCATGCTGCCTTGCTGCAGATTCAAAAATTCTGTTGCCTTCTTCTCCTGGATATCCAGAGGAAAGAAACGATCCCTGAACACATCCAGAAAAGCCACCCAAGTCACTTGTTGATCTCCAAAAGTCCTCTTCATTGACTGCAACCAGACGCCAGCATCCTTCTCTAACTGCATCGTAGCCAATTTCACCTTATTGACTACTGGGATTTCCTGAACTTCGAAGACCATCTCCATCTATCTAATACAATCATCAACCTCATTTGGATCAGACTGCCCCTTAAACACAGGCAGCTTCCTCTGCTTGAATGACTCAACCTGCTTGATCGGATCAGCATTAACAAACACTGGTCCAGCCCCCTGATTCTGATTCTAATTATGAGCCATGCTAGCTTCCATGAATGTGTTCAAGGTCTGATACACCCTAGCAATCTCAGTCTCAAGATCAAGTCCTGTCCCACGAGAACCTTCAGCCCCATCACCATTACCACCATTCCTGGTCCTGGGACCTGCCATTATACTAAATACTGCAAAATGAGGGTAAAGTTAGTGTTTCACAACACAATCCATATTCATATCCATACCCCATGAAAAAACCCCAATCATACACCAGGCCCAAAACATCATGTTCTAACTCTATGTGATACTCACATTCTAATGTCCACACCTAGATACGCATGCTCTAGTGTCCATACCTAGGTTTATTTTTATACTATTTTTATTATTAGTATTGAAGCATGCTCGGAAACCAACCTCTGTAGTGCACCGAATTTCCAATATGATATCTCAGAAATATGTGGCACAATTCCCAGCATCAACTTCAATTGTAAAAGTAAACATAGCCAAAACACAGATAAAAATTTTCAACCTTTATTACATTAATCTTTACAAAATACAGCTGAAAAACAAAGCACCTTGAATTACAATTTTTTCTTTTATAACACATTCTTTTACAATTTACATAAGCCATAACACCATTCTATCTCATGCATCCAAATCCCAAGCTATAGGCCCTTACCTGTAAAACATGAGGTTAGAAATAACCCTAACCCCCAAAACTACAGTGATCAGCCATAAAGGTGTGAGTGACATCAAAAGAAATACAATATAAATAAAACATAAGGCAAAGAGTCATAAACAACATGTATTAACAGCAAGAATAAATGAGATAAGAAATAATAATAAATAAACATGAAAATATCAAGTGAGACTAGACTAAGTGTCGAGTATAGGAAAACAGAAAACAAACATGCATAAAACCAAGTCAAGAAACCAGCAATGCTATATGCTGACTCTCTAATGCATACTTATCAGATTCTATGCATCCCACAATACATAGGTTCGGTGCAAGCCCTTATCGTTCTCCACTTTATAGGGTTAAATCCCTCGTTACGTAACTAATCCTACTACAATGATGGAAACAAGATTCAGAATACTCTGCGAATAGGCATCACAATCCTCGACGCGCAAGCATCATGTAAGAATAGCTCAAAAACCAGAGAATCACCTCCCAGCCATGTACTCTATGAATAGGCTTGCGAGGCCCTCGACGTGCAGATACATCGGGTACATCCGGTGAATAGGCCCGCCGACCCTCAACATGCGAATGCACCCTGCATGCTCCGTGAATAGGCCTGCATACCCTCGACACGCGAATATACAAATGTCATCTCGAGACAGAACAACACACAAGTCCTGGAATGCATTCGTTGGACCTAAACCAAGTGCATATACTTACGTTTTTCAAGTTCCATCACATCTCCACTAGTGTCTGTCCTTAAGTTGGTTATTAAAAAAAATACAAATCCCCCCTTATCTAGAGTTGCCGAACTTAATTCCAAAATCAACAAACCCAAGACCCCACTGGTCTAAATCTACAAAATCTCATCTGCCGGTTCACAGGACTCCCACTCAACTCCTAGAGATTCACAAAGCGAAAATCAACACCAAAACATCCAACAAAACTCTTAATATCATCATTAAAACGTTTATGTCAATAAAACTTCTTCAATCAATCAAAAATCCAAATTTATTTAATATACTCGTAAAATTCCATAATTGAAATAAAATATTAAATCCATTAAATAACTGAGAATCATATTTTGAAATCACAGAATACCATAAAACATCAATTACTTCAAAGAAAACATATTTATTTCACTATATGAAATTATAGAAATACAAGTTTAAATTCTATTATAAACAAAATACAACTCTTTGTAAAATACTGTAATCTGTAGCAAAACATCATTTAAAACAGTAGATTAATAATCTATAATCAAAGAAATAACTGATTAAAGAAAACATCAGAAAACTCAAGAAATCCATCATCCAGAGCAATGATAGTCGACTGTTGCAAATGGTGGGTCGACTGTCTTGCGAAAATCCAAAAATTCAAGAAAACCCATCAGCAGTGATAGTGACAGTCGACTATTGAGCATGGTCAGTCGACTGTCCTGCAAAAATCCAAAATTCAAGAAAACCGACAGCCGACTGTCGACTTCAGTTGAAAGATGAAGCAGTCGACTGTTATTGCAAAAAAATCCAAAATCCAGTAACTGACCAGTCGACTGTCGACTTTAGTTCAGTCGACTGTTAACTATAGCAGGTTGCAGTTTGAAAATCTGTGCATGTTTTAAACTGATACGACGATAAAACTTTGTAAAATCAAAATTAAACTTTCGGAGATGATCAAATATAACTTGTACAACATATAGGAGTTCATAAAACAAATCAAAACCATATCAAATCCATAAAAGAGCAAATTCCATCGAAATCTTCAAAATAGTGAATATAGATACATATATGTGTATATGTGTGTGTTTTGCATCAGTTAAAGAACCAAATCTCATCAATAAGAGTAGTAAAAGGTTCAAATCAACACAGTATTGAACAAATCAAATCCAATCAAAACTTCACAAAAATAAACCCACAAAAATCAATTTTCGGCTGTGTATCACAGACCCGAAAATCACAACCCCTGTTCACTTCAACAATTTGTATTTTGATCTAACATCCCTTCTTGCCACTCATCAACACATATACAACCCCTAGTTATCAATTTACCCATGAACAAAGGCAATCACAACATGTTTAAATCAAGTTCCACTTCAAAAATATCAAGAACAGATCAACCATGTGCACACACAGTAAAAGTTCACTTTTTATCAATTATATGCAATTCACATCATACAACTCTTCATATATGTTCAATTCAGCAAGTATAGGAATGAAAACAACCTACTCGTGATTTCTATTATGGTTTCAACATCAATAGTGTACTTTAATGAAAAATATTCAATTTTTAATTCATCTACTCATCAAAAGTCATCATGTCTCCATACCATCATCTAACAGGCTTCTTAATAGATAAATTATCACATACAACATGCCTAGAACAAAAGAAATCAAACATATGTCTCTCACCTTATTGAAGAATCAACCGAAGAAAAAAAGAAATATAATATGAAAATTCTTCATTTCGCAAGAAAATCAAGATCCTCTCTTTAAAACTCCAAGAAAATAATAATAATAAGAAATTCCTTTGTGTTGTGCAGCAAAGAGATGGCTGCACCCCACATATAAATAGGCCGGAAAATAGGGTTTTAGGGTTTCTGAATAGATTTGTAAAATACCTCTTTTATATATATATCTTTACATATATAGATCATTACACTTGGAAATTAAATAAAACCAACTTAATTGAGATTTAAAAACAAAAAAAATACCCTAATAGTGGCCGGCACAGTTTTGAAAATCCAGAAAAACGAAATTGCACTTTTGCCCCTCTATGTGACAATTTTGCAAAAAGACCCTTTTTATCAAAACTTGCAAAATAACCCAAATTTATGTAAACAAAAAGTAAACTCTTTATCTCTGAGTTGACTAGGCATCATGCCCAGCCTAAAAATCCAAAAAACTTAGAGTTTTTACTCAACATGGTAATTTTGCACAAAAGTCCATCTTTTTGTAATATTTGCAAATTGGTCAAATAATTATCTGAAAAGTCCAGAAAATTCACATATAATATCTAATAATAAATAATGAGTTTCCACAAAATAATTTTTGACTTTGAACTTCCCAAGAAAATATTTGCACGTGTTTGCCTCGTGTAAACAAGTAAATTTCATAAAAATATTTATTAAATCACAAAAAAGTCATTTTAATTAATTTATTAATCTTAAAAGAATTATTTTAAAAATATGGGGTATTACAGGTTACAACCAGCTTCGAATGTTCCCCCCGGACATTTCGAAGACTACTTTCATCACCGATCAGGGGCTTTACTATTACAAAGTCATGCCTTTTGGGCTAAAGAATACGAGTGCCACTTATCAGATACTCGTTAACCGAGTTTTCAAAGAGCAGATTGGTCGAAACATGGAGGCCTGCATCAACGACATGCTCTTCCAGAGCCTCTGGGGTGGAGATCACGTAAAGGATCTGGAGGAGGCCTTCGGGTTCCCCAGAGAGCATAACATGAGGATCAACCCCTCTACGCCTTTGGCATCACCGTAGGAAAGTTCCTCTGATTCATGGTCATCCAACGAAAGATAGAAGCGAATCCTGAGAAAATTCAGGCCATTTCGAACATGGCCCATCCGAAGAACGTCAAGGAGGTACAAAGGCTCACCGGTCATCTTGTAGCCATCAGCCACTTCCTCTCGAGGTCGGGAGAGAAATCCCTTTCTTTCTTCAAAACCCTCCAGGGGAAAAATAACTTCGAATGGGGGGAGCCTCAGCTACGAGCATTTAATCAGCTAAAAGAGTACCTCTCCAATCCCCTTCTTCTCAGTAAACTCGAGCCAGGTGAGGTACTATACCTCTACTTGGCAGCCTCGGAATAGGCCTTCAGTTCCTAATCAGGGAAGAAGACGGGCCCAAAGGCCCACCTATTATGCCAGCAAGATCCTCCGAGATGGTAAGTTTCGATACACGAAAATGGAAAAGGTGTCCTATGCCCTGATTGTGGCATCACGGAAACTCCGCCCATATTTCCAATCCCACTCTATCGAGGTCCTCATGGACCAGCCTCTAAAGCAAGTCCTCTACAAACCGGAGACATCCGATCACCTAATCAAATGGTCCATCGAGCTGAGCCAGACGATATCACCTACAAGCTGAGGACGGCCATCAAGGGGCAGGCACTCACCGAATTCATAACCGAGTGTGCTATCTTGGAGAGCCCTAAAACCCTAGAAGATGAGCCTGTCTCGGAGCTTTATGGGGACAGATCATCCTGTGAAGAGGGTAACAGGGCGGAGCCATCTTAAGCGGTCCGGACAGTTTCTTCCTTCAATACTCCTGATGCTTCAGCTTCAAAGCATCCAATAATGAAGCAGAGTATCAGGCACTGATCGCTGGACCTTTCTTGGCCAGAAAAGCTGGGGCCAAATGGGTGAAAGACTTTAGCAACTCCCATCTCATCGTCAACTAGGTCTGCAGAGAATATGAAGCTCGAGACACTCGCATGGTCCAATATATGGCACACGTCAAGCTTCTCTTGGCGGACTTCACAGATGCTATTGTTACCCGAATCCCCCCGGAAGCAGAACAACCAGGTCGACACCCTATCCAAGCTGGCGTCCTCCTCCTTCGAAGGCCTTGACTGCACGATCATGGTAGAGGTCCTCCTAAGACCTAGCAACGAGAAATTTAAGGTCCTTTACCTCGATCCCCTATGCAAACAGGTCATGGATGGACCCGATCTTAAACTTCCTGGGAAGTGGAAAATTGCCACAAGACCCTTCTGAAGATAGAAAGATCTGAATCAGGGCTGAGAGGTTCGTGATTATGGAGGGAGTGCTCTTCAAGTGCTCCTACACCAAGATTGGTAGGAAAACCTACCTTCGATGCTTGAATCCGGAAGAAGCAAAGTATGCCCTTGAAGAGATGCAAGAGGGGATCAGGATCTGCCACATGGGCGACAAGTCCCTCACAAGGAAGATCCTTAACCACGGGTAATACTGTCTAACCCTACTTCAAGATGCCCAGAACCTCATCAAGAAGTGTGGACCTTGCTAAGGTTCTCATCATTGAAGCACCTACCATAGGCCGAGCACAAATCGCTGAATAGTCTGGCCCCTTTTGCCATGTAGGGGTTGGATTTAGTCATCCCATTTCCCAAAGCAACAGGCTAGAGATGTTTCATGATCGTGACTATCAACTAGTTCACTATGTGGATCAAGGCTGAACTCTTAGCACTATCACTGAGCATCAGTTTCAGCAGTTCTTTTGGAAGTACATCGTCTACCGATTCAAGATCCTTCGCATCCTCATCACCGATAACAGAACTCAGTTTGCTGGTAAAAATTTCCATAAATTCTTTGAAGACTTGGGAATTCAGCAGAGGTTTTCTTCCATCTCACACCCCTTGTCTAATGGTCAAGCCGAGAATTTCAACCATCAAATTATTGACGACCTCAAGAAGCGACTGGATAAATCACCCGAAGGCCTGTGGGTCGATGAGCTGCCAAGTCTGCTATGGTCATATCGGACATCCAGAAGAATACCTACGAGCGAGTCCCCCTTTAACCAGACATTCGGCACCAAGGCAGTTATTCTCCTTGGAGTCGGGCAACCCTCCCCACAGATCTTGAGCTTCAACGAAGAGTCCAATTCAAATGAGAGCGAACCTGGACCTACTCGAAGAGGTTCACGAGAGGTCTGCCATCAGAAGAAATCTATATCAACAGCGGGTGAGCGCTTTTACAACAAAAGGGTCTGACCGACCAACATCAAAGAAGAGGGCCTAGTGCTGCGTAAACTTCATGTCTCCGAGCCAAGCAAAAGGGGAAGCTAGCACCCACCTAGGAGGGTCGTATAAGGTCTCCAAAGTGGTGCGCTCGGGAGCGTACCAACTTGAAGACCCGAGGGCAGGATAATCAAGAGTACTTGGAATGCGGAACACTTGATAAAGTTCCATGAAAGCCCTTAGCAACCCATACTTGTAATGAAGCAAATGTAATAAGCGCTCGCCTTGTGGTAGCCATCGAATAAGCACTCGCCTTTCGACAACCATCAAATAAAAGTCATTCAATATTCATTCAATTTCTTTTCAAAAAATTTTTTGCAAAAATCAGCAAGATTGGTATCTCGTATATTGCAAAGCCTCAGAATAAGCACCTCAAAATGGCGCTCTGACTCCGAGAATGGCACGGATTTCTCCGCTATCAATTCCAAAGCCTCGGGTTAAGCGACTCAAAATGGCGCTCTGACTCCGAGCATAGTGCGGATTTCTCCTCTATCAAGTCCAAAGCCTCGGATTAAGCACCTTGAAATGGCGCTCCGACTCTGAGCATGACGTGGATTTCACCATCATCAAGAGTAAAGCCTCGGATCAAGTGTCTCAAAATGGCACTCTGACTCCAAGCATGACATGGGTTTCTCTGCTTCCAAAGTCCCAAAATCCCCAATCAGTCAACAACACGGGTCAATCCATTCAAAGAAGATACTTTTTTATTAAAAAAACCGATTACAAAATATACAAAGGTGGTGGCTAGTCCACAAGTGGCAAATAAAACATTAAAAACTAAACCTAAGTGTTTACATGACTTGCCTTGTAACTCGGAACAGTAGCTATCTCCAAATGTGATCGCCTCATATCTCGGAACAACAACTATTGCCGATGGCCTCGAGCAAAAGAGGCATCATACACCAGCCTCGGTGATCACCCTCGAATCCCACAAGAAAGGCACTCATGGAAAGCCTATCTCCTGGAACTAGAAGGAGATGAACCAACAAGGCACTGGGATCGGTGGATCTTAGCACAACCCATCACCCCCAGAAACTGCATCGGTGTACGTGAAGTATGAGAATGAAGAGTCCTCTGATGATGGGAACTCTTCAACCTCGGCCATTGACGCTTGGCTGGGGATGTCAGATCTTGGAACCTAGGATATACTTTACGCAGTTCAATAGGGGTTACCCCGATCCTCTCCAGGTCTGCCCCGTCAGGATGAGAACCCCCAACCGGAAAATTATGACCAAACCCCTTGTATGGGCAAAAGCATGTGAGAAAGCACCCATCGGGAGTTGGTCGGCAACACCACAGATCCTGGAACCCGGGACAGGTGCCCTGAAGCGGCACATCTAGACTCTGATCCCTTCCATATCAAAAGCTCGAGCAAGGGGGCATGTACACTCTCTGACCGTGCCTTAAGAGTCCCACCCACACTGGCACTGACCCTCAGATTGCCATTCGAGGTGACGTATGAGTTAGCTCTCACAATCTCAAACATCAAAAGAGCAAAAGTGGGTTTATGGGCCAAACACTTACAGAAGGGGGGAATTTATAGGCATCAATAACAACCACCTCATTGATTACACTCAACAAGTCAACACTTCAAATTCTAAGATGCCTTCAATTCCTCAACCAGATGATGTACGCCAACACGTGTCAACTCACATGATCAGGTAGTGGCTTGCAAAACTAAGGCCTCGGATCCACGCGTCGGTGGGCAAAATTCGAGAATCCACTCGGAATTAACAGAAAAATCGAAGGGAAATGCCCAAAAAATTTAGGTATCTGGCCTTAATTTAACACCCAATTATTTTTAAAACCAATTCTTACTTAAAAAATTTCTTACTTAATCTGCTTCTTATTTACACTATTTCTTACTCAGAATAACTTTAAAAATTTCAATTAAAATTTCGGCAGAGTCTCCCCTGAAATATTAGCCATTTTACAGAAATTCCTTACGAAATTCTGCAAACAATTACAATTATCTCAGCACAGGAAATTAATATCAACCCTCCCCAGGCCAATCCAAACAACAACACACATGCAATGCAAATATAGGGCTCTGGGGGCATAACTCATCATAATATGCAAGATACTAAATAAAAACCAAAAATTCGTTTTAAAACATAAAGGATATTTAGAAAAACCTTTGAAAAACTTTTCAATAACAAATCCAAAGAACCCAATACTCCACAATGAGGCGGGTACGGGTTTGTATACGTCATCACATCACTGTATATCATCATCTCATACAGTAACATACATAGTCTCCAAAAATACAAAATATTACACAAATACTATCACATATCCCATACTACATGACTTAGGTTAATAAAAGTATATAATAGATACATACACCACCAACTCTACTATAAGGAAAGTATCACTACAAAATTAAGTAATACTAAAGCATCACCTCGCTAATGACCCAAAACCTGCAAAGAGGGTCAAGGGCGTCCACCCTCAGGGAGGGACTCGTCTGACCCCCAAAAACAACAAGGGTCAGCCATAACTTGTGTGAGTATAATCTACTAGATTAGTTACTAAAATAAATAATATCAAAGAAATTAAAAGAACTTACAAACATGATGATAATTAAATTTAACCTGAAATTAAACATATAAACATAGTAAAGATTACACAAAGTAATTTTTTAACTTTCAACCAATCTACATATCAACATCCACTCACACTACCTTGAAGTTGTGCCTCGGCAGATAGTTCCCACCATTTCCATAGAAATAGCGGGCGAGTAGTTCCTCGACATAATTCCAAGGCATATCAAGCTCATATTATATTTCATTTTTACTTTAATATTCCTACTCATCTTATACTATATTCATTTCCATTTTGTCTCATAACACCTCGTAATACATTAACATTTATTCAATCTTATAATATTACATTCATTCACATCTCATACTATATTCG
Organism: Hemerocallis citrina; assembly: GCA_017893485.1. NCBI lineage: Eukaryota > Viridiplantae > Streptophyta > Magnoliopsida > Asparagales > Asphodelaceae > Hemerocallis > Hemerocallis citrina. Next base: position 12,389,587 of record CM030365.1, on the reverse strand, counting down.
CATTCATTCTCATCTAATAACATCACATTCATTCAATCTTATAACATTACATTCATTCACATCTCATGACATCTCATAATACATTAACATTCATTCAATCTTATAACATCGCATTCATTCACATCTCATGACATCTCATAATTCATTAACATTCATTCACTCTTCTAACATCACATTCATTCACATCTCATGACATCTCATAATTCATTAACATTCATTCAATCTTATAACATCACATTCATTCACATTTCATGACATCTCATAATTCATTAACAATCATTCTCTCTTTATATTACAATTTTACTTTCCCTTTTTATTCTTATTTCATCATACCACTTACTTTACTTCTCATTCTCATTTTATCATATACTTTGCTTTATATTTCATTCTCATCTCTTCATACAACTTATTTTTCTTCTCATTCTTATTAGATAATATATCTTACTTTCATATTCATTCACAACGCATATTACAACTCACTTTAACTTTCGTTCTCATCAGTTAATACACCGCACCCCAAACATAGTTTGGGTAATATACACCGCACCCCAAACATAATTTGGGTAATATACACCGCACCGCAAAGCCGATAGATTGGGTAATACTTTACTTTTTTTCTCATCTTCATACAACTTACTTTACTTTTCATTCTCATTTCACAAAACAACTATCATATCAATACCCCACCGATCCACCCTAGGCAAGTACTTCCCACCATTTCCATAGAAATATCGGGTGGGTAGTTCCACGACACAATTCCAAGGTGTACCAAACTCATGTTATATCATGCTTTTACATTAATATCCATTCTCCTCACATAATATCACTTAAATTTTCATCACATATTACACCTTATTTTTACTTTTCATTCTTATTCTCATAACCCATTTTCTTTATTTTATCACTCATTTCATATCATACCCTTTCTTTAATTTCTCATTTCATATTATACACTTTCTTTACTTTCTCATTTTCTTTTCATATTTATCCATTTTATTAATTTTTTGACTAGTGCCCCACATCATCCCAAATACAAAAAGCTGATAGCTCAGTAAACACGTGGACCACTACCCACCAAGGGTCTTACGCATCCGAGGCTACGTCTTCCTCCCAGCCTATGCCAGTGTGGGAATACATCGTACCCCAAACAGAACTTGGGTAATATACACCGCACCACAAACATAGTTTGGGTAATAATCACCGCACCCTAAGTGAAACTTGGATAATATAACACCACACCCCAAACATAGTTTGGGTAATAATCATCGCACCCCAGGTAAACTGGGTAATAACCGGACCTCAAGCCGATAGCTTCGGTAATAAAAATACTGCATCCCAAACATAGTTTGGGTAATAAACACCACACCCCAAGTCGGTTCTTAGGTATTAGTAGGTCTAGCCCAAACCCGCAAGATTTCTGTAGGCACTAGTAAACAAAATTTATCTTTTATAATTATTTTCATCTCATCTTTTTATCCCATTTTATTATTATATATCATCTAATCTTTTATCTTAACAAATTATCACATTTTATGCACACACCAGACTATTTATCTTATCATATTATCAAGAGTTATTTATCATTTTACTACATATTATGCATATACCATGTTATTTATCTTATCATATTATTACGGAATATTAATCTTATCATTTACCACCTATTATTTCACCTTAATTACCTGCATATCATACATATACCAAGTCATTAATCATCTTTTATCATATCAAATTCTCATGTATCACCCACATGTCAGACGTGCGCCATGCCATTTAACACATCATAATATCACACACACACACACACACACACACACACACACATTATATATATATATATATATATATATATATATAATTTTTATTCATCACCTGCATAACACACGTACACCATGCCCTAATTACTTCATATTATCATATATAAATCCAATATATCACTAATAGCACCAAATACTCAAAATCAAGCAAATACACCACATAGCACAATTTCAACAATCAAAATTCCGTATTTTCCATTAATTCTTTATCTGACCATAACTATCACAATTCACATTAGACAATGTCTAAAATTTTACCACAACATAAAGTATATCTGGTATGATCATACTCACCTGACGAGCCGACAGAATTACGCTCCTCGCTCGCCCAATCGCTAACCAAACTTCATTTTTTCACACCTATTTGGAAAATTATCGAACCCATAAGCCATTAACTCAAAACACACAATATTTACCCTCGAATTCACATCGGATGTACTTATACATTATAAATAGCCTACGTAAGCATGTCAAATCAATAATTCTCTAATTTTATACTCAAATCCAAATTTTACCCTTCGATCGGAGGAGTTCTAATCGATATTTTATATTTTAAGGATAAAATACCCCAAAAAAAATTCTATATCCCAAAATTAACTTACATATACATCTCGGGAATAATGTCTATTATTTATACATATTTTTTCACAATTATCTTGTTTTTATACCAATAAACTCTATTTTTACAATTTTCTGATACTGGAAAAGTTCCTTATAATTGTCAAATAATTATTAAAATCTATCATAAATACTTCTAAATTATCCCATAATATCCTACATCATCCAAAACAATTACTAGCATACAATAGATACAATTCTCTTTACACTTCTGAAACTCAATCCCTAGGTTTCATGAAATTTCCATATTATTACCATAAAAATTGAAATTTCCACCTTAAGCATGTTATACATACTCTAAACATCATCCTACCACAGTTTTTTGATAAGAAATGAAAAGCATACAAATCAATTCACAAAGATACAATTTTGTATACCTTCACGGAGTTCTCTCCATAATCAACACCACCATTCTGAAGAGCACGTAAAACTCTACCAAAATCCCACAAAAAATCAAAGCTTGAAGTGGAGAAGGAGGGATGATTGAACAAGCCTAAAGTTGGGGTAGTTTTGGGTTTTAGGAGGAAGACAGGAATGAAGAAAATGGCAAAGTTGTAATTTTTGAGAGTTTTAATAGTAGGAGGGTTAGGGTTATGAGCTAAGGCCCATTTTCACATAAAATGCTTATTTTTAGGATTATTTTTCAACCCCGAACTCAAAATTTTTTAACTTCTTGATAAGACCAAGCAACTCCTTCAAATTAGAAATTATCCAAACCTCTATTATGCACAAGTACACAGAAAAATATCGAGTTAAATCGGAATCGTCTCCTCCGAAAAAACTCATTGCAAAACTCCTATTTTTCCAATTTTTCCCATTTAACCCTAAATTTCAATTTAATCATTATAAAATAAAATAAAATCAATTAATATAAGAAAATATTTTCAAAATCATAAATAAAAATAATATAAATCAAATATTTAAGGATTTTTTAAAAAAAATAGATGTTACACTTAACATGCCCAAGGGCAAGGCCATACCCTTTGTCTTGAGCATGGATCACCTGGAGCACGGTCTCGTCCAATTCCTTTCTCAGTTTCTTCTTTTGCTCCTACCAGACTAGCTGCTCCTCGCTCAGCTTCTTCTCCCATGCTTGCCATACTAGCCGCTCCTTGCTCAACTTCGCCTTCTCCGCCAGCAGCTCCTCCCGAGCTTTCTTTTCCTTCGCCAGCTCATCCTTCACCTCCTTCACTGTAGGCCGAACATCAGCGTTCGACATAATAGGTCCCTCTGGCCCTCCTCAGCCTTCTCGGCCTGATCAAGAAGCAATCTGAGTCGCCGCTTCAATTCAGCTCCACTAATGGTTGCCTATAAGAAAACGAGAATGCGTCAGCGAAACGAAGACTACAAGAAAAATCACCAGCGAAATAAACTCCTTACCAAGACGGAAGCCTGAGCCCAGCGGGTATAAATCTCCTCCTCAGACTCCTTCATCAAAGAAGCTCGATCTCAGGGAGTAGTGAGATGGTCGACCACCTGCATAGCATTAAGGCGGTCGAACGATAGGTCCGCCTCCGTGACAGACTAGGAAGGCACCCACACCTTCGACGGCAAGGGGAGCTTTGAACCTGCCTCCGTCTTCTTCGGGGGTGCGGCTTTAGGCTTCGGGGCTCCATAGCAACAACTCTAAAGGCCTTGGACTTCGAAGGGTCAACTACCTTTCCCTTCCTTTTCAATAAAGGTTCCTTCAAGCCCAGGAAACGAGGACGTTTCGACCATTCTACCTTTGCCTCCCTCGGGACTTCCCCTCAGGCACCACCATCAACCCCGCCTCAGCCTTCGTCCTCATCTCTTTCTCGGCCCTTAATTTTGTGCGCCTAGCTCTAAAAAATTCATCAGAAACCATGGTTGCGCGATGAAGAAGAAATAAAGCCAAAAACATGAGGGTCAAGTAGATTTAAGGGAAGGAACAGAGAAGGCAATATATAGGCAGAAAATGGACAACGAATACTGCACATGCACGCGATAGCACATGAGCACATATGGAGCATGAGACCTTGGGGTTTCTTATCAGCTAGATGTCTCGAAATGGTGTTTCGACCCAGTGCTTTACGTGGTTTTCACTGCAAACAGAGCTCATGTATCGGAAAAATTTCCCCACGATCGAGAACTCAAGCCTCGGATCCAATGCATTTAAAGTGTGTACTGACCCTGAGGACACAGAAGTCCAAAGAATATGAAACGATCTGTTATCGTGCAAATTTATTGGGAATAACGAGGGCATCTCTGAATACTCAAAGTTTCATATTCGAAGCAAGTTTTCAAGAAACTGGTTGAGATGAGAGCAGAAAACACTTGCATTAAAAGGAGAATATGTTACATTATCTGAGAATTACATGGACTCTTACAAACTCAAGGCTCGGAGCCCTCACCCCCGAGGTCACCTTCGGTGGGACCCAATACTGGGTCCAACGCGCCTCTCCCCGGGACGCGAGGTGCTAATCCCAACAACTCGGGATCCCCTTGAATGTTGGAAACACCAGAGGAGCCCACCACTCTACTCTGGGCATCTCTGGGCACTGTCGTTCAAAGACAGACCCCTAGGTACAGACTCCGCCTCGAGAATGGGCTCAAAAAGCTCGAAGTTGGGTCCACCTTTCCAAGCTTGACCCTCAGCCTATATATCTCCATGTCTTTCTCCACAAGCAACTGCCTGAAAACAGAGTCAGAGGACTACCCTCTGATGAGACCAAGAAGCACCCCCATGGCGTGGGTGAGGACCAGATTGATGTCGGGGATAGATGCCTTCAAGCGGGCTAACTATTTCGCCATTACTTGCGACCTTCGGATATGAAACCAGAACGCTCCTTCCCTGTCAATCGCTTCTTTCTCAGGGCGGGCTAAGGTGTCCTCCACCGGATGCAATCTACCCCGCAGAACCTGGAACTCTTCCTCTCCCCCACTTTCCTGAGGTTCGTACTTTGTAATCTGAAGTAAAACAATTGATTGTGACTTAGGAGAATGCACAAATTGCAAGCCAAAAACATGATTCCTCATTAAGAAGATCGGTTACAAAAAGCGGTGGTGTAGCGCCCCGAATTTTGAAGAAATAAATATGAAAATACGTGGTGCAATTCCCAGCATTTACCTCAATGTAATAGTAAACACAGCCAAAACACAGAATATTTTTTTTCCAACTTTTATTACATCAATTCTTTACATAGCACAACGGAAATTAAACACCATGAATTACAATTTCTTTCTTTTACAACACATTCTTTACAATTTGCATAAGCCATATTATCATTCAACCACATGCATCCAAATCTCAAGCTAATGGTACCTACCTGTAAAACATGAGGCTAGAGATAACTCTAACCCCCCAAACTGCAGGGATCAGCCATAACGGTGTGAGTGACATCAAAAGAAAATACAATGTAAATGAAACATAAAGAATAAATTTATAATCAACACATTCCCACAATAGTAACACATGGATAATGAAATAACGATAAATAAGCATGAAAATATCAAGTGAAACTAAGCTAAGTATCAATTGAAGAAAAACGGAAAACATCATGCACAATACAAGTCAAGAAAACACAAATGCAATATGATGACTCTCTAATGCATACTTATTGGATTCTATGCATTCCATACTACATAGGTCACGTGCAAGCCCTTATCGTTCTCCACTTTATAGGGTTTAATCCCTCATTATGCAACTAATCCTACTACGGTGATAGAAACAAGATCTAGAATACTCCGCGAATAGGCCTGACAAACCTCGACGCGCAAGCATCATGTAAGCATGGCTCTAAAAACTAGAGAATCACCTTCCTGCCGTGTACTCCACAAACTGGCCTGCCGACCCTCGACGTGCAGATACATAGTACATCCCATGAATAGGCCCGCCGATCCTCGACACGCGAATGCACCGTATGTCCGGTGAATAGGCCTGCCGACCCTCGACATGCGAACATACCAACTGTCCTCTAGGGACACAACAACACACTGTCCTCTAGGGACACAACAACACACAGTCCTGGTATACATCCGTTGGACTAACAATACAGCCCATACATACGTTTCCCAAGTTCTATCACATCTCCACTAGTGTCTGTTTTTAGGTTTATTATTACTAATTAAAACACAATTTCCCCCTCCCTAGAGTCAATGTATCTTTTCGGACTTAATCCACAAAAACAACCCCAAGACCCAAACTAGTCAAAATCCACAAAATCTCATCTGCCGATTTACAGGAATCCCGCTCAACCTCTAGAGACTCACAAATCAAATATCCACACAAAATACTCAACAAAATTTCTTAATTCCATCATCAATTCGTTTATATTAAGAAAACTTCCTTAAATCAAACAAATCCAAATTCATCCAAATGCCCACAAATTTCCAGAAGTAAAATCTGAGATTAAATCTCTCAAACAACTGAGTTTCACATTTTGAAGTCATGGAAAAATCACAAAACATCAATTCCTTCGAAATCCATATCTAATTTGCTTTCTAAAGTTATAGAAATACCAATTAAATCCCATTATTAATGAAAATATAACTCTCTGTAAAATACAGTAATCTTTAGGAAAAACATCATATAAAACAGTAGATCAATAATCCATAAGTGCGAAGAAATAATCGTTCAAGAAATAAGCAAAGACTCAACAAAACAGTCAGCAGCATAGCTAACGGTCGACCGACATGTTAGTTCAAATAGACAGTGGTCGACTATTGTGCTAAAAATCTGAAAACCCACAACTAACAGTCGACCGATGCTTTGTGTGTTAAATTGGTGCGGTCAACTGACATGTTCAAGAAAACACACCTCTGAATTTCGTGCACTATTCTACTAATACATTGTTTATAGTCTTTGAAAGCATAAATTTGTGAAATAAAAATCCTGAGATGATAAATACAACTTGTCTAATATACTGGAGTTCATAAATCAGATCCAACTCTCAACAAATTCACAGAAGATCATTTTTTCAACAAAAACTTCCTCAAATAAGAAACTTATGAATATATGTGTATATATGTGAATATATATCAGTAAAATCGACAAGAATCATGGTATAAGAGTAGTGCAAATGTTTAATTCAATCTCAGTATCAATTTACATCGAAGATCCACTTGAAAACTTCGCAAAAACCCAAAATTTCATTTCGGCTGTGTACTTCCAGACCCAAAAAACCAAACCATATTCAACCTTGAAAATTTGATTCTTTGATCCAAGAAACTGCTCTTGCAATTTTTTAAACACACATACAACTATTTACATCAGTTTTCCCATGGTTATAAGAAATTTACAACATGTATTTAGTCAAGTTCTTCTCATCAAAATATCAAAACAGAGTATATACATACCTACACAGTAAGAAAGTCCATCTTATTCACTTTTATGCATTATGAGTCTTACAAACCCAATATATTTAATCAAATCAGAAAAACATGAAGGAAAACAACATACCCATGATTCCTACTAAGTTCTTAACATGCTTAAGTCATCTATGTAGAATTTTATTCATCAATTGCATAGTTTTCATAAAAAGTTCTATTTTTAATCATTCATCCATCAATAATTCATTATATCATCATACTATCATCTATCATGCATTTTACTATAAAAAAATCATCATATTTAACATACATAGATCAACAAGAAAGCAAACATATGTCACTCACCTTATTGAAGAATCAACCAAAAAATAATAAAGAGAATAAGAAAAGCTTCTTCCTTGCAAAATCCAAGATCCTCGCTTTGAAACTCCAAGAAAACAAATAATAAAATATACTTTTGATTTTTGCAGCAAAGAGACGGCTGTAGTAGCCCTATAAATAGGCCGAAATTTGGGTATTAGGGTTTTGAGAAGATTTTGCAAAATATCCCTGTAGAATATATCTTTACATATATAGATTCTTTATACTAGGTAATTAGATTAACCAATTTAATTGATATTAAAATCAAAATAACTTCCCCATATCTGGTCGGCATCAGATTCAAACACAGAAAATAAATTTTGTAACTTTTTGTCTCTAAGTGGCAATTTTTGCAAAAAGGTCATTCTTTAACAAATTTGAAATCATCCAAATCTATTAGAATAAAATTTGAAATCTTTACCTCTGAGTTGGCTAGCCATCATCCTCAGCCTTAAAAAACCAAAAATCTATAGTTTTTACTCCAAGTGGTAATTTTACACAAAAGCCCCTCTTTTTATAATATTTGCAAATATGCCAAATAAATATCGGAAAAATCCAGAAAATTCATTAAATAATACCTACTAATAAATATTAGATTTCCCCAAAATAATTTATGACTTGAGTTTCAAAAATATTTGCACGTATTTTGCCTGTGCAAAAAGATAAATTTCAGAAAAGTAATTATTAAATCACCAAAAACCACTTTAATTCATTTATTAATCTAAAAAAAATATTTAAAATTCTAGGGTGTTACATCACTCTCTCCTTAGAATAGTTCTGTCTTCAAAACTACCACTAATAGGGACCAAACAATATAAGCAAAAGATGCAATCACATAAACAAAAAAATAGTTTAAAGAATACAGGCATACAAGGGAAGTACAATTTAATCTAAAGAATACAATCATACAAAGAGCTCAGGGAAATCCTTCTGCATGTGATCCTCCGGCTCCCAAGTAGCTTCCTCAAACAAATGGTTCCTCCACAATATCTTGACCATAGGTATCACCTTATTCCTCAGCACCTTTTCCCGACGATCAACAATCTCTACAGGCTACTCCTTGTAACTCAACTCAAGTTTAGCTGTAGCCCTTCAGGCACTTCCACTAACTGGTGACTCTGATCTGGCACATACTTTCTCAATATCAACACATGGAACACATCATGCACTTATGTCAATTCCTCTGGTAGCTCCAACTTATATGATATCTTACCAATCCGCCTCAAAATCTTGTATGGCCCAATGTACCTTGGCGCAAACTTGCCTCCCATTCCAAACCTGATTACTCCTTTAGTTAGAGACACCTTGAGAAAAACTGCATCCCCAACCTCAAACTCCAAGTCCCTTCGTCGAGTATCTGCATAACTCTTCTGCCGACTTTGAGCCTCGACCAACCTTTTACGAATCAGCTCGATCTTCTCCGCTGTCTACTGCACAATCTCAGGTCCAAACATTTGCCTATCACCAACTTCGTACCAACAAATGGGTGTCCTGCACTTCCTCCTATACAGAGCTTCATACGGAGCCATCCCGATACTTGTATGGTAAATGTTGTTATAGGCAAACTCCACCAATGCTAAGTACCTCTCCCAACTGCCACCAAAATCCATAACACAAGCCCTCAACATACCCTTCAATACCCAATTCCCCTTTTCAGTCTGACCATCAGTCTACGGATGAAAAGCAATACTGAAATCGATCTTAGTACCCAAAGATGCTGGCAAATCCTTCTAAAACCTCGATGTGAACCTCGCATTCCTGTCGGAAACAATCGACACAGGAACCCCATGATGTCTCACAATCTCATCAATGTATAGCTCTGCCAGTTTCTCCAACGGCCAAGTAATCTTCATAAACAGAAAGTGAGCTGACATAGTCAAACGGTCCACAATAACCCAAAATGAGTCATTGCCCTTTGGACTCCTTGGCAACCCAGTGATGAAATCCATGTTGACCTTCTACCACTTCCATTTCGGAATAAGCATTGACTGTAACAAACCTCCAGGCCTCTGATTCTCCGCTTTGATCTGTTGACAAGTCAGACACCTTGCCACAAAGTCTGCCACATTCCTCTTCATACTAGACCACCAAAAGTGTTGTTTGATGTTCTTGTACATCTTCATGCCTCCAGGATGTACTGACAACAAGGTACTGTGTGCCTCCTGCAAGATACTCTTCCTGAGTAGTGATCAAACTTGACAGACTACTCTTCTGACTAGGCCCATCGGCCACCACATTCGCCTTGCCCGGATGATACTTGACCTCAGGACAAATGTCTTCCAACACTTCAAACCATCTTCTCTGCCGAAGATTTAGATCTCTCTGCTGATAAATATACTTCAGGCTCTTGTGGTCGATATACATGTTGACATTCTCTTCATACACATAATGCCTCCACTGCTTCAAGGCAAAGGTAATAGCTTCCAATTCCAGATCATGCGTCGGATAGTTTCTCTCATATGGATGCAACTACCTCAAACCATATGCAATAACCTTTCCTTCCTGCATCAAGATGCACCCCAAACCTCTGAGCGACGCATCACTGAAGATATCATAGTCCTTCCCAGCTTGTGGCAAAGCTAAGATAGGTGCAGTCGCCAACTTCTCCTTTAGCTCAAGGAAACTCGGCTCACACTTATCAGTCCAAGTGAAAGCCACATTCTTCCGAGTCAACCCTGTCAAAGGAACTGCAGTCTGTGCATAGCCCTGAATGAATCTCCTGTAGTACCCAGCCAAACCCAAGAAACTCCTAACCTCCTTCACTGTCGTTGGCCTGGGCCAATTCTTCACTGCTTCAACATTCTGAGAATCAGTGGCCACTCCCTCCTTAGAATGGATATGACCTAGGAAAGCTACCTCAAACTTCCAAAACTCACACTTCGACAACTTGGCATACAAGTTATGCTCCTGTAACTTCGTCAATACCTCTGCCAAGTGCTTAGAGTGCTCTTCCTCTGACTTCAAATATACCAGAATATCATCAATGAAAACCACCACGAAGGAATCAATAAATGGCCGCAAAATTCGGTTCATCATGTCCATGAACACTACCGGCGCATTCGCCACTCCGAATGGCATCACCAAAAACTCAGAGAGTCCATAACGAGTTTTGAAAGCTGTCTTGCTCACATCTTCCTCCTCAGTTAATGCAAACACTCGCCCCTGCCTCTGAAATTTGCCTCTGCTTGCACCTTCCTATTTCAATTGCAGACAATTTGGTCTGATATGGCCTTCACGACCACACTAATAACAAGACCGCACCTTAGGTGGTTTGGTGCATGCTGACTAATAATGGCATGCCTCTCCACAGTTGAAACAAGTCATGCCTTGAATTGTGGGTGCCTTCTGCTCTGGCCTACTAAACCTACCCTGCTTCACTGGGAACTTCTTCCCATGCTGACCTGCTACTGGCCTCTTCTTCCTGTTCCAGGTCTCCTGCTTCTTCTAAAACCGATCCATATCTTTCTCTGTCATTGCTGCTCACCTGACCAACTTATCAAAACTTCTGATGCCCAATGGTATCATCCGAGACCTCAAATTCGGCCTCAAGCCCTGTTCGAATTTCTTGGCCTTTTTTGCTTCATCAACTATCAGTTCTGGTGCATACCTTGATTGCTGGGCGAATTCAGTCTCATATTCGCTCACTGACATGCTGCCTTGCTGCAGATTCAAGAATTTCATTGCCTTCTTCTCCTGAATAACCAGAGGAAAGAAACGATCCCTAAACACTTTCAAAAAAGCCTCCCAAATCACCTGTTGATCCCCAAAAGTTTTCTTCATTGGCTCCCACCAGTTGCCAGCATCCTTCTCTAACTGCATTGTAACCAATTTCACCTTGGCGGATGCTGGGGTTTCCAAAACATCGAAGACCATTTCCATCTGTCTAACCCAATTATCAGCCTCATTTGGATCAGATTGCCCCTAAAAAATAGGTGGCTTCATCCGCTTGAAGGACTCAACCTGCTTAATTGGATCAGCATTAACAAGTACAGGTCCAGCCCCTTGATTCTGATTACGAGTCATGTTGGCTGTCATGAATGTGTTCAAGGTCTGATACACCCTGGCAATTTCTGTCTCTATATCAAGTCCGGCCCCATGGGAACCCTCAGCCCCATCACCATTTCTACCATTCCTGGTCCTGGGTTCTGCCATTATATTGAATACTGCAAAATGAAGGAAAAGTTAGAGCATCACAACATAATTCATATCCACATCAATACCTTATGGCAAAATCTCAATCATACCCCAAACCAATACATCTTGTTTTAATTCTATGTGATACTCACACTGTAATGTCCATACCTAGATACTCACGATATAATGTCCACCTGGGTTTATTCTTATATCATATTTATCATTACTATTGAAGCATGCTCTAATACCAATCTCTGTAGCGTCCTGAATTTCCGACAAATAAATATGAAAATACGTGGCACAATTCCCAGCATCTACCTTAATGTAATAGTAAACAAAGCCAAAACACAGAATATTTTTTTCAACTTTTATTACATCAATCCTTTAAATAGCACAGCGGAAATTAAACACCTTGAATTACAATTTCTTTCTTTTAGAACACATTCTTTTACAATTTGCATAAGTCATATTATCATTCAACCGCATGCATCCAAATCCCAAGCTAATGGTACCTACAACTACAGGGGTCAGATATAACGGTGTGAGTGACATCAAAAGAAAATACAATTTAAATGAAACATAATGAATAAATTTATAATCAACATATTCCTACAGTTGTAACACGTTAATAATGAAATAACTATAAATAAGCATGAAAACATCAAGTGAAACTAAGCTAAGTGTCAAGTGTAGCAAAACGGAAAACATCATGCATAATACAAGTCAAGAAAACACAAATACAATAGGATGACTCTTTAATGCATACTTGTCGGATTCTATGCATTCCATACTACATAGGTCCGGTGCAAGCCCTTATCGTTCTCCACTTTATAAGGTTTAATCTCTCGTTATGCAACTAATCCTACTACTATGATGGAAACAAGATCTAGAATATTTGGCGAATAGGCCTGACAACCCTCGACGCGCAAGCATCATGTAAGCATAGCTCTAAAAACCAGAGAATCACCTCCCTGCCATGTACCCCATGAATAGGCATGCCGACCCTCGACGTGCAGATACACAGTACATCCTGTGAATAGGCTCGCTGACCCTCGACACACGAATGCAACGTATGTTCCATGAATAGACATGCCAACCCTCAACACGCGAACATACCAACTGTCCTCTAGGCACACAGCAACACACAGTCCTGGAATACATCCGTTAGACTATCAACAGAGTCCATACTAATGTTTCCCAAGTTCTATCATATCTCCACTAGTGCATGTCCTTAGGTTGATTATTATTAATTAAAACACAATTTCTCCCTCCCTAGGGTTGGTGTATCCTGCTAGACTTAATTCCACCAAAACAACCCCAAGACCCAAACTGGTTCAAATATACAAAATCTCATCTCCAGTTTACAGGAATCCAACTCAACCTCTAGAGACTCACAAATCAAATATCCACACAAAATCATCAAAAAAATTTCTTAATTCTATCATTAATTCGTTTATATTAAGAAAACTTCTTTAAATCAAACAATTCCAAATTCATCCAAATAATCCACAAATTTCCAGAAGTAAAATCAGAGATTAAATCTCTCAAAAAACTAAGTTTCACATTTTGAAGTCATGAAAAAATCTCAAAACATCAATTCCTTTGAAATCCATACCTAATTTGCTTTCTAAAGTTATAGAAATACCAATTAAATCCCATTATTAATCAAAATATAATTCTCTATAAAATACAGTAATCTGTAGTAAAAACATCATCTAAAATAGTAGATCAATAATCCATAAGTGCGAAGAAATAATCGTTCAAGAAATCAGCAAGGACTCAACAAAACAATCAGCAGCACAGCTAACGGTCGACCGACATGTTAGTTCAAAAAGACAGCGATCGACTGTCGTGCTAAAAATCCGAAAACCCACAACTGACACTCGACCGACGCTTTGTGTGTTAAATGGGTGCGGTCGACTGACATGTTCAAGAAAACACACCTCTGAATTTTATGCACTTTTCAACTGATACATGGTTTATAGTCTTTAAAAGCATAAATTTGTGAAATAAAAATCCTAAGATGATCAAATACAACTTGTCTAATATACTGAAGTTCATAAATTAGATCCAACTCTCAACAAATTCACAGAAGATCATTTTTTTAAACAAATACTTCCTCAAATCAAGAACTTATGAATATATGTGTATATATGTGAATATATATCAGTAAAATCGACAAGAATCGTGGTATAAGAGTAGTGCAAATGTTTAATTCAATCTCAGTATCAATTTACATCGAAGATCTGTGTAATTCCAGACCCGAAAAATTAAACTCTATTCAACCTTCAAACTTGATTCTTTGATCCAAGAAACTTCTCTTGAAATTTGTTAAACATACATACAACTATTTACATTAGTTTGACCATGATTATGTGCAATTTACAACATGTATTTAGTCAAGTTCTTCTCATCAAAATATCAAAACAGAGTATATACATACCTACACAGTAAGAAAGTCCATCTTATTCACTTTTATGCATTATGAGTCTTAAAACCCAATATCTGTCATCAAATCAGCAAAACATGAAGGAAAACAACATACCCATGATTCCTACTAAGTTCCTAACATGCTTAAGTCATCTATGTAGAATTTTATTCATCAATTGCATAGTTTTCATAAAAAGTTCTATTTTTAATCATCCATCCATCAATAATTTATTATATCATCATGCAATCATCTATCATGCATTTTACTAAACAAATCATCATATTTGACATATATAGATCAACAAGAATCAAACATATGTCACTCACCTTATTGAAGAATCAACCGAAAAACAATTAAAAGAATAAGAAAATCTCCTTCCTTGAAAAGTCCAAGATTCTCGCTTCGAAACTCCAAGAAACCAATAATAAAATATACTTTTGTTTTTTGTAGCACAGAGACGGCTATAGTAGCCCTCTAAATAGGCTGAAATCTGGGTATTAGGATTTTGAGAAGATTTTGCAAAATATCCCTTTAGAATATATCTTTACATATATAGATACTTTATACTAGGTAACTAGATTAACCAATTTAACTGAGATTAAAATCAAAATAATTTCCCCAAATCTGGCCGGCATCATATTCAAACCCAGAAAAAAATTGTAACTTTTTGCCTCCAAGTGACATTTTTTGCAAAAATGTCCTTCTTTAAAAATTTGCGAAATAAACCAAATCTATTAGAATAAAAATTGAAATCTTTACCTTTGAGTTGGCTAGCCATCATGCTCAGCCCAGAAAACCGAAAATCTAGAGTTTTACACCAAGTGGTAATTTTGCACAAAAGCCTCTTTTTTTATAATATTTGCAAACATGCCAAATAAATATTAGAAAATTCCAGAAAATTCATAAATAATACCTACTAATAAATATTAGATTTCCCCAAATTAATTTCTGACTTGAGTTTTCCAAGAAAATATTTGCACGTGCAAAAAGATAAATTTCAAAAAAATATTTATTAAATCACCAAAAATCACTTTAATTCATTTATTAATCTCAAAAATATTATTTAAAATTCTAGGGTGATACAGGTGGCCTATCTACGATTGGCGAAAATACAGAAATAGCGAAATAAAGAACTAAGGTGAGGGAGACACCTCCCCAGTCGACGAACGGATACCCTTGTCACTGTTGATTCTGTAACTATGTCGAGCGTCGACATCAAAATGTATTTTGCCAACAGTTTTGCACCTCGTTCCTTGACCAGAAGGTATCTTGCCAGGGGTTAGAGGTGCGCTGCCTAGCCCTGGCTTGTACTAAGATTACTAAGGTCAATGCCCGGATATCTCCGCCGAATGTGTTCAAGGGCTTGCTTGTAACCCCCATCCTCTCCTGCAATGATTTGTTCCACGACGCCGACTAATTCCAACCTCACCTCGGCCAGTCGGCGCTCCAGCTTCTCTTTCGCGGACATCAGAATCCCGTGAGCGAAGGACCCCTCTTCTAGGTCGTCCTCTGACTCTACCAACTTTTCCTCCAATTCCTTTTACTTCTTCTCCAGCTCCTCGACACGGTCGTTCTCATCCTGCCTTTTCTGCTTGTAACTCTCTGCCCTCTGATCTGCACTTTCGAGCTGGTGCTCATACTGCCTCTTCCCTTCAGCTCCATAAAGCATAGTTTGCGGGAAGGAAACGCTCAGTAAATTATCAAACCAGAAAGTATGAAACTCTTACTACACACTTACCCAGACGGACCCCTGGGCGAACCAGACGGTAGCTCAAAGTCGTGGTTTCCAGAGAAAGGGCTTTCCTGTCCCTCGGGGGAGATATGTTCTCCACCAGGTCGAGAGCTATCTGTGATTCCAAAAGGGAATCGAGCGCCTTCACAGGCCAATCTGGTCTAAAGGTATTCACGGTCTGATCTGGCAGAAAGGCTTCCACGCTTAGGTTGAAAAGTGGAAAGGGAGAGTTGGCCAGCTCCGTGGCCCTCAACGATCTCTCATTCGAAAGGCCCATCGGGGACTCCTCCGGGTCGTGAATCTCTAGGACCGGAGACTTCTTTGTTGGTCACTCCCTCGGAGAAGCCTTGGCCACTCTCTTGCCCTTACGGTCTGCGACTGCCACTCTCTTGGATGTCAATATCAAAGCTACTACGTCATCGGCCACCACTGCGAGGAGACGAATGTCAAACTTAGCGATAAAATATTGTCCTAAACAAAGGGAAAAAAGGCTTACCAGGGGTGAAGGAACTCAGCCCGCAGTCAAACAACATAACTTCTATCACCTTTGTCCAGTCAATACTGATGCCACCCTCAAACAGCCTCGAAAACTCGACATGCTCCTCTGGAGTCAAATCCGGAATAGTTGGGTTCGATCTTGGCAGGTCCTCGTATGACCACTTCGTAGGTATGTCCCAAGGTTCAGGGCTGTGCACTATGAAATACTTGGTTTTCCAACCCTTAATGGAGTCAGGATGACCATGCACCACCTGATATCCCCGACGAGGGGTGATGTACCACCGATTCTGGTAACCAGGGAGATACCTCAACCCCATGCATATTCAAAAATATTTGAGGCTTAAGGAAACCTTCTTCTCGGGGCAAAGTATGATGAAGCAAGTAAATTGCTTCCACGAGTTCGGCCTATATTGTGTGGGACTCATTCCTGCACAGTTCAAGACCTCTTTTATAAATGGATGACGCAAGCCCGGGATGAATGCGTTAGGATTAAGTATGCAGAGCGATTCTGGGAGGTTTTCAGTGGGACGAACACCCCATTGGGGAGAATCAGTTCATACTTCGTCGAGATACGATATACCGCGCAGAGCAAATTGAGGTCACCACCCCCCATGGTGTTCTTCGTGTCGTCCGCCTCAATCTTTGGCCTATTCTACGATGATGGTAGAACACTGAAGTGAATCTCGTCCTTTAAGTCATCCGGGTACATCCGAATGGGCTTGAAATGCATGGACGGCCGAGTTAGGTCCACTGGGCGCTCGTACGCCATAAGCACGAGCTCCTTGTTGGGAGAAAGATTGTGTTTCTTCTTCTTTGCTGCCCGAGGTCATCGGGCAGGAGGGACTGATAGAATATCACCAATCGAGGGGGCCCTCGCTTCTTGAGCCCGCTAAACATCCTCTTAATTGGCTCCTG
Source organism: Hemerocallis citrina (assembly GCA_017893485.1). Classification (NCBI taxonomy): domain Eukaryota; kingdom Viridiplantae; phylum Streptophyta; class Magnoliopsida; order Asparagales; family Asphodelaceae; genus Hemerocallis; species Hemerocallis citrina. Next base: position 12,371,793 of record CM030365.1, on the reverse strand, counting down.
GCATCACCTCCCGATGACTCGCACCAGTTTCCGTTACATCCTCCATCGCCCGACCACGACTCTCTAGATCTACCCTGACTTTAGGCACAGATGGGAGTCCTCGTACCTCCCCCTCTAAGCTTTCCCCTGTTACGCTAGTCTCAGCCCCGCCTTCAGCATGGCTAGGTCATCCCTCTTGAAGTTCCGAAATCAACTCGATGTCTACGATTTATTTCGGTGAAGAGACGCGCCAGGGCCTCGATTTTCGGGCTCATCCTCCCATGAAGTGGACTGGGCCGAGGAATTCGAAGCTGAAGCACTCTAGCTACTGGACGAGGATGAGTCACTGGACCGCACAATTGAAATTTCTGGGGAAGTAATTTTAGACAGACTATGGATGGAAAAAAAGGTAACCCCACGAAATGAAAAGGGGAGGGGGGTTTATAGAAGATGTAGCGACTTCTCGAACGACCATCATCGCGTGACATCTCTTCGAATTCCATGAGAAGTGACTTCTCCATTGACCATGGACACGTGACGTCTCCTTCAATTGTATGCAATCACGAAGCGATTGCTTAGAAGGCGCAGGGGGCCAAACGAGCAATGGATTTAGCGCCATTCACTCCCTACGACCAGTAACCTAGACAAGCATAGCACTCCGACTAAAAGCTTTACACGGTTTTCATCGTAAACAATGTTCACGTCTCTGACAAATGCCTCGAAATGGCGCTCCAACTCCGAGATTTACGCAATTTTCACCGCAAACAAAGCTCACGTCTCGGACAAACGCCTCGAAATGGTGCTCCAACTCCGAGCTTTACGCGGCTTTCACCACAAACAAAGCTCACGCCTCGGATAAATACTTCGAATTGGAGCTCTGATTCCGAGCTTTATGCGGTTTTCATTGCAGACAAGCTCACGTCTCGTCCAAACACCTCGAAATGAAGCTCCGACTCCGAGCTTTATGCGGTTTTCACCACAATGCTCACATCTCGGACCAGTGCCTTGAAATGGCTCTCCAACTCCGAGTCTGCTGCAGACACCTTCCTCGAGCCTCGGCACGTGAAACTCGGGAGGCACCCATTGCTATTCCCTACGCCATCGCATTTTTTCCGTCGACTGTCTAACCTTCGGAGACAATCGACGACTCGCCTCCAAGAGTGGGGGGGCTTGTGAAACGGGTAAAAATGGTTGTTAATTTCCATCGTTCGATCCCGGCACGGATCACGGAGAAAACAGTCCATGGGCTTTCCATCAGCCCAACAAATTAGCCCTCTAAGGATGGTAATCGAATCTCCTAAAATCAGGGGATTAAATGGCCCTTTTAGATGCAGAATTAGGTGGATCCGATTTGGCAACAGGAGATCTTTCACTAACAGACTCCCTCTGACCTATAAATACAGGTCCACATCTACAGAAAAGAGGTAATCGTATTTTCACTACCTAATATCTCCCTTAACTGTCGTTTATTGACTTGAGAGTCGGATGGTTTGTTGCCGGAAATCTCCCAGTGTCTCAGAATTTTTTGCAGATCTGCAGCGGTCTTTCTTTCCACACACCCCCACTCATATTAGCCTCACATCGTGATCAGATCTGCGGTTAGGATCTCGGTTTCTCATCAAATCAAAGAATTCACTATTGCTCCCACAATGGAAAAACAGCAGCATCACCATATAAATGAAGAATTGCGAACTCATATTCTGTGTTTCTCAGAGTGAATTGAATGATATTGATTTGATAATTTTTAAAATCAATCTATCTTGAGAAGTCGATCTTTTCCTAATTATCTTGAGAAGATACAGTTCAGCGGGTGGTTGACCTGAATTTGTCCTATTATCATCTGTTAAGAGTCAACAATTCTGGATGTTGATTTGGTCTTATTTTGGTTCTGAACCTCGGTCTAGCTGACTGCAGGTTCAAAGAGAAAATATAGCACAGAATAAACGTAATCGTTTATTTAATAAGCAGAGATATAGTCAAAACTGTTAGGTTTTGTTTTCACGGATAAGCCATAGCAGTTGCAATAGCATGATAAGCATGTGATAAACAAATATAATCAACCAAAGTGATATAAAGTAACGAAGTTATTTTTGTTATAATATCTGTCCAAAAGAAGTCAGATGTCAATTTTTGAACCTAAGAAGCGATTGGGAAGTATATTATAGCTTCGTCTTATACACATTTCCAATGCCGTTGTCATCAAAATGCTATAAATCACAAGGTTCCACAGCACAGAAAACCCAGACAACGACTAATTGTCCAAAAATTTAATGGGATTTGATAAGAATGGGCAGATAATAATTTTCTTTGTAACTTTAGTTCTTTATATAAACAATAAAATTCCTTTAGATATTATAAACTCTATTACTCATTAACTTTGAAGCGGATATACAATTGAAAATTTTCATGTCAGGGCTATGAAGTCGAACTATATCAGCCTATAAGTTAGTTATACGCAAACGAAACTAAGTCAACAACTTGAATTGGATTCTGTATATGATTGACCATTTCAGAGGAGAATTTTAAAAACATAAACACCACTGATTTGGTGATTCAACATTTAAACAAGTATTGTCTATTACTACTTTAAAATAGTAGGTGTGCACCATGCATCTACTTGCTAATATTAGTAATTAGAAGAGAGCATAGATAGTATAGGGGTAGAAAAGTAGAGAGCATAAAAGGGCAACCAAAGTAATTGAAATTGAATATCGAAATTAAATACTAAAATCATCGTTTATTTTTTTAAGTTAAACAATTTTACATATTTTCCTGTGGCAAACTTTGTTTTATCAGCCAATTACCATTTATTTTAGATATCCTTATTGATGTGGGTATATAACGTGGCTCAATCAGGGCCGTCGGATCTCCTCAGATTTTACTCATCCCAGGTCATCAGGTCAACAGGTCCAACGGGCCTTCTACCACTTCAGTCCCACAGAAAAACGGGTCTAACCCGGCCCATTAGGATTAGATACCCGTTTGCCTCTGCCTATAAATACCAGGCCCCCTCCTCACTGCAGAAGGTAATCTCAAATTCTCCACCTGAACCCTAGCTATCTAGTCTCTTTTCTAATGACTGACTAGATCGTCGGAGGGCCTGTCGCCGCTCCCAGTGTTTCAAGACCTTTTGCAGGTAGCCCAATCGTCCGAGCACCAGCAGCTCTTCCAAGATGACCTCCAGGAACAGACCCGAGCCGTGGTCGAGATTCGTCCCTTCCACTTTACAAATTACAAGAAATCACACTTGTTGCTCCCGCACCGAAAACAAGCAGCTTCAGGTTGGCGCCGTATGTGGGAACCGACTAACTCGATCCTAAGCTCGAATCTCTCCTGAAGCCGAGCCCTCCCATGGCTCCCAAATCCAAAAGAGCCTTCACCACTAAACGTCGTCCCGGCCTCCATCCCTCTCACAGTCGTGTGAACACTCAGGGATCTAACAAACCACCAATCAATGGCATAGCGGGACCCAGTCCGAGTGCTTTTCGCTCGGTTGCCAATGAATTACAGCGTGTCATCAACCACCGGCAGCCTGCGGTTGACCTTCGGCTCTAGCTCAGCTGATCAAGGGGCTGGGCAGCCCCTTCCAACCTAGCTCCGACACATAGCACTCTCCCATCCCGAAGCTGGGAGCACAACCATAGCTGCTCCCCGAGCGATGGGCAACTTCTGCCCGGTCAAGGCAAATAAGGAATTTCAGGCCGCCTCAGTTCGAGGCCTACAATGGTGAGAGTGATCCGGCTGATCACATGGAAGGGTTAAAAACCCTCATGATGATTCACAGCGCATCGGATCCTTTTCTATGCACGCATTCCCAGTAACCCTGTGTGACCCGGCTCAAGAATGTTTCTAAAAGCTCGTCCTCGGTTCGGTTTTCTCGTTCGACGAGATCGAGGCGAACTTTCTTGCCCACTTTGTGACCAGCAGGAAGGTCGAGAAGACAAGCGCGTCCCTTCTGGACCTCAAGCATAAGGAAGGAGAGCCCCTTTGCGAATTTGTTCAGAGGTTCACAACCGAAGCTAGGGCGGTCTCGTCTCTCGATGCCAGTGTCGCATCAGCGGCCATTCGACACAATGTTCACCATGGCCAATTGAAGGCTTCCTTGGCCAAGAAACCACCCCTAGATTTTCTCGACCTTCTCAACAGGGTCGAAAAGTACATCCAGGCCCAGGATGCCCTGCACCTCGAATACCTGAAAGAAAACCCAGCCAAGGGGAAAAGAAAAATCGAAGACTCTGAGCCTAAGAAGAAGGCTCAGAAAGATGTGTTTGCCCAGAAATGCTCTCCGCTGGTCCCCTGTTTCGAGAGATACACTCTGCTGATCCAAAACGTGTCAGCTATCCTCCTGGAGATCGAGGACAAGGGGATTGTCTACCTTCCTCCCCGACCTAACGCAATAAGAAGAGGGACCGGAGGTTCTACTGTCGCTTCCTTCGGGACAACGGGCACGAGACCGATAATTGCCACGCCTTGAAAAACGAGATTGAATCCCTCATCTAGAGAGGGTACTTGAGGGAGTTCACTCAATCCAACCCCAGGGACCTGGGGGATCCGCGGCCCTCGCATCCTCCTCGAACGGTCAGCAGGTGGCCCGAGCCCGAGCTCAAGCTCGAGGATGCCGGGGGGCCGGCTTGTTGGTGTATGCTCAAGAGGCTAGCTGCATATTGATATTACTAGTTTACATTGCATTATGACATTTATTTTATATATGAGGCATTTCATTTATTTTGTTATTTATTGTCATTAAATTATCATAATAAAGTCCTTAGAATAGTAGGTTCAATACCATGGAATATCAAGTGCATGACTTGATTGTGAGATCCTATTGGTTGTAATTAGAACACTATTCTTAAATGTCCCTAGTAAACTATTATTGTAAATTAAGACAACAATAATGCATAGAGACTAGTATGTGCATAGACTGATGACCATATCTCACGGGTCATGGATATGAGATATCAAGTCTTCACATTGGTACATATTAGAGTAATAATGTACAGGACTGATCCGCCATGAGAACATTGCTTGGATCTTTACGTGAGTGTCAAAAGCGGTTCTCACAGTGACCATGGTGTACGTACGCATTTGACTTGAAGTCACTATGGTTTCCTACATGAGAAGTTATATATTTTAATATCATCAAACGTTGCCTGTAATAAGGTGATTATAAAGTTGACTATTGGATATACTACAAATCATGTGGAGGGATATGAGTAACTTAGATAGAATTTGTCCCTCTTACATAACAGGAGCGATATCTATGGGCCCCTTGATTGAGTGAAACTATAAAATGCATGGTCATTCTCAAATGAGTCAATATGAGATATTGAGCTCATTTATTTTTAGTAAGTCTACTCAGAGATCAAGAAACCAAAGATTGAACTATACAGGGGTGACACGCTCTATACCTTGGGGTCAATTAAGATATTTAGACAAAGGGACTAGACTATATGGTAACATTGGTCACGGATAGGTTATGTCTAATCACTGACATTCCCATTACTTGAGTAGCAGTGATGTATTGCTAGATACCGCTCACTGTTTGTAATACTAGAATATGATTTTAGTGTTACTGTCAACGTAACGAGAACCTACAGGGTCACACACTTAGAATGGATCGAAATTAGGATTTAAATTTATAAGATGAATTTAATTGGGAATCCAAGTATGACTCGGACTCCTGATATTGGTTGGACATTTAATTAGATTAAATGGGCTGACTAAAGTTTAGAGACCCATACACGAATCTGACACAGGTCGGATTGTCAGCCCAACGACCTCATTACTCTCTTAGGGTTAATTTTCTGTAGCTTTATATATGATACATATCTATGAAAAAGTTACACACGAGAAAACCCTAGTCGTCACAGAAATTGTGAGAGAGATCGTGAGGAACAGCCCCATTCCGCAGCTAACACCGCGGCGTGAGGAAAGCTTCGTTTTAATCCGTTCGTGTGGATACCTTAAAGGCACCGCAACATTGCAGTGCTTTGATCGACATATCTTGGAGACAACAGATCCATCTAGAAGGTATAATTCCTCAACACGATTTATGGTTTTTGCATGGATCCATGCCTAGGTTTCAATAATTTTTGTAATTTTTTCACTGTGTATTCAATCTGTGTTTGCCATTGAAACCTAACATGGCTATCCTTCACTGTGTCCACGGCGGACCTATGAGGGGAGAATCGAACACCTCCCGCAAAGCTTTTGTTCGGGAAGTAAACTATCCGCCCCCTGAGGAGCAGAGGCTGGTAGTCTCATTCTCCAACGAACATCTCGAGGGTGTCCGACTGCCTCATTGTGATGCCTTAGTGGTCAGCCTCGGCATGGTAAACTACGAGGTCCGACATATCCTTGTTGACAACGGGCGTTCGGTCAATATTCTATTTTTGGCCGCATTTGAAAGCCTCAAGCTCTCCCGTGAAAGGTTGAACCCATCGGGAGTACACACTTCATGGGTTCTTCGGCATCCATGGACAAATCGAGGGAATTATCACACTTGACGTGACTGCTGACATGGCCCCGATCCTTCAGACCGAAGCGATCGACTTTATGATGGTCAATATTAAGGCCACCTATAATGCTATCCTCGGCAGACCTGACCTGTGTACACTCCAGGTGGTTCCCTCTGCCTATCACTTGAAGCTGAAGTTTCCCACCGATCACGGGGTCGATGTAATCCGGGGTAATCAAGAATCGGCACGTTCGTGCTACATGACCGCAGTAGGGGCGGAGTCTTTCCCCTTGACGCGGTAGAAATCCCATCCGACAGAGGCTCGGAACCTGTAGACATGCTGGAGGAGGTCTCTTCGCCGAAGAAGACAAGTCCAAATGGTTCCAAGTAAGCCAATCTCTGACCCCGAACCTGAAGCTATCAATCATCGAATGTATTCATCGGAATGCCGACCTCTTCACCTGGACACCGTCTGACATGCCAGGGATTTTCGAAAACACCATATGCAAAAGCTAAGTGTCCACTCGGACTCGAAGCTGGTCCAGCAGAAGAGACGTAAGTTCGCCCCGGACAGGCAGCAAGCGGTGAAGGAAGAAGTGGGCAAGCTCCTCTCGGCACGGTCCATATAGGAAGTCAGCTACCTGGAGTGGCTGGACAATGTCGTTATGATGAAAAAGACGAACGGGAAATGAATAATCTGCATAGATTTCATAGATCTCAATAAGGCCTGCCCAAACGATCCATACCCTCTACCAAACATCGATGCAACCTCGGGGCACGAGCTGTTGAGCTTCATGGATGTCTTTTTAAGCTACAACCAGATTAGAATGTTCCCATCGGATATACCAAAGACAGCCTTCGTGACTGACCAAGGCCTTTACTATTACCGAGTCATGCCCTTCGGGCTGAAGAATGCTGGTGCCACATATCAAAGGATTGTCAACCGGGTCTTCAAAGAGCTGATAGGCCGAAAAATGGAAGTATATGTAGACGATATGCTCGTCAAGAGTTGTAGAGGGTAGGATCATGTCAGTGACCTTGATGAGGCTTTTGGGGTCCTGCGACCTCACAACATGAGACTCAACCCCTCTAAATGCGCCTTTGGTGTCTCCTCAGGAAGGTTTCTTAGATTTTTGGTGAGCCAGTGCGGCATTGAGGAAAACCCCAAAAAGGTTCAGGCCATACTCGACATGGCCCCTTTAAAAAACTTCAAAGAAGTCTAATGGCTCACGGGATGACTGACGGCCATCAGTCGTTTCCTCTCCAAGTTAGGAGAGAAGTCACTTCCATTCTTCAAGGCATTCCAAGGGGCGAAAGTCTTTGAGTGGGTGGATTCTCAACAAAATGTGTTCAACCAATAGAAGGCCTACCTGGCCAACCCCCCACTCCTCAGCAAGCCAGAGCCGGGCAAACCCCTCTTCATCTACTTGGCCACCACAGAACACATGCTTAGCACCGTGATGGTTAGAGAGGAGGATGGGGTGCAAAAGCCCCTCTATTATGTCAATAAGGCCTTACACGATGCCGAGGTCTGATACCCCAAGATGGAAAAGATCGCCTATGCGTTGGTAATGGCCGCACGGAAACTTAGACCATATTTTTAGGCCCACTCCGTCCGCGTCCTTACAGATCAGCCTCTCAAAGTGGTCATCAACAAGTCCGAGGATTCTGGCCGCTTAATCATGTGGTCAATCGAGCTCAGCCAGCACGACATCAGCTATCATCCTTGGACGGCCATCAAAGGCCAGGTTCTCGCAGAATTCATTACAGAGTGCACCATCCCCGAGTCCCTAGAAATTAGGGAGGACATCTCGGCTTGGGATGTCTATGTGGATGGATCATCATGCGAGATAGGAAGCAGAGCTAGCGTCATCCTTAGGGGTCCCGCAACTTTGTCCTCAAGTATTCTCTTCGACTCAATTTTTCGGCCTCCAACAACGAGACAGAATATGAAGCCTTGATTGACGAGCTCACACTGGCCTACCGGGCCGGGGCAAGATGAATACAGGTCTTCAGTGATTCCCAGCTCGTGGTCAATCAGATCACCAGGTAGTATGAAGCCCATGACACTAGGATGGCCCAGTACTTGGCACGCGCGAAACAACTTCTAGCTCTCTTCGAGCAGGTAGATGTCCAACGGATCCCAAGAGAACAAAATGGTCACACCGACTCCATTTCCAAACTCACATCATTATCCCTCGGAGGATTAGACAGCACTGTCCAAGTTGAGGTCCTCCTCAAACCCAGCATCGAAGAACCTGAAATCCTGTGCCCCCTCTCCTGCGAACAAGCCGAGACATGGATGGATCCTATACGAAAGTTCTTGACCAACGGCGAGCAACCGCAGGGCCGTGCTGTGGCACGGACTACAAGGATCCGGTCCGAAAGGTTCACCCTAATTGAGGACGTGCTCTTCAGGTGCTCATACACCAAGGCTGATAGGAGACCTTATCTCCGTTGTTGTAACGCCTCGAATCCCTAACCTAGGAATGCCCCGAATCCCTATCTAGGAACTCGTGATATTACTCCAAGATCTTCCTTCAAATGAGTCACAACACACAAAAAACACAGGAAATTAAAAAATTTTATTACATCAAATATTATTACAATGTCAAGTTTAATTACAACAATTACAAAGAATATAATATTACAACAATTTACAATAAGTTACAATAAATGGACAATGTCTTGACTTGGATGCTTTAGTCAACACGAGTCTCTAGCGCCTTCGATACCACGGATGGTCCTGCATTTGAAGAGTGGGCATCTCAGTTGAATGTAACTGACGCTATAGCTGATGATACCAGCGCTTTTAAACCTCAACATTCAAATTTGATGGTAAAGAAAATGTGAGCAAACACCAGTGTTGGTGTATGACATGACATATAATTAATGCACACCCAATGCACAAGATGCTCTTAATCTAATGCATGCTTGGTTGGAGAGATATGCATCACATACTACACATTCCCCAAACAAATGACGTTCTCCACATATTGGGGTTTGATCCCCCGCCATGCAACTTGTCTTATGCTCTATCCTGTCTCGAACTTTAGTGATGAACAGGTTGCAGTCACCGTGGTCACTGCAGTCAATAGTGGTGTAGGGTAACCTCCTTTGTTTCCCACTATGCCCACAGGTAGTCGTGCGGTCTCTCTTTTCCGACGTTACCGTAAAACGTCAATATCATAGAAAGTTCCTCCTTTCGGACCTCTTTAAAAACTGTAATACAGGCAAGAGGCCTCACGGTAACCCTGCTAGCCGAGGATATTAGAGTTTCACGCACGACGCTTCCCTCTAAAGTCCCAGCCCGCATTGAACAACATAGGATATGGCGGATGCTAAGGGTTTCCCCTCTTCTCCGCTAGTACTCGTCCTTACACTAAGTTGAACTTGCAGTCGAGACGACATCGCCCCGCCAGTCCTCATCAAAAGTTTTTATGGGCATATAGGCATGCATGCCGAGGGTCACAGAATTTTATGTTAAGTACGGTCTAACATCTTACTCGATGCTCTACGCCCTTGTTAAACGGAACTTAGGAGTTGGCCAAGTGCAACGATGCCGTGCGTCCCCCTGACAGGAGAACACAACACCCACTAGTGCCTGTCCTTACTCACATGAAGACTCGACCTACCTAAGTCTCTACCGAACATAGGTGTTGTCAAAAAGATGCCCACGACTAAGGCCACAACTATAGAATAGGGTTAACTCTACCACTATGTTGAGTTATTATCATCACTACTATTTTACCTGATTCTATTGGCACTAATTAAAATTCAAATCCATTTTATTAATATGTACTTAGTAACACTAGGCGACCTAGTCTCACAACCATATCTTGACCCATCTTAGGTCTTTCCTAAAAAAAATCCCAATCACTACCCACCACTAGGGCCAACAATCAAGTTTTAGACCCGGACTTAGGGGTTACCAATTATAGGGTTTGACTCACGGACTAACCCTAATTGATAAATCCAATCCACAATCTTTATTAACTTACTAGGCGATCTAGTTCTGCCCGACTGTCAATTAGCTAGGCGATCTAGCTACTGGTCTCTCACCTAACACTGAGGTCACAACTAGATGTTTTATAACCACTAATTAAGTTCTAGTTCATTCTAACTTACTCATTTGAACTTAACCCAACCCACACTAGGGTCCAACTGGGCTCTCAAGCCCGGCCAACTACATGGGCCGACGAAGACAGGCGAATCGACTACATCGATCGCCACCGTCCGTCATGTTTGGAGTCGCACGCCACCTCGGCCCGAACAAAATGCTGCTCCCGCTAATCATCGCTCTCCATGTCCTCTCGAAAAATGGTAGCTCCTATGATGCTAGATTCCCCTCCTTAGATGGAAAACACGTCTGTGCATGAGTCGTCGCTCCAACACGTACGGGGGTCACGGGTCTCTAAACTGCCCGACACAAAACTCACATAAACGGACTTGAATCTGAGGATCTCTAACTCAACCAAGTGACCCTAAGTAACTTAAACACAAGCAAGTCCTAGATTGAGATTTCGAAAGTGGTCAACAATCAACTCCAACCTTCAAAAAATACCCATGTATCTTATCCCACTACTAGTGACTAAGAATCACTAGTGACTTGTCAAAAATGTCGTAACTCAGCCTAAGGGCATTTACACAAGCATCTAGGGTTAGTATAGCCTAGAATTTTCATGCACAACTCTCAAAGAATCAAAGCAAGCCCAAATCACATCAATGTTATATCAAACAGAAATTACTGGTTCGGGTATGACAGAACCAGTGCACTAAATAAATTATATAAAATCAAATACAGGACCAAATCTTGATTTCTTGGGCTTTCTGGAAAGACTATGTTTGTACTACAATTTCTTAGTTGAATATTTTTACTGATTTAGGGGTTATGTGCTCGAATTTAAGCTTCTTTAACATGCAGCAAGTTACTTCATTGAATAGAGCACAACTGTGCAGTGTTCAGTATTAATTAGGGTAAATATATCAAATTATTTCAAAATCTCATGAAACATAAGATGTGATTTCCTAACAAGCATACACAACATTTGACAAAAGAATCAAGTCATTTCATATATTAGTTTAGGAGATATGCCTTTTACAAGTTCAGTCAAAAAACAGAGTACTAATGGCAGAAGCTCAAATCTGCCTGAACAACCAGTCTTTTTGCAAGATTTATTTACTGTAGCTATACATGTCCAAGTTACATGAAATTTAAGACTTAAGCTCTAGACATATACAATAGCAACATAATTTAATTTCAGATCGTTAACATAAACACACAGTGAGATATAAATGTTTTATTCCATAATAGAAAGTTACAAATTTCTCAGTTTTGTTTCCGGCCAGCATGCATTGTCGAATTTGTATTAATTCACAAAAAAAATTAGAAAAATCTACACAATTACTGGATATGCTCATAACATTCACAAACATCTCCTAAAAATTTCACGTTAATATAACAGGTAGATTTTAGGTTATTAGCCAGGAACTAACAGTAAAGTTTCAGCTTTCATCAGAACTTTCTGTTTTGGGTTTCTTTAGCAAGAATCAAGTTACTAGTGTTCAATCTTGATGAACACAAGAATATTCACATTTAGAAGCAATAATCTTATTATAAATGCACATGTAAAAGCTCTATATGTGGTATTTAACTCTTATTCTCTCTTTTCAATAGGAAATAACCAAAAGAAGCAAAACGAAGCAGATTCGAGACGAATGCAGACTAAGAAATAATATACAGGGAACTGCAGAAGCAACAGTCGACTGGCTCTTCAGCAGTCGACCAGACAGAGAGTTTGCTAAGCCTCGGCACAGTCGACTTCCCCAAACATCAGTCGACTTGACCGAGAAATCGTGAAGCCACAGATGTCTCAGAGACCAGTCGACTTATATCCAAGGCAGTCGACTGGTACGCGGCGGAGTTAACAGATAAGATATTCAAAGATACACCTGCATCTAATTCCAAATCTATTTGAATCCAGATTTTATGCAAATTCTCCAACAAACCAAATCTAGAGACTGGGAGTTAGCAAAAGGCACGATTAACAGATAAGGAAGGAAAGAAGAAAAGAGAAAGAAATAAATCATCAAATCAAACAAAGAAGGATTTTCCTGAAAAAGTGCAAAAACCCTAATTCTCAGCCGTGTTCTATAAATATCAGAAAAGAAGCATTATCGAGGACGCTGGCTCTCTCTTGGCCCTCGTCATCTCCCCATCATCCACCACCGAATCACAGAGTTGCAAAACCATCAAGTTATCAACCAGTGCATCATTCTATCCGCATCGAAGAAGGAGAGAAGAGATCCAGTACTCGAAGGCAGTCTACTGTGTGACAGACAGTCGATTTATTGCCGGACTTCATTAGTTTATTTCTCTTCTCTTTATTCTTTTATGTTGATCATGTATTCGAACTTGTTGATTAATACAAGTATTATTATGTGGAACTAAATTCTATAGTTGGGTAGATTGAAGCCGTAGTTATGTAGTGCTATATTCTTCTGAACTCTTTTATTTTACTTATTGATTGAATCCGTTTGTATTGATATAAATTGATGGTAATCAAACTTGTTCTCGAAAGTCTGAGAGCAGTCGACTGAGGTGAGAGCCAGTCGACTGACGTACAGAGCTTGAGAAATCCAAGTTTGCATTACCATCTATCTGAATCTGTTATATGAGCATACTGAGACGACCCGAATCTCGTGCCCGTAATTGTAATAAAGGAATCTTTAGGGGTTCCTGGTTCAATCAACTTAAGGGATCTAGATCTAATACCAATTTCTAGAACCTTGAGTGTTTGTTCGTTTTCACTGATCTTATGTTTTCTTTAAGCACAACTTAGTAGATACCATGCTAAACACTTAATGAAAGAAACGAATTAGAGTAGATACCATGCCTAATTCTTGGCCTAGGGAAACAATACTTTAAGGAGTAGATACCATGCCCTTGAAGGGAACAAACATGAGTAATAAGAAGAAGTTCAGAAGGTGACTTAGCATTACTGACTATTGGTAGAAATCTAAACCCAACTACTTCATAAATATTTGTGATTCAACATTTCTTAATTTAGTTTTAATCTCTTTATTTCTTTTAGACTTTTAAAACAACTCTTTATGATTTTTATTCTTTTTATTGATTAGTAAGTTAAAGTCTACAATCTCTGTGGGATCGACCCTTGCTATTGCTACGCTTTTCTAAACGATTCGTGCACTTGCGAGGTTTATAATTTATGTCTAGTTTTATCTATTTATTTAGGTAGCTAGATTTGCACAACAAGTTTTTGGCGCCGTTGCCGGGGATTGTCTAGTATTTTAACTTACAGATCAGTAGGAAGTTTTTATTTTCTTTCTTTTAATTTTATTAATCAATATTTTTCTTTTAGGTTACAGGATTTTGGTGGATGCACGGAAGGAGATCACTTCGTCCAGAGCTACTACCAATTGACGCAGAAACAGAGCGCACTTTGCACAGATTAGGTCGACTGATTGCGACCAACCAGTCGACTGCTGCACGAAACCAGTCGACTGTCCAGAGACCCAGTTCACATACAGCAATGGCAGAAGAAATACCCAATCGCGTACCAATGCAGGATAAATTTATGCCTAAGAACATTGAACAACCCTCCTGCATTGCGTATCAACCTAATGTCACAGGGAACATGCATCTATCTCCTCAGTTACTTAGTATGGTTCCCCATTTCAGTGGCAGACCAGATGAAGAGCCTCATCTCCATTTACAAGATTTTTTCGATCTTTGCAGGACACAAAGCGTCCAAGGGCTTACCCCTGAGCAAATCAGGTTAATATTGATTCCTTTTTCCTTAAAACTTAACGCTAAACTATGGTATAATTCTTTGGAACCAGGATCAATAAACTCATGGGAGCAATTGGCGACAAAGTTCTTAAAAGAATTCTTTCCAGCCCAAAAGACCAAACAGCTGAAATGGGAGATTCAACTCTTCCAACAAAAGGATGGAGACTTATTTTTTGAAGCATGGAAGGATTTCAAGAACAAACTTCTCAAGTGTCCAACACACAACATGCCTAAAGATGATCAGGTACAAGCATTTTATGAAGGTTTAAATGATACTAACAAGGCAATTGTGGATTCAGCTTGCAACAGGATCTTGATGAGGAAAAGCGGCGAAGAGGCCATAGAACTATTTGAAGAACTCAGCGAGAATTCACAACAATTCTCAACAAGGAGGGGCCCTTCGAAAAAACAGGGAGTTTATGAAATCCCTAGTAGCAATAACATTCAATTGGAAATGGTAAACATGAATAAAAAAATTGATATGCTTGTTAATGCAATGTCAATGATGGGTGGAGTTAAAAATCAAACAAATAAAATTTGTGCAATTTGTTCTCATGTAGATCATACCACTGATACATGTCCCATGTCTTCTTTCACAGATCAGGAGCATGCAAATTATGTAGGTCGAGGAGTGTTTCCACCAAAGAACAATCCATTCTCAAACACATACAACCCAGGGTGGAGGAACCATCCAAACTTCTCATGGAGCAATAATCAGAATAATCAAGGGACTCAATTCACACAAGGACATGCACGGAACTTCCAAGTAGGAAGTGGGATTGATAGGCCAGTTCAAGAACAGAAGAAGTTGGATTTTGAATCCACCGTTCTTCAATTGCTCCAACAACAACATCAAACAAGCAACCAACAAGGGCAAGCAATTCAGAAGTTGGAAACACAAATTGGCCAAATTGCTAATGAATTAAGCGAGCGAAAGGCAGGGGAACTTCCTTCACAAACCATACCAAACCCTGGAGGCCAAGAATAGCTCAAGGCAGTCACAACATTAAGAAGTGGTAAGATAATTGACAACAAGGTTGGAACACACACTGAAGAAACAGAAGAACAACCATCAAAAGTGTTGGGTTCCAACACGGTAAGTGAAAAAGAAAGAACAGTTGTGCCACCATTCCCTCAAAGGTTAGTCAAACATAAAAAAGATTAACATTTATTTGACATCTTTGAAACTCTCCGAAAGGTAGAAATTAATATCCCCCTACTTGATGCTATTAAACAAATTCCTTCTTATGCTAAATTTTTTAAGGAATGTTGTACTCACAAAAGAACATTTCAGGTTAGGGAGAATGTGGCTTTGACAGAGGAAGTGAGTGCTGTTTTATTAAGGAAATTACCTCCCAAATTAAAAGACCCAGGTAGTTTCACCATTCCTTGCAGGATTGGTGAGCACTTCTTTGAGAAAGCACTACTAGACTTGGGGGCAAGCATCAATCTTCTCCCATACACCATCTATGAAAAGTTAGGATTAGGGGAACTCCAACCAACGTCCATCACATTGCAATTGGCAGATCGCAGTATCAAAAGACCTAGAGGTATTTTGGAAGATGTCCTAGTTCAGGTAAACGATTTCATTTTGCCTGCTGATTTTGTTGTGTTAGACATGGAGGAATCTTCAATGCCATCTTCTCTACCAATCATTTTAGGTAGGCCATTTATGAGTACGGCTGATATAAAAATTTGTGTTAAAAAGGGTACTATAAGCATGAAAATAAATGGAGAGAAGGTTGAATTTAAAATGTTTGATACACTGAAATTTCCACATGACGATCATGAATGCTATAATGTTGATGTGGTGCAAGATATTGTTGATCAGACATTTCAGGTACATAGCGTTGAACCATTATAAGCCACAATTACACAATCTCTAACTTTATCTAATGTTGAACAGGAATATGATGACTGGGAGATTGCAGAGACAATACATCACCTTGACACTTCACAGTCATACTCAGGTAAGTTTGCTCCAGTATTTGAAAAACTGGTGACTGATGACATTTTTGTTTCTACAGACAAGTCGACTGGTGCACTGGACAAGTCGACTGTCCAGACTGCTACCAGGGACCAGTCGACTGCACCAAGACTTACAGACCCAGCGCTTAAGCAGCTGCCCAACCATTTGAAGCATGCATATTTGGGCGAGAACCAGACGCTACCAGTGATAATTGCTGCGAACCTAAGTGCACAGGAAGAAGATAAGCTGCTAAAGGTATTACGAGAACACAAGAATGCAATAGGATGGACCATTGCAGACATCAAGGGAATAAATCCATCCAAATGCATGCACAGAATACTTCTTGAAGACAATGCAAAACCAAGCAGGGAGGCACAGAGAAGGCTTAACCCAAACATGAAGGAAGTGGTAAGAGCAGAAATTCTGAAGCTACTAGATGTTGGCATCATCTACCCCATCTCAGATAGCAAATGAGTAAGTCCTATACATGTAGTGCCTAAGAAAAGTGGAGTCACAGTGATGACAAATGAAGAGAATGAGCTTATCCCTACTAGAGTGACTACAGGTTGGAGGGTTTGCATTGATTACAGAAAATTGAATAATGAAACCAGGAAAGATCACTTCCCTCTTCCTTTTATTGATCAAATGTTAGAAAGATTAGCAGGATATAGTCATTATTGTTTTTTAGATGGTTATAGTGGCTATAATCAAATTGCTATTGCTCCAGAAGATCAAGAAAAAACCACTTTTACATGTCCTTTTGGTACTTTTGCATACAGGAGGATGCCCTTTGGATTGTGCAATGCACCAGCTACATTTCAGAGATGCATGATGAGTATGTTTTCAGACATGGTGGAAAGGTTCATCGAGGTATTTATGGATGACTTTAGTGTTTTTGGATCTTGTTTTGATGAATGCCTTAACCATTTGCAGCTTGTGCTTAAACGATGTGAAGAATGCAACTTAGTGCTGAATTGGGAAAAGTGCCATTTCATGGTACAACAAGGTATTGTGTTGGGACACGTGGTGTCAAAAAGAGGCATAGAGGTAGATAAAGCAAAAATCGATATAATATCAAAACTACCCTCTCCCACTACAGTTAAGGGTGTTAGGAGTTTTCTAGGACATGCAGGGTTCTATAGAAGATTTATAAAAGATTTCTCAAAAATCTCCAAACCCCTTTGTGACTTGTTAGCTAAGGATGTTGAGTTTGTATGGATAGAGGAGTGCACAAATGCTTTTAATACATTGAAAAATCTTCTCATTTCTGCACCTATTGTCATGGCACCAGATTGGAGCCATCCTTTCGAGCTCATGTGTGATGCAAGTGATTATGCTTTAGGGGCTGTGTTAGGTCAAAGAATCAATAAGAAACCCCATGTTATTTACTATGCTTCTCGAACTTTAAACGATGCACAGCTAAATTATTCTACTACTGAAAAAGAAATGTTAGCTGTTATTTTTGCTGTAGAGAAGTTTAGATCATATTTGATTGGTTCTAAAGTGATTGTTTTTACTGACCATGCTGCCTTGAGATATTTGTTTGCTAAAAAGGATGCTAAGCCTAGGTTAATCAGATGGATACTGTTGCTTCAAGAATTCGATCTTGAGATTAGAGATAAAAAAGGAAGCGACAATGTTGTTGCAGATCACATGTCCAGGCTCCTGCAGGAGGAAGAGAGAATTGTGCCCCCACTTAATAAAACTTTCCCAGATGAAAAGCTCTTTGAAATAAACTTATGCTCGGGGCAGTCGACTGGTAACAGGACCAATCGACTGGTATCTCACTGCTCCAATTTTCCATGGTTTGCTGATATTGTAAATTATCTCACTGCTCGTGTTTTCCCTCCAGGTATGACAAGTCAGGAACGGAAGCGACTGGTGGCTATGTGCAGGCACTATTATTGGGATGATCCCTATTTGTTCAAATTTTGCCCTGATCAAATTATAAGAAGATGTGTGGCAGAAGAAGAGCAATTGAGTATTCTACAACATTGCCACCAATATGCATGTGGAGGACATTTTGGACCAAAAAGAACAGCACTCAAGGTATTACAATCTGGATTTTATTGGCCTAAAGTATTCAAAGATGCTTTTTCTTTTTGCAGGACTTGTGACAAATGCCAAAGGACAGGCAATATCTCTTCTAGAAATCAAATGCCACTGCAAAACATCCAAGTAATCGAGCTTTTTGATGTTTGGGGAATCGACTTTATGGGTCCATTTCCTAACTCATTTGGTTATTTATATATACTTGTGGGTGTGGATTATGTGTCTAAATGGGTCGAGGCTGTCCCCTCAAGAACTAATGATCACAAAGTTGTTGTCAAGTTTTTGCAGGAAAACATTTTCACTAGGTTTGGGACACCGCGAGCAATAATAAGTGATGGAGGTAGCCACTTCAATAACTTTCCATTTGCTACCTTGATGAAGAAATATGGTATCACACATAGAGTGGGCACCCCATATCATCCCCAAACTAGTGGGCAGGTGGAGATCAGCAACAGAGAAATCAAGAGCATTTTGGAAAAGACAGTCAACACAAGAAGACAGGATTGGTCGCTGCGCTTGAATGATGCATTATGGGCCTATAGAACCGCATACAAAACACCCATTGGCATGTCACCATACCGTTTGGTGTTTGGAAAAGCCTGTCATTTGCCAGTTGAGTTGGAGCACAAAGCATATTGGGCCATCAAAAGGTTCAATTTTGATATGAAACAAGCAGGTGACAAAAGAAGATTACAACTAAATGAGCTTGAAGAGTTGAGGCATGACGCTTAGGAAAATGCAAAATTGTACAAGGAAAAGACAAAGTTGTACCATGACAAACAGCTAGTAAGGAAGGAGTTTTATGAAGGGCAGAAGGTATTGATATATAACTCAAGGTTAAGACTTTTTCCAGGCAAGCTTATGTCAAGATGGTATGGGCCATACACTGTCACAAAAGTCTTTCCACATGGCGCATTGGAGGTTCATAGCAGAGACAAGAATCGATCATTTAAGGTGAACGGGCATAGAGCAAAGCCATACATAGAGATGAGCATAGAACCGCAAGAGGAAGATGTGAATCTTCATACCATTCAATACATCGCATGAGCTCATCATGTCTAGCTGAAGACAGAAAACACAGCGCTTATTGGGAGGCAACCCAATTTTCAGGGGAGTATTTACACTTTCCCTTATTTTCTTTCAGTTATTCATTATTATTTTTCTTTGAGTTATTTTTATTTTTAGTCTCTCCTTACTAGATGGTGACACATGCCTATTTTTTTTTTAAATTTTCTTTCGAACATTGAGGACAATGTTTCATCTAAGTTTGGGGGTATTAGGGTTATTTATATTTATCATCTTTTTGAAGTTTTTCTGTAGGATAAACAATTTCTTATAAAGTAAGAAGAAGGTGACTTATTTACTTTAGGATTGTTGAGTTTCATAAAATCCCTACACGATTATATGAGTCATGCAATTATACATAATAAACAAATGTGATGCTTTTTCTGGTAATTATTCCCTTTAGATCTAGTCCTAAATTGAGTTTAAGTAAATAGAGTGATAAAAAATATATATATATATATATATATATATATATATATATACTTGAATAAAGTCAATCTACTCCAATGTTTTGAGTGCTTAGTAACTAGGGGTATTCATCACAAATGTTTACCTTTAAGTCAAACGGCAACTTGAAATATGAGTATGCAAAGCACTTTAGAGTTTGTGGCTCGCTGAGTAACCGGGTGGATTCATCACAAATGTTTTGCATTCGCGTAAAAAGGCAAGTGACAACTTTAGAGAAGCGACTGCTTAAAAAAAAAGAAGGAAAAAAAAAAGAAGAAAAAAAAAAAAAAAAAAAACTCTAGTTTGCTACTCGGTTTGTAGTAGAGAAAAGGGGATAATCACAGATTGAGTAATTACATACTATAACTATAATTAATTGCATGACAAGTGTGGTTGAGTTTGGAGTTATGAATAAACAATTGCACTAAAGAAAGTGGGTATGTTTAATTTTACTTTATCTGAAATTGTTTGTACCTTTCTATGTTGATGTCCACACAATAAGAACTCTTGGTGGCTAAGGCTGTTATTATACCCTTGTTCATAATTCTAGTTTGCTTGAGGACAAGCAAAAATCTAAGTTTGGGGGTATTTGATGAACACAAGAATATTCACATTTAGAAGCAATAATCTTATTATAAATGCACATGTAAAAGCTCTATATGTGGTATTTAACTCTTATTCTCTCTTTTCAATAGGAAATAACCAAAAGCAGCAAAACGAAGCAGATTCGAGACGAATGCAGACTGAGAAATAATATACAGGGAACTGCAGAAGCAACAGTCGACTGGCTCTTCAGCAGTCGACCAGACAGAGAGTTTGCTAAGCCTCGGCACAGTCGACTTCCCCAAACATCAGTCGACTTGACCGAGAAATTGTGAAGCCACAGATGTCTTAGAGACCAGTCGACTTATATCCAAGGCAGTCGACTGGTACGCGGCGGAGTTAACAGATAAGATATTCAAAGATACACCTGCATCTAATTCCAAATCTATTTGAATCCAGATTTTATGCGAATTCTCCAACAAACCAAATCTAGAGACTGGGAGTTAGCAAAAGGCACGATTAACAGATAAGGAAGGAAAGAAGAAAAGAGAAAGAAATAAATCATCAAATCAAACAAAGAAGGATTTTCCTGAAAAAGTGCAAAAACCCTAATTCTCAGCCGTGTTCTATAAATATCAGAAAAGAAGCATTATCGAGGACGCTGGCTCTCTCTTGGCCCTCGTCATCTCCCCATCATCCACCACCGAATCACAGAGTTGCAAAACCATCAAGTTATCAACCAGTGCATCATTCTATCCGTATCGAAGAAGGAGAGAAGAGATCCAGTACTCGAAGGCAGTCTACTGTGTGACAGACAGTCGATTTATTGCCGGACTTCATTAGTTTATTTCTCTTCTCTTTATTCTTTTATGTTGATCATGTATTCGAACTTGTTGATTAATACAAGTATTATTATGTGGAACTAAATTCTATAGTTGGGTAGATTGAAGCCGTAGTTATGTAGTGCTATATTCTTCTGAACTCTTTTATTTTACTTATTGATTGAATCCGTTTGTATTGATATAAATTGATGGTAATCAAACTTGTTCTCGAAAGTCTGAGAGCAGTCAACTGAGGTGAGAGCCAGTCGACTGACGTACAGAGCTTGAGAAATCCAAGTTTGCATTACCATCTATCTGAATCTGTTATATGAGCATATTGAGACGACCCGAATCTCGTGCCCGTAATTGTAACAAAGGAATCTTTAGGGGTTCCTGGTTCAATCAACTTAAGGGATCTAGATCTAATACCAATTTCTAGAACCTTGAGTGTTTGTTCGTTTCCACTGATCTTATGTTTTCTTTAAGCACAACTTAGTAGATACCATGCTAAACACTTAATGAAAGAAACGAATTAGAGTAGATACCATGCCTAATTCTTGGCCTAGGGAAACAATACTTTAAGGAGTAGATACCATGCCCTTGAAGGGAACAAACATGAGTAATAAGAAGAAGTTCAGAAGGTGACTTAGCATTACTGACTATTGGTGGAAATCTAAACCCAACTACTTCATAAATATTTGTGATTCAACATTTCTTAATTTAGTTTTAATCTCTTTATTTCTTTTAGACATTTAAAACAACTCTTTATGATTTTTATTCTTTTTATTGATTAGTAAGTTAAAGTCTACAATCTCTGTGGGATCGACCCTTGCTATTGCTACGCTTTTCTAAACGATTCGTGCACTTGCGAGGTTTATAATTTATGTCTAGTTTTATCTATTTATTTAGGTAGCTAGATTTGCATAACAAATCTCTTGCATGCAATTACTTTTCAGTTACTACAAACATTTCATACTATCAAAATAACATCATTAGACAAATCAAGAAGCTTAGAAACACCCACCTTGCAATGAAGCTTGAGAGGGTTGGCTTGGTCTTCACTCTCCTTCTTGATCACCACTCCAAATGTAGTGCTCAACCCTTGGATTCTTCTCTTCTCCTTGGCTCCTTCTCTCTAGCTCTATCTCTTTCTCTTTTCTTTATTTAGGAAATTTCAGAATTGTGAGAATGAGAGAGTGTGAGAGGGTTAAATGAAGAGGGGGGTGAGAGGGGGTGTGCCTTGGGTGTGGCCGGCAAAGATGGGACAAGGGAAGAGGGGTGAGGCCAAGTGTCATATGGTTTTTTTTTTAAACCATATGCTCTTGTTCTAGGTTTTGAAAAGATAATCCATGGTTTAATTCTAAACCATTGGATCAAAGATGAGAAATTGATGGACGGCTAGATCTTCATGCATGACAAGGGGGTATTGATTTGCATTTTAATAAATACAACATAAGTATGATGTACATTAATATGTACAAGTACAATTCATTCATATACACATACATATACATATATAAAACTAACTGGAAATATAATTCAAAATATAATTTTATTTATAATTGAAATTTTGCTTACAATATTTGGGTTGTTACATCACTCCCTCCTTAGAATAGTTCTGTCCTCAGAACTACGCTTATTGGGAGAAAAACAGAAAATAAAATCACACAAACAATTTGGGTTGAGTCTCCCTCATCCGGCTCTCTGGCTCCCAAGTAGCCTCTTCGAAGAATTGATTCCTCTAGAGAACCTTAACTATAGGGATCACATTATTCCTCAACACCTTCTCTTGGCGGTCTATTAGCTTCATTGGTTGCTCTTCATACAAGTGGTCCACCTGTAGGTCTTTCGGAATCTCTGGCAGTTGATGATCGGGATCAGGGATGTGCTTCCTTAGCATGGAGATAGGGAACATGTTGTGCACCTGAGCTAGCTCCGCTAGTAGTTCCAACTTATAAGCTGTCTTACTGATCTTCTTAAGAATCCTATAAGGTCCAATAAATCTTGGGGATAACTTACCTCTCTTCCAAACCTGATTACGCCTTTGGTCGGCGAAACTTTCAGAAATGTTGATCTCCTTCCTCAAACTCCAATTCTCTGCGGCGAGTGTCGGCGTAGCTCTTTTATCTGCTCTGCGTTGTTTGTAACCTCTTTCTGATCAGCTCTATCTTCTCCGAAGTCTATTGTACTATCTCTGGTCCAAACATCTGCCTTTTGCCCACTTCATACCAACACACTGATGTCCTGCATCTCCTTCCATATATTGCTTCGAATGGTGCCATCCCGATACTAGCCTGGTAGCTGTTGTTATAGGCGAACCCGACCAGTGCTAGATACTTCTCCCAGATCCCTCCGAATTCTAGAATGCATGCCCGAAGCATATCCTCCAAAATTCGATTCACTCTCTCAGTCTGACCATCTGTTTGGGGGTCCTATGCTGTACTAAAATTTGTCCTCGTCCCCAAAGCTGCCTGCAGTTTCTTCCAAAATCTTGAGGTAAATCATGCATTTTTGTTAGATACAATGGATACCGGAACCCCATGTAGCTTCACAATCTCCAGAATATATAGCTCTGCCAGTTTCTTTAATGACCATGTCGTCTTAACCGGTAGAAAATGTGCTGATTTCATGAGTCGATCCATAATCACCCAAATCGAGTCGTTACCCTTGGGACTCCTTGGCACCCTACGATGAAATCCATACTTATGTTCTCCCACTTCCATTCGAGAATCGGCAATGGCTGCAATAGTCCTCCTGGCTTCTGGTTCTCCGCCTTCACCCTCTGACATGTAAGACATCTAGCGACGAACTCCGCTATATCCTGCTTCATTCCTGCCCACCAATAGACTTGCTTTACGTCCCTGTAAATCTTGGTGCTCCCTAGGTGGTATGCAAGTAGGGTGGTGTGTGCTTCCTTCATGATCTCTTCTCTTAGGTCATCCTTCTTCGGCACACACAACTGGTCTCCGAACCATAGCACTCCCTCCTTAAGATTGAACAGCAGAAGCTTTCCTTCGTTCATTCGCTCCTTGAGTGCTCGAATCTCCTCGTCGCCTTCCTGACTCTTCATCACCCGATCCTTCAAGCTTGGTTGAAGTTCTAACTGAGCTAGAATGGCTCCCATTCCTTTAATGACAATCTCGATGCCAGCTCTTTTGATCTCTTCTTCTAGCTCCTTCCTCGTAGCTACTAGCATAGAAATGCTCCTCTTCCTGCTGAGTGCATCTGCCACTACATTAGCTTTTCCTGGATGGTACTTGATCTCCAGTCTAATGTCTTCCAATACTTCTAACCACCTTCTCTACCTCAGGTTGAAGTCATTCTGCTGATATATATACTTTAAACTTTTGTGATCTATGTACAACTCGACCTTAGTCCCGTAGATATAGTGCCACCATATCTTCAAGGCAAAGATGATAGCAGCTAACTCTAAGTCATGAGTTGGATAGTTCTTCTCATGAGGTTGGAGTTGTCTTGAACCGTAGGCAATCACTTTCCCTTCCTGCATTAGAACACAACCAAAACCAAAGTATGAAGCATCACTGTAGATCTCATATCCCTTATCCGGTTGGGCAATACCAAAATTGGTGTTGTAATCATTCGATTCTTCATCTCCTGAAAACTTGCTTCACACTTATCAGTCCATTCAAATTTCTTGTCCTTTCTGGTCATGGCCGTGAGCAATACTGCAATCTTGGCATAATCTTGAATAAACTTCCTGTAGTATCCGGTTGACCCCAAAAAGCTCCTAATCTCCTTCACCGTCCTTGATTGAGGCCAATCCTTCACTGCCTCAATCTTCTGCGGATCAGTGGCCACTCCATCCTTAGAAAGGATATGGCCAAGAAAAGCAACTTCCGACTTCCAAAACTCGCACTTAGATACCTTGGCATACAACTGATGCTCATGAAGCTTCCTCAAAACTGTTGTCAGATGCTTTGCGTGATCCTCCTTCGTCTATGAATACACCAGAATATCATCAATGAAGACCACCACGAACGAGTCGATAAACAGCCGTAGATTTCGGTTCATTAAGTCCATGAAGATTGCTGGAGCGTTACACTCCAAACGGCATTACTAGGAATTCATAGTGTCCATGTCTGGTTCTGAAGACTGTCTTAGGTATGTCCTCCTCCTTTACATGGACCTGATGGTAACCTAACCGTAGATCTATTTTTGAGAATACTGCTGCTCCTTGTAGTTGATCGAACAAGTCATCGATCCTGGTAGTCGATGCACATTCTCGATATTCTATCCTTCTTCTTTACTAGCAGTACTAGTGCTCCTCAAGGTGATGTGCTCGGTCTGATAAACCCTTTCTGAAAAATCTCGTCAATCTGCTTCTTAACCTCGTTCTGCTCTACTGGTGCCATGCGATATGGGGTCTTTGACACTGGTGCACTTCCTGGCTAGATGGCAATGCTGAACTCTACGTCTCTGGGTGGGGTTAGTCATGGCAACTACTCCAAAATAAGTTAGGGAATCTCGTACAATGGGTTTCATTTACTTCTTTTGGTACTTTACTTCAAGTTGCAACTGCAAATTTCTTCTCATTCACCTTCTTCCCTTGAAACACAATCTCTGGTTTCTCGGGAACAGCTATAATCACCTTCTTCTCCCTGAAGTCAATGTGAACCTTGTCCTTGGACATCCAATCCATTCCAATAATGGCATCGGTTCAGCAAAGCCCAATTCCAACAAATCAATGTCTAAGGTTTCTCCTCCAACTTGGAGTTTGCAACCCCTGTAACACCTGTCAGTTGTGAGAGTCACTCCAGATGGCATAGCTACTGCTAGACCAATTCAGGAGTCGCTTCTTGAGTGCAACCCAATTGCTTTGAAAAAGATTGAGGCACAAATCAATGAGTAGATCCATTGTCAAACAGAACATCTACCATCAATTCATTAATTTCCAGTGGTCCTGTTACAAAAAGTTACATCATCATCAAAAGTTCCTTCCACATGCATCTTCAAAATACAAAATAAACCATATTACAATTAGCTACCAGTGATTACTCTCTCATTATTGTCGGCTTTCTCCTCCGTAAAGGCAAAGACATGCCCTTGGCGAAACAATTTCTTTCCCTTGGCATCCTTCTTCGGGGCTGTACCATTGTTGTTCTTTTGTAACTCGGGGCAATTGGGCCTGATGTGACTCTCTTTACCACAGTTAAAGCAGCTCCTTGAGGTAACTACCTGCTTGCCCTTCAAACACTAATCCTTGTAGTGCCCCATCTTCCCATAACCATAACATTTCACGGCCTTTCCTGATAGTGCACCATCATTGTTCCTTTGGGACTTCAGGTTCTGTCCTAGCTTCTTGAATCCTTTGGACGGCTCTGTCTGCTTTCCCTTGTTCCATTTCCCTGACTTACCTTGGGTGGGCTGATTCTAATTCATGTCCTGTTCCGTTACTGCAACTTTTCGTACTAGCTTGTCAAACCTCCGAACACATAACGGCACCATTATTGACCTCAGCATCGGCCTCAATCTCTCATCGAACCGCTTTGCCTTCTTCACCTCGTCCTGAATCATTCCTGGGGCATACCGAGCCAATTGAGTGAACTTGGACTCATACTCTCTCACCGTCAGGCTTCCTTGGCGAAGGTTAATGAACTCCATTGCCTTCTTTTTCTGGACATCGAGCGAAAAGTAGTGCTGGCCAAATTCCTCTAAGAAATCTTCCCATGCAATAGGCCCTTCTTAACTGACTGCCACTAAATGCCCGCGTCCTTCTCCAGAAGTATGGTCGCCAGCTTGACCCTACTCTCTGGCGGTGTCTCTAATACCTCGAGGACAATTTTAACCTGTCAAATCCAATCGTCGGCCACCGTGGGATCCACCTGCCCCTCGAAGACGGGTGGTTTCATCCTCTTAAAAGACTACCAGTTTTACCGAATCCAGGGCGGCATGTCCCTTGTTTTCTGCGGATCCTCCATTTTGGGGAATGAAGTTTCTGGTTTCCTCCATGATGGTACCCATCATTTGGTACACCCTGGCGAACTCCGTCTCCATGTTGAGGTCAGCGTTGTTGACCTTGCTTCCTTCTCCTTCTACTCTTCCGGCCCTGGTGATTCTAGTGTTCCTCGACATCAGAATACTGAGTCTCATTATCAAATGGCAATAGTAATGTAAACTCACATCACACCAGTAGTAATAAAAAACATACTGGCTTTTTCATTCATCACAAAAGGGTTACAACGACATTGCTTGCTAGCACAGTCAAAATATCATACTAGTAATCCTAAATTGGTTACATACACCCATTCAATACACCCAGAAATCACACATAACACTAAAAGATCACTCCTCCCCGGCTCTCGGCTGGTCACCTGCTGACGAGACTTCAGCCCCGTTCATTTGGTCGAGCAGGTCTTGCATGTCAACGACATGGGACCGCAACTACTGATATCTTAGTTGGAAATTTCCTAACCTCTCCAGGTACTGGTGCCTCTGCAGCAACAATCTCACCTTCCACTTTTGCCTTGACCTCTTCAGTTTGGCCACCCTCCTATTGGTGGCACTTAGGACATATGCACAATTCTCGAAGCGATCTTCGAGTTTTCTGTGGCCCCATTTGTATGCAGCAAGCTCACGAGACAGCTGGGCTACTGCCCTCTCGATAGTAGTAGGCGGTGGAGGTGGGGGAGTATGAGTAGCAGTGGTAAGTACTACCGTACCGTTACCCTTGGCCCATCCATTCGAGCATGCGGCATCAAAGCTCGGCATCTGCAAGAGAAAATATGGGAATTAGCTCAGATATAGAAAAATTATAAAGCATAGTGTAAACTGAGGCTGAAAGAGTAACAATATGAATTATAATTATCTACTATCTAAATAAACCCAACTCTCACAGCGCATCCAAGTCTAATCTTCTGTGGTGTTAGATTGCAATTTGAAGTAAGCTCTGATACCAACTCTTCTGTAACGCCCCGAATCCCTAACCTAGGAACTCGTGACATTATCCCCGGATCTTGAGTCACAACACACAAAAATTACAGGAAATTAAAAACTTTTATTACATCAAATATTATTACAATTTCCAGTTTAATTACAACAATTACAATTAATATATAATATTATAACAATTTACAATGAGTTACAATAAATGGACAATGTCTTGACTTGGATGCTTTAGTCAACACGAGTCTCTAGCGCCTCCGATACCGCGGATGGTCCTGCAACTAAAGAGTGGGCACGTCAATTGAATGTAACTGACGCTACAGCTGATGATACCAACAATTTTAAACCTCAATAATCAAACTTGATGGTAAAGAAAATGTGAGCAAACACAAGTGTCGATGTATGACATGACCTAGAACTAATGCACACCCAATGCACAAGATGCTCTTAATCTTATGTAGGCTAGGTTGGAGAGATATGCATCCCATACTACATATTCCCCAAGCAAATGATGTTCTCCACATATTGGGGTTTGATCCCCCGCCATGCAACCTGTCTTGTGCTCTATCCTGTCTCGAACTTTAGTGATGAACAAGTTGCAGTCACTGCAGTCAATAGTGGTATAGGGTAACCTCCTTTTGTTTCCCACTATGCCCGAAGGTAGCCGTGCGGTCTCTCTTTTCCAACGCTACCGTAAAAATGTCAATATCTTAGAAAGTTCATCCTTCCGGACCTCTTCAAAAACTGTAATACGGGCAAGAGGCCTCACGGTAACCCCACTAGTCGAGGATATTAAAGTTCCACGCACGGCGCTTCCCTCTAAAGTCCTAGCCCACGTTGAACAACATAAGACATGGCGGACGCTAAGGGTTTCCCCTCTTCTCCGCTAGTACTCATCCTTACACTAAGTCGAACTTGCATTCGAGACGACATCGCCCCGCCAGTCCTCATCAAAAGTTGTTATGGGCATATAGGCACGCATGCCGAGAGTCAGGGAGTCTTATGTTAAGTACAGTCTAAGCTGCTCCTGCTAATCATTGCGCTCCATGTCCTCCCGACAAATGGTAGTTCCTACGATGCTAGATTCCCCTCCTTAGATGGCAAGCACGCCGGCTCTCGAGTCGTCGCTCCAATACGTACGGGGGTCACGGCTCTCTAAACTACCCAACACAAATCTCACATGAACGGACTTGAATCCGAGGGCCTCTAACTTAACCAAGTGACCCTAAGAAACTTAACCACAAGAAAGTCCTAGATTGAGACTTCAAAAGTGGTCAACAATTAACTCCAACCTTATCAACAATACACATGTATCTTAGCTCACTACTAGTGACTAAGAATCACTAGTGACTTGTCAAAAATATCACAACTCAGCCTAAGGGCTTTACACAAGCATCTAGACTCATTATAGCCTAGAATTTTCATGCACAACTCTCAAAGAGTCAAAGCAAGCCCAAATAACATCAATGTTATATCAAACAGAAATTACTGGTTCGGGTCTGACAGAACCAGTGCACTAAATAAATCATATAAAATCAAATACAGAACCAAATCATGATTACTTGGGCTCTCTGGAAAGCCCGATGTGTTTGCTACAATTTCTTAGTTGAACATCTGTATTGATTTAGGAGTTAACATGCTCGAATTTAAGCTTCTTTATCAAGCAGCATGTTACTTCACAGAACAGAGCACAACTGTGAAGTGTTCAGTATTAATTAGGGTAAATATATCAAATTATTTCAGAATCTCATGAAACTTAAGATGGGATTTCCTAACAAGCATACACTACATTTTCCAAAAGAATAAAGTCATTTCATTTATTAGTTTAGGAGATATTCCTTTTACATGTTCAGTCAAAAAAACAGAGTTCCAATGGCAGCAGCTCAAATCTGCCTGAACAACCAGTCTTTTTGCAAGATTTATTTACTATATCTGTACTTTTCCAAATTGCATGAAATATAAGACTTAAGCTCTAGACATATACAAGAATAACATAATTTAATTTTAGATCATTATGATAAACACACAGTGGGATATAAATGTTTTATTCCATAACAAAAAGTTACAAATTACCCACTTCTATTCCTGACCATCATACATTGTCGAATTTTTATTAATTCACATAAAATTTAGAAAAATCTACAAAAATTACTGGAGATGCTCATCATACTCACAAAAATCTCCTAAAAATTTCAGGTTAATCTAACAAGTAGATTTCAAGTTATTAGCCACAAACAAATATTAAAGTTTTAGCTTTCATCATGACTTTCTATTTTGGGTTTCTTTAGCAAGAATCAAGTTACTAGTGTTCAATCTCTTGCATGCAAGTACTTTTCAGTTACCACAAACATTTCATACTATTAAAATCATATTACTAGACAAATCAAGAAGCTTAGAAACACCCACCTTGCAATGAAGCTTGAGAGGGTTGGCTTGGTCTTCACTCTCCTACTTGATCACCACTCCAAATGTAGTGCTCAACCCTTGGCTTCTTCTTTTCTCCTTGGCTCCCTCTCTCTAGCTCTTTCTCTTTCTCTCTTATTCTCTTAGGAAATTTCAGAAATGTGAGAATGATAGAGTGTGAGAGGGTTTGTTGGATCCTGTAGGCAAGGCAAGAAACACTAGAGAGGGGGTGAATAGTGTTTCTAAAAAAATAAATTGCGGAATTAAACTTTTCTTCTGATCAGTCGACTTGAAGAGATAAACCAGTCGACTGGAGCGACAGTTAAGAAGAGTATTTTTTTAAGCGAGTCTGATCAGTCGACTTATAGAAGAGCCAGTCGACTTATCACAAAAGGTTTCAGAGAGAAAGTAGTACAAGTCTGACCAGTCGACTTACAAAAGTACACAGTCGACTGTCCAGACAAGTTTTATAGAAAACTATAAAGTAATAAAATGAAATGCAAGTTCAAAGAGATATAACTACAGAGTACACACGATGTATCCTAGTTCGGTCCTCCCGACCTACATCCAGTCCCCAAGCAACCCACTTGAGATTTTCTACTATTCTTGAAATAATTTCAAGAACACCCTACGGCGTTAGACAACAACTTTGTCCAACTCGTAGTCCTTTCTCACAACTAGAGAAAGCAACCCACTTTTCCACCAAGAGTGACAAACCTGACTCTACACCCTAAAGCTCTACTCTCCAACCAAGAGGAAACCACTCTCACAACCTGAGAGTGAAGAACAACAACAAAAAGTTTACAATCAACCTATAGCCTTGTTGTGGTTGTGATTTTATGCGTGGCTATTAGGTCAACTTCCGAAATCAGTCTAAAACGAAATCACTGTTATGCAAGACTGATTTCAGAGAACCAGGACTTAGAAAGAGAATGCTTTTGAATGCTTCTTTTTGTTTTAAAACCAAAAGCTTGAGAACTTTGAAGAACAAAAAGCTTGGAAAGTTGTTACCGTTTCAAAGTGATTTCTATTCTCTATTTATAGAGTTAGAAACACTGGACGTTGGGAGGCAGTTGTACCAACTTTCAACCAACAGAAATAACCTTTTGAATTCGAAAAATCAACTTTTGAAATCAGCAAACTGTCGAAACGACTTAAACAGTCGACTGGGTTGCCGTTATGAGTCAACTAATCAGAGTTTGAATAAGTTCAGTCAGTTTTGTACTAAGACAGTCGATTGGTGCCTTATGGCAGTCGACTGGTACTTAACAGCTGAGCTTTTTCAATCTTTGTTTCGATCTTTTTAAGTTTGAAAAACACTCTATTATTTTAAAGATAGTGTGTGAGTGTATGTGACAAGGCTTTTACAGAGTTTCTAAGACTCAATGAAAACAAAAAAGATTTACAATTATTACAAGACACTTAATACAATAAATTGAAGCATATGTCTTGTTCTTGAATCTTGAGTCTTGAGATAGCTTTTAGCCTTCGTCTTCTTCTTGTAAGCTGGCAACCTTGTAGTTTTCTTGATTAATTAGCAATAAGAACTTTGTTTGCAGCTGTGCTTGATCAACTTGTTTTAAGAAGCTTGTTAGAACATTTTGCCTTTGTATATCCTGTAATATATAAGAAGTAGAACAACAACTTTGCATTGTGTTGTAATCATCAAAATCAAGAATCAACAATCTCCCCCTTTTTGATGATGACAACACAATAACTTATAATAAAGGGAATAAATAATACAAGTGCTCACATGCTCCCCCTATCAAAAGTACAACATGCATAGGTGAAAGCTTAAAAATACAAAGCATAAAAATACAAAAAACACATAAAACCTTATATGTTCTCCCCCTTTGTCATCAACAAAAATGGGAGGAAAAAAATACTCCTCACAAACAAATAATACAAAAAAATGCATTCATAGAAACTTAGTCTTAGTTCAAACGATTACATAATAAAGAGAAAATGCAACAATAAGTAAAAAAAATACATAGAAAATAATAAAAATAGGAACTCCCCAATCTTCGTCTTCTTCATCTTGGTCATCATGAGAGGGAGGAGGAAATTGAGCAGTGAACAGGTGAGTAAGATGGGAAATTTGTGACTCAAAAACATCTTGACGATCCATGATATAATTGACGGCATTATAAATACTGCGTGGATCATCAAAATCTGCTCGAGGACGAGAGGAACTAGAAGCAGAAGACGGACGAGCTGAAGTAGCTAAAAGAACTGGAGGGGAAGTCTTAGAGGTAGACCTAGGTAGAGAAGTAAGAAGCTTCATGCGTGCTAAACTTGCACGATCAAAACATTCATAGTGCTTTATTACATTGGTCTCTGAATCGAGATCGACATCATAAGCACAAAAGACTCAAGTAAGAAGGGCACCAAAAGGAAGAAAGGAAGTATGAGACTTATGAAGCCTAGAAAAAATGATACGACCCCAATTTAGATTGATTTTGTCGAATATTGCATAAACGGCTTGTTGTAATTCTATGGAATACTAATCATAACTCCCTGTTTTGGGAATGATATTGTATGATAGTATCTGTGCAACAAGTTTTGCAACAGGGGTAATGGACCTATTTGTCTTAGGGGGTCCATGATTGGGCAAAAAAATTCTAGATAAAATGGTGGCATCATCCATCTCAATTTCTCCTAAGTCAAGCTCTTCATCGTCTATACCCAAAATAAGGTTGATTATTTCGGAGGTGAGTTTCATCTTCTTATTTTTGACAGAGGTATAGATGAGTATCTCACCATCATCAGATTGAACAACCCTCATATTTGTATAAAACAAATAAATGAGTTGAGGGTAGTAGTAGGGTTGATTTTCTAAAGACAAGAATTCATAAAGACTACAATATTGAAACAAAGATACGAGATTAAACCTATCAAGATCGGAAAAATTGACAAACCGACCTGGAAAAATTATCATGGAACATATGATGAACCATTTTTCAACAAGGTCAGGACTCCTAAGATATTGAATATAATCCCTAGAAGATGAACCCTCCTCTACATGAGATGTTTTAGATCTCTTAAGAGCCATAATAAGAAGGAAAAGAGAGGAAAGGGAGTGTACCAACAAGGAGACTCTAAAACTTCAAGTGGACTTGAAATCTACAAGAAATCAGCCGGATTGGATCTTCATAAAACTGGGAATTGATAGCAGCAGCAACTGTTGCAGTCGACTTCTCTTCTCTCTTCTTCAGATCTGGGAAAAAGGTAGGGTAAAAGTGAAAGGAAGGGGGTAGGTTTAGGGTTTTTACCAAGAAATATATGGCTGAGATCAAAGGAAAAGGATATCAACGGCTTAGATATGGTCAAAGAAGGGTAAAAAGATGAACAGTCGCCTCAAAAGATGTACCAAGATTCTAATCTGAAGAAAAACTGATTTGCGACAGTCGACTGGTATTAGTAGGCAGTCGACTTAGTCGAGAGTTTAAAAAAATTGAACATAATATTAATACAACTAGTCAGTCGACTGGGTGCTAAGATCAGTCGACTGTCCAGAGCATAAAAACTTCAGAAAAAATTTAAAACAATACTTGGCAGTCGACCGAACAATGTGTGTAAGTCGACTTACCAAAAAAAATTCAAGAAATATCATGAAAATTACAGATCCCTAGTTCTCTTCTTAAGGTGTCTTCTTTAAGGGGTTTGGTAAAAATGTCAGCTACTTGTTTATTAGTAAAAATAAATTCTAAAGAAATGTCTCCCTTTAAAACATGATCACGTAGAAAATAATGTCGAATATCAATATGTTTCATACGTGAGTGTTGAACCGGATTCTTAGAAAAGTTAATGGCACTAGTATTGTCACATATTATTGAAGGTTTTTCAAAAGAAATACCATAGTCTAATAAGGTTTGTTTCATCCACAAAATTTGGGCACAAGCCAAACTGGCAGCGATATATTCAGCTTCAGTAGTAGATAGGGATATCGAATTTTGCTTCTTACTGCACCAAAAAACCAGTGAATGTCCCAAAAAATGACATGTCCCACTAGTGCTCTTGCGGTCAGTTTTACTGCCAGCAAAATCCGCATCACTATACGACAAAAGTTGAGAATTGTTGGTGCGTGGATAAAATAGACCATAATCAGACGTGCCTTTAATATATCTTAAAATGCGTTTCACAACTTTTAAGTGAGATTCTTTAGGACTTGACTGATATCTAGCACACAAACATACACTAAACATAATATCTGATCTACTAGCAGTTATATATAAAAGTGAGCCAATCATACCTTAATAGAGTTTCTGATCGACACTCTTACCTAATTCATCTTTGTCAAAGGTAGTGATAGTAGCCATAGGTGTGGTCTTACTAGTTGTGCTATCCATGTTAAAACGTTTGAGTAATTCCTTGGGATATTTTCCTTGATTAATGAATATGCCATTTTGTGACTGCTTAATTTGTAGTCCAAGGAAATAATTGAGTTCACCCATGTGACTCATCTCAAACTCGTTTTTCATGGTGTTAGCAAACTCTTGACATAGATTGCTATTAGTAGAACCAAAAATTATGTCATCAACATATATTTGTATGATTAAAATATCATTCTTAATTCTTTTAATAAACAGAGTAGTATCTACTTTACCTATTTCAAAACCTGTTTCTAAAAGAAAAGTCTTCAGTCGATCATACCAAGCACGAAGTGCTTGTTTAAGACCGTATAAAGCCTTTTTCAATTTAAAAACGTAGTTTGGGAATTGTTCATGTTCAAAACCTGGTGGTTGTTTAACATAAACATCTTCCTTTATAAACCCATTAAGGAATGCACTTTTAACATCCATTTGAAAATGTGTAAAATTCATAAAACAAGCAAAAGATAATAAGATACGAATTGATTCTAATCTAGCAACAGGAGCATATGTTTCATTAAAATCTATGTCTTCTTCTTGATTATATCCTTGAGCAACTAGTCTAGCTTTGTTCCTAACAACTTGTCCTGATTCATGTAACTTATTCTTGAATATCCATTTAGTACCAATTATAGTATGATCAGGAGGTCATGGAACTAAATCGCATACATCATTCCTTATGAATTGGTTTAACTCATCTTGCATGGCATTCATCCAAAATTCATTCTCACATGTTTTTGTATATTCTTCGGTTCAAAATTCGACAAGAAAGCTGTGTGAGATATCATATTAACATGTGATCTCGTCTGAATACCATATGAGATGTCACCAATTATTAAGTCATGAGGATGATCTCTAACTTCAACAAAAGATTTTGGTAAAGTTGGAGACATCACAACAGGATCAGTCGACTTGACAAGTTCCTCAGTCGATTGTTTCACATCAGTCGACTTGACTTCCTTATCGGTCGACTTATCCGCAAGACTAGTTTGTTCTAAAGATGTAATTACTTTATTTAACGGTGATGAATTAGTTTCATTATCTTCAATTAAAGTTGATGAAGACAGAGATTCATCAAATGCATCATGCATGGATTCTTCAATAGTCATTGTTGACTTATTGAAGATTCTATATGCTTTACTCCTATTTGAGTATCCTACAAAGATATCCATATTAGATCTAGGATCAAATTTATCTAAATTATCCTTAGTGTTCAGAATAAACCACTTACATTCAAATATTTTAAAGTAAGAGACCTTAGGAATTCTATCAAAAAATAACTCATAACATGTTTTCTTTAGCTTAGGCCTAATCAAAATTCTATTTAAAACATCACAAGCTGTAGCAACAGCTTCAGCCCAAAAATACTTCGGTAAATTGCTTTCAACAAGTATGGTACGTGCACATTCTTACAAGGTCCTATTCTTCCTTTCAACCACTCCATTTTGTGGTGAAGCTCTAGGAAATGCAAATGAATGAGTTATACCATTCATGTTGCAATATTCTGCAAACGTTTCATTTTTAAATTCTCCACCATGATTATTTCTAATAGTGACTATGGTTAGAGACTTTTAATTTTGAATTCGTTTACAAAAATTTGCAAATTCTTCAAAAGCATCATTTTTATGTTTTAAAAAGAAAGTCCAAGTGAATCGTGAAAAATCATCTACTAAAACAAATACATACCTACTTTTGTTTAAAGAAGCAACTCTAATAGGGCCAAATAAATCCATATGAATTAATTCGAGCGGCATACTAGTAGAAATTATATCTTTTGTCTTAAAAGTATATTTAATTTGTTTACCTAGTTGACATGCATCACATAACTTATCCTTTTTAAAGGATAATCTTGGCAGCTCTTTTACTAGGTTGTACTTAGACAATTTAAAGAGATTTTTTATATTCACATGACCAAAGCGTCTATGCCAAAGCCAAGAATTATTATTAGAAGCTACTAAGCAAAAATCATTCGAAAACTCATATGCTTTCAAACATAATTCATAAATGTTATTTTTCTTAAACCCTTGAAAAATTATATTTTGCATGGTAGAATCATAAATTAAACAAGCATCTTTTTCAAACATGATTTTATAACACTTATCACAAAGTTGACTAATACTTAATAGGTTATGCTTAAGTCCACTAACTAATAAAACATCTTCTATAGAGGGGTTAATGTCCTTACCGTCCAAACCAATTCCTATGACCTTTCCTTTATTGTTGTCGCCAAATGTAACTGTTCCTCCATCAATGTTTTGTATGGAAGATAGGAGGTTGGCATGACCAGTCATATGCTTTGAACATCCGCTGTCAAGTATCCAACGATCTTTCTTAGGTACCTATAAAATATTCAATGTGAATATGGTACCCTTTTCATTGGGTCCAAAAAAGATTAGTTTGTGGGAAACCAAACCCATGATGAGTTTGATTTTCCACCATGAGCAGAAATAAAATTAGCAGAATTACATACATTCAGCATATATGAATTAATATAAGCAATTCTATCTTTCGAACTCAGGTTGACTGGAACCCACACATATTTGCTCTGTCCAGTCTACTTTACAACACCTTTTGGTCAACTTTTACTATTAGTCAATCGATTGGGAGGTAGTATAGGTCGACTTATCTGAGGTTTTTGTCTTGTTGAATAAGACTCAGTACCTCTGGTGGATGAGTGCAGTCGACCTGGCTGAATTTTAGATTTGCTTTTATCAGGAGAACTTACAACTTTAGGCTTTTCAAAGAACTCATAAAGTTTATGCTTAACACTAGAAATAGATATAGGTTTATTTACACTAGTGTTCTTAGAAGAATGAGATTTTTCAAGTGACTTTTTAAAACCAAGTCCAAACTTTTGACTAGATTTTACTTGATTTTGAAGAACATCATTTAAATTCTCTTTTCCTTTATTAAATTTAGATACGTTCTTGAATATCTCTTCATAATTCTTCTTCAGAAATTCAAGATCCATATCTAAATTAGAAATACGAGAATTTAAGGATTTTACTTCTTTATCAAGGTTAAGATTCTCTTGAGAAAGTGTTTGATTAACTTTCTCTAAGTTCTTAACTCTAATCTTTTCCTTTTCAAGTTCTTGAAAAATTTTATTGAAAGCATCAAGTAAATCATTAGAATCATACTCACTACTTACTTGATTTTGAGACGCCATAAAGCACACATTTGCAACCTCATTTGTCTCATCAATTTCTTCTTCCGACGAAGAATCGCTGTCATCCCAAGTTGCTTGGTATGCCTTTTTGTTTTTCACGAACTTGTTCTTTGTGTACTTATCCTTCTTGAAGTTGGATGTCTTTCCCTTAGATTTTGCGTTCTCTAGTGGACAATCCTTCTTCATATGGACTGTCGTGTTACACCTGAAACAAGTTAGAGGTTCATTAGAATCTTTAGTTTTTGAATTAAACTTACCTTTTCTTCGGAACTTTTTGAATCTTCTCGTAAACATGGCAATCTCTTCCTTATCTTCTTCTTCATCCTCGGAGTCTGACATGGCTTTGAATGCTAATGTCTTCTTCTTTGATTGTTGTGGTTCGGCATCCTTCTTGTACTCTTCAAGTTGTACCTCATAAGCCATAAGATTTCCTACAAGATTCTCAAGAGAAAGTTGTGTTAAATCATTGGCTTCTTCTATGGCGGTGGTCTTCTTCTCCCATTCGGGGATTAGTGCACGAAGTACCTTTCTCACCATCTCGGCTTGAGTGTATGTCTTCCCAAGTGCCACAAGTGAGTTTGTAATGTCTGTGAACCTAGTAATCATCTCGGACACATTCTCATTCTCCTTCATGCGGAACATTTCAAACCTGTGAACAAGAACAGATATTTTAGATTCTTTCACTTTTTTTGTTCCTTCATGAGTTACCTCGAGTGTATGCCAAATTTGATGTGCGGTTGTTGCATTGGACACACGGTAGAACTCCTCCTTTGTAAGGGCACAAAAATGCGCAGTCATTGCCTTTGCATTGTTCATTGTTTGGTTCTTCATGTCATCGTTCCATTGTGCATATGGAATGGTAGGAGCGGTGTACTCGGTCTCCATCTTGTTCCATATTTCATAGTTGATGGACTGAAGGTAGATCTTCATTCTACACTTCCAATAGTTATAATTTGTTCCATCGAAGAGGGGTGGCCTTTGTGTAGATTGGCCTTCATGGTACTGATTTGCATTCGAAGTAGTTGCCATTGCACTCAACCAGGCTCTGATACCAAGTGTTGGATCCTGTAGGTAAGGTAAGAAATACTAGAGGGGGGTGAATAGTGTTTCTAAAAAAATAAATTGAGGAATTAAACTTTTCTTCTGATCAGTCGACTTGAAGAGATAAACCAGTCAACTGGAGCGACAGTTAAGAAGGGTAATTTTTAAAGCGAGTCTGATTAGTCAACTTATAGAAGATCCAGTCAACTTATCACACAAGTTTTCAGAGAGAAAGTAGTATAAGTCTGACCAGTCGACTTACAAAAGTACACAGTCGACTGTCCAGACAAGTTTTACAGAAAACTATAAAGTAAGAAGATGAAATGCAAGTTCAAAGAGATACAACTACAAAGTACACACGATGTATTTTGGTTTGGTCCTCCCGACCTACATCCAGTCCCCAAGCAACCCACTTGATATTTTCCACTATTCTTGAAATAATTACAAGAACACCCTACGGCGTTAGACAACAACCTTGTCCAACTCGTAGTCCTTTCTCACAACTAGAGAAAGTAACCCACTCTTCCACCAAGAGTGACAAACTTGACTCTACACCCTAGAGCCCTACTCTCCAACTGAGAGGAAACCACTCTCACAACCCGAGAGTGAAGAACAACAACAAAAAGTTTACAATCAACCTATAGCCTTGTTGTGGATGTGATTTTATGCGTGGCTATTAGGTCAACTTCCGAAATCAGTCTAAAACGAAATCACTATTATGCAAGGCTGATTTCAGAGAACCAAGACTTAG
Organism: Hemerocallis citrina; assembly: GCA_017893485.1. NCBI lineage: Eukaryota > Viridiplantae > Streptophyta > Magnoliopsida > Asparagales > Asphodelaceae > Hemerocallis > Hemerocallis citrina. Next base: position 12,332,010 of record CM030365.1, on the reverse strand, counting down.
AAAGAGAATGCTTTTGAATGCTTCTTCTTGTTTTAAAACCAAAAGCTTGAGAACTTTGAAGAACAAAAAGCTTGGAAAGTTGTTAACCTTTTCAAAGTAATTTCTATTCTCTATATATAGAGTTAGAAACACTGGACGTTGGGAGGCAGATGTACCAACTGTCAACCAATGGAAATAACCTTTTGAATTCAAAAAATCAACTTTTGAAATCAGCAAATTGTCGAAACGACTTGAACAGTCGACTGGGTTGTCGTTATGAGTCGATTGATCAGAGATTGAATAAGTTCAGTCAGTTTCGTACTAAGATAGTCGACTGGTGCCATATGGCAGTCGACTGGTACTTAACAGCTGAGCTTTTTCAATCTTTGTTTCGATCTTTTAAGTTTGAAAAACACTCTGTTATTTTAAAGATACACTATAACACACGATGGATTTACCGACATATATTCCCCGGCATTTTACCAGAAATGCCGGGTAGGAAGAGACCAGGTATGGAACGTCAAAATGGATGGTTATACGCCGGCGGCCCCTAAAAAATGCCGGGGAATTATGATATTCATCGGCATTTTTTTATTAAAATGCCGGTGAAGGCCATATTCACCGGCATTTTAATAAAACACGCCGGCAAATATACAGATAAAAAATGTACCCAAAAATCTTCTCCCATTTACCGGCGTTTGTTAGTTAATACGCCGGTATAGGGTTTAGGATAAATTTCCCCCAAACCCTACAGCAAGTTCTCCTTAGATCCAAAAAAAAAATTCCAATTTTTTTCCCTCTCTCTCGCGCTCTCCCGCCTCTGCCTTGGCCGCCATCGTTGTGCCTTCTCTCTCCGCCGTCCGTCGTCGTCCACCGTCGTCCTCTCTCTCCCTCTCTCACTCGCACCTTCGCCACCCGTTGCCCCACTCTCAACCATCAGGTATGCTCTTTTTTCCCCACCCAAGTTTATGGTCCTATATCTTGCAATTTCAAGTTTTTGGACTTACCCATCTCATGAATTTGGGTTATACTTTATGCCGGATGGAGTGAAGTACATCTTTAAATGTTTGCCATTAGTTAGTCTCAAATTTTCCCTTATGGAAAATTAGGTGTTAGAGTGGGATTTTATTTAACTTCAAAATGACCAGTAGTAGAATAAGGGTGTATGCCTGTGTTATGTGGGCCTAAATAGGAAATAGGAATGGGTTAATTTGAAGTTTGGTTAAGATTTTGAATGGGCGTGATAAGATTATGATTTTGATTTAGGAGATGAGAACTACTGTTGTTGAGTTCTCTACTTGTTTTGTAAACTTTGAAATACCAAATATAATCAACTTCCAGTACCTATTCTTTCCTTCAGCAAATATATTTCCATAAATTGTTGTTTACGAGCTCTTTTTGTATGATATATGCTCCACTGCTTCATTTGATAGTCTTTGGTAATATAGATTGGAGACATTGCAGGAACTATTGACAATATAGTTCAATGCAAGCTTTACAGACCTGGCTCTGTTGGATTTGTTTCAAAATCAGTGAGCTCTCAGCCTCAGACTTCTGCTAACAGCTCATTCAGATTAGACCTAATTTCTCTTTGTCCCTTTTTTTTGTGTGCAACCACTGGAGGTGGATTATTGAAACATGCCCGCCATTTCCATATTGCTGTATGTTTGCACCTAATTGGTATTAACTTGGATTCTTCCCTTTTCCTTAATAGCTTTTATGAACCTCTTTTACTCATTTTGACATAATTGCAGCTTCTGTTATGTCCTTTGTCATTTCTTAAAACTTGAGATTCAAGTAAAGTTTGGAGTGGTACATGGTCCCTGGTTAATTCCTCTGAGATTCAACTATCGAATTATATTTCATTTGCACAAGAAATTATGAGTCAATGCATGACACCAGTTGTACTGACTTTTACTGCATACAATATCTCTCTACCTTGAATTTGACTTTTGAAAAAATGTATATTAGGTAAATCCTTGAGATCAGGGTCGCTATCTTGTTCTGGTAGTGAATTAATCAAATATATAACCTGAATTAGTAAACACATACCCATTATGTTACCATTTTTATTCTAAAGTCACACTTTATGTGTGCTCTGGACTTTACATATAAAGAAATAATGCATTAAGATGTCATTAAAATTCCTATCCCGATTTATATGTGTTTCTCCATTCAATCACCTCTATATTGTATGGCATGCCATGTTTCAATTGGGTTGCATACTTCTTTTGCTATAAGAATACTAGATATAATGAGTCAGTGAGTGGCACTCAGGTAAAGAGGTAAAGATTAATCAGAGAGTGCCACTCAGTATATCAAAAGTAGATTGCCAATCACTGACTCATAAATTAGTCAGTATATCAAAAGTAGTCAGTGAGTGGCACTCACTGATTGTGCTTCTCTAATTTATGAACAATCCTACTGAGTGCATTTTGCATATGGAACTATATTGATTTGGATCTATATTTATCATGCTTGAGTAATTTATGCCATAGTATTTGTGAGAACAACTAAATATGCTTGAGTAAAAACAGTGAACAAATGGAGTTTTTTCTCATTATTTTCGAGTGAATGAGTGATGATGAGATGGATTATGCTTCTGAAGTTGCACACTATGTTTCATGATTCATTGAATAAATGAATTATAGGAGTAACTAGTGATGATTGAATCCTATCTGAGCTTTTTAATTTATGAACACTTTTGCTGCTGAGTGAAAGCACAATCAGTGAGCTGCTGAGTGAAAGCTTTTTAATTTATGAACACTTCTGAAGTTACATGCTCCTTTTTAACTCACTAACTACTTTTGATATACTGACTAATTTATGAGTCAGTGATTCGCAATCTACTTTTGATATACTGAGTGGCACTCACTGATTAATCTTTACCTCTTTACCTGACTAATTTTGAGTCAGTGAGTGGCACTCACTGATTATGCTTCTCTAATTTATGAACAATCCTACTGAGTTGGCACTCACTGATTATGCTTCTCTAATTTTGAGTCAGTGAGTGGCACTCACTGATATGCAGTACTTCTTTGTGATATGCAGTACTTCTTTGTTGCTAAATTCGAATGACTATATTGTTGAATTGTTATGTACTGAGAACCAGCTTAATGCAGTGCTCCTATTGATATGCAGTGCTCCTATTGGAATGACTATTTTCTTCATATGCAGTGCTCCTATTGTTTGTTTTAAGAATGATCAGTGCATGCTCCTATTGGAAAATTTTTTATCTAAACTTTATATACAATTATATCATGATGTATAGATGAGTATCAGTTTCTAAGATAATGTTCATGCTTGTTGCTTGGGTTTGAAAATGAGATTGTTCTTTCTCATTGGTTTTAAGTGATGATGAGATGGATTATGTAACTGAAGTTGCATACTATGATTTACAGAGGAGTGACTAGTGATGAAATAATCCTGTTTGAACTTATGTTGTGTTTTCAATTGACAGTTATCTCATGAGTATTATAAAAGTATAAGTTTCATCTCAGTTAGTATCTTGACAGTGAATATAATCTTTTTCACTCTTTGTAACTCAATATTTTGAACTCCATATTTTGGTTATGAATGTGGTGAGATCACATTATTATGTTTATGAGATTACAATTTGATGATATTATACTATTATGCTTCATTCATATATATTATAATGGGTCACTTTTAGTTTTGCAATTGGTTTTGATTAGTAAAGAGTGTTGAAGGTTTTTTTTTTTTTTAATATAATTTTTAAAAAAAGAAAATTTTTTTAAATATAGCTACATCGGCATTTTTACAAGCGCCGGTGTAGCTTTCAGCAAAAAACTAGAGGCATATACCGGCATTTTAAAAACGCCGGTGTAGGTGATGGCCGAAAACAGTGCTTCCAAACGAAACCACACATTCCCCGGCGTTTTTACGACCGCCGGTGTAGTTTTAACTTACACCAGCAGTCGTAAAAAATGCCGGTGAATGTCCCTAAGCTACAGCGACGCACGATTCAGCGACACTTGCACCGGCGATTTATAAAATGTCGGTGGTATCTACAGCGGGGTTTATAAATGCCGGTAAATGTGCAAAAAAATGCCGGTAAAGACTGTTAGTCTTGTAGTGATAATGTGTGAGTGTGTGTGTGACAAGGCTTTTACAGAGTTTCTAAGACTCAATGAAAACAAAAAAGATTTACAATTATTACAAGACACTTAATATAATAAAATGAAGCATATGTCTTGTTTTTGAATCTTGAGTCTTGAGATAGCTTTTAGCCTTCGTCTTTTTCTTGTAAGCTGGCAACCTTGTAGCTTTCTTGATTAATTAGCAATAAGAACTTTGTTTGCAGCTGTGTTTGATCAACTTGCTTTAAGAAGCTTGTTAGAACATTTTGCCTTTGTATATCCTGTAATATATAGGAAGTAGAACAATAACTTTGCATTGTGTTGTAATCATCAAAATCAAGAATCAACAGGGTTAAATGAAGAGGGGAGTGAGAGGGGGGTGGGGGTGCCTTGGGCGTGGCCAGCAAAAATGGGACAAGGGGAGAGGGGTGAGGTCAAGTGTCATATAGCTTTTTTTTCATTTTTCAAAACCATATGCTCTTGTTCTTGGTTTTGAAAAGATAATCCATGGTTTAATTCTAAACCATTGGATCAAAGATGAGAAATTGATGGATGGCTAGATCTTCATGCATGACAAGGAGGTATTGATTGGCATTTTAATAAATACAACATAAGTATGATGTACATTATTATGTACAAGCACAATTCATTTATATACACATACATATACATACATAAAACTAATTGGAAATATAATTCAAAATATAATTTTATTTATAATGGAAATTTTGCATACAAAATTAGGGTTATTACAGTTATCTGAAACCAGATGAAGCTAAGTATGCTCTGGAGGAGTTACTGGAAGGAATTGGGGGTTGCCATATGGGCAGCAGGTTGCTGGCAAGAAAAGCACTCAATCATGGCTACTACTGGCCCACTATGTTGCAAGACGTCCAGGACCTGGTAAAAAGGTGGGGGCTCTGCCAAAGGTTCTCTCTCATCATACATTCGCCCAAGCAGAACTAAAATCACTTGCCATCCCTACCCCTTTTGCCATGTAGGGGATGGACCTGGTCGGTCCCTTTCCAAAGGTTACAGGCCAAATGCGATTCCCCATTGTGGTCATCGACTACTTCACCAAATGGGTCGAGGCAGAACCCCTAGCCACGATCACAGAACTTCAAGGCCAATAATTTTTCTGGAAACACATCATCTGTCGGTTCGGGATCCCGGGCGTGCTAGTCACCGATAACGAAACCCAGTTCGCCAGCAAAAATTTTCGAATGTTTTTTGAAGACCTCAAAATTCGGCAGCGCTTCTCGTCAATATTCCACCCCCAATCGAATGGCCAAGCGAAAAATGCTAACCGGAAAATTCTTTATGGTCTCAAAAAATGATTGGACCAATCCCCTAAGGGTCTCTGTGTCGAGGAGTTATCGAGCGTCCTTTGGTCACACCGTACTACTAGGAGAATCCTGACTGGAAAGTACCCATTCAACCTGGCATACGGGACCGAGACGGTCATCCCTCTAGAAGAAGGCCTCCCCTCGCCTAGGTACATAAGCTTCGACGAAGGATCGAACTCAAGTGACCTCAGGGAGAACCTGGACCTCATTGACGAAGTCCGAGAAAGATCCACCATCTGAAGGGCCATATATCAACAACGAATTGAGAGGTTATACAACAAGAAAGTAAGTCCGACCAACATCATAGAGTGTGACCTCGTACTCAGAAAGCTAGAAATTTTCCAACCCACAGCCAGAGGCAAGCTAGCCCCCAATTGGGAAGGCCCATATAAGGTCTCCCAAGTGGTACATCCTGGTACATACCGACTTGAAGACCTGGGGGGCAGGCTGGTTAAGAGGCCCTAGAACCCGGAGCACCTCGTCAAGTTCAAAGAGGGAAAGTGAGGGAGAGCCTACTATTGTAATGGGCTCTACACGCCAATTCCCCCGTAAACAAATATGATAAAAAGGTAGGAGATTTTGTTTAACAAGTCAAAGTTTGTGGATTTCTCAATCTCTCAAGTCCTCACCCATCGGCATTGACTTCGACCACCTACGAGGGATTTCTCAATCCCTCAAATCCTCATCCCTCTGCATGGACTTCGACCTCCTACGAGAGATTTATCAATCCCTCAAGACCTCACCCCTCGGCTCGGACCTCAGCTACTCATGTCCTCACCCCCCGGCATGGACTACGACTACCTACGTGGGATTTCTCAATCCCTCAAGTCATCGCCCCTCGGCATGGACTTCAACCACCTACAAGGAATTTCTCAATCCTTCGGGTCCTCGCCCCTCAGCTCGGACCTCGGCTACTCACGTCCTCGCCCCCCAGCTTGGACTTTGAGCACCTACAATAGATTTCTCAATCTCTCAAGTCCCAGCCGAGCCTCGCCACTCGGCTGGGACTTTGACTCATTGCTTACTCTAACCCTAACCTACTCTAACCCTAACCCTAAACCAAGATTACTGCTTAAACCTAACCTAACCCGCCGCCTACTATCATCTTCTACCTCCCGTCTCCTTCTTCCTTCGACCAACGCCAACCCAATCCCCTCACCTCCGTTCGCCCTCGCCTCCTCCATCCACCATCGCCTTCGTCATCCCCACAACCCCAACACCTCGCCTCCACCATCCTCGCCTTCCACATTCCCGAACCTACTCCATCTTCTTCCTCCCGCTCTGCCTCCTTCCTTTGCTCCATCGCCATTACCCAATCCTGTCACCCAATCCGCTCCACCCTCGCATCGCCTTCCCCTCCTCATCGTCAACACCCTCGCCTCCACCGCCATCATCCACCATCATCCCTAACTCCTTCGACCATCGAACCCATTTCGCCATTACCATCGCCAGTCACCTCCACCGTCCTCGCCTTCAACATCCCCAAACCCATCCACCGTCTTCATCATTTCCCTCACTCCCAAATCCAATCCTTCACTCTTGCCATCTCCGAGCACATCCCTAGCGGTTCGCTCCCCTGTTTTGAACCCAATAACAGAGCTGCCACCAAACTCGACGCACGCCACCTCATCATCGTCGTCACCATCATCGACTGCTCCCCAGTCGAACCCCGGCCACGTCGCCATTAGCCAGTCACCGTCATAGATCCTCCACTCCCTCTCCTACTCGCTGCTGTCATGAGGAAGAAGACGTCTCGCCATTGGTTCGTTTAGCTGTCCTGTGTTCACCCACAGTAGATCCGAAAAAGGTGTACGCTGTTCTGGCCCCGATTCGCTGCGTAGGAGGCTGCCCATTGGCTGCATTCGCTGTCCCGTGTTTTGGCGCAGCAGATCCTGTTTCGTTGTCCGCTGTTCTGGGCTGATCCGGTGTGGTGTTTTCTCACTTACTGTTGATTTCTCGCACGATCTTCGCACGTGCTTTTGGGAGATTTCGCCCGGGATTTTTTCGATCCCGTTTTCCTCAATTATCGGATCTAATCGCCCTCATCCAATCAAGACAAGTATTCATCTTGTACAAATTTTTGTTCTAGTACAAGCGTTAATTTAAAAATACTGCAAATAGTTAGAAGTTGTGACTCCTCTTTGACTCGTCATTATTGATCAAATATTAATCATCATCAATTTCATAATCTTAAGAGTCACAACAATTTCATTGTATTATATTACAACTACTTGGACTCATTTTATCCCCTAGATACATGAACACATGAAATTAAGGAACCCTAGATTTGTAGATGTGTGTTATATCTTGTATGTGATGAACTTACACCCATTTGAGTTGAGAAATAAATATTACTTGCTGTTTTGATAACCATTATTTCGTATTTGTGTCACACATTAATCTAGACGCCTAACAACCAATTATCATGCAACCTAAACATGTAAGACACTTGCACTCGTTGCTGTCCTGAATCTTACTATGCTGTTTCGACCCCTTTAACATCAGAATCTGAATCTGAGCCCTGAACAGTAAATGTAGCTCTAGATGTCTAGATATTGATAGCCTCCAGAATTTTTGAAATTCGAGTTACGGTCTAGGAATTATCACAGTTTTACTGCAGCTGTGTCGGTAGACGCAGATTCGCAAAACTGCTGCACATCTTTAGTTTACAAATTAATTTAACTATGTAAACAGTAAGCGTTTGACTTGAAATTTTATATGAAATTTCTGGACACCTTAGAGAACATCTCCAAATTATCTCAGAATTAATTAGTAATGTTTCAACATGGTTTCACATGTATAAACTTAGAATCACAAATTCTGCCTGAACACAATAGCTGTGTAGTTCGCTTTTTTGACACATGTTACCACAACTTTCTTGTACCTTAATTATATGCGTTGGAACTGGATAGGAGTCTAATTTCTAGACCTCCTGACGGATCCACATTTGCTATATCGTAGCAACGGGAATCACAGTTTTGGTACAGTAACGTCGTGCTGTCCAGATTTGAGATTTTCGTTGTTCGTGATATTTTTATTCGTGTTGACCCTCGAATATGCTATATAAATACCTCAAACTTGTTTCATGTCCATGATTATGATTTCTTGACTTGTTTCACACACTTGCATGCTTGCTTGATAAAAATTAATAAAAGTAACAAGCTGGGGTTTAAGGAAAAGACCATAGTTGTGGACAATATAGGTAAGTGTACTTGGAAGGGGGCCCGTATTTCCCAATACTTGGTTCATGGACTTGTTGCATCTTGATCGATTCATGGAGCCAGTTATTTGGCTAATGACCTTGTTTGATTCATGAACCCATTGTGTGGTTCTTGAACTTGTTAGTGGATTCGTGAACTTGCTTCGTGAACTTGTTATTTATTTTCCGATTCATGAACCATGGCTTGTTTGATACTTGATACCAGAGTACGCTGCCCTATAAAATCCATTACTAGGTCCCAAAAAAATTGCATTGACTGCAGCAACCATGTAGTAAAAGTATGGATGCATGAAGTGCTACCTAGATAGTAATCACCACAAGACTTGAACATGAAACTCGAACTTGATACATGCTTACTTGACACTCGATGACATGTTACATGAGACTTGACACTTGAATATAAAACTTGACACTTGCAACTTGATACTTGAATATAATACTTGACAACTTGACACTAGACTTGAGACATGTTACCTGACACTTGTACTTGATGCCTGTCACTTGAGGTTAGATACCCTACATGTTCACTTGTCACTTGCTCTACTATTAGTATTTGTTATTCAGCCTGTTTACTTGAGTTGTCCTTCTTGCCAGCTAGTTCTTGGATTTCCACCACTTGTTGTATCCCTGTTACATTCTTGATTCCAATTCTTGTTCCACATTACTTGTACTCGTTTTTACTATTTGTGGCCCTAACTTTCACTAAGGGCATTTTCTCTTGTTTTCTCTATTTTTTCTTTTTTATATTTATTAAGCAGACTTTGGAGATGTGCTACCTGCTGAAATTGGTGAGCAGAGATTTTAGTCTTCAAGTGGAGAAAGGACTTACCTAGATTATTTGTTTTTTTCTTGAGTTATTTAAATTCTTGTTATTTAAAACTTGTAACGGACTCATGTTCCCAAGTTTTAACCTTGATCCAGACTTGAAACTATTTAGATATTATTATTGTGTTTCAATTGTTTCTGTTGCTAATAAATTATTCATGCATGCTTGGTTATATATATCTCTCTTGTTATATTCTTGTTGTGATGCTGAGTCGATCCTTCAGCTTATGAATGATATCAAAATCATTCGTTGGGCTTCGTCACGCACTCGTATTCCGTGTTTTGGGAAGCGGAGCATGACAGGTCATAGGGACCCTCGGTCAATTTTTTAGTTTTAACAATCGCCTTCGGCAAGTACCTCGAGCCCTGCACTCCGAGTCGACCCCCCTTTCACCCGCTGGCAGCTAAGGGTAGAGCAGCCTTCATCACCGTTACCCCTAATTTTCAGAGGGTGCTAAGAGAGTCACCAATGATGAGAGATCGCAATGAAGTGAGGAACGAAATGATGGGGGTGATGATTATATAGCCCAAAGGGGATGGGCATTTATGGCATGGGAATTCAAAATGTCTGTCATACGCATTCTAAGACCTTGGAAGACGAAACATCCTCCATACCAGTCATTCATGATCCCTCGGTCTCATACCCACCCCTCGGCCCGGAATTCAAAGACCCATCCTCGGAATTCAGATGTAGGTGCATGGCAAAAGAACCCACAAAAGACCAATACAATCATATTTTCTTATTATTTTTTCAACCCAAGGAAGTCTATAATTACAAGGAGTGATTTTATTACATCATTCGCAATCGGCATAGGGCTCCTGCATCGGAGCCGCATGGTTAATACTGACCAGTTTAAGACCAGCCGAACGAGTTTGTTCTTCCGTAGGATCGCCTAGAGCTGCTAAGGTAAACACACCCGCGATGGAGCTCTATGCATCACAGGGCCTTGCTGGCCCGATTCTCGGGGTCGTTAAATAGGCTTCGGCAGAAGGGCAGACACTTCCGAATGAACGAATCGGGATCCTGACATCCTGAGCATTATCTTGTACCATTGTACCTCTAACTCTTTCTCCACAATGACGTCACGAAGAAAGACTCTGACGATGGCCTCCGAGTGGAAGTGCTGGCCATCGAAAACACAACCTCCGCACTTCCCAGGTCACGGTCGGCTATCAGCTTCTTAAAATGTACCAGCTTTAAGCTATGTCCCTTTGACTTATCCATGAAGTATTAAATAGCTGCCTCTTGATCGTGAGCCTCTTTACGACATTGGGTCAGAGCAGACACTAAGGCCGAGACCTTCACCTTAAGCCGTGCCATCTCAACACGACCTGGGTTTACTCTCGATGTTGCATCTACCTGACAGAGGCAAACAGAGAAACATCATTCTGAGCCCTATATACATGGTCAAAATTCCGAAAATATCACATGGAAGATTATGCCCAAAATTCCAAGTCAAAATATTCGGCCAAAAACTCTTTTCATTACTCAAAAAAATATTTACAAAGGTGCGGTGGCTAGTTCGCGTTCGGCAACTACAAAATTCGAAGAGAAAAGAGGAGGAAAAGCAAATAAAAAAGGCTACTGCTGCGGGGATTGGCGAACCCCTTCTTCGGCAGCCGTCTCCGCATTGGGATCGACCGCAGAAATGTCCTCGTCATCACCACCCCCGGGAGTCGGCGGGTGGTCGGGCAACTTCATATCGTAATGAAAGTGATCAAGCTCCAACTAAGGGTGGTAGTACTTGACATGCCAGATCACCAAGGCATAGACCTCATCCTGGGGCGCGATGACCTTATCAATACCAGCCTGCTTGACCTTGTTTATTTGCTTTTTGGCTGCCTTCCTTAGTTCACCCTCCCTCTTCATGTTGGCGTCGGCCTGGGAAGCCAGCTTGGCCTGAAGGGCCTGATTCCAAGCCTCGAGCACCATCTGCCCTATCTTGAGGTCCTTCATCTCATGCTCGTAGCACTGAGCGTTCTTCACCTCACTCTTCAACTCTTGCTGATGCAGCTTCATCAGCTGAGCGCCCTCCAGACAAGCCTATAGTTGAGGGAATAAGACTTAGAAAAAAATATACAACAAACAAGCTACAAAAGAGTCGGAACAGAAGAAAGGTTACCTGCATGCTCGCCAAAGCCCACTTCATGTAGCTGGACTATATGGTGTCACACTCCCGGGCCTTGCGGTCCCGAGGTAGGGCAAGCTTCTTAACCACCTCGATGGCCACGGGACCCTCTGACACAGTGTTGCCAATCTGAACGGCCCAGTCCGAGGCCCACGGTTGAAGCCCCGCGTCACCCATGATCGCCTCGGCCTCTGGAGTGATGGAGAGAGGCTTGGGGCCGACTTGGAGGCCTTCTGCTTCTTTGGCATTAGGTCAAAAGGTTCCTCTGAAACCTCTCGGAGGGGGCTTTCCCCTGCTTCCCCTGCTCGGCCCGTTCGGCCTTCCTCTTCTTCAACATCGCCCTCCTTGCAGCGATCCCTGAGTCGTCCATATCTGCAAAGGAAAGAGAAGCGTATAAGACGAAGAAAAATACTTGAATAAAAATTAGACAAAAGACATAATGGAAGGAATGGGGCTCAGTCCGATCCGAGCCAGATGCCCCCCATCACATTCGGCCAACCGATATTGTTGCCTAAACATATACGCTCGACTTCTGCCCATTCCTCTTCCGTCAGATCGGCCTTGCGAGGGCCTTTAAGGCTGGGCTTATAAAAACTCCACACTGTGGGTATCACCCAGGGTGTCAAACTCCGAATGATGAAATATTTTCCATTCCACCCCTTTATCGAGTCCAGATGGCTGTGGACAACCTTCCTCCCTTGGCGAGGCGAGATGTAGTAGATTCCTTCATACTCGCTAGATGAACTAATACCCAAAACCACTCGGAAGTACTTCAGTCTCAAAGGCATGCTCCTCTCCTCGCAAAGAAGCATGAAGCACACGAGTTGCTTCCAAGAGTTTAGCCCATATTACATCGAACTCAACGACGCCCAGGACTGAAGCCTCTGGATGAATGGGCGGAAGGGTAGTGACAAGCCCGAGCTGAACACGTCCACCGAAAATATGCAGAAGCAGGGAGCCAAATTATCCGTGGGGCGGAGCCTGGGGCTGGGGATCAACAACTCGTACTGCTGACCAATGAAGTAACCGGCTCGGATAACTGGAATGTCATCCGCAATCAAGACAGTTGGCATTTTGTCAATGGAGATTTTCTGTCGACTAGGTGAGGATGGTTGTACTCCGTACTAGTCCAAGTCCTCGACATCGTTCGAGTACATTCTAACGGAGCACGGTTGCATGGTGAAGGAGGGGACTTCGAGTCTGACTTCAGGATCCATCTCATCCGGGCTATCCGGTCGATGCCTTCAGGGGACAGGGCGTCGCCAAAGGAGCCAGATGGTGGTCCTCCACCGAGGGGTAGTCCTCAACTTCCTCGTCCCCCTCGGAAACTTCAACTCCTTCGTCATCCCCCATTCCCTCAATCAGCTCATCCTCCTCCACACCACCGAAAACTTCCTCATCGTCACTCTCCTCCCTGTGCATGCTCCCTTCAGAGTTGCTCGACTCCATTACGAAAGGCTTTCTGTTGGGGAGCGGCGTGACATCATAAACCTTCTTCACTGTTTCCCAAGACGTTGAGTCGGAGAGACGTGGGTCATCATCCCGACCTGATGTATGGTCAGACGAACCAGACTGAGCCCTCGACATAATGAAAAAACTAACCTGTTTGAAAGGGCAGGGAAGTTTGCCAAAAAAGATCGCCACCGGTGACTGAACAGTGCTAGAGAGAAAACTTGGGGACTTAGAGAAAGAGAGCACATGTGAAAAATGAAAAGATGGGTGGGGGATATATAGTGAACCCAGCAACTCATCGATTTTCACAAAACCTGTGACTCCTAAAATCCTCAAACATGATGTCACCATTACACTTGTCACCACAGGAGTGGCCCACATACGGCCCAATTTTTTCCCAAGACCAATTTCTTTCCAAGTCCAAAATGCTCGAGCCTCGGCATGCACTTCGGACATGCCAAACACGGAAACAAGGTCACGAATGCTACCTGGCTCGACGCTCAGCATGAATCTCGAACAGGCACCCAGCATTTTTACAAAAGTGCTTCCAAGTAAGGACACCTGGCTCGACGCTTGGCATGAATTTCGAGCAGGCACCCTGCATTTCCACAAAAGTGCCTCCAAGTAAGACCACCTGGCTCGACGCTCGCCATGAATCTCGAGCAGGCCCCCAGCATTTCCACAAAAGTGCCTCCAAGCAAGGCCACCTATCTCGACGCTCGGCAGGAATCTTAAGCAAGCACCCAATATTTAAACAAAAATGCCTCCAAGGAGGGCCACATGGCTCGACGCTCAGCAAGAATCACGAGCATGCCCACAACATTTCCATAAAAGTGCCTCTAAGCATGGCCCCCTGGCTCGGCGCTCGGCATTAATCACCAGCAGGTAGCCAGCAGCCTTGCTCAACACCGACCCCAAGCTCGGAGCTCGGCATGAACCTCGAGTAGAGCCACAACTTTCCCTAAGAAAATGCCTCCATCGAGGCGCTCTGTACACACCCCTAGTTCGGAGCTCGGTATGTACCTTGAGCAGCGCCATAGCTTTCTCTCAGAAAATACCTTCATCGAGGCGCTCGGCACCGACCCCAAGCTCGGGTTCGGCATGTACCTTGAACAGCGCCACAGATTTCTCTCAGAAAATGCTTCCATCGAGGTGCTCGGCACCGACCCCAAGCTTGGAGCTCAGCACATACCCCGAGTAGCGCCAAAGCCTTCTCTCAGAAAATGTCTCCATCAAGGCGCTCGGCACCGACCCCAAGCTCGGAGCTCGGCATGAACCTCGAGCAGCACCACAACTTTCTCTCAGAAAATGCCTCCATCGAGGCGCTCGACACGGACCCCATGCTCGGTGCTCGGCATGTACCTAGAACAGCGCACAACTTTCTCTCAGAAAATGCCTCCCTCGAGGCACTCGGCACCGACCCCATGCTCGGAGCTCGGCACGTACCTCGATCAGTGCCACAACTTTCTCTCAGAAAATGCCACCATCGAGCCACTCGGCACCGACCCCAAGCTCGGAGCTCAGCATGTACCTCGAGCAGCACCCCAGCTTCCTCTCAAAAACCACCTCACTCAGCGTGCTTGCATCGACCCTCCTAGCTCGACGCTCAGCACCGACCCCTTAAGCTCGGCTCTCGGCACGGACATCGATCAGGCCATATACCATGCTCGGCTCGGTGCCGACCCAAAGATTGTTCCCATGAGCTCACCATCTCATCTTCGCAAAACACTCCCCTCCACTCTTCTCACAAGAACAAACTACTCCTTGACGGCTGGTGCACACAGCCCTCCAAGAGTGGGGGGCTTATGATGAGGGTATAGATGACGTGGCCCAATCAGGGCCATTGGATCTCCTCAGAATTTGCTCATCCGAGGTCATTAGGTCAACAGGCTCAACGGGCCTTCTACCACTTCAGGCTCACAGACAAACGGGTCTAACCAGGCCCATTAGGGTTAGATACCAGTCTACCTCTGCTTATAAATACCAGGCTCCCTCCTCACTGCAGAAGGTAATATCAAATTCTCCACCTGAACCCTAGCTTTCCAGTCTCTTTTCCAGTGACTGACTAGACCGTCGGAGGGTCCGCTGGAATTTCTTCTGGTGTTTCAAGGCCTTTTGCAGGTACCCCGATCGTCCGAGCACCAACAGCTCTTCCGAGCCGACCTCCAGGAACCGACCCGAGCCGCGGTCGAGTTCCATCCCTTCCACTTTACAAATTACCGGAACTCACACATGTTACTCCCGCACCGAAAATAAGCAGCATCACATAATTTATCGAGGGCTTCTCAATTTTAAGAAAAAAACAAAGCTAGGCTGAACTGGCCCGATGGCTAGTTGGCTAATATCTTTTAACTTTAAGAAATTTGTTTTCTTGTTTCTTTCTTGTCTTTGTTTTAGATTAATTAAATGATTTGATTAAGAAATGAGAACACAAAACTAATTTAAGAAGATAAAGGCTTGGGTTTTTACTGAGCCAACGCCTCCGAGCAACCAGTGGTCGGATTTCATCCCCAAATAATGAAATCAAGATCAAGCGCAGACAAAATGAAACAGAAAGGAACTACTTTTGACCAGATTAGACAATTTCGACCATCAGAGACTAACAATCCTTGAGTTGCATCTGACATATTTAGGTGCGCAACGTAGAAGAACGTCTAGATCTAACAACCAAGTTAGTCTAAGTATGGTCTGAGTGAACCAAATAAATGTTTAAAAGTATACTAATTCAGGTCTAGATTGATCATTCAACATCAATCGGCTAGTAGTTAAATGATTGCATATCATTACTTCGTTCTTTGCCTATTTACACGGTTTATGTCAGACTTGTACTATAATTTGATGGTATAGCTTATATATCTGATGATCATTATATTGAGTTAGATTCTCCGGATTTCATTTAGTGAAGGTTTTTTGGTAGGCAAGCTTGGGAAGAACATAGGTTCAAAGCTAGCTGCCTGTTGAACTTGGACAGAGTTACGTTCTGCTATTTCTCTTGCTAAGCTTAGATGAGTAAACCACTTACTTACATATGACTAGTTACAGCACAGAATCCTGTAGTTATTTACAAACCTCTCAAATTCAAACTTTACATTGATTCACAAATTTTTTTTTTATATAGAAAAAATGTGACCTCATCACCGCTTTATTAATAAAATATTAACGAAACAAGTAGTACATAGATTACATATCTATCTGAACAGTAAAGAACAGTTTCAAAGCTAACAATATAACCCTAACTAGTCTCTTCCCTAGCTAGATTTGTAGACGAGGCGTCTGCACCCTGTTCTCCCACCCAACTCTCCCAAATATAATTTGACTTCCACAAATCCTAATTTGGAAAATCAAAATCCACCGAACTAGCACTCCACCACAGAAACTCCTTCCATTTTTTCCCAAGCGTCTGTGGTGGCAACAACCATCGCCACCATCTCTTGCTGACAAGCTTACTCCTCTCCCGACGACGTTGTCGTTATGAATCCGCCAAACTAACCCCACAGTGACGCCGTCTTTCGATTGCGTCAAATCTAGCTCGCAATAGTAGTCGTTGTTCTTAACCATCAGGCCGGTGTTGCTGACGAACTTCTCCTCCACCGAACACTGCCGCCTACAAATGTAATGCTTGCACTCGCCGCTCACTCCACAAATTGTAACTTGAATTTCAAAGAAAATCTATTTTGAAATTCAAATTACACCACAATGTGCTCCTTACACTCCCCAACAAAAATTTAAATTTCAAAAATCTATATTAATATTCAAAATTCAATGAATTTCCCCCTCCACACATCCAATTCAAATTTGAATTTTGAAATTTGAATCTCAAAAAACTCTAAATTCAAATTCAAATTTCAATTTCAATTTACCCCTAAAATCTCCTGCACCTCGTTCTGATGTAAATTTCGAAATTCAAATTCGAAATTCGAAAATAATAATCCATCCCGGCGCCTCCTCACCAGTCCGGCGTATCTCCTGCCCCTCTCCACTCCCCCTGTTGCTCTCGTCATGCGCCTCCGTCTCCCCCCCCCCCCACCGATTCGCCATCCTCATATGGCAGCCACTTCCACCCACTGAAAACCCTTTCGTCATCGCCATCAGTCGCTCCAATGAAGCCCCTTGACCTCACCACGATGACCCTCCCCGACGCCACAACGCTCTCTATGTCTGCCGTCGATCCAAGGCCCAGTTCCAACCATCGTCGAGCCAACCCTATTTGGAAACTCGACGACGCAATCTCTCCACCATTGGTGATATCCGAACACTGTGCCACTCCGACGAGTACTGGTTGAAGTTTCAGTGGGCCCGGCCTCGATGATGCCCTTCGACCCTCCTAATCCCCTCACTGACAGCCAACGATGTTGCCGACGAGGCACAATCCCCTACCGAATCCAATAATCGAACATCATCATCCCCGAGCTTCTCTCTCCACCATCTCCATCTCAACAAGCGACGCCGCACACACCGTTGTCCTAGACCCCATAGAGGCGACAACATCGCTGTGCCGAACTCATCCACCGCATCTACTCGATCAACTCCGGCCAAAATCGGGGACCGAAATTGATGAGGAACCCATACCAGCGCACCTCAAAAGGGGAGGGGGGGTGGGTTGAGGTGGACGAGGGAGTCCCCCCCCCCCCCCCCCCCCCCCCCTCCCCCCGCGAGCAGCTTCGATTCGTTGCCTTTTTTTTGGGTTTTCATTGGGGATTCGTTGCCTTTTTTTTTGGGTTTTCATTGGGGGGAGAGCTTCTCTCTCGAGGATTCTAGAGAGAGAAGCTCTTGCCTTGATATAGTTAGAAGACTGTAACTGTTACATTGATTCACATTGATATCAACATTTTACACTTCAAATTTTTATTCCAACCTCATTGGAATCTCCATGCAACTTATGTACACAACTGCCTACAAACACCCATTCTTCAGAACAAAGATACATACAATCCAACACTTGCGCATGCTAACATTAAACTAACATGCTAGGCTGAGAACAATATCTGTTGAGCAATCTAAGCAATGCATCTGCCTTCCTCCTCGCCTTTGGCGAACCAGTCACTACCAAGCTCTGCAGTGATGGCACGCTCCTCGGATTCATCAACAACCGCTTACCCATTTCCTCCCCTCCATCCTTGCACAACCCTAACAACACCGATATCGCATTCTCCTTCCCTTTCCCTGATCCAAATCTGATCAAATCAACCAGTACTGGCACCAAAACTCGACTTCCTCCAATTTCCTTCATGCCTTCATCGCATCCACATAGGATAGTTAACACTCCCAGGGCGTCATCAGTTATTCCAGCCTTCTCATCCATTAACAAGTCGACCAGCACTGGCACTGCACCCACTGTAACTATGGTCGTTTTATTTGCGTTGTACACTGCGAGACTGAACAGAGCAGTAGCTGCGTCTTTCTTTCCAACGGGAGTCCCATTTTTTAGTAGACTAACCAGCCCAATAATGGCACCTGCTCTAGCCCCAATTGTGACTTTGAATTCGTCCACTATCGAAAGACTGAAGATAGTCGCTGCTGCATTCTCTCTTGCTTCCATTGCCGCTCCTGAATTCAACACTTGGATGATCGGATCAATTGCACCTGCTGCCATTATTAGAATCTTGTTGTTGTTGAAGATAGAGAGATTGAGCAATGTGGTGACTGCGTTCTCTTGGGTCCGCGGGTCGCTGGACCCTAGCAATGTGACTAAGAATGGGATAGCGCCGGCTTCAGCGATGATCCGTCGGTTATCCATACCTGTTTTCGCCAGTAGTCTTAGCTCGTAGGCAGCTTGTCGTTGGATTTCAGGGGATCCCATGGCGAGTTTGCCAACGAGGAACTCAGCCGTCATCCTCACCGCCTCTGTTGCGGATCGGACGGCCGAGATATGATCTGTAGAAGGGGCAGTGAGTTCTTTTGAGGAGTCCCAGAAGGATGAAGGGATGTTGTTCTCTTTGCACCATTGACTGATCAGGCTCTTGATTGCATAGTTTGGGATGAGAGCCATGTGGATGAGCTTCTGCCCGCTCTTCGGGCACGTGTTGTGCCCGGAATTGATCCACCGGGCAATCGAAGGTCGGTCATAGGTGTGACCGGAAGCCACAATCACCGGATCCCGCATCAAGTCCAGTGTGATCGGGCAGCGGAACTCGTCAGGGATGTTGAATACCATTGAATTGAAGGATGGGGAAGATGAGACAGTCCACGAAGACGACCTATTCAGAAGTCTGCGGTCTGCAGACAGTCTCAATCTCACCGCCGGCTTCACAGTAGTCTCACCACCGGTTACATCATCTTCTGATCTAAAGTAGGAAACAAGAGAGATCAAGTTGTTTATGCTGGATATCGCGACTAATCCTCCAGTCCCTGCCTGATCCCTTAGCTCACCCTCCAACCTTGAAACCTCTTGTTGATACTCAGAAGAGCATCTTAGCCCTATCTTCCACATGATCTCCTCCACTTTCTTCTTACCGACGATCAGCTCTAGCCTATCCTCCTTCTTCTCATTGGCCATGACTCGAAACAAATCGTCCCTCAGTCGCAATTCAAGCGGATCGACATAAAGATCATGCCGTTTAGTCTGCTTGTGCAATAGCTCAACTTGTTCCCTCACATCCGACGGTATATCAAGTAGGCTCAAAGGGAGGATGTCGAGCGCCTTCCCCATCTCCTTCGCACAGGAATGGAACTGTTGGGCTACCGATTCGCTCTTCACTAAATTCCACAACATGCTTCTTACTGCAAACTCTTCAATTACGACCTTGTTCTGTCGAATGACCGAGAAAAGCTCGGTCAGGCAGAGGACTGAGGAGGGCGGTAGTGGTGTGAGCGAGTCTCGGATTTCCTCGAACAGAGAGGAGAGTAGCTTGATTCTACGGAGGGCGGCAGATATGTTTCGGGATTGGAGGATGGTGGGGGGCTTAGTGTTCACTATTTCGATGCACATTCGGATGAGAGAATCGATGAGGGAGGCCGAGGGAAGTAAGCCGGAGAGTGCGGTGGGTGGTAGAGGTGGCGGAGGGCGGTGGTCCATTGGATTCAGGCAAATGTAGGTTAGGTACGTAGGTAAGTTAGTTTGAGTATGAAAGAGAGAAGGAGGGAAAGGAAGGGAAGCAGTTGGTCGGATTTGAGTGAACTTTTATGTTTGGTGGTGACTGCTGGGAGGCTGCCACGTGGAGGCGTTGGAGGAAACGGCGGGGTGGCAAGTAATGCCAAAGAGAGGAGACATATTGCGGAAGGGCTGAGGAAGTAAAATATTTAAATTCAATATTGGTCCCCCCACATTTCTTTAATTCTATACTACTCTATGATCGATTCCAAAAGTAATCTAACTTGAGAGTTAAAAGTGGAACATTATGAAAAATCTGGATCATTGAATCAAATTTGGGGAGAAAAAATCGTAACACAATGGTCTAGATTGCAAGGATAGAGTAAAGTATTTTTAAATAATAAGACCCTTCCACTTTTAATCATTTTTCCTTAAAAATAGGTTTAGTGGAGCAAAATTTTCATGATGTTGCAATTGAGATACTAATAACTGTTCTTTTTTATTATAATTCGATCTAGGGACTAATATGAAATTATAATAATTATTGGGGACCTGTGTGGAAAAATTATAATATTGAAAATTTGTACCAAATTCCCTTTTTGGGAGTGTGAATTTCATTGGTTGTTTGACTTCTTTGTATTTATCTTGAAAAATTGTTTGTGTAAGAAAAGACGATTTAAGAAAAATAAGTTTTTTCGTTGATAATCTAGACTTGTTTGATCAAAGTGTGGAAAAATGCTACAAAATGTGTTTCGCTAATACTTTTTATGTTTAGATGATTGAAATTTGACGAAAAATTCTTCCCCACCATGTAATATGGATCGCTCTTTTTTCACACTTTGTGAACATAGTACTATTGCTTCTTCTCTATGATTTACTTCTTAAACAAGAAAAATTGAAAGAAAAAAAAAAACTTTATAGCACATTTGTTGAAGTAATTTCAATCTATTCTCTGTTTAAATTTTTCAAGAATCTTTTTTCAGAATCCAAACAACACATTTCTATAAATATTTTTGCAAAGAGTAACTGAACAAGATTAGTAATAAATAATAAATTATAGAGAACTTATCATAGAATATATTTCAACATTTTCACACTTCTTGATAAGTTCTCCATAATTTAATTTATAAAACTATCAACGCCTCTGTAACGTATGTACATAATTAATATGAAGCAGGTTTCAAATTTGAATCTTCATTATGTCAGAGTTTTTATTTAAAAAATAATAATAACTAATATGAAGAAGGTTTCAGGTTCGAGTTCTCACTACGTCAGATTTTTTATTTAATTTTTTTTTATTAAGATGTGCATCGCACGAATAAATTACTAATTTTTGTTAATAGAATATATTTTAATGGAAATAATTCATTTTGAAGTCTTAATAAATTAAAATAGCAATTCCATAAATTTTAAATAAAGTACACTACATTCTAGTGACTTGTTATTAGGGCTGCAATCGAGCCGAGCCGAGCCGAATATCTTCAGGCTCGAGCTCGGCTCGTTTACGAAACGAGCTCAATTTTGAGCTCGAGCTCGGTACGAGCCGAGCTTTGACCGAGTTTTGACCATATTCGAGCCGAATAGCTCGCGAGCTTAGCCTAAAAAAAAAATTAAAAAAAAAAAAATCGAGCTCGGTACCTAAGGAATTAAGATACTTTTTCACAAAAGAAAAATGTTATGAATGCATCAAAATTACCTCCATTAGTTTAGTTGATGTGTTGGTATCATATGTGGTTTAGACGGTTATAATAAATATCTTTAATTTATATGGTTTGAAAAGAAGAGAAAATTGTTTTTTTTTGCTTTAGAGAAGAGATGGAATTATCCACTGTTTTATTAATAAGGAGTTAACAAAATAACCCAGAAACTAAGAAAAGTATAGTAGAAAAATAAAGACAAGAATTAAAACATTATACTCCAACTAACATAGGAGGGTGGGAATAAAAAAGAAACAACATAAAGTGAAGGAATACAACTACAACATATGATGGCCCTCCAACGAAGCCCGGGAGGGTGGGATCTTCCGTCACTAGGTGGAAGAAGCTCACTCCATGGTCGGTGTAATACCCCAGATAAAATAATACTTTTATATATATATATAAATATCTTTATATATTGTATTATTAATTATTTTTCTTGATTTATATATATATATATATATATATATATATATATATATATATGAATGGTTATCTTCATAAGTGTGCATATGAATGCGAGAATTGATACGAATACATATACTAGTAGATATGTATGATACATATGCAAATATTTAATTGTATGATACTACGTTAAATATTTTTGCCATGCACTCCAATCTCATCACACCTCCAGCTTGATCTGTGGCTAAGATTGAGCCATGGAAAAAAATATCTTCTCAAAACTATGAGCCAAGAGCATGGTTTGCATGAAAACCACCTTGCCACTTGGCTCAACCCCCCCCCCCCCCCCCCCCCCATCTCTCCCTCTCTTCATTTAAGCTCTCTCCCTCACTCTCATTTCAGAAAATTTCTGAAAAAAGATTGAAATTATTTTTATGACTTTCGATACGCGTTCAAAATTGTTTAAGCAAGAGTATTCATGACAGAGACTGGTTAACAGAGGAACTTTGTACAGGATTGAAATGAGTAGAACTCATTGAATACTTGTATGTGCACGATGATGTCTAGTTTCTGAAAATACAAGTTTGATAATCATTGGTTATGGATGTGGTTTATTGTGAAATTTTAAATAAGTACTGTGCAGAACTTAGTCAGAATTGACACACTGATGAAATTGCAACTCTATGGCTCTGTATAAGCAAAATTTGAGAAAACGTTTAACTTGGAAGTTATAGTAGACAATCTAAGCTTTCCAACAAGCCTTGTATCAAGAAATTCCTGCAAGTATAGTAATAGTTATGATTTTTATAAGATGAAACAGAGACAAGTTTGTGAGCTATAGGCTCTGTTTGTTTAAGCACCTTATATATGGTTCTGTACAACTGAGAATGATGAGTGTTTTTACAGTATCAAATGAAATAATTTGGAAATATGACCAACTAGGAAGTTGTAGAAGACATGTCCATCTTTCCATAAAATCCAGATTTGTGTCTTTCCGATGAGCGAGTGGTTTTTTATGCTATCGGTAAGGTACAGCCGTTGTACAGGGAGTACACAGGCTGATGATTGTAAGGCTTTTTAGAGCAACTAGATGGATGAATCTGATGCAATGGTCAACTAGAGATTTGTAGCCTAGATTCTTCGGTTTCCAAAATGGGCAAGAACACCAAAATCTGAGTTATATTTTGAGAGTTATGACCCTTTTAATTTATGGACAGAATCAACTTAATATTGAAATTCTGAATTTTGACTAAGAGTTTGATAGTACAATTTTTCCCTCTTGTGGTTAAGGGTTAATGGTCTTACTATTTGGGAGAATTGGTGATATTACTTGTCTTAATGTTGTTAAACTCCTTTTAAGGACAGCTATGACTTGAGGAGTAGAGTGATACATTACAACTATCGACCCTAGGCAAATTGGAAACTTCCGCCTAGACGTTGGATGTCCGATTGGTGCTGCCAAATCATCCCAATGGAGGGTGAACGCGGACCTTGGAGATGTACTAAATCCAAGATAGGGGAAGTGGCGAGCCGGAAAATGTGTCGCCGGGGGCCACGAGTCGATAGGAAGAATTTAAGGGTTGGAGCAACCTTTTTATCACCTTAATAATTAAAGTGAGTTTTTGGATAAGAGTAATGTGTTAAATATCTGTAACTTGCACTAGTACTAGCAGACCATAGTCGGGTGTTGTACTTTTCCTGTCGTAGGGATACAAATTGAGTTCTCAGGTATTGAGATAATGAATCGATTATCTCGATCTGTTAATTCCTTAAGAGCCAGGGTAAAAAACAGGAGAGAAAATCCTTTCGGATAGGGGAATTTGACCCTCGAGGCCGTCATATTCTTATGTGCGTGGAAACGAACAAACCATGGGGCTGCTGTCTTATGGATCTTGACGTCATCGGTGCATGGGTTTGTACATGTAAGTTCGTCGCAGTTTTTTTAGTGAGGTCCGGGCACCGGGCACTACGTGGCAAATGCTGTAACCCCTATGTTCCTTTATTGTATTTTGTATGTATTTATTATTTTTCCTGGGTATTTTATTCCCGATCGTATTATTTTGTCCATTCTGAACCGTGTAATCACTTTTCATTCCTAATAAACCATTTTATTTCCGTCGTTTCAATTCTGTAAATTTCAATCTGCTGATTATTTTCTTCTGCTAATTATTTACCCCTAGATGATTTTTGTTTGACTCTAAATCATATATTTTATGGCCTCATTGTTTATTATTTGATTTCTATCCGATTTCTAGCCAATTTACCCTAATTAAAACCCTAAACCCGCTACCCATTAACCTGCACCTATTATCCCATTTCCTAATCCTATATAATCCCATGCTTAAACCCTAATCACTATCTAAACCTAATTACCCCTTCTAATCTACAGCCGCCTCCCCCTAACTCTTCATCTCCCTCCTCACACCGCTCCGAAACCCAAGCCCTTCACCCCCTCCGATCTCCTCATCGTCAAGCCACCCCCGGCCTTCCCTCTTCGACCCCCCAATGCACCATTTTCCTCCATCCCAGGCACCGCCAGTGCCATTGAAGCCGCCCCGCTGTCACCTCTCGATCACCACCATGCACCTCCGATCACCCTCATCATTGCAGTTGCCGCTCCTCCACCACCACCGAACCTCCTTCGCCCTCTCGCCTACACCCTCAGTCGACCCCTGCACCACCTTGACCACCCATTGCCAGCCCGCCATTACCGATGTTGCTCTGTCTTCGACTGCTCCTCTGGCAGCCAGTCGACGGCCACCGCTTCCCGCCGTCGAGCCTCTCGCTGCACCTCCAGTGCACCACCCTGAGCTCCGCCCTCCGTCGGCAGCCGCCTTCACTGTCGCAAAGCACCCCCTGGCTCTGTTTTTGTGATCAAGCCATCTTCGGCCATCCGGTCACCATCATGATCATGATCATCAGCAAGATCTTGAACTTGATCACCTTGATCATCACCATCCAGCCCATTTGAATCACAGATGTCCGATCGTTGTTTGACCATCAACATCGAGATCAGTGCCCGCTCATGACCATCTCATCAAGATTCGTTTGGTTCATCGTTGTCGCCGGGATCTAGTCCCATTATTCTAATATTTTCATTGTAATCATCTTCATATCAAGGAAAGTAGCTTGTATGTTGTTTTGTTCCTCGTACAAGTTTAAATACCGTAAGTAGTCTTGCATTCATCTTTGTTTTTCACTCTGATGTTAATCCCGAAAGTCATAATCATGTTCGCTTGATCCGTTTCAATCATTTCATGATCTTGATTATTCACAATAAGTTGACACATTACACAAAAATAAATTAGTTCTAGATAGAGATCTTGATGTGGATATACTTATTCGTGATCTATCGTATGTTGTGGATTTTTGATACATGAATGATGTGCTAGATGTGTTATAACGTTGTGGAATTGTTAATACATAAGCCATGTTGATTTGAATGTCCAATATATCATATCTTGCATCATACTCTAATTTGAATCTATCGTAGATGAGTTGTTTGATATAATACATGAAAAAAATTTGCTGCTGACCTGATTGGTAAAGCTATTTAGACCCTATTAATGTCAGTAAAATAAATTAATTTGTGAACATTATTCGTAGGCCCCATTGTCTATTTTTCAGAACTCTCGACGGATCTCAATTTTGATTTTTGATGTGTGAGTTATCGCTGTTTTATTGCAGCTATGCCGAAATTTTCAGATTCTGATTTTTAAGATCGCTGCATGATTTATTATTTTAAAACTGATGTTAAAAGTAAAATTTGGACTTGATATTTTTCTGAGCATGACTAGGCATGACTGGATTAACCCCTAATTTTTGTGGAATTGTTTAATGAATTTTATAACTTATTTCATACTTGTGAAATCAATCATATAAATTTCAAACTGCATGTTGTTCAGTAAAGAACTATGTTTTCAACCTGATTCTAGCCATTTTTTATAAAAACTTTGCGAATATGAAGCGTAGCCTAGTATGTCTATTTTACAACCTTTTTGACGAATTGGAATTTCAAATTATATTTTGTGAATTATCACTGTTTTGGTACTGTTGTGTCTGAACTTTTAGAATTACAATTTTGTTGCCTCACTCTGTTTTCCGAATTATATTGACCATACTACCTGTAATGGAATTTCATGAAAGTTTATATATTGATACTAGACATGCTAGGGAACCTTCCAGATTTTTCCTAAATTTAATTATGTTGTTTTTAGACCTCTTTCATGCTTATAAACAAGACTTTGCATATTTTGGCTGAACATAAATTCTGTATAAAACGATGTTTTGAACTCTTTTACTGTAACTGATGTATGACTTGTGTATATGAGCTGGATTCGACAAAGAGTCTAGTTTTTAGATTTTTTAACGGATCCAGTTTTTCATTCCTGTGGCAACGGGAATCTCAGTTTTGGTGCAACAACGTCTTGCTGTCCAGAACTGAAAGTCTCGTTGATCTAACTATTATATATTGTTTTGTCACCGTTTATGTTTCCTATTCGACTTAAACTTGTCCCTTGTTCTTGCCATGTTTTGTTTCCATGTTTTGCTCGCCCACACCTATTTTAATAATAATAACAAGTAATCAAGTCGGGGTTAAGGAAAAGATCTAGTAGTGGACAATATAGAAATGTGTACTCAGAAGGGGAACCGTTTTCCCAAATGTTTACTGTTGTACCGTGTTTCACCGAATGTTACTGTTTACCTGAATACATACTTACTTATAGGAAGATTTACTCGGAAGGGGACCCATAGGTTTCAACTATTTTTTATGGATACATGACTGCATGATTCATGACACTGTTAATGTTTACTGTTACTATTTACTGGATGCCTGAGTACACGGTCCTATAGGCTCCACTACGAAATCTAAACGAAACTTGATTGTATGTAGCAACCATGTGGTAAAATTTGAGACACATGAAGTGCTATCTAGATAGTATTGAACAATAGACTTAAGAATAACTTGTTTCACTGGTACACCCCTATTTTCCTGAGATTGTTACCTGTTACTGCTACCTGTTACCATCACTGTTACTGTTATCCTTTACTGTTACCGCTACTGTTTCCATTATTGTTTACCTGCTACTGTTTCCTGTCACTTGTAGACTATTCATCTACTGATATTTTTCCTCCATGCTGTTACTTCCTGTTTCTCGTTCATATTTCCGTTCTCGCTCTTTCTTGCTTATACTACTTGCGGCACGTAACTTGCACTAACGGGCGCACTGTTTTTCCTGTTTTTCCTGTTTTCTTCTAATTGCTATATGAGCAGGTTTTGGTGATCAACTACCTGCGGGAGTTGGTGAGCAAACATTTTAGGCTTTGCTTGGGAAACTTGCTTAGTTATTTTGTGCTTGAGTTATTTCATTCTTATTGCTAAACTTGTAACGGGATTATTGTCCCGAAGTTTTGCTTTGATCTAGATCCCGTACTTGTTTGGGAAATTTATACTTGTTGCAAATAAATGTTGTTGGTTAATAATTGTTTGTGCATGTGTGGTTGAGTATATTGTTATATTTTCTGTTATGCTGGTTCAGTAGATCCTTTCAGCTCATGGATGGTGAAAACCATTCGCTGGACTTTGTAGCGTTCGGTATTCCGTATTCCTTTTTGGGAAGTGGGGCATGACAAATGCGATCACCACTAGAATGAATGTAGTAATGTGCGGACCAAATAAATGAAACCTCCTCAGATACGATAAATCTATTAGGAACAGGACAAGTACAAGAGTAGGATGCATAGTAAGGGTTCGAAACCCTAAGTTTGGAGAGACGGCTAGATTTGGGGCATATGTAGTAAGGATGCATGTTTTTCCCAAAGTCTTGCTTGCATTAGAATAAGGCATGTTACTGATTCATTTAATTGTTAGATCATGACATACAACAACACTATAACCTGAATCCATTAATCCTTTATTTCACATCACTTTTTTCTTTTGCATAAATTATGATTTGTGGTTTCCAATTTGGAGATCACTGCTATTATCAGCGTTGTGTCAGTATAAGTACTGACGTTCCCCACCTTTTAGGTATCGAGAGCTGATCCACAGGTACAACAGAGCTCGAGTTAGTCCAAGCATCCAAGAGACAATATTCAAGTGTTATTTGTAAATTTGTAAATCTTGTAAAATTCTATTGAACATTGTAACACTAGTAATTGTGACTATTACATGGAATAAAAGTTTTAATTTTCCTGTATTTTTCTGTGATTGTGACTATTTGAAGTTCGATTCCTGGATTGTGTCTCAAATTTTCGGTATAGGGATTTGGGGCGCTACATAGTTGGTATTAGAGATTACATCAAATATTAGTATAACATAGATGAAAAATTAGAATTGGATGCACAGCGAGAGTTGGGTTTAGTAAGATAGTTGATGATTATAATCCATATTGTTGCTTTTACAACTTATGATTATTAATTTTTTGTATCTGAACAAATTCCCATATTTCTGTTGCAGATGCAGAGCATGAATGATGGACATTTGAATGGTTGGGAAAATGGAAATGGGCATGCACCTCCACTCCCACCTCCACCCCCACAGCCCACTGTTGTGGAGCAGGTGATCACTCGGCTATTCCAGGATTTGGATGCATATCAATGGATCCACGGGCAACTGGACGACCGGTTTGAGAATCTCGCTCATGCCTTGATAGCCACCGACAGGAGGGTCACCAAGCTTGAGAGAACCAAGCGAAAATGGAAGGCAAGACTGATACTTTTAAGGCACCGATACGAGGAAAGATTGGGGCAACTACAGACTCGATATCTGGAGCTGAGGTCTCAGGTCGCTGATATGCAGGACCTGTTGGACAAGATGAACATTAGGGAGAGTTCTGAGACTGGAGATCAGTCGGGGGCAAGAGAGCAGTGATCTCTCTCTCTTTTAGTATTACGGGATTTTTGTTGTATATAGATGACAACCTTTTTGAATGGCTAGGCTGATGTGATATTTTTTGAATGGGTATATTACGAACCCATTAGAATGATGACTTGACTGTATTAATGGCAATATCATTTGTAACCCTTTTGTATGAATAAAACTAGTATGCTTTTTGACCAGTACTAGTGTGATATGGGTTTACATTACTATTGCAATTTAATAATATAAGTATTAGTATCCAGATGGCAGGAAGAACAAGAAGCAGCTAGAGCGATCAAACTGAAGCTGAAGGCAGTGGGCCGATGGTACTGGCCTCGATGAAAGAAAAGAATTCGCTCGAGTGTACCAGATGATAGGAGCATTTTTGGAAGCTAGTAGGAACCAAGCACCACCATAAGGAACACCAGGAGCTACCGCAACCACAGACCCGGTGAAGATGGAGGAATCGTTCAAGGGAATGAAATTGCCAGTCTTTGAAGGACAGGATGACCCAACAGCTGCTGACGACTGGATACGTCAAGTAGAAACGGTATTCGAAGTAATGATGACTCCAGAAGACATCAAGGTTCGTCTGGCCACAATCTTGCTGGATAAAGACACCGGAGTATGGTGGCAGTCTGTGAAACGTGGTCTTGGAAAGAGTCCAATAACTTGGGAATATTTTCGTGAAGAATTTCGACGACACTATTTTCCCTTGGATGTACAGAAAGAAAAGGCATTGGAGTTCCACAACTTGAAGTAGGGGAGTATGTCTGTCAGGGAATATGAGACGAAGTTTTCCCAGCTATCACGATTTGCACCAGAAATGGTCCAGGAGAAAACAAGGAAAGCCCAGAGGTTTGAGCAAGGTCTTAGGCCTGGACTGAGGTCAAGGATGGTCCCGCTAGGCATCCGCAAATTCGACAAGCTAGTAAGGCGAGCTGCGGTAACAGAGATGGACATGAATCAGAGTCAATCATCACAAGGAAGATCTGAGATTTGGAACAAGGGAAAGAGATCCACCCCAGCATCCAAATTTAAGAAGCATGGAAAGAGCCAAAAGTTTCAGAAAATTAGTGTTAAGGCGGGAGAGTACAAGCCCGGAAGCTGCTTTCTCGAGCAGGGGCACTATAAGGACCAATGCCCTAGAAAGAACGTACTGAGATGCTTCCAGTGCTGATAAGAAGGGCACTTTAAGCCAAATTGCCCTAAAATTCAAGAAGCAGCAACAAGGCAGGGTTGGGAACAGTCGACAAAGGAAAGAAGCTGATGCGTCAAGGAAGAGTATTTGCCTTGACTAAGAAGGATGCAGAAGATGATGAAGGGGTAATCACGGGTATGTGAAGAAGTAATGTAATCAAGTTTTCAGTTGTACTTTGGGTTTTTGTGGGAAGGTTGATGAAGGATGAACTTTTTGTAACAGGATATATATATATATATATATATATATATATATATATATATATATGGAATTTTGGCTACAGTCTTGTTCGATATTGGATCAACTCATTCTTTTGTGTCGAAATCTTTTTTAAGAAAATTAAGATGTACACAAGAGGCAATTCCAGAAATAGCCTTAATGGTGGCTACACCATCAGGGGCAACTCTCACTACAGATCTATGCTATGAAGGATTTAAACTCCAGATTAGCCAGAAAACCCTAAGTATCGATTTGTTAGAATTGGGTTTTGTTGGAACATATATCATTATCGGTATAGATTGGATGTCGAAGCACAAGGTAAGCATCGACTGCAAGGAGAATGAGGTAGTCATCACAGCTGAAGGAATAGAGATTGTGTTCCACGGGAAGAAGAGGTCAAGAGTAATGATCCTTGCCGCTACAAATGAAGTACGGGTACCTGAAGAGGTGAACAAGATACCAGTGGTGAGAAATTTTCCACTCGTATTTTTAGAAGAATTTCCTGGACTTCCCCTACAACGAGATGTCGAGTTCAGTATCAAAATTCAACTAGGCAATGCTCTAGTATCGAAAGCACCCTATAGAATGGCGCTAGTAGAGCAGAATGAAGTCAAGAAGCAGATCGAGGAATTCTTGCAGAAGGGATTCATCAGACCAAGTGCATCATCTTGGGGAGCACCAATATTGCTTGTTAAGAAGAAGGACGGATCAGCCAGGAAGTGTATCGATTATTGGGAATTGAATAAGGTCATTGTTCGAAACAAGTACCCAATTCCCAAGATCGATGATTTGTTTGATCAACTTCAGGGAGCAGCAGTATTTTCCAAGAGTGATCTACGGTCCGGATATCATCAAGTGCGAGTCAAGGAGGAGGATGTACCCAAGACAGCTTATCGAACTCGGCATGAACACTATGAATTCTTAGTAATACCGTTCGGAGTGACTATCGCTCCAGCAATCTTTATGGACTTGATGAACCGAATTCTATGTCTGTTTATTGACTCTTTTGTTGTGGTCTTTATCGACGAAATTTTGGTATACTCAAAAATAGAAGAGGAACATGCTGAACATCTGACAGCAGTACTGAGCAAGCTACAAGAGCATCAGTTGTACGCCAAATTGTCCAAGTGCGAATTTTGGAAATCGGAAGTTGCATTTCTGGGCCATATCCTTTCTAAGGAGGGAGTGGCTACAGATTCCCAAAAGATTGAAGCAGTCAAAGAATGGCCACAGCCGAAGACGGTGAAAGAGTTAAGGATTTTTCTAGGTATGACTGGGTATTACCGAAAATTTGTCCAGAATTATGCGAGGATAGCTGTACCCCTTACTGCTTTGACCAAGAAGAACCAAAGTTTCAACTGGATAGAGAAGTGTGAAGATAGTTTCCAGGAACTAAAGAACCAATTAATCTCTACACCAATCTTGATTTTGCCTCAGGTGGATAAAGACTATGTCATCTATAGTGATGCATCATATTTGGAGTTCGGATGTGTGCTTATGCAGGAAGGCAAGGTCATAGCTTATGGATCAAGACAACTCTGACCACATGAGAAGAAATACTCGACTCATGACTTGGAGCTTGCAGCCATAATCTTCTCCGTGAAATCATGGAGACATTACATCTACGGAGCAAAGGTGGAGATATACACTAACCACAAGAGCTTAAGGTATATATCCCAGCAGAAGGATCTAAATTTAAGGCAGAGGAGATGGTTGGAAGTTCTCGAGGACATCAGGCCAGAAATCATATATCACAGGAAAGGCCAACGTGGTAGCAGATGCGCTCAGTAGGAAGAGAAGTATAGCTACACTTGTAGCGACCCGGAAGGAGCTAGATGATGAGATCCGACAAGCAGGCATTAAAGTAATTACTCAAAACTTAAGTGTAGCTTTGGCACAGTTGGTATTACAACCATGCTTAAATGAGCAAGTGATGAAGGCTCAGACTGAAGACCCAGAGATCGAAGCCATGAAGAAGCAAGTAAACGAGGGAAAACTGCCCGAATTCAGTATAAGAGAAGGTTCACTATGGTTTGGTAACAGACTATGTGTACCGAAAGACAAGGAGTTGAGAAAAGACATCATAAAGGAAGCTCACTCCACATTGCTTGCAATTCACCCTGGAAGCACCAAGATGTATCGAGATATAAAATAGTACTATTGGTGGTCTGGGATGAAGCGAGACATAGCGGAATTCGTGGCCAAATGTCTGACGTGCAAATAAGTCAAAGTTGAAAATCAGAAACCGGAAGGATTGCTACAGCCTTTACCTATTCCATAGTGGAAGTGGGAGAACATCACTATGGACTTTATTACTGGATTACCTAGGAGCCCTAAAGGAAATGACTCAATATGGGTGATTGTGGACCAACTAACAAAATCGGCACATTTTCTTCTAGTGAAGACAACTTGGTCAATTGAAAAGCTGGGCGACATCTACATCGATAACATAGTAAAGCTACATAGAGTGCCAGTGTCGATAGTATCCGACAAAGATGCGTGATTTAAATCTCGATTCTGGTCTACAGTCAGCATTGGGGACCAGAACAGATTTTAGCACAACCTTTCATCCACAGACTGATGGACAAACAGAGAGAGTAAATCGGATTCTTGAAGACATGTTGAGGGCGTGCATTATGGACTTCGGAGGTAATTGGGAGAAATACCTAGCCTTGGTAGAGTTTTCTTATAATAACAGCTATCAAGCAAGCATTGGTATGGCTCCATATGAAGCATTGTATGGCAGAAGATGCAGAACACCTGCATGCTGGTACGAAGTAGGAGAGCGGCAGATGTTTGGACCGAAAATTATACAGCAAACCTCAGAAAAGATCGAGCTCATTCAGAAGAGGCTGCAAGGAGCACAGAGCTGGCAGAAGAGCTATGCTGACAACCGCCGAAGAAAGCTATAATTTGAGGAAGGTGATTCTGTGTTTCTCAAGGCGTCGCCGACTAAAGGAGTTATCTGGTTCGGAAAGGGCGAAAAGTTAGCTCCGAGAACATTGGACCATACAAGATTCTGAAGAGGATTGGCAGGATGGTGTATAAGTTGGAGCTACCGGCCGAGCTATCCCAAGTGCATGACGTGTTCCACGTCTCTATGCTACAGAAATATGTGCTGGATCCGAACCATCGATTACTAGAAGTTCCAGGAGATCTATAAGTTAACCTTTCTTACAAGGAGCAACCGGTCAGGATACTTGATCGTCAGGACAAGGTGCTGAGAAACAAGGTCATCTCGAGGGTCAAGGTCCTATGGAGGAATCAATTCGTGGAAGAAGCTACCTGGGAGCCAGAGAGCCGCATGACTTCACATCTGGATTTACTAAATTTTGTTACTCAATACAAAGATATTATAAACGATATTTGTCTTGCAAAAAATATAAAAAAATTTCAAATGACTACCCAATCATGGTATTTTGCCAAATCTTTATTACGATTTTTCGAATCTTTTAAAACCACAATTGTGAAGTTTTCTACATCTTATGATTCTACTTCTAGTACTATTTTTATTTCAATCATTACTATGATAAAAACTTTTCAAGAAATGATTTCGGACGAATACATTAGCCATATTGTTGTTCTCGCCTATACAGAAATTTTGAAGTATTTTAATCATCCTCCTATGTTGTATTGTATTGCTACTATTATGGATTCTCGTATCAAATTAACGGGTACAAAAAGTTTGATTGAAATATTTTTTACTTTACATAGAGATGATTCCGAATATGATTGTAATGAATTTTTAGCTAGCTTTGAATCGACATTGAACAACTTGTATGATTATAATGATATAATTTTTGCATCTAGTAGTACAACTAGTATAGTTATTTCTTCTTCTTCTACTTCTAGAGGTAAAGGTAAGAGTACATTTGAAGATGTCACTGCTAATGTACTTGCTCTTATTCAATCAAAAAAAACCTAGGACTAATGCCCCTAATGAATTAAATTTGTATAATCAACAAGATAGTGAAAGTTATAGTAGTAAGATTGAAGTGATACAATGGTGGAAAGAACATGAACATCTTTTTCCTATTCTTTCACATATGGCTAGAGATCTACTAACTCCTCATGTCTCAACACTTGCTTCAGAAAGTGTTTTTCTACAAGTGACAGAGTTCTAACAAATTACAGAATCGCTTGAAGCCTGATTCGTTGGAGATTCTCGTGTGTACTGAAGATTGGATGAAGGCTGAAGACAGGACTTAAGAAAAAACCTGCATCTACATCAACAAGTGGAAGCAACTTGTCTGAAGTCCAACAACAAGTTAGGGAATTTAGGGCGATGAGATCCTAGGTTTAAGTTATGTAAAGGTGCACGACAGTAGTCCAATGTCCTCTCTTCAATCTAACTATAGGCTATCTCAAACTCTAGATACTGATTATCCGCTCAAACATGTAAATATAAAATTGTAAATCAAGAAATATTTTATGTTCTGTATGAGTTTCTATTACTTGTATTTGTATGTAAAAAACTTGTAAAAATTTCATAGTACTTGAAATGAATAATATATGCATTTTTCACTCTTATACAGTTAAAATTGTTGTAATTTTTTTTGTAAGAGAAGTGGTTAAAAAAAAATTTAAAAATTTAACCGGGCCAACCCGCGACCCGACCCGGCCCGAAACAGGGTCGACCCGAATGGGTTCGTGGGTCGACCGGGTCAAAATTTTGGATTTTGAACCCGACCCGAACCCGCCCTAACTTGACTACAACTCGGGCGGGTTCGACCGGACCCGGCTCGGTTGGCCCGAATGCCACCCCTATTAGATCCTATATTTTGACTTGAATCTTATTCTTTATATTATGTTTCTCCATTATTATTATTATTATTTTTATTATTTTTAAAAAAAGGTGACCATGTCACCGCTTCATTAATAAATAGTTAAAGAAACAAGTATTAAAATTAATGTACATCAATCTATACCTAAAACAGAACAAAGAAGAACAATTATATAGCTAAATCTACTGCAAAACTAGTCCCTTCTTAAGCTAAACTTGTAGGCAAAAGCATCTACACCTTGTTCTCCTACTCATCCATACCATATGCAATTAGAAATTCAGAAAAATCTAATTTGAAATTCGAATTTCATCCCAAAATCTTCTCTACCCCAGAAACTCACTCCACCTTCCCCCCCAAACGTCCACCATAGCCACAACCACGACCACCATCTCAAGGAGGCATGCAATCTCATCGCCCGATGAATCCACCAATCCAACCCCACCGCCACTCCATCTTCCGATTGGGTCAAATACAGCCCTCAATAGTAGTCATTGTTCTCAACCGACAAGCCGATGCTCTTGACGAACTCCACCACTGACGAACACCTCCACCACTGCAGCTCATCACTCCCCACACATAATTTGAATTTAACAAATAATATTTGAAATTCAAAAGGTAAACCAAATTTTCTTTCACCACTCTCCATATACGTTTTGAGTTTCAAAAATCTAAATTGAAATTCAAAATTTGAATTAATCTCCCCCTTCACCCATATTTGAAATTCAACAATCTACACTAAATTTCGCAATTAAACCAAATATCCCCCTTCATATATGTTTTTGAATTTCAAATTTTAAATAGAAATTCAAAATTCATCCAAATCTTCCTCGCATCTATATTTGAATTTCTAAAACTCTAATTTAAAATTCAAAATTTCAACCCAATCTCCCCCTCCATCTATGTTTTGAACTTCAAAATCTAAATTAAAATTCAAAACTCATCCAAATCTTTCCTAATTCTTATTTTGCATTTCAAAAACTCTAATTTGAAATTAAAAATTCAAATTTTCAACCCAATCTCCCCCTCCTCAGTCTAATTTTGAAATTCAAAACCCCAATTCGAATTTCAAAATTGAAAGTCAATCCCCGATCCTCTTCTCCACTCCGGAATCTACTCCGGCCATCGTTACGCTCCGATGATGCCCCACATGGGCTTACCATGATGAGCTCCCCGACACCGCAGGGATCTCTGCGCCCGCTGCCTAGCCAAGCCCATCAGCAGCCCTCGTCAATCCAAGCCCAAATTGGCTACACGACGAACCAAGCCTCCTCCACCTACTATCCACCATCTATGCGCCATTCCTACAAGTCATTGTTGGAGTCTCGATGATCCCAACCCCAACGGAACCCTATGAACCTCCCAATCTCCTCACCGAAAGCCTTCAATAATGTCAATGAAGCACAAACTCCACACGAAGCCGATGACCCATCACCATCCCCATTCACCTCTCCCGTTTCTCCTTCTCCTCTACGGGCAGCGCCACTCCTGCCATCGTCCCAGTCCTCATCGAGGCAACCCCCTTACGCGCCAATGACTCCACTCTGCCACTACTCAATCGAACATCGATCTATCTCGATGAAGGCACCACACCAGCGCGCCTCGATTGGAGGAAGGGGGGGGGGGTTGAAAAGGACGAGGGAATCCTCCCCCTACCCGATCGGGGTTCGACTTCTTTATTTTTTTTTGGATTTTTTTGGGAGAGCTTCTCTCTCTAGTTTTCCTCGAGAGAGAAACCCCTTCAAAAACTCTTTTTTTTAAAATT
Organism: Hemerocallis citrina; assembly: GCA_017893485.1. NCBI lineage: Eukaryota > Viridiplantae > Streptophyta > Magnoliopsida > Asparagales > Asphodelaceae > Hemerocallis > Hemerocallis citrina. The sequence continues at coordinate 12,294,999 of CM030365.1, read as the reverse complement.
TATTTATTGGAGAGTTTAATACTTATATTTCAACCATAAAATTTATCAGCGCATTGATAGATCGTTAGATATGTGTTGAACCATTCCATATTGGAGAAATAAAATCTAAGTACCACATAAAGTCTAAATACTTGTACATGTAATTCAAAACAACCATAAAATAATTTTGGGGGGAAACAACCATGAAATAGAAAAACCACCATGGTATAATTCAATAAAAACATTAAAAGGGATATTTATTTAAGTCTAATATATTGTTATTCAAAGTTTAATGGATTCATGAAAATGGACAACCCATCACCATAGTATTAGAGAGTACGAGGTCCCATTCCAGAGCTCAGTCCAACTTGAAATATTGCTTGTTCTTCAAGCAAATTTTCATGCTCGTCTCGGTTCTGCTTCAGCAAATTATAAACTTTTTTTCCAAATCAGCCAACTTTCGCTTTTTCGCCTCTATTTCAGCTACGAAGTCCATTTATAAATTTACAGTTACAACATGATTAAATGTTAAAATAGTTTCTTTTGTTAATATAAATTCTTTCTGCAATAACTTTTACCATCATAGTATCTTTTTTTTTGAAGCATGGTGATGTTATTCATCAGATCTTCATTTTCCTTCTTGAGTTATGTTGTCTCTCTCTGGTTTTGTGAAATCTTCATAGGAAGTGTTATTGCTTCCTCTGCACCTCAAAACAGGAAATGTTGATAGCCTGAAGTAAATTTTTTCTGTATATTATTAGTTTCTTACCTTTATCTACTTGATTACAAAGACATGAATACACATGCATGTAATTTTAATTTAGAAATATTTAATATAGATAACATAGCCATGATATGAGGCTAAATCTTAATGTTGAATGTAAATATATGTAAACGTGAATAAGGAGTTGACATGGTCATTGATATGGGTAAAAATAGAATCAAATCGGGACCGTTCAAATCGGACACGAATCCTAATGCACTCAGGGGTAAAATGGTAAATTTCAGCAGATACAGGTCCACAATAGAAAATTAGGCCACTTTCAGGCCCATCGAACCAACCTGGTCTACTACAAGGGGCCGCCAAAGCAATCCAATATGAAGAAGTCCAGGTTCATCCAAAGGAGTTAGTCAAACCTCCTATCAAAGAGAGAAGTAACAACTTCTATCTCTTCATGAAGGATGGAATCAACAAACTCTATCTCTTCATCGAAGGAAGAGTAACTAATTATATCTCTTCATGAAAGATAGAGTAGTTAACTATATCTCTCCACCAGGAAGTAGAGATAAATCCAATATCTTGAAATTGTACCCCCGAGTGACTATAAATATCTTTTGACCTCTTCAAAAACCAGGTGATCACCATTTCCGCTTTCAAAACTCTTTATATATTTTGTGTTTTCTGACTTGGGCATCGGAGAGTCCGTCGCCCGGGATAACCTCGGTGTTTTAGGTATTTTGCAGGTCAATCGGAGTGATCACATCCATCCCTAACAGTCAGATTTAGAGTCAAGAACAGTTTACGACGGTCAACATTGGCGAGAAGTAAATGTTAGATCATTATTATTTTCATTAAAAGAATTCACACTATCTGTTTGCTCTCATACAGAAATTATCAGCAACAGATTGGCACCATCTGTGAGAAATAGATTAGATCTCCAACCAAACTTCGCAGGTAAAAATCTAAATTTTCCAGCCATGTCTCCTAAGAGGAAATGGAAGGCAACGGCTACTAGCCGTCAAAACAACCCTCTTCATCCACTTCTTACTCATACGGATGACCCCCCCTTCAACCTCCTCAACCAGATCAACATCCTCAATCGGAACAGCCCCTTCATCAGCCTACTCAGCCTCCCTCTAAATGGGATGCACCGGGGGACTCTCGACAAAGTCATCCCTAACAGCACCCTGTGTAGCACGTGGTAGAAAATATGGATTTTGTTTGTACCTTAACTATGGTGCCCTCTGTGGCGCCCCAGTAGTAGCAAAACCTCCCTCAGATCATTATCACTCGATAGTCTCCAAGATTGCCTGATCGAAAGGCGAGTCCATGATGAAGTCCCCTATCCAAAATGTTAGGGAAGCAAGATAAGCCCCTCTCCTCGAAGAAAGGGGTCCAGAAGAACTCCCTCTCTCAGGGTGAGAAGAATATCCCCTGCTCCCAGTGCAAAAAAGATCTCCCTCTTCCATGGGAAGAAAGAGGTCTCCTCCCCCTCGAGGGCGAAGAAGCTCGACTCTGGTAAGCCGACCAATTCACAGGAACAATAGAGAAGAGGAGGCACCCATCACTAAGGAAAATTTCTGAAACTTCAAAGATGAGATCCTCCAAGCCTCCACATCGCCCCGAACAGGAGCCGACAAAAAAACAGTGGTCGCCTCACAACCATATGTGAGGAAGAGTCCTACGAGTTGAATAGGTCCGACCAAAAGGAAGACCCAACTCTCCGCCGCCTTCGGGAGATGGAGGACCATTTCGACAGGATAAACCAAGTGGAAGACCATCAAGCCCGAAGCTTTTGCCCTAGCCGACCTCCCTTCTCCAAGTCAATCATGGAGGCCCACATCCCTGATACCTTCAATCTGCCACACTTCGAGCCCTACAACGGAGAATCTGACTCGGCCGACCATATCGAGAGTTTTAAAACTCTCATGATGATCCACCAGGCCTCGGTCGCACTCCTCCGCAATATGTTCCCCACAACACTGAAGGGATCAGCAAGTGAGTGGTACTCCCGCCTCTCTCTAGGCTCCATTTTCTTCTTCAGCCAATTTGAGGATCTCTTCCTTACCCCTTTCGTCAGCAGTCGTCGAACCGAGAAGATAAGTGTCTTTTTACTTGACCTGAATCAAAAGGAAGGGAAATGACTTAGGGACTTTGTCCAGTGCTTCACAGCTAAGTACCAGTCTGTCGCCTCCCTCAATCCAGCAGTAGCAGCCACCGCATTCAATCACGCCGATCTCAAGGCGTTCCTTGCCAAGAAGCATCATCAAGACTTCTCAAAACTCATGTTTAAGAGTGAGAAGTATATCTGAGCTGGAGAGGCTCTCCTTCCTTATGACCAAAAGGACACCTCCCCCGGGAACAAACAAAAAAGTGCGAACGAAGAAGAATCCAAGAAGTTTCAGAAAGATGGAAATGGTCAACACCACCCTCCCCCTCCTCGTTTCAAGAAGTTCACCCATCTTAATGCCAACATATCAGCAGTCCTCATAGAGGTGGAAAAGAAAGGGCTACTCTGCCCTACCCCAAGAATGAACCCACCGGGGAAGAGAATGAGCATAGATAAGTGGTGTCATATTCACAGAGATCACAGCCATGATACAGATGATTGTCGGGGTCTCAAGAAAGAGATCGAAGAACTTATCCAGCGAGGGCATTTATCAAAATTCGTTCGGAAGAACAAGGATGATCCCAATTCCACTTTGGGAGCTAACAAGCACGAAGAAAGGAATTTTGAGTCCCAAGACCACGAATTACTCCTCTCTTTGATAGGAGGTTTAGCTAACTGATTTATAATCACTCCTTCAATTTTGAGATTCCTTTCATCGTGCTTGTAATCAATCTCTACATAGCCAACCACGAGGTACGTCACAACCTAGTAGACAATGGCAGCTTTTTCAACATCTTCTTCCTGGATGTCTTTAAAGTCCACAAACTCTCTCGGGATTGTCTTAAGCCCGTCGGGTATACTCTTCACGGGTTCTCCGGGGTCCTAGCCCCAATCGAAGGAACAATCACCTTTGATGTGACTGCAGGAAAGGCACCAACAACCCAAATCGAGGCAATAGATTTCATGGTCATCAATGTGAACGCTGCTTATAATGCCATCCTTGGCCGACCCGACCTAGCAGCCCATCATGGCGATCCCTCAGCTTTCCATATAAAAATAAAGTTTCCCACACTAGCAAGGATAGGAGAAGTCAAAGGGAACCAAGAGATGGCTCGAATGTGCCACACTACTACAATTGGGGGCTTGGTCCTCTGACTCGAGGCATTAGAACTCCTCCAAGGGAGTAGTCAATTCGTTTCGAGCCCATGAACGACCTCGAAGAGATCCCCGTCTCCAAAGGAGATCAGACCAGCCATCAAGAGTGCATTAGAGGAAGCTCCACGAGGGTTCCTAACACCCTCCACTATCATTAGGTTTTCAACTTCCAATCAGGTTGATACTTGCAAAAGGGCCAAAGCATGTAATAACAGCTGGCCACCATCAAGGCAGCCACTTTTTTTTTCACTAAATCTTTGCATTTTTTCTGTGTAAAACCTATTTACTACCTTCATAGGTCTTCCCCTGAGTCATATCTATCACTAGCAAGTTTGAAGTCCAGCTTGTCCCGCAGGGCCACTCCCATAACTTGCTACGATCAAATAATGGTTAACCCTCTCAAACAACAAGTTTAGAGTCCAACACTTGGTTCGTTGCTGCTTTAGTCACTTGCAAGCAAACAAGTGCAGAGCACGTCTCACCATTTGGAATTACTCCGGCAACTCGTTAACCCTCTCAAACAATATGTTTGGAGTCCAACACTTGGTTCGACGCAGTTTTAGTCACTTGCAAGCAAGCAAGTGCAGGGCAAATCTCACCATTAGGAATTTCTCTTGCAACCCTTTGAACAACAAGTTTGTAGTCCAATATTTGGTTCGATGTTGCTTTAGCCACTTGAAAACAAACAAGTGCGAAACAGGGCTCACCATTCGGAATTGCTCCTACAACTCGTTGAAATTCTCACTCACAAGATTGGAGTTCAACACTTGGTTCGATGCTACTATAGTAGCTTGGAAGTAAGCAATCTCGCAAGGCTCGCCATTTGGAATTTCTCTTGCAACTCGTTAAAAACCTTAAAACATGTTCGAAGTTCACAATCATGGCTCGAAATCGCCCTCACAACCTGCCAGCAAGCGAGTTCGTGGCTCGAAGCGACCATTCGAACTACTCCTAAAACTTATTAATTTTCCCACAAGGAAGCCTGGTACACAGCCCTCCTTAGGGGTTACTCCCACAACTTGCTCCAAACAATCAGACACAATACAAAGAAACCAAGAAGTCGTGATTGAGGTCCCGACCACTAACTTTGGGCATCCCCAGGTATTCTCCGAGCCACTCAAGCATTCGAGGTTTGTTCTCTGACCGTTGCTCCCATACCAGTATTGCTGGGGTGAGGGGGAAATCATGTTCGCAACTTGTAAGCCTCATCTCCAAGCGATAGATTTCCAAATCCTTCCCAAACCATTAACTCCCTAAGTTGGACCTCTTCACTAGGAATCCATTCTCCTGGAATCTTTTGCCCCGACACACAAGGACGTCTTGAACCATCAAGATGCGCCTTCTTTAGACAGGCAAACTCCAAGTCTCTTCCAACCAACACTGCCTTTAGGCGGGTGAGCTCCAACTCCATCATACGCGTTGTAAGGAAAAGCATGCTTGGCATCCCGAGCCCGAGGGCCACCCCAGGTATATAAAATAGTCTATCAATAAAGAGAAGAATGGAGCCACTACAATGTTAGCAAACACTAAATACTTCGATCCAATGTTAAGAAGACTCAAAACACCAACGACCCATCAACTCGAGATAACGAGTTCGGTGCTCGTCTTCTCCTACGAGCTAGACCAAAAAATTATCAACTCCAAGTAATGAGTTTCGTGCTCTGGTCGCTTAAGCTCCTCTAATAGCTCATTTACTCCACATAATGAGTTCGATGCTCCGCAGATCACTCGAGTTCCTCCAACAGCTCATTAACTCCATACAATGAGTTCGGTGCTCCGCTCCTCGCTCGAGCTCCTTCATCGACTCCATACAACGAGTTTTGTTCTCAACTCGTTGTCCAAGCTACTCTTTTAACTCATTTGATCCATACAACATGAAGGTGCCCAATACTCCCTAGAGTTGCTCGCTCAAACTCCGTGAATCAACTTAGGAGGTAGCAATGCAAAGAAGGCAATAGTCAAGATGAAAATGCTTGGGAAATCTTTATCAACCTTCCAGTAGCCCCTCGAAAGTGAAGCTCTTCTTCGAAGCTTCTCAGGGAAATTTTCTCTTCTAAGCCCCTCCATAGAGAAGCTCCTCTTCGGATCTCTTCGGAGGTGAAGCTTCTCTCCGTTGACCCTCGAGGGTGAAGCTCATTTTCATAGCTTCTTTATGAAGAAGCTCCCCATTCATAGCTTTCCGGTGGCAAAGCTCATTTTCGTAGCTTCTTGATGGCAAAACTCATCTCCTCTTCGTAGCTCCCCGGAGGCAAAGTTCCTCTTCTTAGCTTTCCGGGAGCAAAGCCCTGCTTTGTAGCTCCCCGATGTTGAAGCCCCTCTTCACAGCTTCCAAATGTTGAAGCTCCTCTTTGTGGCTCCCCGGTTCTGAAGCCCTTCTTTGCAGCTCCTTCATGGCCAAGCTCTCCATTCTTAGCTTCCCTATGGCGAAGCTCCTCTCCACTTCTTAGAACCCCGGGGGTGAACCTCCTCTTCTTACCTTCCTGGTGACAAAGCCTATCTTTGCAGCTCCCCAGTGACAAAGCTCCTCTTCGTAGTGCCACAGAAGAAAATCTCATCTTCGCAACTCCCTAGTGCCAAAGCCCTTCTTCGCCGATCCCAGTGCCGAATATCCTTTTTGTAGCTCCCATGAGCAAAGCTCCTCTTCGCAGCTCCCGTGTCAAAGCCCCTCTTCGCAGCTCTCCGATGTCGAAGCTCCTCTCCATAGATCCCAGGGAGTGTTGCTCCTCTTCGTAGCTTTTTTGTGGTAAAAATCCTCTATGTAGGTCCTCTATGGCGAAGTTCCTTTTCTTAGCTTCCCCGTGGCAAAGATACTTTTTGTACCTTTCCGATGTAGAAATTCAGTATTGCTAGATACCGCTCACTATTTGTAATACAAAAAAATAATTTCAGTATTATTGTCAACGTAATGGGAACCTACAAGGTCACACATTTAGAATGTAGCGGAATTGGGATTTATATTCATAAGATGAATTTAAATGGGAATCTAAGTAAGACTTGGGCTCTCGATATTGGTTGGATGGGCCAACCAAAATTAGAAGGCACACATATGAATCTGACCTAGGTTAGATTGTGAGCCCGACAGCCTCTCTACTCTCTTAGGGTGGATTTTTTGCTATATATATATGATATGTATTTGTGGGAAATAAAAAGAGAAAAAAAAACTCCGGCCGTCACAGAAAGTGAGAGAAAGAGAGAGGTCAAAAGGAACATCCTTTTCCCGCAGCTAGCACCGCGGCGTGAGGGAGAACCTGATTTTGTTCATTCGTGTGGATACCGTAAAGGCACCGCAATGGTGCAGTGCTCGTGATTGGTGGATTAAGGAGACAATCGCTCCATCCTTAAGTTAAAAACTCCTAACACGTTTTATGGTTCTTGCAAGGATCCATGGCTGGGTTTCAGAATTTTCTAATTTATTTCTGTTGTGTATTTATTCTGTGATTGACTCCGAAACCCAATAGTAGCTCTCTTAGGGAGAAGTTCCTTTTTGTAGATCTTTCATAGAAAATTTCCTCTTTGTAGCTCCCCCGATGGCGAAGCCCCACTTCTTAGCTTCCCAGCGGCGAAAGCCCTCTTTATACCCCCTCCTCACATAGCTTTATTGGAGAGAAGATACTTTTTGTTGCTCCTCCATGGTGAAGCTCCTCTTCATAGCTCCTCCGTGAAGAAGCACCCCATATTAGCTTCCCATTGACAAAACTCCTCTTTGTAGCTCATCCGTGGTGACGATCCTCTTTGTAGCTCCCCTGATAGCAAAGCTCCTCTTCGTAGCTCCCTAATAAAGAAGCTCCTCTTTGTAGCTCCCTGGAGGCGAAGCTCTTCTTCATATCTCCCCGTGGGTGAAGCTCCTCTTTTATATTCTTTGTGGCGAAGTCCTCTCCGTAGCTCCTCTTCATAACTCCTCAGAGGTAGAGACATTGCGAGCCTATTTTGATCCTAAAGGCGGATGATTCCTCAACCGACTTCTGAACAGAACATGTAGATCTTCAAGTTTTCTTCTAAACAAGGGTTCATATGCTCCAATCGGACCTCTGTAGGACTGAGAATATCAGTTATACTGCAACTGCGCACAAGATCCCCAAAAAATTGAGGCGAAGAACGTGCACCACACATGCACGCGCTAGGCAGGTGGCACGTGTGCCGCATGTACATGCTCCGGGTAGGCAACACGTGCGCCACATGGTTCAAGTTCCAAAAAAATAGGAGGGAAGAGAAGCACGCCACATGGCAGGCCGGCGGCACGTGCGTCGAACATGTCAGGTTCAAAAAAAAAGAGGAGGGAAGAGAAGCCCGTGCATGCGCCAGGCGGGCGACATGTGCGCCGCACATGTCAAGTTCATAAAAAAGTAAGAAGAAGAAAAAGAGGATGAAAAAGAAGCACGTGCACACGCTAGGGGAGCAGCACGTGCGGCACACTTGCCAGGTTCAAAAAAAATTTGAAAGAGCTTACGTGGCGGGTGGGACCCGCCACCCGCCACTCTCACTGATAGCAGTCCCTACGTGGGATCCGCTCCTCCCAAGGGGTAAATTTTGTTGGGTTTCAAAGTCAATTACAGAGTAAATACGCAGCATAAATAAATTAAAAATTATGAAACTCAACCATGGATCCATGCAAAAACCATAAAGCGTTTTAGGAGTTTTTACCTAAACGATGGAACAAGTGTCTCTACAATCTGCCAATCACGAGCACTGCTTGCAATGCCTCTACGGTATCCACACGAACAAATGAAATCGAACTCTCCCTCACGCTGCGGTGCTAGCTACGGAAAATGGATGTTCCTTTTGATCTCTCTTTTTCTCTCACTTTCTGTGACGGCTATGGTTTTTCCTTGTCATTTCCCACAGATACATATCATATATATATTGCAGGAAATCCACCCTAAGAGAGTAGAGAGGCTGTCGGGCTCATAATCTAACTTAGGTCAGATTCATATGTGGGCCATCTAATTTTGGTTGGCTCATTTAATCTAATTAATTGCTTAACCAATGGTGGGAGCCCAAGTCTTACTCGGATTCCCAATTAAATTCATCTAATGAATTTAAATCCCAATTCCGATCCATTCTAAATATGTTAGCGTTATAAACAGTGAGCGGTATCTAGCAATACATCACTGCTACTCAAGTAACGAGAATGCCAATGATTTGATATTATCTATTCGTGACCAATGTTACCATGTAGTCTAGTTTTTTTTGTCCAAATATCTTAATTGACCACAAGGCATGGAGCGTGTCAACCTTGTATAGTTCAATCTTTGGTTTCTTATGTAGTCTAGTTTTTTTTGTCCAGATATCTTAATTGACCACAAGGCATGGAGCGTGTCAACCTTGTATAGTTCAATCTTTGGTTTCTTGGTGTCCAAGTAGAATTATTAAAACAAATTAGATCAATATCTCATACTGACTCATTTGAGTACGGCCATACATTTTGCAGTCTCACCCATTCAAGGGGCACGAAGATATCGCTCCTGTTATGTAAGAAGGACAAATCCTTGTAATGAAAAGTTTTAATTTCCTTGTAAACTTGTACGAATTGAAGTAAAAGATCCTGTTGTGCGACGAATTACATATAAATAGAATTTGGGGTGTTACAGAGTGGTATCAGAGCAAACTTCAATAAGTAGTACAAAATTACAAGGACGACACATTATGGTGGACATTAGAAGTGTGAGTTCAGCTATAGAGATTTAAGTGTAAGTGATTTACATTTGTATTGCTCTATACACAGATGTCTTCTCCTCCCTGTCCCTATTAGATGGATGGAGGCATGAATGATGAAGTTATGTAACTTGCATTGTCACGCCCCGCTTCTCAAAAAGAATACGGATACGCGACTCAACCCAGCAAATGATTTGCATCATCCATAAGCTGTTCAGGAATTTTTACAACATCTCACAAAATAATCAGAGTCGGAAGCAAAAGAGTCAACCTCACATGCAATATTGAATTAATAAACCAACAGAATTTACTTGAAACAAAATACATTAAGGTCAAATAAATCAGAGTCTGAACAAGTCAAATATCCTGGGTCACATCGCCCAAATACAAAGTAATCATCCAAGTACTCAAAATACATTGTTCAAAGCAACAATAATAGTAATACTAATAAGCAAGAAATCCAGCACTAATATCTCATTTTGCCAATGCCATCGGGCAGCTGACCATCTTGATCTGCAATTAATAATTGCAGGAGAAGGAAAGAGAAAACAAGTACCCGTCAATGCAAGTTACGGGCCACTTATAATGTAGGATACAAGTTCATGAAATTGTCAATCTAAAATAACAGCGGAAATAAATATAGCATGGTATAATACATCAACAGTAATAACTAACATGAATCAGTACAACAAACTCAACTAGCATGGTATACTAACAGTACAAATGAATGTGTCAAGTATAGTGTCATATGGCAACTAACAGTGTCCAATAACAGTAAGCTCAGTATATCAGTGTAACTATATAACAGTATCAGTCCAATAGTATCAGTCTAACAGTATCAGTCTTATGCTCTTACAATTTTGTGTGTATTACTAGCTAGGTAGCACTTCATGCACTCCAAAATATAACACATGGTTGCTACAACAAACAGTTCCATTTTTAGATTTCATTGTAACGCCCCAAATCCCAAATACACTGAATTCGAGATGTTCTACAGGATCTTTTCACTTTCTTTAGTACAATTTTACAGGGAAATTTAAACTTTTCATCTTACATCAGAGTTTACATCAATATTACACTTTTCTTTTGCACAGCGGAAGTAAAATACAACAATTAAATAAATGTACAACAACATGGTACAATCTTTCAGCATTCATTCCTCTTTAACATGTCATTTACCTGCATATAAAACTGTGGGTACGTCAGTTTATTCAACTGACGATCATTATACACGGCCATCCTCTCTATGCCGGAAATAGTATAACTTAATTTTCCATATTTAACAAACACAAACTTGTCACAATTCAAACTAAAGGGACTACCCTATTGATATCGTGTTGTGATTGTGCACTTAATCCTTAATGCATTTCTTTATGTTACATGACACTAATGCGCACTTGTTCGGATTCTATGCATCCCATACTACATAGGTCCGAGGGCAAGCCCTTATTCGTTCTTCATCTTTGTAGGATTCAATCCCTCGTTATGACTTAATCTACTACTGTAATTACGGTAAGTATCCTAGATGTTTTCTGACCTACGAACTCATGTCTAGGCACTCTGGAGGGAATCCCATCGCTGACATGACTTATCATGCAGACATCCTGTGGTAATTCAGCTCTCACCATAGACATGACACCACCCGTAGTCTTCAAACATCCCACGAGCGTCGCCACCGGGATGGTACTCTGGAGCAGCATCCTCACCCAGACTCATCATGGGAATTCCTGGGATACGCTCTCGCCGCTACCCAGGGCCCTCATACTCAATGTTTTTCTCTTACTTTCATCACATCTTCACTATGCACTAGTCCTTAGTTTTATAGAATCATGAATAAAATCAAAGTTCTAGAGTTAGCCTCTCCACTAAGCCGGACTTATTCATTTATACAAACGTGACCAACCTTGGTCTTTCATTTCAATATTTCATTTCTTTTTCTTTCAAATTGCCGGGGGAGACTTAGCTACTCTTTTAATTCAATTCCAATTCACAATGTCCACATTGAGTACTTATAACTCATAAAATTTATATTCATAGCCAACGAATTTCTTTTTCATTAACATGATCTCTAATTCCTTCATTAATCCGTAATCATACATGAACTCATGCACTTCATAATTTCACATTTGGAATTCACATCACTAATGAACATTCATACTTCATATTTTTGCACATTATTCTCAAGTGAGAATAAATAATATTATGTCACACAACAAGGTTCTTTTTGCCAAATCACTTTCTAATAGTCCATTTCAATTTATTCTTATAAGCTATAATTTTTCACAAGTGTATATTCTAGAACCATAGTTCTAATTGTGTACTTTATTCACAAACCATAGTTTAGCTCTTTCAAATAATGCCCAAATCATCTTTATAAAATCCTTACATTTTTATGAGAATAACCATATTTTTTTCATAATTTTTGGACATCTAAAAAGCCCAAAAAAATATTTTTTATATATATGCCGAAGGGGAGAATCGAACCCAGGCACACGGAAAACAAGGCCAAGAGCACCCGCCAATAGGCCGAACTGTGCTAGCGTTATAAAGGGGGCGAAAATAATATATATTGCTTTCGGGTCGAAAGTTATATGCTTTCAAAAAATGTGTGAAAAAATGTTGCGGACACAGGGATTCGAACCGATCGACCCAGAGAAGCCAACCGCACACAGTGACCACCTGAGCTACTAGCTCAGATTGTCACAATACAAAATTTAAACCCATATGAATCAGTTTACTACTGTGGTTAAAACAACTCGATGTTCAATTTAATCTTGGTTCCTATTGCCTTTGTAAAAAATTACTGAAAAATTCCAGATTAAATCCCCTTCACATGATTTTCATATCAGCAAGTATAAAATAATTTTTGCACTAATAAAAAATATTTTTTCACACAAATCAATGAATTATTCATTAAAACTACTATATTTTCATTTTCGACATTGGTTAACAATTAGTCTTCAAATCTTTTCTATCCAAATTTCTTATACTAATTTTCTGATATTAATCTTTCATCCAACATACAAATCTAATTTCTTTGAATTTGTCCAACCCCACAATAATTCCAAAAGGTCTCTTCACAAATTAGCACTAACAAAGTACTAATTTTTACATACAATTAATGATGGCAATAAATGTATTTTCTTTAAATCAACATATACTTCTAGTTCAATCATGTACATCACACAATATATAGCCACTTATCAATTATCATGCTCACACATCAAACATTCAAGAAAGTTACTCTTTCAAAAAGCGTGCTCTTTCTTAATCAATTTCATGCTTCAATTTCTTTTCAATTAAACTAACATCCTCAAGCATCATTACTAGCATCATTCATTTATTCTAATAAGCATGGATAAATTTACCCACAACTTAATTTAACAATGTAGTCACATGCAATTGTTCATTAACATACCAATCAATTTGTGAACTAACTTTCCATTAAAATGTATTCTTACTAACATTTTCCATGAATCATTTCTAATTAGAACAAAGATGATCAACCCACTTTGTAGTCACATTCTTATTGCACACAATCACACATAATTCGCATATCAATAATTCAATCAACTAGAGATCATTTATTCAATTAAAGGCGCATTCTTATTAATCATTTCATGCAATTTTTGCTAATGAAATCTAGCATATATTCCTATATTAGAAATAAGGAAAATTCCACCCACCTTGTATGGAGAGAAAACAACACAAAAGCAACACTTCCTTGCGAATGAATGCACCTCCTCCTAGACGATGCGCGCACAAGCTCCACAATCACCACCACCGAATGCTTCCTAGTGGTGCCGGCCTCTCCTTCTCCTTGACAAATGCAAGCACTCCCACACAACTCTCACTCTTTTTTAACTCACACTATTATTAAAATAAGACTATAGTTTGGAAAGATATAATTTGCATATGAAAATAGCCATGGGAGGGGGGTATTTATACTAGAAAACAAGTGAAATGGATGGCTAGGATTGACTAGTTGGTTGTAGGATGGAGGGCCAAGATTAAGGTAGGAGTTATAAAAACTACCCACATCCATAAAACCACCTCCATGATCACCATGACCAAATTCAAAACTCCCTCCAAAAGAGAAGCAATCCGGCCTTGAAAGAAGTGTGCATTGCACGTGTACGTGTAGTGCACGTGCATGCAACTAGGCCTAAAAATTGTACATTTTAATTTTGTGTAAAAATAAATTAGTTATAAAATAGTCTTCTACATGACAAGTTTAAATAAAAAGAAGATTAATCCATGGGCTTTATTTTTGGGCCAAAATAGTTCTTAAAATAAATAAAATAAAATACATTTTGGGCTTTAAGAAAAAAAGGCCTTTTTTAATTAAATTAAAATAAGGCTTTCTATTTGTTTAAAGAAAGGCTTTTTGTACAAAATAATTTGAGAACACATATTTAAATATTTATACACATCATAATAAAATAATCCAAACAAAATATTGCACGTGCACACTACGTGCAAAATAAATAATTTTTCATTAATTGAAAAATCAGGGTATTACATTCATAGTGGACCATAATGGGGTAGTGTACTCAGGTATCAGTAACAGTAGCAGTAGCAGGAAAAAAAATAACAGTAACAGTAGCAATAAAAGTAACAGTAACAGTAACAGTATGGAACACTAGATCCCTTCCAAGTACACGTTTCCATATTTTCCACTACTAGATCTTCCATTAAGAAACCCCGGCTTGATCACTTTCATTATGGTTATCAACAGACATGATAGTGCATGAAATAGTGTCAAACTATCATGGTATAATTAGTATTTGGTTCAGGGAAACAAATAAATAAGCATAGATGATATACGGTCACATAAACGAGCAAGACAGTGTATGCTCATATTCAGGGCAGCATGATAGTACAGTACTAAAACAGTGATTCTCATTTCTAAAAAAATCCAAATCTGAATCTGCCAAAGAATCTGGAAAATAGAATTCCACACGAATCCAGCGATTATATATAATCCATATAGTATTTCACAAAATCATAACTCAAAACTGATTTGAATTCAGAAAATACGTTCAGCCAGAAATCAGTAAATCCTATTCAATGATAGGAAAATAGCATTAAACCTCCTCAAATAAATCCAGAAAAAATCTTGGGTAATCCCCTATATGTCTAGTATCAGAATATAAGGTTTCATAATATTCCAGTAAAATTAGTTTAGGCAACAAAAATCAGAAAACATCAAGAAACGATAGTTTGGCAAATCTGGAATTCCCAACACTGCTGTACAAAAACATCAATATCTCGCAAACCGTGAAACGAAATCCAAATCCGTCAGAGGGAGATGAAAATAGACAAAATAAGATAACTTTCATATTTCATAAATATTTTTCATACAGTAAAAGGAAATAGGGTGAAAATATGATTCTTTACAGAACAGCGAGCAAAATACAACAAGTATAGTTTTTATAAACAAGCATGAAACGGCATATAAAAATCATCAATAAAATCCACCAAAATTCTGAGTAATCCCTAGATAGGTATAGGAATACTGTGCAAAGTTTCAGATCGAAATAATATATTTATGACTAGTTTCAAAATAGTTTAATCATCAAAATCATCAAGAAACGAAATCTGGAAATAGAATACACCTCTCTAGTGAAATAGCCATAACTCACTTATACAAAAACGAAATCGGTCTCTGTCAGAAAATTTGGAAAGAAGACATATTTCTCTATAATTCATGTATAATACAAAAATTAATAATTCTGACCTTAATAGGGTCTAAAATACAAATCAAAACTGATCTTCGACAATTACATATTTTCTCTTGAAAACAAAACCAACATAAACCACACGAAACTCGTTCCAATCACAATCAAACATGGTATAGAGTCTACTAAGTGTCCAAACATCATGAAATAGAGTATATAACATATTCACAACCATCATATCGCATAGATCTCATCAAACACATAATTTCACCTAATTATCTCACATATATGAATAGATCAAGAACGGTCAAACCTAGTTGTTTTCATGTCGATTTTTGTGTCGTGAGCCAACTATGGTCAAATAGCACTATAGAGACAAAACCCATCAAGGATAACACACACACGAGTTGTCTCTAGAACCCAACTACACTATAAGCGGTATTTTTGACTTGTATCATACAGAGGAATTTGAGTACAAGTTACTTTCCTTAACCGAAGACGAAAATGAAGAACACCAAGAATAATGGGAACAGATCCCAACAACGAACAAATCCACGAACAATCCACGAACCGAAACAACCCACGTGCAAATCGCGTGCACGTGCAAAGACGAAGCAAGAGAGAGAGAGACCAAGAGAGAGAGCATCGGGTGTGCCTCTTGGCTGCTGGCTACTGCTCCTGGTCGATGCCGGCGGACAGCCAAGGGGGGAGAGAGAGACGAGGATGAATGGAGGATGGAGGTGCTCGGGCTATAGTGGTCGATCAGCTATGGGGAAGTCGATCAGGTGGAGATGGTCGGGATGGGGGTCGGGTGCAGTCGGTGAGGGGGATGACCGGGGTTTGTGCAGCCGAAGGTGGGGTTGGCTGGGGTTGTGGCGCAGTCTGGGAGAGAGAGAGGGAGGTCGGGTGAGGGAGAGTTAGGGTTAGGGTTTTAGGGAGAGAGATGAGAGATTATATAGGGTTTTGGTTTAGGGTTAGTAATAGGATGTGGGTAATTGGGTATTTGGGTTTAATTGGATCCAATAGGAGTAGAAATAGGATTTATCCAAATAGGGTTGATTAGGGTCAATTTGTATAGGATTCAAAATAGGATTGTAGGTTAATTTGGCTTTGGTGATCAATTAGGGATAAAAAGCAATAGGATTAGGACTATAGTGGCCAACCAAAACACCATGAATATCCAAGAGCAAAATAAAGAGAACAATAATCAAGTAAAGGGGAAAAGAACAACAATCGATGGAGAATGAAGCAAAAAGACGAACAAATCAAACACAAGGAGCTCAAAATGAAATAAGATGAATATATATTGAAAACAACTCCAATATACGGTCAAAGAAAAATATAAGAGAGTACAAATACTCAAGAAGAAGAAAAATACATCAAGAATACGAAATACGAAAAACAGGGGTTACATGCATTCATGATACACCCCTCGTATACAATTGATGTAATATTGTATGCGATCATATTTTTCCTTGGTATCAGAGTGACGCAATGAAAGCATGGTGGGTTTGAAACTACATTCTTGATGTCATACACGTAGACATACTTCCCTCTTTAAAAAAAAATTCGTCGATTTTCATCGTAATAATTTTTCATCCTAAAAAAAATATAAAAATATAAAAAATAAAAATGAAAAATGAAAAATAAAAAATTCTTATACTATTAATTCACTTTGATATTTATTATTTTATTTACAACCCTAATCTTAATCTTTTAAGTTCGACTTACTTATTTTCTTTATTGATGTTTTATCCTCTTTATTTTCATGCGCTTTATGTTACTTACGTAATTTTGCAATTTCTTTTACGTAATTTTATTAAATTACCACTTATTAAATTATTAGTGCTAACTATTTTTCAATTATTATGCTTTTCAAGTTATTTATGGACTTGCTTTAAAATTTTTTTTACTTTCTCTTATTTCGTTTTACTATTTATTCCTTCCTTAAAAAATCAAAAAAAAATCAAAATAAATCAAAATAAAAATAAATAAATAAATAAATAAATTATGTAACTTTTACGAATGAAAATTTTATGACATTATTTTATACACATCATTGTAAAATTTTACTATTATACTTATATTATATTCTGTATTTTTTAAACTAAAATTCAGCACTCATATATTGTCAGAGTTTTATCCAACGGCATTTTCTTAAATTACTAATTCAATTTTATCTCGTAAAACTAGTTCAGTTTGCGATTTTAATCATTCTACCGCTTATTACTTTGATAAAATTTTGATTACTAAGCCTATTAATAATTTATCTATCGGCTATACTTCTCTTTTTTCTTTCCAATTGTTTCGTTTTGCAAACTCTTTCACAATTAACGACTAAATTTATACTTTCCTTCTATCTAATACTTCACCTCATATTATTTTTGTATGAAAATTTCTCTCAATCTATCCTATCTTTTATAATCACATTTCTTTTCTTATGCTATTTTCCTAGATTTCTTGTTCTGTTCTTATAAATTTTTGATACTTATAGTTTTCTCAAATAAGTTTATCTTGTTTTTCCACATTACATATTTTTATACTACATTTATTTTTCTTAATATTTGCAGTTCTTCTACATACACGAATGATATTTTTTTCTTGGTATATACGAAATATAACTTTTACCCAAGTAAGTTCTGAGGACAGAACTATTATAAGGGAGGGAGAGTGTAACACCCTGCAAAATTGGGTTATGACAATTTTGACCCTCGTGTTACGCACGTGTATTTTGTATTATTACGGGTAATATCCGTAACGTATTGTAATATAAATGTCATACATATTTTTTATTTCGACTATTTATACATTTTTCGTCTTCTCGAAATTCATTCTTATTCTATTTGAGCCAACTCAAATATCAATTTTCGATCTTTGTCTTTTTACGTACATTGCACGTGCTTTCAATACACGTGTCAATTACGTAAATTTCACCATTACGTGAAATATCTATAACATTATCAAAATAAATATTTTTCATATGTTATATTCAGAATATTTATAAACATTTCCCCGTTAATCAAATCTATTTCATATTTTGAATATTTGTTTTTATGTGCATCGCACGTAAATTTTTATATGCACTTTTTTCTAAATTTTTCTAAAAGTCTTGTACATTTTTATTCTCATTTGTATTATTTATTTTTTAATTAAAACCCATAGGCCTAAAATCTATTCTAAAACCCACTAGAAAATTAATTAAAAAAAGAAGCCCATGATTTTATTCTACATTTTAAATGTACACTTTTTAATCCTACACACTTGTCATGTAACAAACACACGCAAATGGACTAATAACAAATATTTAAGAATGTGAAGTGTGTGCACGTCGAGTGCACGTGCATGTGTGTACAAACCAAGAGGCATGGCCGGCTGTTGGAATGGGGTGAGTAGGGGAGGGGAAGAGGTGAGTGGGTTGTAAGTGGGTAATTAATTATTTTAAGTGGGTTAATTAAATTAACTCATATTTAATTAAGTAATTAACCTTTATAAATCCAACCCCCTACCATTTCTTCATCAGCAAAGTTTAACCAAAAAACAAAAAAAATGAAAGGGTGATGTATGCTGCCAAAATGGTTTTGCTGGGATTTTTTTTTCTTGGGCGCGAATTTCGAGGCACACTTGGAGGCTTCTCGAAGTTCACTTGCTAGGGAGAAATTAAGATCTTCATATGGATGGATGATTTCTTTTACTTTCTAAATTAATGTAGTATGCATGTGTAGCTAGTGTATGGCTGAAATTGTTAACTTGCATGAGTTCTTCAATTATTTGTGATACATATTGTATTGATAAAATTGTTAGTAGTAATAAATTATGAGAAAATTTGTATGCTAATCGAAAGTTACACTATAGACTTGATAGGTTGCTAATTGAAAATTTATTTAAAAGCATGTTGTATGTTGTTAGGCACAATTAATAAACCATGATTAGAATTGATTATTTGTATGCATAAAGTTGTTAATTTTGTGCTTAGAAAATTGTGTGGATGTTAGAAATGAATTATAAAGTCGATGTGAAGGATGAGAATTTCTAAATAAAAATGCATTCATGATGTGGTAAATTTTTCTTACCAAAACCTATGAATACTAAGTTTATAAAAAGTGGTTATTTGAATACTATATTTATAAAAATGATTATTTGAGTTCAATTCTGTATAATTTGGTGCTAATATGAATAAAATTTATGAAAAATTATTTCTGAAAACATGGGATTATGTTTTATGAGAAATTAAATTGTAACCCCTGTTTTCATTAATACGTATTTCCAAAGTATTTTTCCGTATTTAAATTTTCAGTATCTTGTAATTATTTTTTTTCTAATTGATTTTATTATAACTATTTTTTGGAGCCCAACCTAAGTTTGTATTTTTATTTTATTAATTATTAATATAAGCCCAAGTTGTATTTTGATTTTATTATTGGTCAATATGAAACCCAATTGTTTAATTGTTATTTAAAGCCCAATTCTATGTTTTGATTTTTATTATTTTATTAAATTAATTTGAGCCCAAAATATTTTAGCCCAATGTCCTAATTGTTTTAATTAAACATTTTGAGCCCAAGAACCAAGCCCTAACCCAGAACCCATATAATTGTACAGACCCCTATCCGTATACAATTTATTCTTCACACCCCACTTTTTGTCCGGTACTCCAACTCCCTCCCCACTTTGCCTGCACACATCCCCATGCTCCTCGTAACTACCCCACCTTCTATCCCACTACTCCATTACTTTATTTATATTAATAATCTCTACCCTGTTCTCTATCTCTCCCGTTATCACTCTCTCTCTCCCATTCAATCTTTCCCTCTCCCTCTCTATTTCTCAACCAAAACAGAACCAACCCAAAAGAACTCCTCCCTCCTTCCACTTCGTCTTCTTCACTCCTCGCTCTCATCCCCAACCTCGACCTCGACCCTGTGCCGCTCGCCATTCACTTCCGCAATCCGTCGCTCAACCAGTGCTGCTCGACCATCGCTCTCCCGTCCAATCGTACCTCCTCCACTCGTCATCGCAGCACCGTCCGCCATCATCCACTTCTCCCCTCGCCTCTCGCCGAAATCGCCTCGAGTTCTCCGAGCGCCTCCTGCTCACCGCCCTCACTCTCGCAGCTCATTCGAACTCCCCTGTCACCTCCAGTAGACATCCGCAGTCGTCGCCATCCTCTGCTCTAGTCGTCGCTCCGCCCCCTTCTGCTCGAACCATTGCCGAAGTCGAAGTCGTTGCTTAAGCTTCCCTCGACACCGCCTGCAAACCACCGCCTCCACACTGCTTCCTCGTCGCCCCAAAACCCCCTCCATTACCGCCGTCGCTACGTGTACGGTGAGAAGTTGAACATGTACACGGACCACAAGAGCTTGAAGTATATATATCAGCAGAGGGATCTGAATCTGAGGCAGCGGAGATGGTTGGAAGTGCTCGAGGACATGCGACCTGAGATCAAGTATCATCCTGGGAAAGCTAATGTTGTTACTGATGCACTTAGTCGCAAGAGCAGTTTAGCCAGTTTGATTACAACTCAGAAGCATCTGATTGAGGAATTGGACCGAGCGGGTATTGAGGTTGTCTTGCAAGGATTGGGAGCATCTTTGGCTCAGTTGAGGCTGCAGCCTACATTGAATGCAAGAATCATTGCAAGTCAGGAGGTTGATGCTAATATTTTGGAGATGAAGGAGCAGGTTGGTGCTGGCAGGTTGCCCGGATTTCAAATCAGGGATGGAGTGCTGTGGTTTGGAGAGAGGCTATGCGTTCCAAATCAGGCAGACCTGAAAGAGAGTATTCTTCAGGAGGCGCATGCTACTCTTTTGTCTGTACATCCTGGGAGTACTAAGATGTACAAAGACATCAAACAGCATTTCTGGTGGTCAGGTTTGAAGCGGGATGTGGCTGAATTTGTTGTGAAGTGTGAGGTTTGTCAGCAAGTCAAAGCCGAAAATCAGAGACCCGGAGGTCTATTACAGCCGTTACCTATTTCGGAGTGGAAGTGGGATAACATCAGTATGGATTTCATTACGGGATTGCCTAAGAGTCCTAAAGGCAATGATGCGATTTGGGTTATAGTCGATCGACTAACCAAGTCCGCTCACTTTTTGGCAATGAAACTCACGGCTTCGATGGACAAGTTGGCTGAGTTGTATGTTGGCGAGATCGTCCGGCTTCATGGTGTTCCATCAACTATTGTGTCTGATCGAGATGCGCGGTTTACTTCGCATTTCAGGAGGAGTCTTCAGACAGCTTTGGGTACCAAGACAGATTTTAGCACTGCTTTTCATCCGCAAACCGATGGGCAGACCGAGAGAGTCAACCGTATTCTTGAGGATATGCTTCGGTGTTGTATACTAGACTTTGGAGGCAGTTGGGAAAGGCATTTACCCTTGGTAGAGTTTGCCTACAACAACAGTTTTCAGGCTAGCATCGGGATGGCGCCGTACGAAGCTTTGTATGGCAGGAAGTGCCAGCTCAGAGCAGGCAGAAAAGCTATGCAGACAACCGGAGAAGGGACCTTGAGTTTGAGGTTGGTGACTTCGTCTTTCTGAAGGTATCACCCAGTAAAGGTGTGGTTCGATTTGGCAAAGGCGGGAAGTTAGCCCCGAGGTTTATAGGCCCGTACAAGATATTGAAAAGGATCGGGAAAACTGCTTACCGGCTTGAGTTACCGGAAGAGTTATCTCAGGTGCACAATGTCTTTCATGTGTCTATGCTGAGAGGTTATATTCCAGACCCGAGTCATCATTTGCCTGAAGTGCCGGAAGGTTTGCAGTTGGATCTGAATTACATCGAGTCTCCTATCGAGATTGTTGATCGTCGAGAGAAAGTCTTGAGAAATAAGACGATACCGATGGTCAAGGTAGTCTGGAGAAACCATTTGGTTGAAGAGGCTACTTGGGAGTCTGAGGAGAGGATGTTGAAGGACTATCCTGAGCTTTTTGCTTGATTGTACCTTTGTATCTTTTGTTCTTGTTGTTGTGTTGTATTTTCTGTTCTCTCACTCTTGACTATAGTTCCGGGGACGGAACTATTCTAAGGAGGGAGTGTTGTAATGCCCTGATTTTTCAATTAATGAAAAATTATTTATTTTGCACGTAGTGTGCACGTGTAATATTTTGGTTAATATTTTCATCAAGAAGAGTAAAGATATTTTAATTTGTGCTTTTAATTGTTTTGTACCAAAGCCTTATTTTTTTAATTAAATAAAAAGCTCTTTTTCCTAAGCCCAAAATAAATGCATTCTTTTATTTCTAATAACTATTGTTTGGGCCATTAATTTAAGCCCATGGTTTAATTCTTTTTTTACAACTTGTAATGTGTAACATTTTTTTAAAAGACTTTTATTGGTGTACAAGTTTTTGTTAGGGTGACTTGTGCATGCACGTGCATTTTACATACACGTGCAAGAACACACCTTCTTGGCCAGATTGGGTAGAGAAGTGGGTCTAGTTCATGGGTGGTTATTTGGGATGTGGGTAGTTATCTCAACTCCCTAGTGCATCCTAGCCCTTGATCCTATAACTATCTACTAAATCCTAACCCTCCATCTCACCCAAATTGGTGTATAAATACCCCTCTCATTCATCTATTTCTTTTACACTAAGATTATATTGTAAGAGAGATATATTGTGAGAGAGTTGTGTGTGACTGTTCTGTGGAGGCCGGATATCACTCCTGAAGGTTTCGGTGTGGAGCAAGGAGCAAGGAGCAAGGAGCAAGAATTCGTGCATTGCATTAAGGAGCTTTTTCTGGATTTGGTTGTTATTTCGTCAATAAGGTGGGTGTTTCTCAGGACTTCTAATGTAGAAATTGTGTTATGGCAATAATGATTGTTACCATGCTTGTGAAAAGTAAGTTTGACTATATTAGATTACTCTGTGTATGCTTATGATGAAAGTTGTGAAGGACTAATAATGAAGTAATGACACTGTAAATAAGACCGAAATAGGTCTGTACAGTCGACTGTCACTTGTACAAGTCGACTGGTACGAGGCTACGTTTATTCATTATTTATTGGGAAATTTAATAATGTACGTGTGTACAATTGAAATGATATAAAGATTGCTAAATTCATATCCCCCATGTTATATATGATGGAGGAGACATGAACGGATGAAAGAGAACTAGTGATAATTAGTAAAATTGGGAATAACCTGTACAGTCGACTGCTGATGTAAACAGCTGACTGAAGTATTGAAGTAAATTATGAATAGTTCAGAATTCCATGAAATGAGGTATTTTTATTATGATGTTCTAGTATGCTAAATTGAGATTTGGTGTTCATTTCTGCAAGTAAATGATGAGTAAGAGAAAATGCATGTTTAACATTCCCTTGAGGAAAGAGGACATTAGTATGTAAAATTATATATTGCATGTCAGTGAACAGCTAAGAATATTACATGTTTATGTAGTATGAATATATTGTAATGAGACACAATGATGCATGTGAATGGAAGAACAGATGGAAAGATAATTCCTAATTTGAAATGTGAACCTGTTCAGTCGACTCAATGCGAGTAGCAAGTCGACTGGGCTGAGAATGAAAATGCACAGTTAAAAACCCAGGACAGACGACTGATGGAATGACAGTCGACTGTCACGTGAATGATATTTTGAACATAGAAAGTTGCGGAACAGCCGACTGGCTATGTGCAGCAGTCGACTCTCTCGAGTGTTTATGAAGAACTTGATTTGGCTGAACAAGTCGACTGGGCTTTCTCCAAGACGACTGTCCAGAATATTCTGACATGTCAGAGATCTTATTTGGTTTATGTTAAAAGTTGTGAATCTTATGGTTGATGCTGGTAAACTCTATTTGTTGTGGCATGAATTTACATGAAATGAATCATAGATTGAAATGAGAATTAAATGAATATGAAAGCTAAGATCATGATAAAGAAAGTCTGTGAGACTATTAAATGAATTCATGAGTTGAAATGCTCAAATTGGAAATTGTGAATTGGAAATTGAAACAAAAGAGTAGCTAAGTCTCCCCCGGCATTGGAAATGAAATGAAATGAAATGAGAATTGAAAGACCAAGGTTGGTCATGTATTGAAATAAATGAATAAGTCCGGTTTAGTGGAGAGGCTAACTCTAGAGCTTTGATTTTTGTTCATGATTCTAATAAAAACTAAGGATTAGTGCATAGTGAAGATGTGATGAAAGTGAGAGAAAAACACGGGTATGAGAACTAGGGTTTACGGTGCGGGTGTGTGAGCCACAGAATGCATGCTTGATGAGTCAAGACATGGCGTGGGTACAACTCAGAATGATCGGACTCTAGTCACGCTTGTGGGATGTTTGGTGACTGCAAGAGGATCGTGTGCCATGAAGGAGGCTGAATTGCCACAGAATGCATGCTTGATGAGTCAAGATATGGCATGGGGTTCCCCTCCAGGTTTTCTATACACGAGCTTGTACTCATAGATCATCTAGGATACTCACCATAGTTATAGTAGTAGACTAAGTCATGGCGAGGGATTGAACCCTACAAAGATGAAGAACGATTAAGAGGCTTGCCCTCGGACCTATGTAGTATGGGATGCATAGAATCCGAACAAGTGTGCATTAGTGTCATCTAATATAAACAATTGCATTAAGGATTAAGTGCACAATCACGACACGACATCATTAAGATTTCCCTTTACTTTATTTTTTTATATGTGAACAAGTTTGTGATCTGTTAAGAAATGAGAATCGTTATACTGTTTCTGGCATAGAGAGGATGGCCATGTATAATTATCGTCGGTTGAATAAACTGACGTACCCACAATGTTGTATGCAGGATCAATGGCATGAAAAAGATTAAAGAGGAACAAATGCTTGAGGATTATTAAATGTTGTTATACATTTGTTTCATTGTTGTAAATTTTACTTCCGTTGTGCAATGTAAATGTAATATTGATGTAAACTCTGATGTAAAGTGAAAGGTTTTTATTTCCTTGTAAAATTGTACTAAGAGAAGCGAAAAGATCCTGTAGAATATCTCGAATTCAGTGTATTTGGGAATCGGGGCGTTACAAGAATTATCGGGGTGATACTAGATACTCACAAGATATCTAAAACATACATTAGTCACCGTAGTAGTAATTCATTGCAAGAGATTGAACCCTATATTGAGGAGTACGATAAGGGCTTGCCCTTGGACCTATGTAGAATTGGATGCATAAAATCCGAATAAGTATGCATTAGTGTCATTGTAGTATAATATCTGCATCAGGCATTAATTCATATCATATACTGACATGTTTAGGATAGTCACTCTTTTATACTTTATTGTGCATTCAAGTTTGTCTTTGCTAATGTAAGAGAATCGCATACCTCATTATATTACGGCATAGCAAGAATCGCTATTTAATAACATTGCAGGGCTTGGATTGGCAAAAGACATAAAGATGAATTGAAGCTGATGATTATTTCCATATTGAAATATTAAAATTGTATATCTATTATTTTGTATTCTTTTTAATTTTCGCTGCATTGATGTAAAGAACTTATTGTAATGAAAAGTTTTAATTTCATTGTAAAATTGTACGAATTGAAGTAAGAGATCATGTTGTACTACGAATTACTGGAATTCGGGATGTTACAAACATAACGTTTAGTTTAATATTGCTACACGAAGTGTATGTAAAGAAATGCAACATTACTTAACACAAAAGACGGACCTGTGTCAGAGAGATGAACTGTCGTTCCTTCTCCACCTTGGTGACGCCGGGAAAGAACTTCGTTAGGAAGCTATCGGTGAAGGTGGCCCAGGTGATAGGCCTCTCCAACCTTTCAGTTTATGCCCTCCACTAGATCTGGGCAAGGTCCATGAGCTGGATGCTCACTACATCCACTCGATCGACATCGGAAATCCGCACTGCTTGCAACAGCTGCTCAGTCCGAATCAGCCACTATTCAGCTTCTAGGGGAGTCTCGGTACCCGTGAACTTGTTCGGGTGCAACCTCATGAAATTCGCCACAGTGCCGGGCCTCGGTGGCAGAAATCCTGGCGCAGGCCCGACAGCTGCTCGGTTTGCTGCTTCCAAGCTCGCCCACATCAATTCATTATGCTCTTGCTGAAGTTGCATCACTTGTTGCTGCGCTTGGAGAACGGATGCATTCTCAGACTGTTCATCCCTTGGTTGGGAGGATGAAGAACCCCCACGTGCCATAGTCTGCATACAATCAAAACCAGTTAGTATTCCAAATGATAAGTTGGTTATTAAGTATTTATGTAATTAACGTGGTGCGCATATTGTTGAGTTAAAACCAGAGTAAACCCTCAAACACGGGCACGTAACTGAGGCCCAGCGAATGACATATTCATTTGGAAGGGATTGGCCTAACCTGGCTTTGATACTACTAAAAACATGTCATGCCCCACTTCCCATAATACGGAAACACGGGCACGTAACTGAGGCCCAGCGAATGACATATTCACATCATTCATAAGATGTTATAATCAACTCAACAATATGGAAAAAAATACAACCACGCAGGAAACCTTATAATCACATAAACATGGATAACATAAATAATCATGCAGTAGTCCACAGATAACCAACATCCAAAAATGGATAAACGACGGGACAACATGCCCGAAATACAAAGTTTGCACAGTAAATAAATAGAACTGGGAATAAAAACATAAAGCAAGTAAAACAAGGGTGGAATCCATCTACATTCTTCAGAACACCTGATCACTGATTCCTTTTGGTAATTCCTCGTCCACTCCTGTATATTCATCAACTCGGGTTTGGGAAGGAGAACACCTGTTAGAGCAAGTAACGAGCCGCAACTAGTACAAGCAAATGAACAAGGGTAGGAATATAAAAAGAGAATCATTCATATAGGAAACGAGTCATGCAACAGGAAGATACAACATGTAAACGAGGATCATATAAAATTTGACTTATAAACAAGAATCATGAAACCGGTACTGAGCATGTAACATGTCAACAAGAATCATGAATCTAGTTAACAGGAATCATATACTTGTAAACGGAACATGTAACATGTAAATAGGAATATGCTAGTACTCAGGGTTAATCTTAAGTCTATTCATTTAATCAGTCCTAGCTAATGCACGCAATTCTGCGTCCTATACCACAGGTTCGGGTGCATACACTCATGTTAATGTTTAGACTCTAGTGGCGAATTATACAGGATCATGTACTCGGGTCTTGCAGTGACATTAATAAGAATCATATCATATCATGTAACCAGGAATTATATCATGTAACCAGGAATCATATCATGTCATGTAACCAGAAATTATATCATGTAACCAGGAATCATATCATTTCATTTAATCATATAATGGAGTCTAGAAGTGGCCTCCGTCGGCTATAAACGTGGCACTTAGTTTCATATAACTTGTAAACAGGAAAATAGATAATCATGTAATCAGGATTCACTATTACGAGAAACACGGGCCTCCTTCCAAGTATACTTTCCTATATTGTCCACTACTAGACTCTTTCCCTTATTACCCCTGCTTATTTTTCTTTTACAATGGCTAACCTGAGCATGAGCTTGATAATAGGTAACAGGACAAAATCCAAGGGGTATCAAGTTCTATGCATTGCAGATAATGTATTTCAAGTCATAAGTGAAAAGAACAATATTTTTATGTATAAACAAGCACGAAGTTACAAGTCTGGGCAGTCAAACGTCACTGTATAAAGATCAACTTTCCCGCTGCCACAGGAAAGCAAATCTGGTTCGGTCAAGGATTCTAGAAACTAGACTCCTTGCCAATTTTAGCGCATATTTACACGGTATATTATGAATAAAATAAATGGGTCAACCAGGCAGTTCTTATTGGGTTTACTGTGCAGGCAGCAATTCAGCACGAGATTACACTACGTGAAATTCAACTGGCAACTTTATTAAATTCCCCAAAAAATCATGTTTAACTCCTGAGACCATTTAACAACAGTGTATAGTCTCCAGGTTCAATTTCTTAACTAAATCTACTGATTGAAGTATTAGAACACGACGATGTATAAACAAGTACTGAATCTGGAGTTATGATAGTACACTGGTGAAATTAGGATAACTTGCAATCCGTAAGTCGGATTCCAAATCCATCAAGTGTTCTGAATTCCTAACACATGGGGTTTATAACTTCTATTTAGATGTCTCTAGCTGATTTTAATTTATATTGGGTCGAAACTTGGGTTCTCTACTGGTTTAGTGTACAGACAACATTCTGGAGTCAAGTTCACATCTATAAAACGGTCTGAAAAACCTATTCAAAAATCTCATAAAAATCATATTATGACTCTTAACCAAGTCTAGTAGTGTGCTGATAAATATCAATTCTTAACTCACTTATTAACATGACATTTTAAATTGTGAAACATGATGATGTACTATAAGTGACAATGTGGCATGTGCAGACTTAGCAGTACAAAAAACATGGTATCTCATTGTCCATAACTGCGAATCTGAATCCGTCGAATGTTATGGAAACGAGATTCACAGAGCTACGACACTCACTTACACGGTGAGGAGGTTGAAGGCTAACAGGGTTGCAGGTCGAGTTCGATGATGGGGAAAGGTAGTGGCAATGAAGCTCTGGTGGTCAACGGGTGCAGGCAATGGTTGTAGTAGCAGGGTCACGGTGGCAAAGCACAGGAGGGCGGCGAGTTGGAGGCAGCTGGCTGTGAGCAAGGAGGTGGCAGGTGCTCGGCAATGGCAGCAATGCGATGAGTTGTAGTGGCTTCGGGATGGTGGTGGCTTGGAGGTGGTGATACTGCGGTGTTGAGGGTGACGTGAACAGGGGATTGCAGTGACGACGGAGGGGATAAGGTGGATGGTGAGGACGACGAGAAGATGGAGGAGAGGAAGGAGGGTCAATGGCGAGGTGTTGCGGAGGCGGGAGTGGAGGAGCAGGGCATCGAGGAGGATGGTGGGTTTCGGTGGTGGTGCAGGCAAAGGTGCGATGAGGGAGGGAGAGAAGGAGCAACGGGGTGGCGATGGTCGAACTGGCATGGGGTGGTCGGAGGTCAGGGGTGAGCATGCGGGAGGAAGATGGTGAGGGTTTGGAGGCGTTATACGGTGAAAAAGGTGAGATTTTGGGGTTTTCTGTTGAGATTAAGAAGAAGGGGAGAGAGAGAATCAGGGGATTTAATTGAGTAGTTAGGATTAGTGGGGGAGCGTAAGAAAGATTTAAGGGGGAACGTGAGAGAGAGAGTTTTATCTTGTCAAAAGGCAGGTAGCAGGGAAATTGGATTTGGGTTAATGGGTTTGTTTAGGCATCTAAAAGAGATCCAACAATTGTATGGACTTCAAAAGTTGGGCTCAAGATTAAATAAAATAATAATAATAATATTGGGCTGGGTTGGGCTTAGAATTTAAAACAGTTAATAGAGTCGGCGTGTAGGCTAGGAATTTGGTTCCAAAAAATGATGAAATTGAATATGCAACTCAGGTTCATGAGAAGAAGTGAACATTTGCATTGAAAATAGAATTACAATAATACAATGAGCGAAAGGAATACAATTCAGTACAATCAAAAATGGGAGTTACAATAACGGTGAGTCAAATCCTGATTTTCAAGTTGGTGATAAGGAAGAAGATACAGATGGAGATACAAGCATAAGTGTAGAAGGTGAAAATGAGATGGATGCAGAAGAGGGTGGAGAAAATGTTCATAGTGGTGGTATTGGATAAATGAGCCAAGAAGATGTAGAAATTGATGAATGGATCAAAATTCATGGAGCAGTTAGGAAAGAGAAACAAAAATAGAATACAAACAAGTACACAATGAACAAATGACTGACATGATCATGAAGAAAAAAATCAATGATGCTCAAAATATTGATGCCCACATTGATGGTGTGGACATTGGTGAGGCAGTTTCAGATTATGAAGACATTGACACATTGAACACCCCTGAATGTAGTGATGATGAATGTTTTGGTGTAAGAAGAGATAGATCCAAAGTAGCTCCAAGTTTTTACATAATGAAGGAACCATAATTGAAAGTTGGTATGATATTTTAGAGTGCACAAGCAGTAAGGAAAATGCATCATTACTATATTACAAATATGATTGACATAAAGATGTTGCAAAATGACAACTCAAAGATTTTTGTTTGGTTCAAAAATAGGACAAGAGACCCTCAGGAAAAAAAAAGCTTTGTAGGGTGTGAATGGAGGATCTTTAGTTCGAGAAACAAAGAAAAAAAAACACACTTTCAAATACCTAGCTTCGTATCTGAGTGTAAATGTTCAAAAGTGAACAAATTGTTTTGTGCAACATCCACATGGTTTGCTGAGAAGTATATTGAAGATGTGAGAAATGATCCTTATGCAAAATAGGGTATCTAGAGAGATGAACATGTCAACTTCAAAATGACAAATGTATAAGGCTAGAAGAAAAACAAGCAAGCTAATTGAAGGGGATGGTTTGAAGCAGTTCACAAAGTTGTGGGATTAGATTGACATTTTGAGAAGAAGGAATGCAGGATCTCTAATCAAAGTTAAGGTTTTCAAAAAACCACAATTCATATATCCAACTTTCAAGAGACTATTTATTGGATTCAAGGAGTGTGTTGATGGATTCATACAAGAATGTAAACCTCTGATTGGTCTTGATGGATGCCATCTCAGAAATGGATTGAGTGTGATCCTCTTGAAAACTGTCTACGGAGATGCTAACAATCAAACTGTTGAATGGAAAACTGTAAAGTAGAAGCTCTATGAGGGGAAGGTAATAGATATTCTTACATATCAGATCGACATAAGGTATTGCTTCAAATATGTAATAAAATACTTGCACAATATTTGATGAAAGTATCAAATGGATAACCAATGTAGTACATGTTTGAAACCAATATATCATGCCAGCATATACATACCTCACAATTTATGTTTCTGTGTTTATTATATAGGCATCTTTATGTAAATTTTAAAAAGAATGAGTTCAATACACTACAATGAAAGAACATCTTTGGAAAGCTGTTTGTGCAGATATTATGGATGATTTCAAAGAAGCACCTGAGTCTTTTAGGTAAGGAAAGTGAGGATGCAGTTAAATGGCTAATAGAGAGAGATCCACACACATGGTCAATGAGCCATTTTTCAGCTTTTTTGTAGAAGTGAGATGTTGTGCAACAATGTCAGTGAGAGCTTCAATAAGTTCATCAAAGAGGCTAGAGGTAAGCCATATGTCTCCATGTGTGAGGTTATCAGGAAATTACTTATGGTTATGCTACAAGGAAAGAGAGAAAAAAATAGATAAGCACACCCACAATGTCTGCCCTAGGATTATGGAAAAAATACAGAAACTACAAGTGATCTCTTCATTTTGTAACATAAAATATGCTGGAGGAACAGAGTGGGAGTGCACATACAAGAATGAGACTATGTCTTGTGATATAGGAATTAGAACTTGTACATGTAGACAGTGGGATGTTAGTGGAATTCCCTGTATTCATGCATTGGCCATCTTCAAATCAGAGAATAAAGACCTAGTAGATTTTGTGGATGACTGCTATTTGAAATCACCATATTTGAAATCATACTCCCACAAAATTGCTTCGATTCATGATTCAAAACATTGGCCTGATAGTGGATATGGAAGAATACTCCCACCAAGTATGAAGATATTACCTGGAAGACCTCCTAAGAACAGAAAAGGGCTGCAGATGATCCTGATAATAGAAACAAGAGAAAGAGAAGCACATACAAGGTTCACTATGGTAGATGTGGGGTTGAGGGACATAACAAAAAGAACTGTCAAAATATGGTTCCATTAAAAACACCAGAGATAGTAAGAATCAAGTCAACGGAGGAAGACCATCTATACTTAGAGGGCAGATTGGAAGCAACAAGACAATTTTTGATGATATCAATGCTGAGGTCCCGATGGTGGAGAGTAGGGCATCAACAGAAACAACTACTAGGGCACCAACTACTGGTAATCAACAAGAAGCACACACAAGAGGAGGCAGAGGTAGGGGAAGAATAGTAGGAAGCAGGACAAATAGAGGTAGAATAGGGGGAGAAGCAGTGGAAGGAGTGGTATTAGATGGTGGATGCCATCTGGTTGTGGAGGACAACTATTCCAAAATATGGGAGTTGGACAAGCAGAGGAAGAGATGGATCAATGCTAGCAAATTACACTATTGGAGTGCTCAGTCAAGCAACAAGAAATGTGTTTGGAATAGGGGGTTCTCAAAATACTACCACGGTACATGTTAATGCCCCTTGCCCAACCAACTAGGGTTGTGTGGATGCTTGATAATTCAAACCAAGTATGAAGTTGCATATTTTTTATTTAGTCATTTCAAGCTATAAACATTTTTATGCTAAACATTGTTGGTATAATCATTCTCAGGCAGCAGCCACTAGAGCTTCACAAGGACCAAAGTAGTGAAAGTAAAAAATTTTAGGTATGTATAGGAATATTCGTAGCAAAACTTTTTACCAGTGCTTCAAATTTTAAATTTTCAAGTTCATTTCAAGGTATAAATTCCCTTGACAACAACACTTCTTCTGGAAATAATGCAGACATCTAGACAAGATGCAACTGGAGAAGATGGACTAATTAACAATGAAAGGAATCAATTTTTTTTGTTTTTTGATTGGTTTTTGTACATGGTTGGAGTAAATGAACATGTTCCTAATGGAGTACTAATTGATGTTGCACACAGACAGCTCATTTTTTTTATTATATTGAGTTTTAGTATATGGTTGGAGTAAATGTATCACTGCTTAATGTATGTAATCAAGAAGCTATCAAACAGCTCATACAGCATGAAAACTACTCTTTTAAGTCATGTATGTAATATGTTGTTATCAATCGCACTAGAATTATAAATTTTGCTCACTACTACTGTTTCTGTGTAATATCTGACATAAATATATGATATGTTTTTCAAAGTGAATTTGAGTGATTTTGTAGCCAATTCTTACTATTTCTCTAATATCATCTGAGCCTTTGTTTGAATTATGTGGTTATTTGGCTTCAATCTGAAAATACAGTGTCAACTTCACTATCTTTTTAACAAACTAGGTAAATGCAGTCTATTTGTATTGGCTTCCATCAGTAAATGTCGTCATATGCAGTCTATTTGTATTCGCTTCAATTAGTAAATGTTTCAATTATGTATTGGCTCATACATATGGAGTTACTGACAATGATAGTGTAGTGTTAAATTCACTATCTGTGTAATGGGGTTGTTTGCAAACTTTTTAACCATGTGTATCTATGATATTCATACAACACTCTCACTGATAGATCATCAATTCTTACAAAATCTATGATGTTAATCACACACATTGATACATCAGTTAGAAAATCTAAACAGAGGCTATTTCATCAACTCTTACACCATATTCATTTCAGTTACACTGACAAATCAGTTACACACACTGATATATCAATTACAGCAGCAAGAAATGCAGTGTTGTGTCATTATATCAATAACATTATATAACATCAGGCATTACACTACTCTTCTTACACCATCTTCATTTCATAGACAATGCATAACATACACCATCGTCATTTCACCAATTCTTACACTAAAACATACACCATCTTCATTTAATCAATCCTTACACCAAAACATACACCATCTTCATTTCATCATTTGATTTCATCAATCCTTACACCAAAATATCCACCAACTTTATTTCATCAACAGTATATAATATCACGCTATTTCATCAATTCTTACATACCATTGTCATCTCATAAAGTCATAATAAGTTCAAAATATCTTACAAAACTATCTGCATATCATCTTCCAATAATTATATTGGTGCCCAAAATACCATTTTCATGCTCATGTCTACTACTACTTGAACACACACAAGCATGACAGTAAAAAAACATTCTTTCCAACCCTTCCTCCTAAAAAAAACATAGTCCTCCAGTAGCTTTTGTTTGACATGCTCAGCTCCTTAATCAGAAAATCAATATGATCATACAACATTTCGTTGCTAGCTGGACTTCTAAGATTGTGGTAATTAGCTGCCCACTTGAATATTATCTCATACTACGAGCACCACAGAAAAAACTAGCAACCATTTGCAAAATTGGGGCAATTGATGTAGGATTTACCAAAATTTGTTACCGAATTGGAGTACTTCACTCGTGTGATGAGATTGTAGTTGTCTGGGGGTGTGGGAGGAACTGGTTAACTTCCCCCAAGGATGATTGACTGCGGTAGGATGAATATTTTTTCGTGATGTTTGTGCTTGAACTAGCCATCCTGCAACAAATCAAACAAAATACATGTAATTAATATGATCTGTGATCTTCATGTCCATACAAAAATTAGTACCCCCATCTACTACATAATCAAATACCCTACAGATTCATATGTTCCTACAAAAGTAAGTCTCTTTTAGCAAATCAAAACAATTTCCACACCTAATCTACGGATCTTCACCCAAAAAACAATAACAATTTATCAAAAAAATTCAGACAACGATTTAGGTTATACAAGGTTTTTAAAAACTTGTCTCCCTATGCCGTTGTTTCAAACAACTATTTAAAAAATTACCTTAGGCCGTTGTTTTCAACAATGACTTAAGTTAAAATTTGTCAAAAAAAACCGACTTCGTCAACTGCGCGATAGAGAGAGTGTGAAAGAGTGAATAAGTTGAAGAGTTATTTGGGGTGAAATTCCCAAATTACCCCCTCCGAACTTAAGTGAGAGATGGGGGATGATGGGCGGGGTAATCATGGCCGTTGGATCTTGATCGATATGATCCAACAGCCAAAAGCTCAGTTTGCAACAGGGTCTGTGCAAACAAACCTGTTTGCAACTGAGCATTGCTCATATCTGTATATATATACAACTATCTTTCATTACAAATGCTACTTACTGTTCATTATAACTTAACCCGTCGTTGCCAATGGCGGGTTAAGTGGTTTGCACGTTTGCAATAGAAGATTTCATATATATATATATATATATATATATATATATATATATATATATGTATATCAAAGTGAGAGAGTGAGAAGTGAGTCTCATGTTTGTATGAGAAAATTTTCCTCATACAAAGTGAATTTACTCACTTGGTGGTGCCCACATGGAAGATCCACTTCTTCCATAATGTTTGAGTCATGCCCCGCTTCCCAAAAGAATATGGAATACAGATACGTAACAAAAGCCAAGCGAATGATTTTCATCATCCATAAGCTGTTCAAGAAATCTTAACAACATGCACGAGAAATATTCAGAGTCGGAAGCGATTTTGTCAACCACATGCACATAATGAGTCAAAATACCAACAAGAATACTTGAAACCAAATATATAAATCTCAAATAGTGATGATCTGAATAAAACACAAGTCTTGGGTTACATCGCCCAAAAATACAAGAAATAAATCCAAGTCTCAAATACAAGAATAATCCAAGTCTCACGAATATAATTATGGTTCAAGCACGATACAAAAATAATATAATAAAAACATCACTAATACTTCAAGTCTCCGATACCATCTAGAACCAGTTCTTTAAAATCTGCAATTCATCGAATGCAGGAAAGAGGAAAAGAGAAAACACAAGTACCCGTCAATTGCAAGTCACGGATCACTTATAATGTAGGATACAAGCACATGGAGAAACTAACTAGCACATGGTATAAGTGTGATGTCAAGTAAACAACTAGCATGGTAAAAGTGATCAAGTGTACATGATATAAATTAGCTGTCAAGTAAACAAGTATCATGTAAACATACATCAAGTGTCAAGTGTCATGTAATCATGTATCAAGTATCACGTTTCAAGTCTCATGTAATCAAGTCTCATGTATCATGTAGTCATATATCAAGCCAGCATGTATCATGTTCACGTATCATGTTCAAGTATCATGTTCAAGTCTTGTAGTGAATTACTACCTAGGTAACACTTCATACAGCCCATACTACATGGTTGCTACAACACAACAGTTTCGCTTTAGATTTTATAGTGGACCATAAAGGGCAGTAAACTCGGGGACAAGCAAGTAATTGAGCTCCAAGCTCCAAGTATCATGTATCATGTATCATGTAATCACGTGTCAAGTTGTGCAAGTGGCAAGTATCGTGTCTTGCGTGCAAGTATCAAGTAATCATGTCAAGTATCACGTCTCAAGTAATCACGTAGGATCAGTGGATCCCCTTCCGAGTACACATTTCTGAATTATCCACTATTAGATCTGTCCCTTAAACTCCGGCTTGGTTATTTATTATTAATGTCCAACAAGCATGTATACGTACAAAACATATCAAGGAATAATATGGCATGATTATGTGACAAGTGCAAGTTGCAAACTAAACATGTACGAATGCAAGTTATCTCATAAAGGAACAAAATAAACACATCTCAAGTTCAGGACAGCAAGACCATGTTGTAGTAAAACAGTGATTCCAAGAGTTACAAACAAGAAAATCTAGATCTGTCAAAGGATATGAAAAATAGACATCCACACGAATCCAGCGAGTATAATTAAGTCATATATTAGTTCACAACAACACAGCTCAAAACTGGTTTTGAATACAGAATTTAAGTTCAGCCAGAAATCAAGAAAACGAATTCAAAAGCATGAAAACAACATGAAACACATTAAATAAATCCACGAAAAATCTGGAGTATTTCACCTATATGTCCAGAATCAAAATATAGAGTTTCAGAATTTTCCAAAAAAAATAGATAAGTCATCAAAAATACAAAAGCATCAAGAAAGCATAGTTTAGCGAATCTGGAAATCCCAACACTGCTGTACGAAAACTAAGATATCTCGCAACCAGTGAAACGAAATCCAATTCCGTCAAAGGGATATGAAAATAGATAGAAATTAATAACTTTCATATTTCACAAACAATTTTCATATAGTAAAAGGAATCATAGTGAAAATAGGGTTCTTTACAGTTAAGCGAGCAAAATACAGCATGTATAGATTTTAGAAACGAGCATGAAAAACCACATATAACTTATCAATAAAATTTATCAAAATTCTGGGTAATCCCTAACTTCATAAAAAAGCACTGACCAAAATATTGGGTAAAAATAATATGTATAGCATAGTTCGTGAAAATAGTTTGTTAACAAAATTAACGAAAAACACAATCTGGAAAAGATCGACACCTCTGTACTAAAACAGTCATAAATCAGTCATACGAAATCCAAATCAAGCAAAGTCAGAGGGGTTTGAAAATAGACAAAATTATATAAAACTCATGTTTTATACCGAAATCAAGATACTGATTGTAGCACAGTCGAAAACAGTAAACAAAACAGAACATCCAGAAAATACAGATTTCACCCTCAAGAACAAAAACAACATAGATTCAAGAATAATGATCCAAACTCATCCAAACTTCAATTACATCCTACCAAGTGTCTAAACATCATGAATTAGGGTTACAAACATGTCCATTCCTATTATCTCACATGGGTATCAATCAAAGCACAAAATCACGCATATTCACACATACACGATTCAAATTCAAGAACGGGCGAATCCTAGGTTATTTCATGTCAAGATTTGTGTCATGAGTCTTCTATGGCCAAAATATCACAATAGAGACAAAACCCATCAAGAAAAACACAATCTAAGGTTGTCTCTAGACCCAACTACACTATAGGTGAACTTTGGTACTTATATCAAACAAATGAATTGAAGTACAAGTTACTTGCCTCAATTTGGGGATGAAGAACGTTGCAATCAATCCTAGAAGCAAAACCCACAAACGAAATCCGCTACAAGCAACGAATTCAAGCACTACGAACGAAATCTTCTCACAAACGAATTCCTTGAAGCAACGATCAAAGTGGCTAGAGACCACTTTGAGAACACCACGACGACGGAGTAGGGGATCAAAAAGTGGCAAGATGATGATGGTGGTGTTGGTTTGGTGGTTCGGCAAGTAAGGAAAGGGCAAGGGTGGATCGGGTATAGTGGGTGGCCGGAGATGGGTGTATGCCGGAGTGGGTGGTGGTGGTCGGCCAGGTGGTGGATGGCCGGCTGGAGTGAAGGGGGCTGTCGGGTTGGGGCAAGAGCAGGCCGGGAGAGGGAGAGAGAAGGATAGGGAGGCCGGGATTGAGAGGAGAGGGAAATTAGGGTTAGGGTTAGGGTTTGTGGGTGTTAGGGTACTTATATAGGGTTTAAATGTGGGCTAATGAGTAATGGGTAATAGGAATTTGCAATAGGTATACAATTGGGTTTTCGATTTTGGGTCAAAACAAGTAGGATAACAAATTAGAGTGAATTCTATGGCTCTAGAAAATCTTATTAGGGATCAAAAATCATGGGAAGGGAAAAACTCCACCAAAACTCCACCACAACACCAAGAAAAAAATAAAAATAAAGATATCGAGACAAAAAATGAGGAAATGATCCAAATAATGAAAAACGATCAAAAGAGACAATCAATCAAACACAAGGAGCTCAAAATGGAATAAAATGAATATATATTGAAAACAAATCCAATATACGGTTCAGAAAAAATACAAGAGGGAAAAAATACACCAAAAATAAAAAATACAGTCAAAAATACATGAGATGAAAAACAGGGGTTACAGTTTATCATGCCAACAGATGTATATGTAGAAAAAATCAAGTGGTTTGGAGGCCATTCGCTCACGCATCATGTGGTTGAAAAATGAACGATTTTAATTGTATTACAAATTGTACTACAAATTGGACCACACGATACATGAGCAAACGACCTCCAAACCACTTTATTTTTTCTACATATACATTCATTGACATGATAAACATTATGGACGGAGCGGATCTTCTATGAGGGCCCCACCAAGTGAGTATAATCACTTGGTATGAGGAAAATTTGCTCATATAAATATGAGGCTCACTTTTCTTTATCATGAACTATGCAACAGTTACAAAGAATGTTATAGCAATCTACACTAAGTCAAGCATGGCCAATCGACCACACAATCTTCTCTCAGCGACATCAATGGAAGATGTTGCCAAAAGACCATGTCCAACTAAGAGGGAGCAAAAATCATCTTGAAATCTGTTAGTTGATGTCAACAAATCTCTAATCTCTAATATTATAATGGGAGAGTTGGGGTTGTCATCTGTCAGCATACAAATCCGTACATTACACGTGCAACTCAACTCTCCCATTAATTACAATAAAAATAAACGAATAAAAAAAACTCCACCTATTTAAAACGTGCAACGCACATGCAAAATAATTTTATAATATTTTTTTAACACTAAACATACACATATATTTCACGTACAACTCAATTTCTACCTATAAACATGTGCATTGCACGTTCAAATAATAGCTATTCCTTCAAAATATTTTTTCCAATTACGTGCAACTCCAGAAAAAAATCTTAACACGTATATCACACGTAAAAATCCTCCAACTCTTATAAAAATGTGCTTCGCACGTGAAAAATACTAGTACAAATAAACCAGTAGACCTGAAATACCCCCAACAATACCACCATCTCTCAACAACTTAAAAAATCGCAGAATTGAAGGCTTTCACTGGATCAATGCAAATACATTTGGAAACAAACTGCGCATCTTGCATTCCAAACATTCCAGAAAATGGTACCTAGGAGAGAGTAGAGGACATACCATAATCAAGACTTGCTCAATGAAATGTTGACCATAAGCCAATAAGAGCATGTGGATCCAAACCCACATCAAAGAAGTTATTAATGCACAACCATATATATATATATATATATATATATATATATATATATATATATATATATATATATATATATATATATATATATATATATATATATATATATATCTGTGTGTGTGTGTGCGAGTGTTAAAAAGACAAAATAGGTGTTCTATCGTCTCAATGCTTTCTTCACATGTAGTTAGCACAAGTCGAAGGCACTTGTAAACCCCGCTATACCAATTCGGCTATGATAGGAGTTCAATTTATAGCCACCTGCTACAACCATACTCTAATCTTAGGGTCAACTTCCAGTTTGTTTAAAGGCGATAAGGGAAGGCAGGAGGGGATGTTGGATTTTATGTCTTGCATACTGTTGCCGCTGAATCTGGTGTGGGGGCAAACAGATAGTATTTGTGGGTTCTTGGGAAACTTTGAATAACAAACCTATTACCTGTTCCGCCAGAGTTTGACCGTTGCTCCTGCCATTCACCTGCAAGAAGTGCGAGACACTGGGGTTGTTCCCGGCGATGCACCCTCCGACGCTCAAGTCAGTAATCAGAAGTGATTATGAATGAACGCAAAAACTGGCAAAAGATTGATTACCTCTTAATGGAGATGGATGGGGGGTATTTATAGGCGCCACTGGGATCAGATTAGGAATGTAATCCCCCTGTGGTTAGATAAGGAATGTAACCCCTAATCCCCAGTGAAGGGATAACTATGAATCAGGGCCGTTGATTAGGATTTAATCAGAAACCCTAATTCTATCCCTTCTGGACCGGGTTTGCTGCGGGTTGAAACCCGCACCCAGTTGAGGTGGATCCGTTTGCGGGTAAGTGGGTCTTCGGGGAAGATAACCAGTACCCGCTTCTGACCCGTCGGTGGGTGGAATTACCGTTTTACCCCTGAGCTTCGTCCCCCATCTGGACGGTTCCGATTTAACCCCATTTTTAGCCATATCACGAGCCTCCCACTCCTAAAGACTGAGTTTGATCAGCCTTTGAGGAGTAGTTTAACTGTTTTAGTGGCTAGTGGAGTTATATCGGAGTCCGAATGGAGGGTTTTGAATCTCGAAGGGGGTAGTGAGGTGATTTTTGAAGCTGTAAGCTGTTCTTAAGCTTTTCTGAATATCCGACGGTTTTTATCTATTTTTTCGAATTATTTATTTAATTTTGCGATGTGTTAACCAGTCGTTCGGGGGCCTTCACAATACATTCTAGACAATAATTGTTCGTTCAGGGGTTCAAAAATATTCCCCCGAATTTATAATTATTTTCTAGAATTTATAGTTAATTTTCCCGAATTTTTAGTAACTTTTTCGCAATTTTTAAATAAATAAAACGATTAAAATAAATAAAAACTGATTTTTAATACCTATTTATGGCGTGGCTTGATCTGGGCCCTTTATCTGTGTTGAGCACGATTTTCTGGGCGATCGGACGGTCGTAGTTGCTCGGCGGTTTTTTTTCTCCGTTTTGGAGCTCGGCAGTCCGAGCGACGTGGCGCGATCTGTGCCGTCGGATCCCGGCACGAATCTCGAGGAGGCGCGTTTCCCAAAAAAATGTTATCTTGTCGTTTAGCGCACGTGGCACGATCTGGACCGTCCATCACCAGAAGCGCGAATTTCTGGAAGATCCAACGGTCGTTGTCGCTCGGCGGTTTTTTTCTCCGTTTTGGAGCTCGGATGGGCACTTGCTCGGCAGCTGACCGGGGGTCTGAGGGTTCGGCTGTCCGAGCGACGTGGCATGATTTGAGCCATTGGATGGTGGCACGAATCTCGAGACGGGCCCAGTTCCCAAGAAAACACTATCTTGTCGTTTAGCGACGCTGGCAAGATCTGGGCCGTCTGATCGAGATCTTACACGAATGTTGAGGGAAAAGTGATTTTTCTCCGTTTTGGGGCTTGGATGGGCACTTGCTCGGCAGCCGACCGGGCTCTTTGATGTTGGGGTCGGATCGCACGTCGCTCGGATTTTGATCCCATGTGTGCCGAGCTATTCGACTTGTATCGAAACGTTTTGCCTTTTCGCCAACCGTTGCTGCTCAGTTGTAAAGTCGTTTGGGCTTTCGTAACGCTTCAAGAGCCGATCGAGATTCGCGCCCTTACGTTACAAAGTCCAATAGACTTTTTCTTTTACTATAAATCTTCACTCCCCCACCCCCAATCTCATTATTCACTTTTACTTTCTTACTCAAGTTTTTACTCTTCACCATCAAAGTTTTTAGCTCCTGGGTGGCGCTGCTAGCTGTCGCGGCAAGGCGTTTCTTTGCTCCGGCGAACTTTTCCGACCGTAACAGTCACTTCAAGGTCAGACTCTCTCCTTTCTCTTTAGAAAAAATGGTTAAGATTACTTCTTCGGATGAGACCCCCGCCTCGGACCGAGTCGTTAGCCGAGAGGGTAAAGAGAAGGAGGTGGTAGAGCCGACCGAGTAGACCGTGG
This sequence comes from Hemerocallis citrina, assembly GCA_017893485.1. NCBI lineage: Eukaryota > Viridiplantae > Streptophyta > Magnoliopsida > Asparagales > Asphodelaceae > Hemerocallis > Hemerocallis citrina. The sequence continues at coordinate 12,252,649 of CM030365.1, read as the reverse complement.
TCCGGCCGAGCAAGAGTGGGGAGGTCGCCGAGCCACTCTAGGAGGTTTCACCGAGGTCCCGGAAGGGTAAGGGAGTGGTTACGGTCATAGAGCAGCCGAAGACGGCAGGGGAGTTCGGTCGGTAGCCGATCACTCTGTCGAGCGTGGGGGGAGTACGGAGCTACTCCGAAGAAATGCTGGAGAAGGTGACCCAGGGCACCGCCAAGTCGGTAGAGGAGAACGAGCCGAGAGAGATGTCCAAGGTGGACCAAATCTCTTCGGTCCTTACTGAGGCTGATCTGCATCGGATCTGGACTGGATTCCAGATCCCTGCCGAGTAAGGGCTACTTCTCCCCGGACCCGGTTTCCGAGCCTGCACGTCGTCTTCGGCAGACACGTGCATTTTTCCGGTCGACTCCTTGGCCGCCGGGCTTCGTTTGCCGTTGCACCCGATCATTGTCGAGGTCCTCAATTGGTACGGCCTGAGTCTTGCCCAGCTGATGCCGAACACTTGGAGGCACGTCTTGGTGTTTGTTCTTCGGTGTCAAGAGATCGGCGCCGAGCCAAGTCTGTTCCTTCTTCGGAGCCTCTACCATCCTTGCTAGCCGAACAGAAACGAGCAGAGGTTCTACCTTTCGCCGCGGACAGGCGTGAAGTTGATCGAGAACCCGGACTCGATCAAGCATTCGAAGGAGAAGTACTTTATTGTCCGAGCTCCCGAACCCTGGGCAATTCCGATAGCTTGGTCGAGGGAGGGCCTGCCCAAGCGAGCGAAGAAAGAGCCAGTGCTTAGTGACGAGGAGTCCGAAGTCCTCAAGAAACTCCTCGGCCTGCCGACGCTTAGTTGGAAGGACATCACCGAGAAGGCCTTGTTCCGAGGGGGTCTCAGTCCGATCAATCCCAGTATGCCTCTAGTATTTTTACTTTTTCCTTGAAGTTCTTGAAAATTTTTCTAAGTTTTTTCATTCGGTTTGTGCAGAGTCTTCCGGCATGGACTATAGGGCGTTGATGGTGAAGGCCAAGGCGGCTAGGGAGCAGGAGGCGAAGAAGAAGAAGAGACCCTCGACAGGGCCTCAGGGCGGCCGAGCACCGAAGATACTTTCGGTACCAAAGACCGCCGACCTGCAGGTGGCCGTGCTCCCGGATGCCGATCCCGAGCAAGACCAGGTCGCGGCCTCCGATCTTCCTGTCTCGGATGCTCCGACTCCAATGGCGAAGACAGATGCTCCCGGCTCGTCGAGCGGCGCGTTCAACGTGAGCGCGGCATTAGCCCTTCAAGTTCTGCCTCTCACCGCCGAAGCGGAGAAGATTCTGACCGAGGAGCATAAGCGGATCTTCGTCCCCGACTGGCAAGCAATGAAGGTCGACGGCTTCTTGGGGGACGGCAACATTTGTATGCAGGCGGTGAAGCACTTGCCGACCCCGAAGGACCGAGCGGCGCTTAAGTCCAGGGAGGTCGGGGACGCTACAATGCAGATTGCTCGGAACACGATGTCGGTAAGTAGACTGAACACTTTCTTCTTGAAGCATTTTTTCAAAATTTTCTAAGTTTTTAGGTCCGGATTCTAACTGTTTGTTCTCTTTTCAGACCCTTTGCCATTTCAACTTTTGGCTCGAAGAGTTCGCGAGCAAAGAACAGGAGCTGACGGCGCTGTGCGACCGGGAGAGGTCGGAGCGTGCGAAAGCTGTGAAGCTGTTCGAAGCCGAGAAACTCCTCTCGGCAAAGCGCGGAGCCGAAGTGGCGGGGTTGGAGGCGAAGCTGGCCGAAGCTATGCAGCGGTCGGCAGACGAGGCAGCCAAGCTCGAGGCCTCGGAGAAGGAGAATGCCACGCTTAAGGAGGAGCTGGCCAAAGCACGGTCGGAGGTGGAGAAAGCTCGGAAGGAGACCGAAAGGGTCATGGCCAAGCACCAATCGAAGGTGGCAAGGGCGAAGAGGGCTGTCCAGAAAGAGGCTGAGGAGCACATGTTTAAGAACATGGAGGATGCGTACGGTCGAGCCCTACTTCATATCGCAGCTCGGAACCCGGGGTTCGACACCTCCTCCTACCACTTTTACGACCCTGTGGAGGGGGAGGAGGAGCTTCCTTCGGCAATGCTCGGCCCCGAGGGACAAGCCGACGGTGTCAAAGGCACGGGCGAGACAGAGGCCGAAGGTGAGGAGGAGGACGGTTCCGAGGACGACGACGAGGACGAGGCCATAGGAATCGTCGAGGGGTCGGCAGACCCGAGCGACAAAAAGGTCGACCCCCGACTTGGTTGCGTCTTTGGTCTTCTTTTTGCTTCTTTTCTCTCTTTCTCTCTCTTTTTTTTTTCATGTGTAAAGCCTAACTGCGGACTGGCCACCGCTCTCGTAAAAGCTTTTTGAGTTTTGAATGAAAACACTTTTTGCTTGGCTAAAAATTCTCCAAGTGTTAGACCGCGGATTTTGTGTTTGACTAGTCGCAAAATTTCTCCAACTGTTGGGCATCGGATTTATCTTTGCTTTTCAGGTGAAGTTTGGTCCGATCACGGAGGTTTCGTATCTTTGTAAGGAGCTGAATGAAACGAAGCGAGAGCTTTCTCATAGCCGAGAGAGGCGGTTTTATATGCTCCTGAAGCTAGAGGAGATAAAAGCAGCTGCGAGGGGGTATTGTCGTGAGTTGAAGCAACTACGGAAGCAACCCCAAGCTTCTCGTCTCGAAGGTGAGATAGAGCTGCTTCGTAGGGAGCTTTTCGCTGTCGAGCAAAAGAATAACGAGCTCTTGGCTGAGATCCGTCACTTGGAGGTAACAGAGAAAGAACATTCGGCGGAAGAAGAGAAGTTGGCTTCCGAGTTGGAGAAGTTGTCATCCGAGCGCCAAAAGTTGTTGGCCAAAGTCGACAAGCTTAGGAGGATTACGATAGACAGGGAGATCGAGGTCACCCATTATCGACGTCTTGCGACCGATAGTGCCAATGTTGCGGGCTCGTCAAGACCTCCTCGTCTGAAGATGTCGACAGAGGGTGATGTTCTGAGAGATAGGATTATCGAGCTGGAGGAAGAGATCGCGTCGCTCAAGCCTCTGCCTGAGAGGGCCAACGTTCGTAGTACGTCGTGTACTCGCAAAGAGAGCGAGAGAGGGATCACTTTCTACGAACTTGCGACTCGTTTGCCTGCGGCGAAGTGGAGTCCTGCTGACGCTCAGAGTAGTGTAGCTGTCTCGTCTAGCGGCGCCTCAGTTGGCGCCACAGTTAGAGTTAGCGGCAAAGGGGGATCTCACTTCGCTGGTTTGGAATCGAGCTCGGAGGTTAGGCGTCGCCGCCCCCGTGTTTCCTTGAACCGGAGCGTTCCCCTTCCGAAGAGGCATTAAACAAGGTGTATTATGTTCCTTTAAATTATTGTAAAACTCTGCTGTAGCGTCGGTCTAGTTGTATGTAGAGCTACTTTATTTGAATAAAAACCTTTGCTTTGCTTCTGATGCTGCGTTGGGAATATTGGCTTCATGTGTTGGACTTCGGCAATGTTTGAAATTTTGTTGTTTGTCTCTTCTTCTTTTCAGCTCGTGGCGGTAGCTCAAGACGTCGAGCCCACTCGCTCGGATGACCACGCTCGAGCCGAGGTTGGCTCAGGGGTGACGAGGCTGTGCTTGGCGAGGTTCCGAGAGCGGCTCTATGAAGTCGAGTTGGGATTGCGCCGAGCCGAAAGCGAGCGGAATTGCCGAGATGACCCTCATAGGAGAGGACGAAGGTTCGTCGACCGCCTTTAGCAACGCCCTTCGGATCCAGTGCGTTCGGCACAATTTGTCGAAAATAGCAGCGGAGAGGGACGATCTGCTTTTTGAGATCCGTCACTTGCAGACTGTAGAGGCGGAGCTTCGGACGGAGGGAGAGGGACTGGCGGCCGAGGTTGCCGAACTGACGACCGAACGGGACACTGATGATCGTTTTCAAAGCCAAGTGTAGTGGGTCGGCCTTGTAATTTTTGTACTTTAAGGCCTTGTAACCTTGTTGTATGGAAGAGTCGCTTTGCACTGTATCCTAATTATTAATAACATTTCTTTCTCGAACTTGGATGTCCTTTGTAGCTTTGTGTAGTCGTTTTGTTTGTGACTGTGTTCATCGCGTCGAGGTCCCTGAGCCGGCCTCTTGCTCGTTCGCGGTTCGGCGACATGAGCGTTCGGCCAGTGGTGCCGAGCAGCGCTTCGGTCTCCTAATCTTGCGAACCTGCCAATTGAGTCGAGCCTTACCTAATAGTGGGCTCGCTGGCCATCGTAAGAGTAGTTCGACTGTTGTGGGAGCAACTCCGAATTGCGAACTACCTCTAGCCCGCTTAGGAGCGAACTTGCGAGGTAGAATCGAGCCAAGTGTTGGACCCCGGAACCATCGTTAGGGTTCAACGGTCGTGGGAGCAATTTCGAATGGCGACCCACTCCTAGCCCGCTTAGAAGCGAGCTTGCGGAGTAGAATCGAGCCAAGTGTTGGACTCCGGAACCATCGTTAGAGTTCAACGGTCGTGGGAGCAATTCCGAATGGCGACCCACTCCTAGTCCGCTTAGAAGCGAGCTTGCGGAGTAGAATCGAGCCAAGTGTTGGACTCCAGAACTATCGTTAGAGTTCAACGGTCGTGGGAGCAATTCCGAATGGCGAACCACTCCTAGCCCGCTTAGAAGCGAGCTTGCAAAGTAGAATCGAGCCAAGTGTTGGACTCCGGAACCATCGTTAGAGTTCAACGGTCGTGGGAGCAATTCCAAATGGTGACCCACTCCTAGCCCGCTTAGAACCGAGCTTGCGGAGTAGAATCGAGCCAAGTGTTGGACTCCGGAACCATCGCTAGAGTTCAACGGTCGTGGGACCAATTCCGAATGGCGACCCACTCCTAGCCCGCTTAGAAGCGAACTTGCGGAGTAGAATCGAGCCAAGTGTTGGACTCCGGAACCATCGTTAGAGTTCAACAGTCGTGGGAGCAATTTCGAATGGCGACCCACTCCTAGCCCGCTTAGAAGCGAGCTTGCGGAGTAGAATCGAGCCAAGTGTTGGACTCCGGAACCATCGTTAGAGTTCAACAGTCGTGGGAGCAATTCCGAATGGTGACCCACTCCTAGCCCGCTTAGAAGCGAGCTTGCGGAGTAGAATCGAGCCAAGTGTTGGACTCCGGAACCATCGTTAGAGTTCAACGGTCGTGGGAGCAATTCCGAATGGCGACCCACTCCTAGCCTGCTTAGAGGCGAGCTTGCGAAGTAGAATCGAGCCAAGTGTTGGACTCCGGAACCATCGTTAGAGTGAAGAGTAAAGGCAGAGAGATGTAAGCAATTTTTACAAGTAAAATACGAAAAAACTCTTTATTGATGACTAATGGCCGGCTGCTTCTAAAGTTGCGAGCCGTTATTACAAGAGTGAAATAAAAGAAAAAACATTACAAGTAATAGAAGAGGAACGGTTCGACATCTCGAAATACTTAGAGAGGCGTTGGTGCTCTCTCTTGGTATTTTAAGAGATGGTCGACATTCCAAGTTCTGGGGATCTCCCTGCCTTCAAGATCTTCTAGTCTGTATGTGCCGGGACGGACCACTTTGGCGATCCTGTAAGGTCCCTCCCAATTTGGGGCCAATTTGCTCTTCTGACCTGGGAATGAGATGGCCAACTTTCGGAGAACCAGGTTCCCTTCTTTGAGATCCATGGGGCGGACTTTCTTGTTGTATGCCAACTCGATCCTTCTTCGGTAGCTTTGTTGACGAATGGCAGCTCTTTCTCGGATTTCGTCTATCAGGTCAAGACTGGCTCAGAGGTCTCTGGCGTTTTGCTCTTCTTCATAAGCTAATAGACGAGGAGAGGGTATTCCGACTTCTAGGGGGATGATGGCCTCGGACCCATAGGTGAGATTAAATGGGCTCTCTCCTGTGGGGGTCCGTTTTGTGGTGCGGTAGTTCCACAGTACGTTGGGAAGCTGATCGACCCATAAGCCTTTGGAACACTTATCTAACCTCTTCTTAATGTTGGAGAGGATCTGTCGGTTAGCATTTTCGGCTTGGCCATTTGACTGGGGATGAGAAATGGAGGAGAACCGGTGCTGGATGGCAAGGTCCTCGCATAGAGCTCGGAAGGCAGCCCCGGTGAACTGTGTTCCGTTGTCTATTATCAGGACCCTAGGGACGCCGAATCGGCAGATCACGCTCTTCCAGAAGAACCGAACAACCTTGTCCTCGGTGATCGTGGCCAAGGGCTCGGCCTCTATCCATTTCGAGAAGTAGTCGATCGCCACGACTAAGAATTTGAACTGTCCGGGAGCTGGTGGGAATGGCCCTAGTAAATCCATCCCCCACATTACAAAGGGGATCGGACTTGATAGGGAAGTGAGTGGAGCTTGTGGTAGGCGTCGGATGTCGGCGTACTTCTGACAGGAGCTGCATTGCCGAACGTGTCGTTCGGCGTCTCGTAAGAGAGTGGGCCAGAAATATCCGTAATTCAACACTTTGCGGGCAAGAGCTCTGGACCCCGAGTGTGCCCCGCTGATGCCCTCATGAAGTTCTTGCAGGGCGTAGTCGGCTTGCCCGGGGGAGAGGCATCTCAGGTAAGGCTGGCCGTCTACTTGTGTGAAGGAGCATTTATATAGGATACCTCCGATTAGTGTGTAACGCTCGGCTCGGGTTCTAACTCTTCGTGCTTCCTTAGGATCTTCGGGGAGGAGCCCATCCCTCAAGAATTCGACGAGGGGATTCATCCAATTGTCTTCGAGCAGGACAGGCAACGTCTCTATAGAGTCGGGGGTTTCGTCCTCTATACTTGGCTTCAGAAGGACTTCTATCAAAATGGTCTGCTCGAGACTCTGAAGGGAGGAGGATGCTAGTTTGGAGAGGGCGTCGGCCTGAGCATTTTCTTCTCGGGGGATTCTTTGGATGAGGGCTTCTTCAAACAGTGCCATGAGGCTCTTAACTTTGGCTAAGTATTTAACCATCCTATCATCCCGTGCTTCATACTCGCCGAGGACCTGATTGACGACTAGCTGAGAGTTGCTAAAGATCCGGAGGCATTGGGCCCCTGCATTTCGAGCCATTCCAAGGCCGGCTATGAGCGCCTCGTATTCTGCCTCTTGTTCGAGGCCTTGAAGTTGATACGGAGGGAGTATTGGAGGATGAATTCATCTGGGCCCGCCAGAATGACCCCTGCCCTGCTTCCTTCATTGCAGGAGGATCCGTCCACATAAACCGACCAGACGGGTGGTCCCTTCATTGTTTGGCTGGACTCGGGGATGGTACTCTCAACTATGAATTCTGCTAAGGCCTGAGCCTTGATCGCGGTCCGAGGCTGATAAGTTATATCGTGCTGGCTCAGCTCGATAGACCACTTCATAAGGCGACCCGAGGTCTCTGGCTTGTGGAGGACCTGCTTCAGCGGCTGGTCGGTAAGAACGACCACCGAATGGGACTGAAAATACGGGCGAAGCTTTCTCGCTGTAATATCCCGGACAGATATTACCGTATATAAATTATTATTTTATTATAGTTTTATTATTATTTTGTTTTAATTCCAAAATTAGAATATTTTGGTGATTTTCACCCGGTTTATTCATCGACAATACCTGTATCCAGATATCGGTCAGTATATATCCGTATTGTATCAAATTGATACCGTGATCTTCCGAACTAATAATAAAATTTATATTATTATTATTTCCAAGATTTAATTATTTTTATGCGGATTATGCGAAGATTTTCCGGTATACGGACATATATGCGCACATACGAGTAGTGTGTCGAATAGTGCATTATACGAATTGTGTGTTGTGTACAACACTTATTTTGCTATGACAAAACCTAGTAGGGATGGTTAAGGGTTTGATTAGGAGGTTTAACCTAGGTTAAGTATACATGAGAAGGTTAAGAAAAACCCTTCTAGAAACCCTCATATAACACCTCCCCCCACATATCACCTCCCTCCACCTCACCCCTATCTCTCCTAGGAGCATGGCCGGCCATCACCCCCCCTTGGGGTTATTTTGTGCCAATGTGGTGCACTTACCACCTCCTATCCCTTCTATAAATAGCCCCTCATTCACCTCCTTCTCTCATTTTAGAAAACAAAAGAAAGAAAGAAAGAAAGAAAGGAAAGAAAAAGAAAGAGAGAAAGTCTCATACTAACAAGAGAGTTCTTCTTGTAGGTTTAGTGGAGATTCCTAAAAAGCTAGGGGAAGGAGAAGGATTAGCAAGCAAGTCCTTCCAATAGAAAAAAATAAGGTGGGGGTTTCTTCATGCTTCTTTCTTGTTTGTTTGTTTGTTTGTTTGTTTGTTTGTTTGTTTTGTTGTTTGACTTCTCCTTCTACCTTCTTGTTTTGTTTTGTTTTTTGAGTTTGTTCTTGTGAATGGGTGTGTGTGAATGTTGTGATAAATAAAAGAAAGAAAGAAGGTAGTAGTAGTAACTACAAAAGAACACATAAAGATCACATCTTTTGTATTGTAGTTGTTGTTCTATGTATGATTGTGGACTAAAAAGACATATGGCATATGAACATTGAACATACAACCATTGTTGGTTGTAGGACTTAGTATACATAAGCATATGAGTATTTTACAACCATTGTTGGTTGTAGGACTTTGATTGAACATTGGACTAATAATAAAAAGCATATGTTCTAATAAAAAGATCTTTTTACTAATCACTAGTTGTAGATTAAAAAGATCTTTCTTTCTTTATTAATCACTAGTTGTAGATATTAAAAAGATCTTTCTTTTAATCACTAGTTGTAGAAATATTAAAAAGATCTTTCTCTTTTAATCACTAGTTGTAGAAATAATAAAAAGAGATATTTTTCTTTCATATTTACTAGTTGTAGAGTAAAATAAAATAAAAATGATCTTTCTTTTATCACTAGTAATAATAAAGACTAGTAAGCAACTAAGTAGTAGCATGCTAAAATATAAGGTAGTAGTATGTGATTAAATGAGGTAGTAGTGGCATGTTAATTTAATAAAGTAGTAATAGTAGGTTGATTAATAAGGTAGTAGTAGTAGTAGTAAGTTGTATGTTGTGATTTTGATGAGAATAAGGTAGTAGTATGTAGTAAGTAATTATAGATGTTTTATGTCCACAAAGTAGTAGTAGTAGTAGTAAGTTGTATGTTGGGTTCTTGATAAAGAATGAAGTAGTAGTAGTAGTAGATAATTGTGTGTTATGCTTTGATTAAAATAGGAGGAGTAGTAGAAGTAAAATGTTGTAGGATCGCTTCTAAAAATATTTAGAAGCAAGGTTCATGCTTCAAATGTTGTAGGATCACTTCTAAAAATGTCTAGAAGCAAGGTTCGTGCTTCAAATGTTGTAGGATCACTTCTAAAAATATTTAGAAGCAAGGTTCATGCTTCAAATGTTGTAGGATCACTTCTAAAAATATTTAGAAGCAATTTTCATGCTTAATTAGTTGTAGGATGTTTTATAAAAAATTTCCTACCATGCTTTATGTTTAGAATGTTGTAGGATTGTTTCTAAAAATATCCTACCATGTTTTCATGCTTAACTAGTTGTAGGATGCCTTCAAAAAATATCCTACCATGTTTTCATGCTTAGTTAATTGTAGGATTGCTTCTATAATTACCCTATCATGTTTAGAATATTGTAGGATTGCTTCTATAATTATCCTATCATGTTTAGAATATTGTAGGATTGCTTCTATAATTATCCTATCATGTTTAGAATATTGTATGATTGCTTCTATAATTATCCTATCATGTTTAGAATGTTGTAGGATGATTTCTAAAAATATCCTACCATGCTTCATGTTTAGAATGTTGTGGGATGATTTCTAAAAATATCCTACCATGCTTTATATTTAGAATATTGTAGGATTGTTTCTAAAAATATCCTACCATGCTTTATGTTTAGAATGTTGTAGGATTGTTTCTAAAAATATCCTACCATGTTTAGATTAGCCTATTTGTGCTCAGGATGTTGTAGGGTAAAGTCTAAAATTCCTACCATGCTTAGATTATTCTATTTATGCTTAGAATGTTGTAGGAATCAATCTAAGAGTTTCCTACCATGCTTGGATTAATGATATTATGCTTAGGATGTTGTAGGATCCATAATAAAATTACTTACCATGACTAGTTTAATTGTAGGTATGTGATATACCATGTTAGTTTAATTATAGATATGCCATGCTAGTTTAGATTGTGAGTAAGTTGTATACCATGCTAGGTTACATGAATACTCATGTTTACATGGCACCCATGTTTAGATAAGTGTCCATTCATGCTATGTTAGTAGATGAGCATGATTCATGCTAAGTAAGTAGGTATCGTGCTAATTGTTGATCATGTTAAGTTAATGATAGCCATACTATGATATTCATGCTTAGAGTAAAGAAACTACCCATGGTTAATTGTAGAGATTTTATGTTGTGTTCCATACCATGCTAAAGTTCAAATGCATGTTTAGAACGTTGTAGGAGTAATGTTAGAATACCTACTATACCTTGGAATGTTGTATGTTATATTAGTTATCTATCCATGCTTGGATTGTGGTGATTAGTCATGATAAGTAGTAAGCTTTCATGCTCAATTTGTAACCTATGCTTGACTATAGTGGACTTCATGTCTAGGTCGTAGTGATTTTTATGCTTAAGCTCAATATAAGCACAAGCTTAATCGTATTCATACTTAAGGATATCATGATGAGTGGTTGTGTTATATGATTAGATTGTCGTAGGAAGATGCTTGTAATTGTATGCCATACTTAAGGTGCTATGGGTTGAAGTAATAAGGACTGGGAAGACCACTAGTGATAGTTAGTCCGATAAAGGCTATTATGTCGCCTTCGGATTCTTCCTTAGTAGAATACCGACCATAGAATATTAGTAGACTCTTCTGTTGCTTCTAATAATAGGAGATCAAGTTTGCTAGTAGCACGTTTGGTTGTTTTAAGATTGATTACCTGTATGGTTGTTTGCATAGGGTTGTTGTCTCGTACGCGGCTCGATTGGCCCGTACATAGCTGTGAGTCTCATACGTAGCTTATTTGGCTCGTATGAAGGTTGTTGTCTCGTACGCGGATCGACCGGCCCGTGCGTAGCTGTTGGTTTCATACGCGGCTTATTTGGCTGGTATGTACGTTGTTGTCTCCTACGAGGCCCGCCTGGCTCGTAGGTAGTTATTGTTTCATATGTAGCTTATTGGCTCGTATGTGGTTGTTACTCGAGTATAGCTTGTTAGCTAGTACACAGTTCGTTGTGCTCGTCTAGGGTGATATTACCACCCTAAGGGCTATCGACCATCAAAACATAGGGTAGCGACTTGCATGTATATTCGCACGGCCGAAGTCTTGGATCGATGAGCCACGAACCGGATCCTGAGGGGTTCTGGTAAGTCTAGGTTGAGCAGCCTAGTAGAGTTGACTTGTGAAGCCTAATTTAAGGCCTAGCATGTTATGTTATAATACTGTCGTCCCTAGGATCGTCGAGTCAGGGACATCATTAGGGTAGTGACTTATAAAGGTCATTTTGCTCAGACCCTTGCCAAAGAGAGAGGAGTTGGTGGTAGGGGGCACCTTACGACCAACTTGTCCCTTAAGGGAGGCCTTAGGTGGTGACATTGGGTTGTACCTTCCCGTCAAAAGGATACGTACGGTGGCGTCTCACAGGTTGGGAGCACGGGTTGCGTATCTCGCTCTGTTAATTCCTGAAATACCGTGGCTGGGGTGCCACAGGATGCATGGTGCAGTCCTGTGCTTGCTAGACCCCAGAGGGTGCCACAGGGTAGGCTTCGCGCTGCCCTGTGCTTGCGAAACCCTATGGTTTGATTTTGGAACGATGCCCGATATATTGGGATCGAGTGAGGTCCGGCATGCCGGGTAGTAGTGGAAAACGGAGACACCATAAGCAGACTACATAGGGGGGACTTGACCCCTTCTGCAACCTCACAGAGTCATGGAGTATTGTCAGGAACAGGTTGTGTACAATTAGAATGCGTAATGCGGGTTCAAATCCCTATATATGGAGAAACGGCTTGAGATGGGGTCGCATGTAGTATGGGATGCATGTTGATTCCGGAGACTTGCTGACATCAGAGTAGGAAGCATCCTAGTTCTACCTTCCCGTCAAAGGGATACGTACGGTGCCGTCTCACAAGTTGAGGACACGGGTTGCGTATCTCGCGCTGTTAATTCCTGAACTACCGTGGCTGGGGTGCCACAGGATGCATTGTGCAGTCCTGCACTTGCGAAACCCCAGAGGGTGCCACAAGGTAGGCTTTGCGCTACCCTGCGCTTGCGAAACCCTATAGTTTGATTTTGAAATAACGCCCGATACATTGGGTTCGTCTGTTCTGAGAGAGGTCCGGTTAGCCGGGTCGCAGTGGCGAACATAGACACCACTGGCGAACTGCATTAGTGGGACTTGACCACATCTGCAACCTCATTAGCTACGTGTAGATGTCAGGAACAGGTTGTGTACAATTAGAATTCATAACGCGGGTTCAAATCCCTATATATGAGAGACAGTTCGAGAAGGAGTTCATGGCACTCACGAATACTTAAACTACACCAACACCATTGCTATATTTTTTATATTGTTTGGGAGATTCGCTGCTATATGATCAGCCTTTAAGCATCAGTGAATACTGACGTCCCCACTTCCATAGGTACTGGATCGCCGAAGTACCAAGGCGAGATTCAGAAGGACTCAAGGCAAGGAAAGCAAGGAGTCAGTGTTATGTTTAGTTCCGCTGCAGTATATGTATTGATTATTTATTAGCTGAGAAGTACTCAAGTGAGAGTTACCAAGTGTTGTTCTTCATTTCATGTACTCTGATGTAATTTGTTGAAGGTTGTAATACTTGGGATTGTAAAGGTATTATTGTAACACTATTGTAATGTATTGCAGTTATATGATATTCAGACTTGTAATACATTGGGTGTTGAATAAAAAGTTTTAAATTCTCCTGTTTTTCTGTGTATTGTGACTAATTGAAGAAAAGGTCTTGGCTCGTGTCACGGTTTTCCAGTGTTGGAAATCGGGGCGCTACACTCGCGGCCATCACCAGGGCATAAGCCATCTTTTCTATCTCCGGGTATCGGAGCTCGGCGTCCCGAAGCACCTTGCTCACATAGTAGATGGGTTTCTGAGCCCGATCTTCTTCCCTCACTAAAACTGCACTGAGGGTCTGCTCGGAGGCTGCCAGGTAGAGGTAGAGGGGTTCACCAGGGATCGGTTTGCTGAGGAGAGGGGGATTGACGAGGTAAGCCTTGAGCTGGTTGAAGGACTCCTGTTGCTGCTGCCCCCATTCGAAACCTTTAGCCCCTCTGAGGGCCTTGAAGAAAGGGAGGCATTTCTCTCCGGACTTCGAAAGAAAGCTTCCTATGGCGGCTAGGCTGCCTGTTAACCTCTGGACTTCCTTAACATTTTTGGAAGGGGCCATGTCTAATATGGCCTTGATTTTCTCAGGGTTTGCTTCAATTCCTCGTTGGCTAACCATGAAGCCGAGGAACTTTCCTGACGAGACACTGAACGCACACTTGTTCGGATTGAGTCTCATGCTGTGCTTTCTCAGAACGTCAAACGTTTCTTGGAGGTCGGTCACATGATCGGCACCTCGGATGCTTTTTACAAGCATGTCGTCAACATACACCTCCATGTTTCGGCCGATTTGAGCTTGGAAAACCTTGTTGACGAGGCGTTGGTATGTTGCTCCTGCGTTCTTCAGACCGAAGGGCATAACCCTGTAGCAATAGAGGCCTTGATCGGTCACGAATGATGTCTTCGAGATATCCAGGGGGGACATTCGGATCTGGTTGTAGCCTGAGAAGGCGTCCATGAAGCTAAGGAGTTCATGTCCCGAGGTGGCATCAATCAAGGTGTCAATACTCGGAAGATGGAAGGGATCCGTAGGGCAGGCCTTGTTGAGATCAGTAAAATCAATACAAATCCTCCAAGTCCCGTTGGACTTCTTCACCATTACTACATTCGACAACCACTCGGGATAGTTCACCTCTTGTATGAACCGGGCCTTCAAGAGCTTGTCCACCTCCTCTTTTATAGCTAGCTGGCGCTCAGGGGCGAACTTGCGCCTCTTCTGCTGAACCGGTTTGGACCCCGGAACAATGCTAAGGTGGTGGACCAAGAGCTCTTCGGAAATTCCGGGCATGTCTGCAGCTGACCAAGCGAAGAGATCTCGGTTCCTTCGAATGCACTGTACAATGTCCGAGCATAGGGCGGACGGGAGGGTCTTGCTAACAAAAAACTTTCGGGTTGGATCCTGCTCAGAGAAGAGCACTTCCTCTAATTTGTCCACCGGCTCGGACGTCGGTCGGGCAGCATCTTGGGGAATTTCCAGAGTTTCTAAGGAGAGGACGGGACCGAGGGTAGAGGTCATGTAGCACTTGCGGGCCATTTCCTGATTGCCTTTTACTTCCCCTACTTCGGCCCGAGTGGGAAACTTCATTTTGAGGTGATAGGCGGAAAGGACGGCTTCAAGGGTAGCTAGGCTGGGCCGACCCAGAATGACATTGTAGGCTGCGGGGACATCTACGACCATGAAGTCCATCGACTCCGTTCGGGTGGTAGGAGTTTTGCCAGCGGTTACGTCGAGGGTGATTACCCCTTCATTAGTCACTGGCACTCCCGTGAACCCATGGAGCGTGTAGCCGGCGGGCTTGAATCTGTCTCGGGAGAGCTTTAGGCCTTTAAAAGCGGCGAGGAAGAGGATGTTAACGGAGCTGCCATTGTCCACTAGGATCCTCTCCACTTTGAAGTTCGCCATGTGGAGGCTGATGACGAGTGCGTCACAATGAGGGGTGCGGACACCTTCAAGATCTTCATCTGAGAATGTGACGGGCACTCTGAGGCCTTTGGGAGGAGGGGTGGCGCGAACCGAATTGACTTCTCTTATAAATGCCTTTTGAGAGGAGTTGGAGGAGCCCCCCATTGGGCCCCCGTGGATGAGGTGTAGGACACACTCCTCTTCGAAGTCGGGCGTTTCATCGCGTTCCGGACGTTTATTAGCCCCCTGAGGTGGGGGAGGAAGTTCGGTTCGGTCCTTTCTCACGAATCTGGTCAGCTGCCCCCTCTGGATAAGGGCTTCTATCTCATTCTTCAGGGCCCGACAATTATTGGTGTCGTGCCCATGGTCCCGGTGATAACGGCACCACTTCTCTTTATCTCTTTTCTTGGCAGGGGTGTTCATCCTCGGAGCAGGAGGTATGATTCCTTCCTTTTTGACTTCCATCAGAATGGTAGAGACATTAGTGGTGAGGGGAGTAAACTTGTCGAATCTGGGGGGAGGTCGGCGCTGGCCGGCATTATCCTTCTGGAGCTTCTTGGCTCCTTCCTCTTCTGTTCCCTTCCTCTTAAACCCGGAGGAAGACCCCTCCAAGTTGGGGCGGTGCTCGGCTTCTTCGGCCCTAATATACTTTTCGCTTCGGAGGAGGAGGTCGGAAAAGTTCTGTGGGGGTTTCTTGGCGAGGGATGAGCGGAGGTTGGAATTGAGGACATTAGATTGAAATGCTGCTGCAGCGACCGACTGGTCGAGGAATGCTATGGACCGGGCTTCAGCTGTGAACCTCTTCACATAGTCTCTCAACTTCTCACCCTTCTTCTGGTGGAGGTACAGTAGCGAGATGCTGGTCTTCTCAGTTCTACGGCTACTTACAAAATGGGTGACGAAGAGGGTCTCGAATTGCTCGAAGGAGAATATTGAGGACGGGGCAAGGCGAGAGTACCATTCTCGAGCTGGACCCTTGAGAGTTGCGGGGAAGGTTTTATAGAGTAGAGCATCGGAAGCTTGATGGATGAGCATTAGGGTCTTGAAGCTCTCGATGTGATCAACGGGGTCGATCTCCCCAGAATAGGTCTCAAATTGAGGGGGTTTGAAGCCGATCGGCATAGGTGCATCCATTATGGTTCGGGAGAAAGGAGGTCTGCTAGGACGAAGGGTCCTTCCTCTAAGTTCCTCTTCTCGGTCTAACTGACCCAAGCGCCTCTCCATTTCATGGAGACGGCGGTACACAGCGTCGTCCCTTCGACGGTAATCAGCTGAGCCTCTAGACTCGTCTTCGTACGAGGGAGAGCAGGGACTGCGACAACGGTAGCTCCTGGAGCGGCGAGGACTTTGCTCATGCCGGGAGTTGCTGGGAGCTGGAGGAGGAGATGGGGACCGTCAGCGAGGACTTCGGACCGGAGGAGGAGAGGGGATCTTGGGTGCATTGGTGTTGGGACGGAGATTGAGAGCTTGTAGGATGGTCGCTTGGAACTGCTGGAACTCGGCACGGGTAATGGGTGCCTCATTGTTCCTAGGCTGTTGCCGACCTGCAGGGGAGTGTGGCCTTCTTCGGTAATGCTCGAGGGACTCTCTCCGCCCCCTTCGGATAGGGGACCTTCTGGATTCTCGGCAGCGAGGAGACCGCTCATCCGGATGGTGTTGGAGGGAGGTTCCCTCTCGGGCCCGCTTTTCATCCAGATGGCGGCGAAGATCCTCATCCTTCTGCCGATTGAGGGCGGTGTTGCGGAGACCGGAAGCTCGGGGATGATGGGAGGCCATAGAGTCCGAAGAGGCGTTGTGGATGGAGACGTGGTCCTGGTGAAGAGGTTGTTTCTGAGGGTTAGGACCCTTAGGAGGTGGCTGATTCGGAGGAGGAGGAGGAAGGTCCTGTTGGAGCGGATCTTCCGCTGGAGGAGGAAGTTGCCCCTGCTGTTGGGTAGGCTGGATGGGAATTTCTTGCTGCTGATCGGGGTTGGGTCCTCGGTTGGACCCTCTGGATCTGACTTTTCTAGGAGGCATGGCCGGAGCGGATCTGACCAACGGGAAGAGGGGAGGTTGCTATCGTTAGTTTTCCACAGACGGCGCCAATCTATTGCCGCTGAATCTGGTGTGGGGGCAAACAGATAGTATTTGTGGGTTCTTGGAAAACTTTGAATAACAAACCTATTACCTGTTCCGCCGGAGTTTGACCATTGCTCCCGCCGTTCACCTGCAAGAAGTGCGAGACACCGAGATTGTTCCCAGCGACGCACCCTCCGACGCTCAAGTCAGTAATCAGAAGTGATTATGAATGAACGCAAAAACTGGCAAAAGATTGATTACCTCTTAATGGAGATGGATGGGGGGTATTTATAGGCGCCGCTGGGATCAGATTAGGAATGTAATCCCCCTGTGGTTAGATAAGGAATGTAATCCCTAATCCCTAGTGAAGGGATAACTATGAATCAGGGCCATTGATTAGGATTTAATCAGAAACCCTAATTCTATCCCTTCTGGACCGGGTTTGCTGCGGGTTGAAACCGGCACCCAGTTGAGGTGGATCCGTTTGCGGGTAAGTGGGTCTTCGGGGAAGATAACCAGTACCTGCTTCTGACCCGTCGGTGGGTGGAATTACCGTTTTACCCCTGAGCTTCAAGATTCGCCCCCCATCTGGACGGTTCCGATTTAACCCCATTTTTAGCCATATCACATACTTATTCGGTGTGAAGAGAAGATGGTGATACAAGTAGAGAGTTCGAAACGAATTATCAAAGAGAATGAGAGACATTCAGCAGCAACAGTAGCCAACAGCTGCCACCTTCTCGGGTCGATAGTCTGGGAGTTGTGGTCGACCGAAACTATGTGCGGTCGACCATCTGCGGCACTGATGAAATTTTCGGTGCGAGTTTGTTGATTCGATGGAAGCTCACTTCGTCTTCTGATTAGATCGTACTTCTCTAATTGTATGTTTATCTCTTCAGTATACATCAGATGACTATTGAATCAAGATATCAACTTAGGGTTTTTGTAGATCTCTATAAATACAATGTAAACGGCTTCTAGAACGATATAATTCTATTGAGTGCCGAATAGAAGAAGATAATACTTTATATGAGAGGGTGAGAGATTGTAAAGAGAAACCAAGTTTTAGTTAGGCTTGAGAGGGAGTTGTGGTGAGAATTGTAATATTATTGTATCTTCTCTAGTTGAAATAAAATCTCGGTTCTTTCTCCTCTAGATTAAGGCGAAAGCCCCAACCGGGACAATTTTTGTGTGCTTTGTGTGATTGGTGCGATCTACTTTTGCTTGGTGGTTTGTGGTAACAGAGACAGAGGCAAATGGTAGTAGGGGACAAATGGGACCCCTAAAAAATTGTGAAACCGCCCTTCTATAGAACAAAAATTTTATTTAAACCCCCCCCCCCCCCAAAAAAAAACCCAACCTCATTCATCCAATCCCAATCTTTGATACCCTACTAGATACTGACTGACAACTGCAAAGTAATTAAAAGTCCAAGCACATTTTCTCACTCATCCAAATATCCAATCCCAAGCCCCATTCACCTAATTCATTTCAGGATCTCTCTCTCCTCATCTGAAACCCTACCCCATCTTCTCACTCAATTCATCTCTCTGTCTCTCAACATCTTATTTATGTCATAAATTATATATGACAAAAAAATTAGTTAACTATCATCTAATTGATATGTTGATCCGTTTGGTGCTAACTTTACCTATTTCTACAACAACTATTGAATGAGCCTTGTCGGTTATGAAACTTGTAAAGACGAAACTCCGCAATAGAATGGAAGATAATTATTTAGATGATAGCCTCATTGTTTACATTGAAAAGAATATTTGTCGTAGTTTTACTAGTGAGATGATCATGTTAGAGTTTTACTTTATGAAACTTCAACGGTAGGGAATATTTTGTTGATTGTAATTTTTGAAAATATGAGTCATATTATTGATGTATTTTGTAGTTTTTTTTTAACTAGTAAACCATTTTCTTATTACTTTATCAAATTCATATGATATGTCGTTTGGTTTATAAATTTATGGATTTTGTGAACATATTTGATCAAATTACTTTGTTTTTTCAAAACAAAAATGAAGTGAGAAATTTTTGGCAACAATCATAATGATGCCGAAAAAAATTGGAACCCCCATTTTGATTTATCTGGCTCCGCCACTGTGTTGTGATTGTGTAGAAGACTCAACAAGATCCTCAGTTTTTCTAACAGTTGGTATCAGAGCAATCAGGTTCGTGGGTTTGTTTGAGTTCCTTGGAAGAGATGGCAGATCAAAAGATGAAGATCAAACGGTTTGACGGTAAGATCAACTTCAATCTATGGAAGGTGGACATGTATGATGTTTTGGTTGAGAATGACTTGCACCTTGCCTTAAAAGAGAAGAAGCCAACCGACATGAAGGAGGAGAAGTGAGATGAGATTTGTTTGAATGCCTTGAGTTTAATCTGGTTGCAATTGGCGGACGAAGTCAAGTATAATATTCTCGAGGAGACAAGTGCGGCGAGTCTGTGGGCGAGACTCAAATCTGACTATTCGGGGTCGCCGTTGTTAGATCGGATGGATTGGAAGAGGAAGTTGTTTAGGTTCTCAATGAAGGAAGAAACTCATCTTCAAGATCACATTGTGGAGTTCAATAAGGTAATATCTGAACTGAAGACGATTAATGATGATGATTTTAGTGAAGATGATAAAGCTTTCAACTTGATATATTCACTTTCAACTTCTTATGATCACTTGATAACTACCATGCTACACAGGAAGTCATCCAAAGAGACACTTACAGTAGCCAGGGGTGATTAAGGGTCTAAAAGAAGATAAACTAAGAAAGGAGACTCATAAAGGAGGGTCTATTTCGGCAGGGTGTTTTGTAGTGGATGGTGATACTTCAATTGAAAGGGATGCAGCACATAAGGGTAAGATTCATTGCCACTATTGTAGAGGAGTTGGGCATTATAAGCGAGACTGTCGAAAGTTGTTGAGTCAGAAGAGTGCTACTAAAGAAGGTAAACAAGTTCAACTGATTCAGGTAAACTAGTTAGGCTTGATGATCTATGTTTTCTTGTTTCAAGTTCTTCAGATATGGATTCAAGTTGGTATCTTCATTCGGGAAGTTCTTTTCATATTTGCTCCAATAGGGAGATATTTTCTACTTACAAGTTATCAACATGCCGTTGTGTGAGAACGGCTAGAAGGGAGGATTTGTGAAGTAGTGGGTGATGGAACAGTTGAATTAGAGATGCTAGATGGAAAAGGGTTCACACTAGAAGAGGTCATGCATATTTCTTTGATACAGTGAAATCTGATATCCTTGGGGACTCTTGATGCTCGTGACTGCAAGTATATAGCTTGAGGTAGAGTTTTGACAGTTTGGGATAGTCATCGTATGGTAATGAAGGATAAGAGAGGGATTGGGCAGGGTCAGCACAACCTCTACCAGCTTTGTGGGAGTAGAAAAACTCGACTGAGTGCATGGAAGCTCATTGTTACTAAAGTATCATCTAGTAAGTCATCACTAGAATTACCGAATCAAGACTGTAATGTTCGAATACCGTTGGAAGATGGAAAGAGCCTTAATATAGGAGGAGTTTGTATGGAGGGTGGCACCTCCATGATTACATCTACAGGGGTGTGTCCTTGAGGGGCATACAGCTGGAAAAAAACATGTGGAGGTTTGTTCAACTAGCAGGGGAAGCCATAAAAACGTGTTGTTTACAAAGCGAAAAAGAAAGGTCTATAAGAGTTTTAAATCACACAGGTGTGAATTCATAAGTATGCAATCCAAGATGGAGATTGCTGGGTTTTATGTATTGCATACTTATTCGGTGTGAAGAGAAGATGGTGAAACAAGTAGAGGGTTCGAAGCGAATGATCAAAGGGAATGAGAGACAGTCAGCAGCAGTAGCAACCCACAAAGAAAGGGACAGTCGATTGTCACCTTCTCGGGTCGATTGTCTAGGAGTTGCGGTCGACCGCAACTATGTGCGGTCGACCGTCGCGGCGCTAAAGAAATTTTTGGGTGCGAGTTTGTTAATTCTATTGAAGCCCACTTCGTCTTCTGATTAGATCGTACGGCTCTAATTGTATGTTTATCTCTTCAGTATACATCGGATGACTATTGTACCAAGATATCAACTATGGATTTCTCTAAATCTCCATAAATACAATGTAAACGGCTCTTAGAATGATATGATTCTGTTAAGTGCCGAATAGAAGAAGAGAGTACTTCATATGAGAGGGTGAGAGAGTTTCTCCATTGTAAACAGCAATCAAGTTCCAGTTAAGCTTGAAAGAGGATCGTAATGAGAATTGTAATATTCTTTTATTCTCTAGTTGAAATAACATATCGGTTTTTTCCTCCCCCGGATTAAGGCGAAAGTCCTAGCCGGGACAATTCTTGTGTGCTTTGTGTGATTGGTACGATTTAGTTTTATTTGGTGGTTTGTGTTGATTGTATCGAAGACTTAACAAGATCCTCAGTTTTCCTAATAGGGGATCATCAAACGTTCAAGCAGTCATACACAAAGACTTAAATGGGACCTTGGCCAATGGATCATCAAATCACATTAGAATATATATCTAGCACTTTGTTCAGGGAGATAGGAATAGATTGAAGGATATTATAGAAAATGGGGAGGCAATGCCGGCCCAAGGCCCAAGCGACCAAAGTAAGGGCTTTAGGCCTCTAATTTTTAAAAAATATATATATAGTGAAAAGGCCTCTTAGAGTACTGGTTGTCTCTTTAATTTCCAAAAAATATTGCCTTTTGATTTTCCAAAAGGCCTCTTACTCACTTAGAGTCTGCTATTTAATTCTCTAAAAGGCCCGTTAGAGAACCAAGAGCCTCTTTGCCTCTTAGAGACTTTTGGTTTCCCAACTGATTATTAAAAGCTTTCATTTCCAATTTCCAAAAAATATGCCTCTGACTCTCTGTTGTAGCATAAAATTAATTCCAACAAAAAGATACTTCCATTGCCTTAAAATGATAACGTCTCTTAATTAGTCTATGGTGGTATTTCCTTGTGGTATCATTTGCATTTAATAGATTGTACCTCTTCTTCTAGTCCAGATGATGAGCTTTGTTTGATCTTCCTCGGCAAAACTTGCGTACTTGGTGGTTAAAAACATTGTTCTGATTGGTAGTTTGCCATATCGTAATCTGGTACAGGAAAATTGGGATTAACATATACTCTTTGTAGCATGCCATGGTGAAGTAGTAAGAGAAGTATGTGCAAATCTGTTATTACCTATATTTGATAACATCAACTGCTTGCTTGCATGTCAAGCCTAAAACATCCCATGTGCGAGATGGTGAATCATATACCTCATCCTATCTACAAAACCCTTGTAACATACATAGAAGCACGCAAAGAGATGTCTAAATCTTCCATCCTCTTAACAATATGGATTAGGGTATCCAGATTTGTCTCCATAGTTTTTTCACTTATGTTTTGAGATAATCAAAACTTTTTCTAGCTAGCCCAAGCAAAGTTCTCAATATCAAATATTGAATTTTGATGTTGTGTCGGCGTAAGAATTTTCATTTCAAATTTAAAGATATTTAATGAATATCGGAGTGGCATGTCGGTAGAAAATATATCTCCTAAATATGATCTACACACACACACTTTGTTTTCACAATATCATAGTTGTAACTTAAGCAATATTGATTACAACCCAAATAAGTGAATTTAGCATGGAACATGCAAAAATATATGAAGAGTGCAATATTCTCATACATAGTATATCAATATAATCACAATGCAAACAAGCAATTACTACTATATAAACAACTAGATTGGGTTGGATTTTGGAAGTTTCTATTGTCAAAACCTCCCCATCTCTCTAATTTAAAGACCAACCTGATAATAGAAAATATCAGCCGAAAATTAAATGGATTGGCTTTATTATCAATTGAAAAAGAAATGTTAAATGAAATTGATTACAATAATATAATAAATGATTTTGCATCTCAAAAAGCACGAAAGATAACATTTAAATAAAAATATATTAATTTTAACAAAATATTATTATAAGCTTTTAAAATACCTTATTTCGGAGTTCGCTTTAGGTCTCAATAAGTGTTGGGTCGGCCCTGTGGGGAGGGAGCACATTAGTAACCTGAAGCAGAACAATGTGATCAGCTTATATACCTTTATAGATGAGTTTACGTCTCTGGGTGGATGGGTAAGCCTTAAGAGTCACGTTTGAGATCATCCACAGGGATAAAAGATCTCATTCAAGCACAGACATGATATGAGCTCCAAGAAGTGGCTGCCTCAGGCCCAAAATTTGGGGGCACCAATTTTTCTTTTCTTTAAATGTACGTAAGCTCAATTATGAACAGAAGTCCAAGATAAACTTATTGTAATCCTTTAGTCCATGTAAAGAGATTTAAATTTCCTAAGGGGGCGTTTAGTATGTGGGTTGAAGAATTCCTTGGAATTGGCAGATTGCTGGGAATGCGAGGGGTATGAATCATGATTCTCAGGAATGTTGCAATACTGCATTTGGTACAAGACATTGCATTCAAAGGAATATTTTATTACTGTGTTTGATATAGAAATATTTATTCCCATCTGATACGGCTAAAAATGGGGTTAAATCGGGATCGTCCAAAACAGAGGACGAATCTTAAAGCCCGGGGGTAAAATGGTAATTTCACCCACAAACAGGTCCGAAAGGAGTACTGGGTCTTTTTCCCAAAGACCCAATAGCCCATGAACGGATCCATCTCAACTGGGTACGGGTTCCAACCCGCGATAAACCCAGTTCAGCAGGATAGAATTAGGGTTTCTGATTGTATCCAATCAACAGTCCTGATTCGCTCTATCCTTTCACTGGGAACTAGGAATTTTATTCCTAGTTTGATCCCAAAGGTGGCTATAAATACCCCCCATCCACCACCATTAAGAGGTAATCAATCTTTTGTCAGTTTACGCTCTTTCATAATCTCTTCTGATTACTGACTTGAGCGTCGGAGGATGCGTCGTCGGGATCAACCCCGGTGTCTCGCACTTTTTGTAGGTGAACGGCGGGAGTCAACGGTCAAACTCCGGTGGAAAGGTTTCAGGTTTTGCTATTCAGTTTTCCTAAGAATCCATAAATACTATCTGTTTGCCCCCACACCAGATTTAGCTGTAACAGATTGGCGCCGTCTGTGGGAATCCACGAATAGCAACCCTTCCTCTTCCCATCGGTCAGACCTCCCCCAGCCATGCCTCCCCGAAAAATGAGATCCAGAGGGTCCAACCGTGGACCTACTCCTCAACAGCAGGAAATCCCCCTTCAAACCGTACAGCCGTAGGGACCCTCTCCTCAACCTAATCAGGCCCCGCAACAAGACCAACCTCCTCCTCAGAATCTTCAACCCCTCACGGTCAAACCGGGCCACAGAATGCCGGCGCGGGGGGCTCCCGTCCCAATCCTCAGAAACAACCTCTCCAACATGACCACGTCTCCGTGAACAACCCCTCTACCGACTCCATGGCATCTCACAATCCCCGGGCCTCTGATGACCTCCGCAACACCCTCAATAATCGGCAAAAAGAAGAGGATCTTCGCCGCCGTTTGGATGAAAGGCAGGCCCGAGAGGGAGCCTCCC
Source organism: Hemerocallis citrina (assembly GCA_017893485.1). Lineage (NCBI taxonomy): Eukaryota > Viridiplantae > Streptophyta > Magnoliopsida > Asparagales > Asphodelaceae > Hemerocallis > Hemerocallis citrina. The sequence continues at coordinate 12,228,362 of CM030365.1, read as the reverse complement.
GCCAACAACGTCCAAATGAGCGATCTCCTCATCGCAGAGAATACAGAAGGTCCCCTCCTCACAGAGGGCGGAGAGAGTCCCCTGGGCACCATAGGAGAAGGCCTCATTCTCCTGCTGGTCGACAACCCCCGAGGAATGATGACGCACCCATCACCCGTGCCGAGTTCCAGCAATTCCAAGCAACCATCTTGCAAGCCCTCAATCTCCGACCCAACAACGACAATGCTCAGAGGGTCCCCACTCCTCCTCCGCTCCATAGTCCTCACCATCTGTCCTTAACTCCTCCCCCAGCTCCTAGCAACCACCATCATATTCCTAGTCCTCGCCACTCCCGGAGCTACCGTCGTCGTAGCCCCCGCTCCCCTTCGTACGAAGACGAGTCCAGAGGCTCGTTTGGCTACCGTCGAAGGGATGACACCATCTACCGTCGTCTCCACGAGATGGAGAGGTGCTTGGGTCAGCTAGACAAGGAAGAGGAGCTTAGAGGAAGGACCCTTCGTCCGAGCCGACCTTCCTTCTCTCAAACAATCATGGAGGCGCCCGTTCCAATAGGCTTCAAGCCCCCACAATTCGAGACTTACTCTGGGGAGTCAAACCCCGTAGACCACATCGAGAGACCCTCATGCTGATACACCAAGCTTCCGATACTCTATTGTGCAAAACCTTCCCGGCCACCCTCAAAGGTCCCGCTCGGGAGTGGTACTCTCGCCTCGTCCCATCCTCCATATTCTCCTTTGAACAGTTTGAAACCCTCTTCGTCACCCACTTCGTAAGTAGCCGCCGCACAGAGAAGACCAGCATCTCGCTACTCTACCTCAACCAGAAGAAGGGTGAGAAGCTCAGAGACTATCTAAAAAGATTCACTGCGGAAGCTAGGTCCATTGCTTCCCTCAACCAGTCAGTCGCTACAGCAGCCTTCCAATCGAATGTTCTTAACTCCAGCCTTCAGTCCTCCCTGGCCAAGAAGCCCCCTCAAAACTTCTCCGACCTCCTTCTCAGAAGCGAGAAGTATATTCGAGTTGAGGAAGCTGAGCATCGCCCCACCTTTGAAGGGCCTTCCTCCGGAACCAAAAGAAAGGCAACTGAAGAAGAGGGAGCCAAGAAGCTCCAGAAAGACAACGGCGGCCAACGCCGCCCTCCTCCCAGGTTTGAGAAATTCACTCCTCTTAACGCCAATATTTTCACTATTCTCATGGAGGTTGAGAAGGAAGGGGTTATACCTCTTGCTCCGAAGATGAACACCCCTGGCAAGAAGAGGGACAAAGAGAAGTGGTGCCGTTATCACCGGGACCACGGCCACGACACCAATGATTGTCGGGCCTTGAAGAACGAAATTGAAGCCCTCATCCAAAGGGGGCAGCTGGCTAAATTTGTGAGAAAAGACCGAACCAATCTTCCTCCTCCCCCCCGGGGGGCTAACAAGCGTCCTGAACGATGCGATGAGACTCCCGAATTCGAAGAGGAGCGTATCCTGCATCTCATTCATGGAGGCCCCATGGGAGGCTCCTCCAACTCCTCTCGAAAGGCTTTCATCAGAGAGGTTAACTCAGTACACGGCATGCCTCCTTCCAAAGGCCTCGAAGTACCGATCACTTTTTCAGATGAAGAACTCAAAGGTGTCCGAACCCCCCATTGCGACGCCCTAGTGATCAACCTCTACATGGCGAATTTTAAAGTGGAAAGGATACTGGTGGACAATGGTAGCTCCGTTAACATCCTCTTCCTCGCTGCTTTTAAAGGGCTCAAATTATCCCTGGACAGGCTTAAGTCTGCCGGCTACACACTCCACGGGTTCACGGGAGTGCTAGTGACTATCGAATGGGTAATCACCATCGACGTAACCGCTGGCAAAACTCCTACTACCCGAACGGAGCCGATGGACTTCATGGTTGTCGATGTCCCCGCTACTTATAATGTGATTCTAGGCCGACCTTGCCTAGCTACTCTCGAGGCCGTCCCGTCGGCTTATCACCTCAAGATGAAGTTCCCCACCAGGGCGAGAGTAGGGAAAGTAAGGGGTAGTCAAGAGATAGCCTGCAAATGTTACATGACCTCCACTGGGGGACCAGTCCTCTCCCTCGAGACTCTTAAGATTCCCCAAGAGAGTGTCCGACCAACGTCCAAGCCGGTGGATGAATTGGAGGAAGTGCTCTTCTCCGAGCAGGATCCGAACCGTAAGTTCTTCATCAGCAAGACCCTCCCATCTGCCCTACGCTCCAACATAGTCCAACGCATTAGAAAGAACCGCGACCTCTTTGCATGGTCGGCTGCTGACATGCCAGGAATCTCCAAAGAGCTCCTCATCCACCACCTGAGCGTTGCCCTGCGGTCCAAACCGGTCCAACAGAAAAGACACAAATTCGCTCCCGAGCGCCAACAAACTATAAAAGAAGAAGTGGACAGGCTCCTTAAGGCCCGGTTCATACAAGAAGTCAACTATCCCGAATGGCTCTCCAATGTTGTTATGGTTAAGAAGTCTAACGGGAGTTGGAGAATTTGTATCGACTTCACGGACCTGAACAAGGCATGCCCTAAAGATCCATTCCCTCTCCCAAGCATCGACACCCTGATTGACGCTACTTCGGGCCATGAGCTCCTCAGCTTCATGGATGCCTTCTCCTGGTATAACCAAATTCGAATGTTCCCCCCGGATATCCCGAAGACCTCCTTTGTCACCGATCAGGGGCTCTACTGCTACGGGGTAATGCCCTTCGAGTTAAAGAATGCAGGCGCGACATACCAACGCCTCGTCAACAAAGTTTTTCAGAACCAAATTGGCCGAAACATGGAAGTATATATTGATGATATGCTGATCAAGAGCATCTATGGGGCCGATCATGTGGCCGATCTGCAAGAGGCGTTC